>CM023534.1:15891301-16491301 GCA_013350335.1 Chimonanthus salicifolius | reverse complement strand
CACCAATTTGGTGGTCATTCATCAATGGATTAAGCCACGAAATACTTGCTGTCCAAATGTTTCGGTCAAATGTCTTTGAATTCTTTCTTGAATGGCTCATGAGTTTTGAGCTTGACTGAATTAATATGATGGCAGATCTTTGAACTGTTCTGATTAAACTCGTAAACATTTTTCTATTTGCTAGTAGATATTCAGATTGGGAAAGAAGGTACACATCTTCCTGAAGAATTACCACATGCAGGTACCCATTTGTTAATGTTTGTGCAAGTCTATTGATCAATTACCAGTCAAAGGTGCATACTTATGCTAGAAGTTGTTTTGAGGAGAAGGTATCTTTTGAGTGAGAGCCATTTACCAATGACCACGAATAAATGGATTGGATTTGGTTCATCAAAGGTGCTTGCTAATGAAAATTGTCCAATCAGTAGCACATGTAATTGACCATTCAAGAAAAAACAGAGATTAGCACACATAATCAATTAGATTAGATGAAAGTAGATTTATACACATAAGATATTATCAGATTTGTTATTTATTTTCAAGTACATCATCTAGCCCATTCCCTGCTATAGACATGGACATGGACCAAGAAAATGTGAAAGGCCCATCTTGTAAAAACTGGAATTGGACATTGACTTTCAGTTTCATTAATAATGTAGATATTACAGAAGTAACTTAGTCCTATTTTGTGCTCAAGGTTTCCAACCTTAGTACCAAGGAGATCCCCAAGTAAAGAGAGTGATCTTTGGCTAATCCCATATCCAATATAGCACAAATATGGGTATGTATCTCTGGAATCTGATACTAGTATGAAGTATCCAATAAATCCCAAAACATAGGATTTGTGAATTCAACATCATATTTGAATAAAATTAATACGTAATTATTATAAATTAAATTTACATGAAAATAAACCAAAAAAATGGTAATTTTTTTCTCAAAACAATCATACAATAAGCAATTCACAATTTTAATTAGCTTTCATAAGAAAATGTATGACAACATTTCATTATCTTGGAAAACAATGTCAAGACAGCATTAAAAGAATCCTACAAAGAATTTGACAAGGAAACATGTTTGACACAATACATTGTTCATTTCAAATAATCTCTGCAATATATGATTGTGTCAATGGGAAATGTTAAGGAAACAACCACAGTCATTGTTTCAAGACCCGTTTGAGTTTCTCCTATCCATCTATTGAGCCATCTATCCATGTGTCTATTTTATTTCCTCAAGTGTAAACAATACACATTTTTGTTCTCTTTTAATTTTTAGATATTTAGCATTGCTAGTTGTCTGATCAATAATGGTGGCTTTTAACAGTTTTATTTTTTATTTTTCTATTTCAGTTGTAAATTCACCCTCTTTAGTTAGATTGCTAGAAATGACAAAAAGAAGATGGTAACTGGCAGATGCCTAATTGACAACTAATGCAGCATCAGCAAAGCAAGATGTTGTGCTGTAGGCCATAGTCAACTGTCAAAGTGGATAGGTACTCCATTAATGTAGATTCTAGACATGTACCTCGGGATCTAATCAGAAATTAGATATTCTCACTGGGCACTAAAATAAGTTTTGGGAGAGATGCACTGATGATGTAAACAAAAGGCAAATATAGTACCATCTATAGCCAATATGGACCTCTGTTAATCTGTTTACCTTTTCAATTGACATCTTTCACTTAGAGGGGAAAAAAACAGCCTACGTGGAGGAGGATTCTATCAACTATATCACGCTCTATAGTTTCTCTTCTGGAAACCCCATATCCGATGACTACAACCAATGGAATGCTAATTGATAAAACATAGTTGTCAAAATATTTTACAAGTTAACAAAATATACAGGAGTCTAAGGTCAACAGAGATCTACAGATGAGAAACGTTAGAATTTATAGACCTGAAGCATTTCTTTTTTTTTTCGAGTTGGTTGGTTGGGAAGGGGCATTCACTATATTTAATATGAAACAGAAGATAGGACACAATAAGAAGCAATAGCAGAAAGCAAAGCAACATTCCAGAAGTGATACATGCCACTCCAACCAGCAAGGAATAGGATTGTTCATGGGCTTAAACACCGCTAGAATCTGCTTTAAATGAACAGGTTTTAAAATGATTATTTGACTGATAGGCTGGGCTGCCTGTGTAAAAATCATTCTGGCTGGGTTCCCAAGAAAAAAACCATGAAGCCCGTTAATACTTTTCAACCTGTTTAACCAGCCATGCATATTTATATGTAAATATATAATGACTCACTATATGATTACATATAGTATTGTAATCATCCAACTCAGCTAACATTTCTCATTAAACTGAGGTTAGTCATAGCTTTTATAGTTAACATAAGAGGCTTCTGTGCACATATAGCAATTGATCTCAGAGGAACTATAGGTCCTGACTCCTGAACCTCGGAGAGTACATGATTACCAAGGTGCCCAACTCTATTACTATGGACCATTATCTTTCAAGTAGAAATTGAT
Organism: Chimonanthus salicifolius; assembly: GCA_013350335.1. Taxonomy (NCBI): domain Eukaryota; kingdom Viridiplantae; phylum Streptophyta; class Magnoliopsida; order Laurales; family Calycanthaceae; genus Chimonanthus; species Chimonanthus salicifolius. The sequence goes on along the minus strand of CM023534.1, from coordinate 16,488,822 downwards.
ATGATGGTCTGGTTGGCCATAATAGTGCTGTCCCAAAAATTTGGGAGCCTGATCCTAAGGGGCTCTTTTCAGTTAAGTCTTTTTGTATTAAATTGACTTGTGTTGGTGATGTGCCAAGAGTGCATTTGAAAATTTGGAAAGGTCTTGCTCCCTTCAAGGTGAAGGTTTTTCGATGCATGGCTGGGTTGGAAAAGATTTTGACAATAGATAATTTGCAACTGCGACAAATGCTCATTGTTAATGCATGTCCGCTATGCTTGGCTAATGAAGAGATAGTGAACCATCTTCTTCTGCATTGTAGGTATGCATGTTAGATTTGAGGCCACTTCTTTCAGATGTTAGGGATGGCGTTTTGTTTGCCAAGAGCTTGGTCAGTTATGTTTAATGAGGTAGTGTTGATGGTTGGTAATTCTTTTCAGCGGAATCTTTGGGATAGTGACTGTTCTAAGTATAGTATGGCCAATTTGGTTGGAAAGGAATTCCAGAATTTTTAAGGGTAAAGAGGCCTCTGTTATGCATCTTATTGAAGTGATAAAGAGTAGAGTTGCTTGGTGGATTGTGGCGTTGAGAAAATTCCGAGGTGATGCCTTCTCAAATATATGATCTGGGGATACTTTGATATCCTTTGCAGGCCCTTTCCCCAATGGTTTGTTCTTGATGTGGAATTACATACTTTATGGAGAGGTGTTCTTGTACTTGAAGAGCTAGGGGCTGTTGGGAGTATCTTAGAAGGTGATTCTAAGATAGTTGTTGGTTGGGCTTCGGGTTCCCTGTGTCCATGGGTTTATTGTGATAAGGTTGAAAGAATTCGCCATCCATTAAGGTTTTTTAGTCATTCGGTTTCTTGGGCTCCTTGAACTGCCAATTCAGAGACAGATGAGTTGGCTCGTCAGGGAGTATTTTTGTCATCGAAAATTATAAATAATTTTATGTAATCTGGGGTTAGGTGTTGTCTGTTTTTTTTTTTCTTTGGTGGCAAGCTTCTTCTGCTTGCTTGGTTTGTATGTATTTTTCTGTTCTCTGATCAATGAAGTTAATTTTCAAAAAAAAATAATAATAATAATCAGATTGTAAGATCTATCCTTCGTGATTTGGCCTTCTAGATAATTGTATCAGTCCTAATCTTAACTTCCTAATTGCAGTAAAATAGGGTTTGGATATTCCTCTTTAGAACTTTTAAGGTTATTACCCATGTATAGAGGGGCCATCAGATTAATATCCAGGCTCATCACAAAAGGGTCCCATAAGTATTAGAGACATGAATGTGGGATCTAATTCAACAATCTATTTTCTCTCTTCTTGTGGTCTAATTCTTGTAGACCCTTTCCTTTTTCTAATGAAATTTTTATGTTATCGCTCAAAAAAAAAAAAATCTATTTTCTCGACTAAAACAAAATTAAACAAATTATCATGATCCAAAAGTGATGGCTTGCAAGAACAAGTAATTAGGCATTGCACAAAACATTCCGTCTGCTAAAGACAAAAAGTCCAGCAAACCAGAATCCAACTGACTTCACAGTAGAAATACTATTCCATAGGCTGTAAAAAACCATTTCAACTAAAAATATTTTTATTTAGCCATTTTGGAATCAGATATTTTGACTTTTCATGGAATCTGCATTGCATATGAATCATCCAGAAACAGAAGAATGAACATGTATCTGTCACAATCTTAAATAGGTCTCTACTAGAGAATAAATGAATACCTTGTCATCCTCATAAACCACAGTGGAAGAGATTTCCTTGTTTATAATTTTGTCAAATCTGCATAGATATAGCAGCATTCGATTATCAAGCCTCATGTTGACAAATTGCAAGAACTTAAGATTAGCAGTTACATGATAGATTCCAAAAATTTCTAACCCCAATACTTATAAGTTTGATGACCAAACAAAAAGGCAATGATAGGCAGATAACAATATTCTGCCCAAGGAATTCCATTATGCACGGAAGTAAAATCAAGGCACGGCAAAGGCGTCAAAAAGTAGACTATTAGCACAACTAATCGGAAAATCCAGCTCAAATTTTATTCCATTTCTCAGAAACCCACGAAGCGACCAGCTCAATCAAAGCAACAAATCATCACAAAGTAATCGACTTAGAGAGAGAGAGAGAGAGAGAGAGAGAGAGAATCCTAGCACTGGACAATTCATCAAACAAATCAAAACTAACAAAAGCAAATAAACAATCAAAAGGGTTCTAAAGAGAAAGGGAGAGGAATCAATACTGAGACACTCGAGTAGACTGAGACAGAGATTATTACAAAATGGGTGAGACTGGGTGTTACCCAAATCGCAGTTTTTTCCAAGGTCACGAACCAATGTACGCAAATCAGTGGTCAGAAATGAAAGAATCAGATTGAAATGAAAAAGAGCGAAGCAGATGATGAGGGTGTTACATGGTGGGAGAATCAGATGGAACCGCAGAAAGAGCAGCCTCCTTCTCAGAAGCCATTGAAGGAAGAGAAAATGGGAAATGAGAGCCCAAAACCCCAAGCCTACTCTGCACTCTTTTATCTTCCATTCTCAGATGAACCCCCTGTTTTTCTTGTTTCCTCTGGAGCCCCCGGTCATCGCCACGCCCAAATGGAACTAAGCTTGTCGCTTAAAAGGGCATTTTAGTCAAAGAAAATTGAAATTAAATAAAAATAACAAGTTCTCCCTTGTCGACTCATGCGTAACTCTATTTGGGCGAGAGGAAGTGAGGAGACTTCACTCTGAGAATTTTAAGTTCTAGATTTGTCCTTATTATTTTAGAAGAAATTGAGTTTACAAAGAGTAAAGTTCTCTCATTTTAAGAGACACTTAAACATTTTTTATTTTACAAATAAAATCTAATCGATGAATTTGAAAGTTCATTCAGAATACGATAATGTTAAAAACTTCAAATTCTAATCATTTGATTTTACTGGTAAAATATCGTTATGTGTTCTCACTTTTTAAGATATAAGAATATCTTGTAACTTTGACGGTCAATATCAAGTGACTAGAATTTGTTTTCTCAATTAAAATTTGATCCAGGTGCTAAGAGTTTCAATCATATCAAATATCTTTATTTAAAAATTCATGATTATTCTAAAACATAAAAAGACTAGCATACACTTATGTAGTCTTACTGACTTCTCTACTTAAACCGTTCAAATCGGCAAAAGTCAAATCCTTATAAATAATAGGTCAGAATTAGGGAAGTAGGCCCTCCCTACTTCATGCACAGCGAAGTTTGATATATTGCGAGTCTGACAATAATATGATAATATTTAGTGAGTAAAATAATAAAAATAATCAAATTTTACACCTTTAACATTAACATAATTATTGAATAATATCCAACAAATGAAAATATATCTATCTCTTTAAACATTAACTAATTGTTTACTTATTTATTATTTTTATTTTTATTTTTATTATTTTTTAAATATTTATATTTTCTGCTTGATTTTCCCGTTAAATTTCAGGTAAAATTTGAGAATTTGGAAATATCCCGTTATTTATAATTGCAGTTAATATCCCGAGAACGAGATTTGTGACATTGGTATAATGTGCCACTTGGTAAGGTAAAAACATCTAAAGTTATGGGGGGAGGGAATCTGTCCTCATGCATTCCCGTCAACTACATGTTCATGGAGTAGCACTTGTGTTAATTGATAACATGTTGACTATTTCTTTTATAGAAGTAACATGTACTGTGTTCACATGGTATTATTATAATATGAATGTGGAAATTATGCGGTAAATGGTAGATGAATTACTCCTACTGTATGATGCTCAATATTATCATGCACTTAGCCATTGTAACATGTATAGATGTAGATGGCATGCATTGTTGGTAACTGTTATGGGTTGTTACACTAGGATGTAGAGATTTTCCTTAGTATGGGTTGGTTACTTGGGCTGTGGAGTGAGACTTGTCTCTTGGTGAGGCCACAGAGACCATGGGTTGCATACAGTCTAGGTTGAGTGTCTGGCGGGTTCATTCCCTAGAGATGGATTGCATTAGCCCTAAAGATCAGAGGAGCGGACTCGGAGGTCGCCCAGAGATTTATTTTAACTGATTCGAGACGTTAGATTGGTGGGCTTAGAGGCCACCTGTGATACCCTGCCCCTAATTGCTACACACCATCGATGTGGGAGAGTCCCACATCGGTTTGGAATGGATTGGTTTGGGTGGTTATTTGAGGCCACCACCCCTTGTACTCATGTGACGCATTTTGAGTTGGGCCATGTGAGCCCAGGTCCAAAGGCAAATCCGTGCGGGGTCGCTTGTGTGCGAGGCCCAAAGCGAACAATATCACATTAAGTTGGACCCGAAGCCCTGTGTTCGGGTCGGGTCGTTACAAATTGGTATCAAAGCCGAGGTTCTACACTAGAACTGTGTGGGCTTTCCTCCTTCCCTGGTGTTATTGAGCTGGGCTGAGTCGAGCCGAGGGCGGCTCGAGGCCTTAGGGGGAGGTGATTGTGATACCTTGCCCTAGTAGCTACACACCACCGATGTGGGAGAGTCCCACATCGGTTTGGAATGGATTGGTTTGAGTGGTTATTTGAGGCCACCACCCCTTGTACTCATGTGACGTGTTTTGGGCCGGGCCATGTGGGCTCAGGCCCAAAGGCAAATCTATGCGGGCTCGCTTGTGTGTGAGGCCCAAAGTGGACAATATCACACTAAGTTGGACCCTAAGCCCTGTGTTCGGGTCGGGTCGTTACACCACCTGTGTTATTGAGATCCGATTGGCGGACCCCGAGGTCACCTATGTGTTGATTGTAGGTTCCATGTGTGTCTTGTGGCTATCACTAATGGGCTCAGAGGTCACTTATTTGATGACGGGGAGACCATGGACACCTTGGTACGTGAGGTCGTGGGTGGTGGATTTGGACTATTTGACTAGTGGCGGACTCGGAGGCTGCCCTGGTGTCGACTAGTTGTATTCCTTTTTCCCGACTCACAGTACTTGGTCTTTGAGGCGAGGTTGGGACGTTGTGAGTCTCCTGAACTCAAACAGACGGACCCAGATGTTGCCTAGGCGTTGATAGGGAGATGACGTTCTGTAAGTCCAACTTGCGCTTGGTCTTTGGTGTGTGTGTATGTGTATCCTTCTGGTTTAAGAGGGTTGTCTGGAGGGACTGTAGGAGACAAGACCGACTTGGTCCATATACGAAGTGCTGGTACATGTAAATGGTTGTGCATGCAGGCATCCTAGAATTGATGCATTCATTCATTATACATGCGATGCATTTATTGTTGTGTGATATATGTTTATCCTCTCACTGGGCGTATTGAGCTTATCCCTTACCTTTCAGGCACTCCGACAGAGGAGGAGTCAAGGCGGGCCCCTGGTGCAGGCTTAGGAGACGGAACTCTTATGCGCAAACACCATAGTTTATGTTTACATGCTCTTATTAGAGGACTTGTCTTATTTTGAGAACTTTACATTTATTGTTGGATGACTATATTAAGCCTAGACTTAGGCCTAATGGTGCTTAATAGTCTGTGTTGACTTTTATTTATATTTGATATGTTTGATGTATTATTTTGGTCAAGTTGATCGAGAGGAGTGTTTCCCCTTTCAAAAAAAAAGAATTTTTTTTATCCGAGATATCTTTTAGTGAGGTTTTTCTGAGATGTAACCTTACTAATGTGCCCATAGTGGGTTGGGACGTTACACTAGGGAGTATAAAACTTTAAAGTCTTAATGAAACCTTTAGAAATTAAACAACACTAATATTAATAATGTCAAGGATGAAATTGGAAAATAAACCTTACTAAGGATTGATGCAGTCATCCAACCCAACACAGGCCCGATAAAAGCGAGCCGGCCCAATTAATCAAAATTGATGAGTTTATTCTTCATATTTATGCTCGGATTGATGGAGAAAAGCAGGGATCTTAAACACAATCAAATGAACCACTTGCGCCATAATAAAAGCTCATTTGAACAATTATGGGCCTGGGCCCATACAAAGATATTTTGGGCCTCAAAGTCCATGAAACAAAATCCAAATGTTATCAATTCAGTGGACCCACCAAGTACATGTCACCAGCGACTCACCACTCACATGGAACACCATCATTGTCACAAATACCGTTCTTGGTATATTAATGATAATTGGTAATATGGAGATATTTTCTAATAAAAATTAATAGAAAAATCTTGCAGAAAATAGAACATTTATAAATAATAAAAATATAATTAATGAAAATGTTAATAAAATAAAAATCTTAATAAGGAATTTACAGTTAATTTATAGAGAATTTCTTGAGATATTTTCGTGACATTACTATTTATCGTGTTTTTAGCGTGAATTTAACGAAAATTTACTGAAAATTTAACGTAGGTTGATAGATATGTATTATTAACATGATATGATATTTTACCAATAAAAATGTGATAAATTTAAAAATATTATCATATTTGTGACATTGAAAGCAATTGTGAAAGAATCCAGTGAACAGGTTCCTAGCCGGGTGGCCTGAGAAAGGGATTTTGAAACCCAATTTTTTTAGCAAGAAATGATGGAAAGATAAGTTCCAATCAAACGTGTATGTTGGCTGGGAATCCATGTATATGGTGCCGTGTTTACATAGAAGAGTCCAGCAAAGAGATTGGAGGAAAAAGAAAATAAAAGAATAAAGAAAAGAAGGGATGTTGGTGTAGACTGTAGAGTGTAGAAGAAAAGAAGATGAGATTAAGCAATGGTAATGATGTAAGATAAGGGGAGAAAATCAGAGAAGTTAGCATAGGACCTGCTGCCACCGGAAACAGAGGGATATCTGAGTACCACACCCGTAAATCCAGCTAAATGAACGGCCATAAAAGCTGCTACAGGAGTGTCAGGGCCAGCCTGAGATCTCCTAAAATCTTAGGGCCCTAGATCGAATGAGATTTTAGGGGCCTCTGTGACTGGTATATTAAAGAATTTAAATATGAGAGAGCTCTTTCTGTCTGATGTTCATAGGCGGCGGCCTACAATGCCTATTCCCAGGGCCAAGGCCTGTTCGACACATATTGTGGTCTAAGGCGAATAATCTAAATGGGGCTTTATTGGTATTTAATATATTATTATAAGTAATAATTAATTAAAATTTTAATTATATATAATAATAAGATTATCTAAAATTTATTTTTCTTACATTTTGAGATGTAAAATTACTAATTAAATTTTTGTATTCATGTTTTGCTAAAATATAATTACAAATATGGTTAATTCATTTAGTCTTTAAATTAATGAAAAATTAAAATGAGCTAAATTGAAAGGTTAAAGAACAATAGAATATGACACTGTGAAAATAAGAGAATTGATGAATGGTTACAATGTCCTCTATTATTCTACCAACTCACCAAAAATCTCTAAATTAAAAGTCACAGCATGATTTGTAAAAAGGAAATATATTGTTAAATAAAATTTTATAGGCACAAACTTAAACCAAAAGAAGCACAAAATAATCCAAAATCTCAGCGCTACAAGTTCACAAATCAACACCCACAGAAAATGCAAACAATACCAGAAATGGCTAGGAGAATTCCTTGAAATATATTCCTCTCATCTAAAGTACTTTAATCAATTGCTTATTTTATCAACAGAAGAGGCCCCTCTTGACTTTTGAGTACTTGAAATTAATGAATTTTTCTAGCTTTGTAGCCCTTATATCTCTTTGCCAACATATGTAATTTTTGAAATATTTGATTCACTTATTAGATGAAAGATCCTTTAGGTCTATGATCAAAATTAGAGATCTTCAGTTGAATGATTGAGTATTTTTTAAAACTATGTCCTAATTCTAGATGAATACCTCTACTAAAACTAGTCTCATTTCAATTGTAGAGTATTTATTACCAAATATCTTATCATAATTCAAAAAAGAAAAAAAAAACCTCTTGACAAATCCCTCAAAAATTGAATACTTTGTATTTCCTTCTATTTCAAATGATTTTACCATTTTTCATGTAAGCTAAACAGGCTTAGACATGTCCTTTTTTCCACATGCTCTGTCTCTCAACTCCATCCACTCCACCATGCAATCAAAATAGGAGTGGGGTCTTTTTCAAATGGGGCCTAAGGCCCAAGCATAACTTGCCTTATAGTTAGGCTGGACCTGCTTAGTCTTATCCCCTTTTCCACATTCTCTGTTTCTCAATCCCATTTAGTCCACTATGCAATCAAAATAAGAGTGGGGCCTTTTTAAATGGGGGCCTAAGACCCATGCTTAACTTGTCTTATAATTAGGTTGGACGTGTACATGCTTAGTCTTATCCCCTTTTCCATATACTCTGTCTCTCGATATCATTCAGTCCACCATGCAATCAACCTATGCAGGACTACCGTGCGAAGGCCGGTGAAATAAGAAAAAGGTTGGGAAGAGAGAGAAACAGAAGAAAGAATGCAAATTGTGCGCCCACACGTCTTCGTCTGTGCAGTAAAAACCCAGTTTGAAAAAACAAGAAAGAAAAATCTAACAAGACTCAAGGATCCAGCCGAGCATCTAGATAGAGAAGGAAGGTGACCGTACAGATAAACTTGGTTTCTTTTTTTTTTTTTTTATTGTTTTATTTCCCTTTTAATTAAGTAAGCCCTATAAATTCATGCTTGGCCAAGCTGTAATAGAGACTTTTATTATTTAGAATTTTATCAAAGACTTTGGTGAGTTATTTCCTTTTCGAATTTAGTTTTGTTAATGGTGTTGAGTTGATTTTAATTAGAATATTGAATTATTTTATTGCATTTTGAATTTGAATTTCAATTATTGCATGCTTAAATTATCTCATTAAAATGGGATTCCACGATCTAAATTAATTCATTGGTTCTTTGAGTTTAGACCGCACTTAAATTCGAGAATGGTTCTCTAAATTTAGATAGCACTTAAACTCAAGAATGACAGTTTTTGAATTTCTTTATCAAAATTCTTGATTCAACCTAAAATCTCAAATCAAAATTCAAGATAGTTTATCAGAATGCCTAAAATCACTTTATCAAAATAATTTAGAATGCAGTTTGCACTGCATCAAGGATCCACACAGGCAATCATGGGGCCTTTAGTTAGACCTAGTCTCACTCCAAGAGTCACATAAATAGAGGATTTTTTTTTGGTTTAAATAACTATTAGTGGCTAGGAGCTCAGCTACAAATTTGTGCTGTGAGGCATTTCTAATTTCAACTCAGACGAAAAAAATTAATTAAAATTTTAAAATATCTATAACATTTCAAAAATATTAGGTGGTGGCACAAATTGCACAGTGTCATAAATATCTACTCCTGGGATCTATAACATTTTAAAAATATTACACAGTGGCACAAATTGTACAGTGTCATAAATAGCCATTCCTGAGATTATCCATCCCTGGTATCATCTTCTACGGTGAGATATACCAGAAGACCATCAAGTTGATTCGGGATTTCGCTATCAACTTTTTGGCCTAAAAAATGTCATCTTTCTTGATGAAGTAGACTGGAGAGGCTGAAAGTCGTAAATGAGAGAGGAAAGAAAGGAAATCTCTGCCAGGAGAGTGGAGTCAGATTAGATAGACTTTAAAAAAAATTTGGAGATAATTAGGAGACTTCAAGATAAGAAAATTTTCAATGACTGAAATATGAAGCAAATAAAAAACAAACATAAACATTCTATAAGACTCAACTGCGTAGATCGACTCATGTACTGATTATAAAACTAATATAATTTTAGAATTCTATTTCCTAAAGCAATTAGAAATTACCACTTAGCAAGGCCCAAATTAATATATGATTAGATTTATAAAACCATAAAACAATTCAATATACATAAAATTTTATGCAAGATCAATGCTTATTATTGACAAAGTGATCCAGCAAAATTGGAGATTTCGAGTCTTCACAGGAGAAAAGAAGAAAGAATGCACCCTAAGACACGGAGAAGATCGAAAATAAATTCTAAATTTTCATTCCATGTTCATTATGAGAGAGAAAGAGTTGTCTTCTATCTTAATACATACCTACCTATAAAAAAAACACAAAACAAATTCAAGGGGGAATGGATCCCAAGCCAACTTGGAGTTTGGGTTTGTCTATCATTTTTTTAGACTAATTGGGAAACCAACAAAGTAAAAAAGTGTAAATAAAATCTTTAGGTAGGAAATAAATAAATAAAAATAGAAATGAGGTCCACATGTGAGTAGTGCTTTGGTGTGCTACATCACAATTGATATTAATTTAATGATCTCAAATAATAAAAATGTGAAAAAAGGAATCTATCTATAGCATGATTTGAAGATGTATGAAACTGACTTGGAAAATGAAATAGACCCGACATGAAGAATCCACGCATGAAACATGTGTGACGGAAGATTCTCATTCACCTTTTCTGTGAAATCTGAATTCTCCATTTGGATTGTTCCTTTCCACAAATGTGATTCTCAGGTGGGCAAGCTACTAAGGCGCTTATAAATTTGCCCTTGAAACTCCTTTTCCATGGACTCCTACCAAGCATGGGAATTCTACCATTTTCAATCTCTCTGCCCCTCTTCCTCGCGCCCTTTCTCTGTATCTGCATTTTCATCCTTGTTTCAAAGTTTTTTTCTCAAAATATACCGCTGTTTCGCAGGGCGGCAGCCGTAGCGTCCGCCGCCAATCATGGCTTGTTGGTAAATGGTAATGAGCTTCCACCCATTCGATACAAGTCCATCTCCAATGAGACAGCAGTTTGTGCAGTCTGTCTCTGTAAGATTGAAGAAGGAGAACTGATTAGGGAACTGAGATGTAAGCATCTCTTTCACAAGGACTGCTTAGACCGATGGCTTGCATTCCAACACTGCACATGCCCGGTATGCCGGGGGTCGTTGCACCGGAGAAGAGTTGGTGATCATCTTCAACTGATTTTCTTTTCGTTCTCTTCATTTGAAACTAGTAGTGATCACAGCACTTGGTGGCTGAGGTGATTCTTCTCTGTCCCTATTGAAATCGCCGTCGTCACAATGATGTTTGGATGAAGATGAAAAGTCAGTGTCCTTGTCTTTAAAATCCCACCGTTGCTGTTGTTGTAGATGTCATCTTCAAATTCGTGTATGTATTTATTTTTACTGAAAAATAATAAAACAGTTGAGCTTTTAGAGTATGAATTTATAATTATTATTAATGGCATTTATTTTATGTAAATAGAGTTTGACTATTTCAACAAAGATAGCAAAATTAATTTGATGTTAAATATCCATGACATGGCCTAATCTTGGTGTGTCTTGAGGGTAGTGGACTCATCCGTGGGGGTTTTAGTAGGACTGTGTCTGAGTTTTCCACACGTTAATTCAAAAATATCCATAACATGATACACACAACTAAGGATGTAAATGGGTCAAATTCAGATCGGATATAAGTAATATCAGTATTTACATACATTACATATGTTGGGATTTTTAATCCTCCAAATCACAACGGAAGTGAATCGAAATCGAAATCGAAAACACACAATCAATCATAAGAGAGACAAGATTTACGTGGTTCAGCCGAAGCCTACATCCACGTGCAATACAAAAACAATTTCATTATAATCAAAGGTGTTTACAAAAATACAAATCTCTTCCAAAATCCCTCTCGGTGGTGCCCAAAAGGGCCACCCACACATACATACAAAAGTCCCTTCTGTTTTATAGAAATTTTCCTAAACGAAAATAGTAAAAAGATAGAGAAAAAAATAGCAGGAGTAGCAGCAGGAGAGAAGGAATAACAAGTTTCCTTACTCGAAAATAAGAACTTGTAATCTAAACTCTAAAATCGAGTCAAATCCTAATAATCTCCACCTTAGCGAGGCAAATCCTAACAACATATTGTCGGATTGGAATTCAAACTTAGATTGTATAGATATAAGATCTATATCTATATCCATTTCATTTTGTTGCATTTAGATTTAGATTCACATATCTACAAAACTAAAAATTTGACATTTTCATTGAAATAAGAAAAATAAAATTATTTAATGTCACGACCCACCCCTCAGGTGCGTGGGAAAAACAATTATACTTTTTTTTTTTCCTATTTTTTGAGCTACTACAATGCACAAAACTAACATTCATCCACAAGTAAATCCTTTCTTAGCATAGTCTCACACTACTCTCACATACTTATGCACAAGTATACACAAGTAGAGTCTAATAACATATTCGACATCTTAAATCTCAAAGAATTCATATTTACATTCCAAAGCCAACATCATCCGTGGCACATCACTAGATACAAGAGACAAAGCAAACTACAAAACATAGAAAGGGACTAATCAAGCTCTTATCGTGCAACAAACGTCTGATCAAGCTCTTGTCGTGCAATCCTTTACTCGTGCCTTCGGAGGTTCATAAGACCCCACCTTTGAAAAGTCTCCTGCATCTACGAGGAGTTAGTCTACAAACGTAAGATCAAATCATAGGGGTAATATGCAATTGCAAAATGCAATCCACACAGGTGCATAAGAAGATATCAGATCTCCAACTACTCGTCATCACATCCATCACTTTCCACTACTCCCAGTTCATGGTCGATCTCATTGCCATCCACTGCTACTCCCACTTTATGATCCATCATAAAAAGCATGCTGTCAATCAACATGATATTGAATCAATAATGGATCTGGGTGTGTACTCCTCTTGAGCATTGGATAAACAAAACCATCATAGCCTTTGCATGCAACAAGCTGCAATTTAATAGTTAGATCTGGGGTTTTAAGTCGAATCATGGATTTTGGTGAAGAAATCCGGTATTCTTGAGTTTAAGTACGGTCTAAACTCAAGAACCTTCTTAAGATTTTGGACCTGTAAAATGAGAGGCCCCATTATCCGGTTTCCAATTTCAGATGCCATGATCCATCAAAGCTAATGCAACGTAGTCAATGCTATCTAAGTCCACATCACTAGCAAGGTTGTTTATGATGTCTGTATTAGAAAGCAAAACCTCATTTGATTCAATCATCGAATTATATTAGCCTCAATTCAGTACTCGGTTCTTGCTCTCAGTCGTGGCGTCCCAACTCAGAATCTGATCGTCCCAGCTTGTACTCGAAATGTCCTGGTTGAGATCAAAACATCCTGATTGGAATGTTACTAAATGCTGCTCAAACTCACTCGATTTTTTCTTTTTTTTTCATTCCTCTTCTTCTCAGTCCCAAACCCACCCTTTTATAGGATTTCCTCTCCGACTCGATGACTGAGTCAAGCTTACAAAATAAAAAAATTAAATAAAAATTTAACTTAGAAACCAAAATTAAATATAAAAATGCCAATACTTGGTCAGTGAATTGGCCACTTCCCAACCTACCAGCTTCTTTTTATGTTCATTTCGTTCAAGACCAACTCGATGGGGAAAGCATGGTCCAAAGCTTGCGCACAACTGCACATCACTCACTTGTTTAGGCGGCGTTTCAGTGCATGGCTGGTATTGCCACATGTCTTACCTCTTCCAACGGTAAAAATCATGGTCCGAAGCTTGACTCTATTTTGGGTTGATATTATAATTGACCTTATTTTTATCGTCAATCTATAAATTTTTGAAAATCATGACTTTTTATGTCTAAATGAACTAATTTTCTATGAAAAGCTTCATCGCAATTATCGTTCGTAGTCAACAGTCTACAAGGGAAAGTGATTCAATGATAAAAAAAAAATCATAATGTTGAATCTACCTTAAAAAAATTTCTCAATAAAGAGACTGAAAAGGCTTACCCATGATAAATGTCCAACTTCTCGAAAGAAAAGACTGGTGCTTTCTGTAGTTGTTTTACCCCTGTAATTGATAGCCATCAAGCCAATAATAAAATTCATTAAATTGGATCCACCAAGTACAGTTGAACGACCTAATAGTAGATTAGAAAAAAAATTGTTGTGATTAGAAGAGCAATGTGCTCCATTATTTTTTTAAAGACTAAATTATTCAGATTTCTTAGAGCATTTGATTAATCTTTAAAGTATGTGTAAATCTACATATATGCACATACCGAGTAACATTATAAAGAGTAGTCCTTTTATGTTGAGAGTGACTTAAACCTAAGAACTCCTACATATTAAATAGGTACATAAATTTAAACTCCCCTCTTATCTCTTTCTCAGCAAAATAAAAATGGATAACATGTGTTCGATCTTTCCTTGCAAGTTTGATCTATTTTTCTTAGGGGTAGCGATCCTCCCACAGGAGGTTTGTGTAACAAGACATGAGTTTTAGTGTATTGTCAATTTTACCCTTCATATGAACAATAAAATCGGCTCACTAACCATTTGTATGAACTGTAAAATTAGCTAGCCAAAATTCACATGAACAGTTACTACCATGAAAAAACGAGTTGAACCACAACCATTCAATGAGCTTCATGGTCGTCTTCAACACCATGTTCGCATGAACAGTAAAACTGACTAGACAAAATTTGCATGATCAGTAAATCGGCTAGTAAAAATTCGCATGAACAGTAAATCGACTCACTGAAATTTAGATAAACAGTAAATTGACTCGCCGAAATTTTACTATTCATGCGAAGGGTCTGATTTTACTGTTGATATGAAGGGTCCGATTTCACTGTTTATGTGAAAGGTAAAATTGAGAATAGCATTATTCAAAATACCCATGAGAAGAACCGTACCTTTTCTCCGTCGTTGCCTGGGTGCCCATATAGACACCGACGTTTTCTGCCAGCAGACACCGAAATTCAGATTTTAGGTGAAAATTACCATTCTGCCCTTGCACGCAGAATTGACATGAAGGAATCGATCGATTGAAGCACAACCTAATCAATCGATCGATTCCCTTTTTGCGAACGAGTGTAAGAAAGCAGCATGAAAAATCGATCGCACGATGAAGCGAACGAGTGTAAGAAAGAAGCCTGAAAAATCGATCGCACGATGAAACGATCGATCTGTTTATTATGCTGCAGTAATTATATTATTTAAATAATAAAATTTCTTTTAAAACTTTAAAGTTATTTTTTTAAGCACTGTGTATTTTCAAAATTTCTCAAATTGAATATCTGGACTAATTACGATAACCTGATAAAAATACTTTAAGACTTCAAGGTCTTTTGACACTCCTAAATATTTAAAACACAGTATTTTACAAATAAGGGTATCCCTAGGGTGTGCCGAAAACACATTTAGAAGTGTCAAAAGACCTTAAAGTCTTAAAGTATTTTCATCAGGTTATCGTAATTAGTCCGGATATTTAATTTGAGAAATTTTGAAAATACACAGTGCGTAAAAATAACGTTAAAGTTTTATCTTTCCTTTAAAACTTTAAAGTTATTTTTTAGGCACTGTGTATTTTCAAAATTTTTCAAATTGAATATTCGGACTAATTACGACAACCTGATAAAAATACTTTAACACTTCAAGTCTTTTGACACTTCTAAATGTGTTTTCGGCACACCCTAAGGATACTCTTATTTGTAAAATACTGTGTTTTAAATATTTAGGAGTGTCAAAAGACCTTAAAGTCTTAAAGTATTTTTATCAGGTTATCGTAATTAGTCCAGATATTCAATTTGAGAAATTTTGAAAATACACAGTGCTTAAAAAATAACTTTAAAGTTTTAAAAGAAATTTTATTATTTAAATAATATAATTACTGCAGCATAATAACAGATAGATCGCTTCATTGTGTGATCGATCGTGCAATCGATTTTTCAGGTTTCTTTCTTACGCTCGTTCGCTTCATCGTGCGATCGATCGTGCGACCGATTTTTCAGACCACTTTCTTACGCTCGTTCGCAAAAAGGGAATCGATCAATTGATCAACTTGTGCTTCAATCGATCGATTTCTTCATGTCAATTCTGCGTGCAAGGGCAGAATGATAATTTTCATCTAAAATTTGAATTTTAGTGTCTGCTGACAGAAAATATCGGTGTCTATATGGACACCCCTTTCTTTATCATTATCATTTAGCGTTTGAAAACAAAAGGGCGCCAACCAATTTTATTAATTGTTTCTCCTCTTGCTTTCATAGATCTCCATTGGTTTTGACATTTAGTGCACTGGGTCCCACACCACCTGGTTCCACATTTCAGCCCAAGCTTTTTATGTGGCCTACCGTATGTCGTACACTTGTAGTCTTGTACTAAGATTCCTCCAAATGTGAAAAATGTTGTGCCTTAGGTCTGTGGGTAAATGGGATTGGTTCTTATGCGTTAAACGATGGATCCATGTAAAATGTGACGACAATGACTCTTCCCTGTACACCTCGTGTATCTCCTTTTTCATTTTTAATAACTATATATATATATATATATATATATTAAATAATAAGATATGGGTAAGTTGCAAATGTTAGAATATATTTAGATTATCATAATTATAATGTAATTAGGATTCTAGTTTGGGTTTACCTCTAATTAAGAGGTGTATTTGATTTATAATTAGTTAAGTGTTTGACTCTGATTATGATAGTCGTAGGGTCGGCTAAGGCTATATATATTTGTGTAATACTCTTTAATGAATACAACTTTCTCTTTTCTAACATGCTATCAGAACGGAAAACGATCTAGAGTCAACTTCTGTCGATTTCTCTTCTCTCCCTCTACCCGAGGAATCTTGTTGGCAGAGGGAGGGGACTCCACTTGCTTCCGTTGTTCGCTGCCTTCCATCACTAGATCTTCCGTGTCTAGCCGGTGCCTCTGTTTTCTCCAGCGACCCTCAGATCTGGTCGCTGCACCATCGCTGCACTGCTGTGTTATTTTCAGTTGGGCGTCTTCTACATTGTTGTCTGCATCACCCTTGCTGTCTGCCGCCTTCTGCTCTTGCTGCTGTTCAGATCTGGCCATCATCAGATCTCCATCTTCTCGATCTGATTTGCTTCTTCAGCCTCTCTCGCCGTTGGTATTGATGCCGACCCAGATCAGATCTGATTTTACTGTGACTGTTCGTTGCACACTCTACTGATCTTTGCCGTGAATCAGCAAGAAACACTTCTACTCCCTGCTGCTGGTCGTTTGCCCAGACTGTTTTATCTCCTATCTAGATCTGCTGGCGTCTCTGCTTGCATCTCAGGTGAGATCTTCCAACGCTGACCTTGCAGCGATCTTCTCTCAGATCCGCCTCTGTTGCTCTGCACCCATTGCTGCCCCCTATCTAAATCAGATTTGTACAGGCTACTCTTATTTGCAACTTGTAACTGACGCTCCTCTGCTGTTGTGCATGCTCCAGCGTGCTTGACCTTCATCATGACTCGAGCCACCCCACTCAGATCTGCCTCGTCTCAGATCTGGGGTTTCTTGTGGTTGGGCGAAACAACCCCTTCTCCTGTGCCACCGATGCCTTTACTCGGTGCTACTGCGATGGCCTTCTCTCTTCTACCAAGCGAGATCCGCTCATGTCTCTTGCCCTTTTCGCCTCGTAGTCAAAACCCCTCTTTGTAACAGATCCGTCGCTGAACTGCGATGCAACTGTGTCCTCAGCTCGTGCTATGGCCTGTGGCCCTTGCACCACCGCAGATCCTTACCGATCTGCATGAGCCACTACTGTTGCCTTCGTTCATCTGTGATTGGAGCCGAGAGAGTCCCTTCCTGCTGTCTCCTAGAACTCCACTCTATCGCAGCGCTCTTCTCAGATCTGAATTGGTCCACCAACCATCAACCACTTAGATCTGCCGATCCTCTCTCTGTTTGTCGTTTCTGAGCTAGAGAGTTTCTCTGTTTGCTGCCGCCAGTTTCATCCTGCTGCTGCCCCGGCCATCTGTTTCAGATCTGCCATCAGCCGTTCGCTGCTACTCCTTCGAGATTTGGGTGTTTTCCGATATGCATCAGCCGCCGCCTTTGGCCGCTAAGCCATCTCAGTTTCTGCACTCATCGCCTTCAGATTTGCAGACTGCTCAGATCAGTATTAAACCACAAAAACGTCTTGCTGATCTGTGCCATTCACATCTTCTTCTCTCATCGGCAGAGTGAGGGAGGGAGGGACATCTTTTTCTCTGCTGCCGCCATGGCTACGGAAAGCTTCACAGACAAGAACGCCATTTTCAGAAAACTCAAATCCAAATCCGAAAACAAGATGTGTTTCAATTGTAATGCGAAGAATCCGACATGGGCGTCCGTCACCTACGGTATCTTCCTCTGTATCGACTGCTCCGCCGCTCACCGCAGCCTTGGCGTACATATTAGCTTCATCAGGTCCACAAATCTAGATTCATGGACTCCAGAGCAGTTGAAAATGATGAGTTTTGGGGGAAACAACCGTGCTCAGGTTTTCTTTAAGCAGCATGGATGGAGGAAAAATTGAGGCAAATATACATCAAGAGCTGCTGAGTTATACAGGCAATTAGTTTCAAAAGAAGTTGCTAGAAGTATGCACAGGTGCGATTTATTGTCGCTGGATCATCATTCACCAATCACGATTCAAATCTAGTGTTTTTTTGTTGTTTCTTCTCGTCATGGTATTGGCCAAGAAGAAGGGGGAGAATTGAAAAAGACACAAATTGCCCTTCTCCTCTTACTTTGTTGCTGAAGAAGGGACACAACTTGACCTTCATTCGAGCATGTTTTATTTTTGTCGCTTCTCGAAAATGAGACGGCATGTTTGGGCACATGTCCATTTGTTGTGGAATTCATCCACTTCTTTTATCTGGAGGACTGATTCGTCCCCAACATTTGTTGGCCTTTCATGGTTACAGCCTCATTTGCTGGCCTTTTATGGTTACAGCCTCATTTGTTGGCCTTTCATGGTTACAGCCCCATTTGCTGGCCTTTTATGGCTTCAGCCCTCATTTGCTAGCCTTTCATGGTTTCAGCCCTCATTTGTTGGCCTTTCATGGCTTCAACCCACATTTGCTGGCCTTTATAGCTACAACTATTGTTCACTGGTCTTTCCGATCTGATTGATCGATGTAATGGCTTCAACTCCTTGTTTTTCAGGCCATTCGTCGCCTGCATTTATCGCATATTGCGATCATTGTTTGCTGGACAATTGTCTTACGGCCACTGCCGTCGTCCGAGCCTCTTTCTCTATTTCAAGCCACCATCGGTGTTTGTCGCCTGTTATTTTGCGGCCAATCAACGCTGCCACATAAACACATATTTGCAGCCAGTCAACGCTGCCACCTCAACAAGTTTTGCAGCCAATCAGTGTGCTGCTTCATCAAATCTTTGAGGCCAGTTGGTGTGCCACTTTTGCAGTTCATCTGGCAATTTTCCATGTTCCAAGCTTCGCGTTCATCCACGCTTCAACTTGGGGGGCGTGTTGGAATATATTTAGATTATCCTGATTATAATGTAATTAGGATTCTAGTTTGGGTTTACCTCTAATTAAGAGGTGTATTTGATTTATAATTAGTTAAGTGTTTGACTCTGATTATGATAGCCCCAGGGTCGGCTAAGGCTATATATATTTGTGTAACACTCTTTAATGAATACAACTTTCTCTTTTCTAACAGCAAAAGCCCGTTATTTTTGCCAACAATTACAAAAGTTATTCCTATCTTTGGTCTTAATTACAAAGACTCTTTTCTAAGGATGTTAAATATTCAATTTTTTATTAAAGAGTTTGTCTTTCTTCACTTCATCAGCCAACTCAATCAATGGCTTAGTAGAGAGAGAAAATGTTGAGTGAAGAAGAGTCATTTAAGGTGATTGGATTCGATGGATCATATTCTTAGTAATTTGTATTCTGAGAATCTGAGTTATATTCTACATTATATATTACCGTTGTATTTCATAGAAACAATTATATAAAGAATCCTCTACTCTTCTCTGTAACTTTTCTTCTTTGGTAAATCGTTGTCTTTCATTTTGATTTATTTTATTATTATTATTATCAATAGAAAATGACTTTTACAGTTAAAAGCAAGAAGACCATATGTAAGATGTGTAAGGAGGGGCTTTGTTGCATTGATAGTGTTTATTGGGTGCTTGGGTCTTGCACTTTTGTGTCAAATTTGATTCTCAGTTAAGTACTATTAAAATATATTAAGATATTATTAAGATTATAATTGATTGTAATAGATTTAAGAATATTTCTCAATTAGAAAAGGAATATCTTGATGTAGTTTATATATATGATTGCCACTCACAATAACAGGACAAGAGAAAATCTGAAGCAAGAGGAGAGATTTGACCAGGTTTCAGGCGTTGGTCAGATGTTGGGTGTGGGCATAGGAGCTGAGAAGGAGGGAACCGAGAGCCTCCCTCTCTTGGGTTTAGTATTATCAACAGAGGGAGAACAAATACAAGGTGTAGTTTAACTAGTTGACTTCCACCTCAGGAAGTGAGAGGTTGTACGTTTAAGTCTCGGTGGCTTAATTTTGATGTATATTAAGGGTAGTGGGCTCACCCGTAGAGATTTTTATAGAACTGTATCCACACATAAATCTAATACAAGGTATAGTTTTAATCGACCAAGAATCTTTAGGGCTCTGTACCATATGAGAAGATGATAAGGACAGTAAATTCACTGAAATATTTTCTCTTGTCTAATTGCACTGAATGACAGTCGTGTGTATATACATATACACGTGTAGGGAGAATGTGAACCTCGTTCTCCTTATAGTAGGGGTGCAAATATCGGCCGATACGTGATATGGATTTTGCACCCGTTATCATATCGGCCGATACGTATTATCGGCTGTACAAGATAATTCTCGGCCGATATCCATAATATCGGTCTTTTTTTTTTAAAGAAAAAAATCAAAACAATGGTTGGTTCGAGTTGATATCTCGGCTAATATCGGCCCAAATATCGGTCGATATTTTCGTTTTCAATTTTTTTTTAAAGTTTTTGTTGGATTTTTTTTTTTTTTTTAATTCAGAAAAATAAAATAATAAAAAATACCAATATTTAAAATAAAACCACAAAAGAGAAGTGAGAATTTTATCAGTCGAGATATCGGGGTGACCGAATTTTGCACCCCAGCCTTAAAGTGACCATCCTCATTAGAGTTTGTACCCCACCATTGCTGTATTTATTTGTTGTGACTAGAACAGCAATCTGATCCATTGATTAAAGTCCCCGCTTATAAAAATGGATGACACGTGTTTGATCTTCACCCGCAAGTTTGATTTAATTTTCATGGTCTTGCCTTTCTTTATCATATCATTCATCATTTGAAAACGAGAGGGAACTGTCAAAAGGGTGTCCACCAATTTTATTAATGGGTTCTCATGTTGCTAATACTTACATTGATCTCCTAGTGGGCCTACGAGGTTATTTGGAATTTTACGGGCCTGTGTCCAAATGGACCTTATTTGGACATGTTTCATCTGATCTCCAAAATTCTTTCAATCAAATCCCAGGCCCAATGTAAAATCGAAATCGTATTCGGGCTGATATGATTTTATAGCGGAGTTGGGCTTTATTTAGATCATGCAATCATGTTAAAAGTAATAAAATAAATTTCGGGCTTTTGGGTTTTCTCTAATCCTAATTCAAATTCAAGCTTTCAGGCCTTAGGTTTGCCTTTTAGTGCATTGGGTTCACACCGCCTGGTTCCAGATTTCAGCTCACTATTTTTGGGCCCTACAAAAGGGATTACCAGCCCAAGCTTTTTATGTGGCCCAACGTACGTTGTACCCTTGAATAAATGTATAATAACATCATTATAAAAAATTAAAAATAATCTTTTAATAGTCAAGGACTAAGATTCCTCAAATGTGAAAAAGTTATATATATTAAATAATAAAATATAAGTAATTTGCAAATATATATATATATATATATATATATATATATATATATATATATATATATATTAAATAATAAAATATAAGTAATTTGCAAATATATATATATATATATATATATATATATATATATATATATATATATATATATATATTAAATAATAAAATATAAGTAATTTGCAAATGCCCGTTATTTTGCCACAATTACAGAAGTTCTTCCTATTTTTTATCTTAATTACAAAGACTCTTATCTAAGGATGGTAAATATTCAAAATAATTTTTTTAAGCAAAAAGTTATAATAGTGAAATACTCTCGGTGAAATATACTTCACCTTGATTTTGAATGAGAGAAAGAAGTGTGGAATCCTCTTTTCGACTCTGACTCTCCCACTCTAGTCGTTGCTCATCAAAAATTAATGGGCCAAATGCTTAGGTGAAATGTTTTGAAGATTACATACGACGAGGTGAGTTTCAAATCCATACAATCATATTAGCAATGTGATTTTTGTTGTTGAAAATTTGACTTTTAAGTATTTTTTTTTCCTTATCTCATAGACATAGACTGAATAGATAGGAGTAATTTTTTCATTTTTACACATATAATACAAATAGGTATTTTTATAAGTTATCGTTGCATGTTACGTTGTTAAAAAATTACTAGTCTAACCCTTTAAATAATGAATTACATTTTGGATATTTAAAGGCTAAGAAGAGGGAGTTTGTAATTGATGCAAAAGATAGAAGTAAGTTTTGTAATTACCCTGATCATAAGAGTAGCCTTTGCAAATGAGGCAAAAGATAGAGTCTTCGTAAATTGCCAAGTGCATGAAACTAACTTTAACACATTGTTTTTGGTGGGGATAAAGAAGAGGTTTCATTGTTTTTGTCTTCGATACAAAGATTTCTACTTTGTCTTTCAAATACATGCTTCTGATTTCGATTATTATTTTCTTTGGTTGTAGTTTTGTAGAGAATTGGGTTACAATCAGGCCGGGTTGGATTTTCGGGCTAGATTAGGGTTGGACCAAGTTACAAATCTTGAGTTTTTAAGTCGGGTTGGGTTGGGTCATGCTCACCTAAATATGATATGGGTTGGATTGGGTTTAGGAATACGGAGCTCAACTGACCCGAGTTTCACCTCTGATTCAAGGCTTTCTAGAAACTACAGAGTTGATTCTCAAAGATCTTACTTCAAAGTTTTCTTCGAAATCATGTTTTTTAACATGAGCTTACTTGAAAGGTTATGTTTTGAGCTTGATAAGAGGTTAGTTTCAAAGTGATGATTCAAGATTGGATATTTTGAAGTGATTTTAAGTTCAACAGTGGTTCTAGAAGAAGTTTCATACCCTTAGCCATTTGCAGAAAGGCACGTGGCAGTAAGGATTTTTATATTTAATTTATTATAATTTGTTAATGCTAAGTGTCGTCCTTGATTTATTTTATGAATGAAATCAGACTTACGCCATTTTGTGCATTTGATTTTATTTGCATTTCTTGTCTATTTTCTTATTTTTTCCCTCATACGAATTGAAGAAGAAAGCCACTGAATTTACTCAATTTAGAAACCAATAATCTTGACAGTTATTGTAAGAATTCGGTATCGGATTTCTTAGGCACTTGTAAACCTCTGAGAAATTGAAGTCTTAATTTTCATTTATTTTGATTGACTAGAATCATTTTCAGTTCACTCTGTTTTTCACCACGGTTTCTCTGCCTAGTTCATTGGCTCATCATTTTCTTTTTTTTAAAGTTTACACCCAATGTACAACTATATTGTACCAAACTACACACCCATAGCATTGGTCACTAGCCAGGTTCTGACCATGCTTCCCTATACTCGAGCCTAGCTCATCTATATTTTAAAGGATAATAGATCTGTGCATTAAGAGTTTTCACTATAATGCACCACCTGTAAAAGAAAAGACCATTTTGCCCACTTTTTTTAAAAAGGAAAGAGATAAAAGAAAAAAAATAATGATAAAATAGTCTTTTCCTTTTAAAGATGGTGCACTTATCATTACCCAGTGTTTAAAGCTAACTCCCAAGCCCACATATTTGGAGAGATGAAAAGTCATAAGCCTACCATTTGGAGTCCATTTTTAATTAATGCAATTTCACAAAGTGTGTCTAAAGCCACTTTATCAAGTTTCACATTTTAATTGGACTAACTGTAAAGCTAAATTAAAGCCCAACTTTAATTTTCAATTTAAAGACCAACTTTACTTTTCAATTAAAGCCCAACTTTGTTTTGGTTTAGAATAACAATGGGATTATATTATACATATGGGGCAAATATAAATATACAATAAAATGTATACACATTTATTATATAAACATATAATTGACTAATGGACTAAAAGGTAGAACTGAACTTTCATGGACTACAACTTGTGAAGGTTAGTTTAGTGGTCAAAAACTTCCATGAAGTGCTCTAGAAGACCTGAACACTTTGACTTAAAAAAAAAACTGTCATGGACTAAACTTAAAAGTATGAATCCACCCGTTCATCAAAGGGCTTGAGAAATAGAGGCCAAGGCTGACCTGTTGGTCAAATTAATATAGTTCAAACTTCAAGCACGTTTACTTATTATAGTTCAGGACAAGTTTGAGGCCATGACCTAACCCCAATTTTTTTTAAGAAAGGCATGATGAAAACCCCAATTTTTTTGGTTCGGGACAGACATATTGTCATCACTATTAAGTGCTATATTATAAATGCGGTCAAGATTTACTATCACAACTCGCCTAGGCTGCGCTATCGCAATAATCAGGTAAGTCGGATTTACCTATTTATTTTCAGATTCGGATTGGGCATATCCATATATAAATGACTATAGATCGAGTCAGGTCATGTATTACACGGTTTGGGTCAGATTAGGTTATTTATCAAAATAGGTCAGTTCGGGTGAGATTTTGCAAGGTATAGTTGTGCCAGCATAGAAGGGCTTGATTGCACTAGAACAGATAGGAGCAAGGGTTAAATCTCGGATATCGGTCGATATCTTGGTCGAAAAATTTCTCTTCCATATATATATATATATATATATATATATTTTTTTTAAAAACCATCTTTATCTGCGGATATCGGCGATATATATCGCCGATACATATCGGGTATCGACCGATATCTCAAATCTCGGCCAATATATATTGTATGCGCCGAGTTGCGTTAGTGCAGATACACTTGGTTGAGCGCAGTGCAGAAAATGATATTTTTGTCTTTCAAAAACCAGCATGAACATACAAGAGACTCTTACCTAAAATTTTCTACTTTAGGCATTGTTATCCAAATTCCCACTTTTCTAAATATTTTCACGGAAAAATCTACGCTAACCTAGAATTATCCATATGTGGTAACCATATCAAATCTTAAATGTTCAGTGGTCCATTTTTTGCTTGGTATTAAATCTTTGTCAATCCTGTATTATACAATGGCTACATTTCAATCTCCCGCAATCACTAAGGAAAATGATTTCCCTGCACCATCAACATCATTCATAATGATGATAAATTTATTATTTCCCTGCACCATCAACAGCATTCATAATGATGATAAATTTATTAAAAATTTACAATTGAACAGATGATTCATAAAAAATCATTTTAACTAAATTAATAATCATAATTTTAAAATAATAAATTTAAACAAATTCAAAAAACAATTAAAGTGACTAAAATTCATGCGACCTAATAACTTAATTTATTAAATTATTTCTATGGATAAATATACGCCCAACATATATATCATTGTCTATCACAAGAAGCATGAATATTCGTAAATTTTTTCTTTAGACTAATATTCTTGGCCATTTGATGAATTTCTACTATTATAATTTCCAAAAATTCCTTGAAGAGCCCAATTGCTTAGAGATTATTTATATCAAATCAAAGCTCCTCTTTACAAGTCTTCAAAATCTCTCATGGGAACGCCATCTCTTCCACTGTATCTATTCACGGTGGGGTCATCACTTCTGCTCCGCCTTCTACTTTCCGTCCTCTCTGCACTCGTTAATGGATCGATCATGTCGTTTTTTCAATTTTTGGCAAGAACCCAACTCATCTGGAGACAGGATTCGCCATTTAATGGATCTAATGCAGATTTGCTCTCAAATGGGCAACAACTCAACATTGTTCACTTCAGAAAAAGTGCCCAGTCGGATGAAGCTTTCGAATGTGTTGTTTGCTTCTGCAGGATTGAAGAAGGAGAAGAGATCAGAGAGCTGAGATGTGATCATATCTTCCACAGATGTTGCTTGGATACATGGCTCCAGTATCGACATCGGACATGTCCCCTCTGCCGGGAGAGAGTAATTCTGATGGACGAAGTTCTTGGAGAGAGAGAACCTGATGTGGACGAGCTGGTATCTGAATATTCTTCCTTTCTTGGTTCCAATGGCTATAGTAACATGTGACCATGAGGGGTTAGCAGGCCGGTTCAACCCTAAGGCGAATTAGGCGACTGTCTTAGGCCCCCCGTTTAAAAATGCCCAGATTTCTCCCCACTCCATGGCTTCATTAAGGAAGGCAAGGGAAGGGATAGGGAAGATGAGTGTGTAATGTTGCCATTGAGAGAGGATTTGGGTTAAGAAGTTGGAAAAATCACACCGACCTCTTCTCGGATCTTTTGTCTCTCTTATTTTCTTCGTCTTCAACGGCTGTTTACCCTTTCCACCTCGCCATGTGCATATTTTTATGATTTTTTACATTGACACGTGAGCAATACCTACACACGTGAGCCTTATTAGAAATTTAGAGAAATTAGAGGAAACACTTAATGAATTTCTAACTCACACAAAAAGTTAGTTAAAAAGTTAAATAAGAATAAGAAATTTAAATATTTAATTAATTGAATTTAAAAGATTTAATCTGTCTTTTTCATATTAATATTAATAATAGATAAATTTGTACAAAAAATTTAAAAACAAGTTTTGAAGATAAGATTCGATGAATTTAAAGGTAATGTTATTGTATTATTGTAAAATATGAGAATTTCATAAAAAAATACTAAAACTAGAAAATAATTCTATTATACAATGGATTGTAAAGTTTTAACTCACTCTCTCGTGCTAGTATATAAAAATAAAAAATTTATACAATTTTTTTTGAAGTGAGTAGATCAAAATTTGAAACAGAAATTCAATTTTGGTCACTTGATTTTACTAGTAAAATTCATCTTTTGATTTTTTAAAAAAATATTTTTTGCTTAAAATTTAATATACTCATCAATTAAATATTAATTAATAATTTAATATTATTTATAATATAATATTTATAACACGAGTTTGACCATGATTGAACCTTATTGAACCCAACCTTCCATCTAGACGGTTCGTGTCACGGTCTAATTTTGATAATATTGAGAGGGGCGATTTTTCTCTCCCACCCCTTTTTGTCCTTGTATATATAACTCACAAAAATAGGGTCTTTAAAATTATTGAAATCCCCAGTAAAATTTAATTATGTAATTCGAAACATAACATAAGGTGTTA
The DNA here is from genome assembly GCA_013350335.1 of Chimonanthus salicifolius. NCBI lineage: Eukaryota > Viridiplantae > Streptophyta > Magnoliopsida > Laurales > Calycanthaceae > Chimonanthus > Chimonanthus salicifolius. The sequence continues at coordinate 16,461,747 of CM023534.1, read as the reverse complement.
AGAAATTTTTCAAAACTAAAATTGATATAATCCTACCTACGATCAACAATGTCATAAGAAAGATTATGTGAATTAAACATATTATTAATTGAAAATTATATTTTAGCAAAACTTGAATACAAAATTTAATTAGTAATTTTGTAGCTCTAAAAGCAAGAAAAATAGATTTTAAGTAAATTTTATTTTATATAATCAAAATTTTAATTAAATATTATTTATAATAATATGTTAAATATCAAGAAGACCCATTTAGAATTTTTGCCTTAGGCCTTAACTTGTGTGGAGCCGGCATTGGGGGTTAGTTTGATGGCTATTCCTACCCTTGTTTGTGGGAGGTCTTGGGATCAAGTATCCCTCAACACAAAAGGGCTACACCCCTTAGTTCTGTCTCTGGAGTGTGCAGATTAGAAGATTTACACATGTCCTAAGGATTAGTCAGGTGGGATACCTGAAAAATTCAGGTGGGATGCTTGGATACCTTGCTCTTAAAAAAAAAAAATATATAGTAACACATAAAACTACTGTAAAAAAGATGGAGCAAATGTATCGAGTATCATACAAAGAATGACATGCGGGCTTTTTATGGCTTTTATCATAATCATCATCATCAGCCATTATTGCAGAGTGTCGTTTCTTTGAGAGATGGTTCATTCCATTGATATATTGTCAAGGCTGGCAAACCCGGTGAGTTGGTGCGGGCAAGCTAAGTCATCGATGTGGGTCCTCACGATCCAATCCAAAATAGGTGCAAGTCACATTTTTCAGCTCAGGAATTCCAGTAAGGTAACCACTGTATTCTTTTTCAAATTCTAGGTGGTTTAGAATAAAAAAAAACTGATTTTGGTTAAGTTTTGGGTGTGTAAAATGGTTTTGAAGCTTAAGGAAAAACTTAGTTTTCTTAGTGCCAGTGAGCTTTTGGTGTTAAGATCTAATAGTCTATTAAGTTTTGAAACTTTAAACCTCTCCCTATGGAAAGAGGACTCCCAGATGAATCCATTGGACCTGCTAGAAGAAGAAGGAAAAAAATAAAAAATAAAAAAATAATTTTTTTTTGTTGGATTATGTTGATGCTTGTGATGTTAGTATCCATTGAAAAAAATAAAAATAAATAAATAAATGTACTGACCCTCTTCTTTTATTACTATAGTATAAATACTATTGTATTTCACTTCCAGGCCGACCCTATTGGTCGAGCACTGAATGATTTCACTTCCAGGCCGACGCTATATTTGTTGGGCACTAAGTGACCTCGATGCCTTACTCAAAATGTCAGATCTGTTCCTATCCAGAAGACAATCAAGAAGTGACCTGAGAATCTAGACCTAACTCAATAAGTCAATCTGGTCAATGCCTAGAAGACAATATGAGTTTTGGACTGAGCACATTTTTATTTCTATATATTGTGGATTATTGTAATTTAAAAAGGATAGAAACCAAGTAGGAGACTCAATTCCATGTACCTTCGATATTTTTGGAAAAACAAGGATGATTTCAATATACTACTTGTGTGTATGTATTTGATGCTATATATGTGGCTTAGAATTAATTGTGCACTTGTTTGTTATTTGAACAGAGACCGCGAAGCCACACACATACGATGAGGGAACTTAACTTTGCAGTTAAAATGTAAACATGTTTTGTTATTTGAGATGGATTTTGAGCAATGAGTGACTTTAGATTTGATGAACCCACTCATGTGCCTAGACTTGATGCACTATGGTAAGAGTGCTTATGATGACTATGAATGTTATGATGTTGATCATATGAAATGTGTAAGACTGCTTCCACGTGCCTTTGATTATTGAACTAATATCAGCCATATGGGAGATGGTTTACATCTACTGGACCACAGGTGTCGACAGTTGCTGACTTGAGGGTGTCAGTATCGGCTATGGGAGAGCCGGAGATGTACTTGCAAGGATGTATTTTGACCGTGTCGGGACTTAATACAATAGTCTCAGTGTAGTCGGCAGGCGTTACGTTGGGTGATAGCAGTAATGGAAAACTGATGGAATGATGGAAATGATGCTGAGACTTTACTTAATACTGTGAATTTTATTATCAAGCATGAGATATTATTACAACTGTTGATTATTGCTAACCTGTTGATTACTTTAAAACTGCATTGTTACATTTCCTTCACTGGGCTAGTTAGCTCACCCCACTCACCTTTCAGGAGATGAACCCGAGGAAGAGAACCCCCTATTCAAGCTTAGGGTGGATAAGCTGCGGCGGTGTTTCGGGATTCCCATTGAGGGGAATACCCTTGTTTTTGCTTTCTGGTTCTTTGAACCATTTTCCTTTGTAAAGTACTAGGTGTGGTACTTGTTTTGCTTTCATGTGATGTATTGAAAACTACTGCATTTCAGTAGTTACTCGGATGATGATGATTTTGTAATGATAAATTCAGTGTTGGAATTATGTGATATTGAATTTGTTATAATTTATGCCTATTTGTTGGGTAGACTTATGGTATGTGTTTGAGTCCACATGTTGAGATCATGTGTGACCTTTTCAGCCCAACTGTTGATCCGGCCCAGTTAGAATGCTTGAGTTAGTTTAATTTCAAAAAAAAGAAAAAAAATCAGTCGCGTTCCGGACCCACCGTTCGGGTCGAGGCGTGACAAATACTCTCGGTGAAATATACTGTTTAAACACTTCACCTAGATTTTGAATGAGAGAAAGAAGTGTGGAATCCTCTTTTCGACTCTGACTCTCCCACTCTAGTCGTTGCTCATCAAAAATTAATGGGCCAAATGCTTAGGTGAAATGTTTTGAAGATTACATACGACGAGGTGAGTTTCAAATCCATACAATCATATTAGCAATGTGATTTTTGTTGCTGAAAATTTGACTTTTAAGTATTTTTTTTTCCTTATCTCATAGACATAGACTGAATAGATAGGAGTAATTTTTTCATTTTTACACATATAATACAAATAGGTATTTTGTTATCGTTGCATGTTACGTTGTTAAAAAATTACTAGTCTAACCCTTTAAATAATGAATTACATTTTGGATATTTAAAGGCTAAGAAGAGGGAGTTTGTAATTGATGCAAAAGATAGAAGTAAGTTTTGTAATTACCCTGATCATAAGAGTAGCCTTTGCAAATGAGGCAAAAGATAGAGAGTCTTTGTAAATTGCCAAGTGTATGAAACTAACTTTTAACACATTGTTTTTGGTGGGGATAAAGAAGAGGTTTCATTGTTTTTGTCTTCGATACAAAGATTTCTACTTTGTCTTTCAAATACATGCTTCTGATTTCGATTATTATTTTCTTTGGTTGTAGTTTTGTAGAGAATTGGGTTACAATCAGGCCGGGTTGGATTTTCGGGCTAGATTAGGGTTGGACCAAGTTACAAATCTTGAGTTTTTAAGTCGGGTTGGGTTGGGTCACGCTCACCTAAATATGATATGGGTTGGATTGGGTTTAGGAATACCGAGCTCAACTGACCCGAGTTTCACCTCTGATTCAAGGCTTTCTAGAAACTACAGAGTTGATTCTCAAACATCTTACTTCAAAGTTTTCTTCGAAATCATGTTTTTTAACATGAGCTTAATTGAAAGGTTATGTTTTGAGCTTGATAAGAGGTTAGTTTCAAAGTGATGATTCAAGATTGGATATTTTGAAGTGATTTTAAGTTCAACAGTGGTTCTAGAAGAAGTTTCATACCCTTAGCCATTTGCAGAAAGGCACGTGGCAGTAAGGATTTTTATATTTAATTTATTATAATTTGTTAATGCTAAGTGTCGTCCTTGATTTATTTTATGAATGAAATCAGACTTACGCCATTTTGTGCATTTGATTTTATTTGCATTTGTTGTCTATTTTCTTATTTTTTCCCTCATCCGAATTGAAGAAGAAAGCCACTGAATTTACTCAATTTAGAAACCAATAATCTTGACAGTTATTGTAAGAATTCGTATCGGATTTCTTAGGCACTTGTAAACCCCTGAGAAATTGAAGTCTTAATTTTCATTTATTTTGATTGACTAGAATCATTTTCAGTTCCTCTGTTTTTCACCACGGTTTCTCTGTTTAGTTCATTTGCTCATCATTTTCTTTTTTTTTAAAGCTTACACCCAATGTACAACCATACTGTACCAAACTACACACCCATAGCATTGGTCATAGCCAGGTTCTGGCCATGCTTCCCTATACTCGAGCCTAGCTCATCGATATTTTAAAGGATAATAGATCTGTGCACCATGAGTTTTCACTATGGTGCATCATCCTTAAAAGAAAAGACCATGTTGCCCTCTTCTTTTTAAGAAAGGGAAGAGATAGAAGAAAAAAATAATGACAAAATGGTCTTTTCCTTTTAAAGATGTTACAATTATCATTACCCTATATTTAAAGCTAACCCCCAAGCCCACATATTTGGAGAGATGAAAAGTCATAAGCCTACCATTGGGAGTCCATTTTTAATTAATGCAATTTCACAAAATGTGTCTAAAGCAGGGGTAGAAAAATCGGCCGGGCCGAGATCCCGGCCGATTTTTCATATCTGCCGATATATCGGTCCGGCAGATATATCGGCCGAATTTTTTCGCTCCTACCCATTTTTTTTTTTAAAAAAAAATTTCAAAAAAATTACAGTAAATGCAGATAATTATGGACTTATTGAATATATAATTTTTTCATAAAATATCGGACATTTACATCTTCTAATATATTTTTGAAGTTACAATAACGGAAAATTATATAATTAGTAATAAAATTGTGAAAATTACAAGGAAAAGGATATAAATGAGGAAAATTTGTAGAAATAATTTCATAATTTATTTTTTTCAGTCAATGAGTGTTATTTTAAGTTAGGATATCCCTAGGGTGTGCCGAAAACATAGTATTTTACAAATAAGGGTATCCCTAGGGTGTGCCCAAAACACATTTAGGAAAGTCAAAAGACCTTGAAATCTTAAAGTATTTTTATCAGGTTATCGTAATTAGTCCGAATATTCAATTTGAAAAATTTTGAAAATATACAGTGCTTAAAAAATAACTTTAAAGTTTTAAAGGAGATTTTATTATTTAACACACTATGCACATTATTTTTTAAGCATCGTGTATTTTCAAAATTTCTCAAATTGAATATCCGGACTAATTACGATAACCTGATAAATATACTTTAAGACTTAAAGGTCTTTTGACACTCCTAAATGTGTTTTCGGCATACCCTAGGGATACCCTTATTTGTAAAATACTGTGTTTTAAATATTTAAGAGTATCAAAAGACCTTTAAGTCTTAAAGTATTTTTATCGTAATTAGTCCGGATATTCATTTTGAGAAATTTTGGAAATACACAGTGCTTAAAAAATAACTTTAAAGTTTTAAAGGAGATTTTATTATTTAATCACTATGAATGGATACCTAAAAATATTAGATGGTAAATATAATATTAAATTATTACAATAAGATAAATGAAAGAAAATATTATAATTTTTACTTCCTATTTAAAACAAAATTTTATTACTTTCCTTTTAAAAGTAATTTTTTGAAAAAATATTAGGTTACACACGTGAGCTTTTTAGTAAGCTCACGTGGGTTACTTGTTCACTTACAAACGCCAATGCTCTTCTTTTTATACCCTTCTTCTCTTTCCCTCTCTCTGCTAAACCCTAACCGCCGCCGCGCTCTGTATTTTATCGATCAACGAAGAAGAAAAAGAAGAGAAAGGTAAGCTGTAGCGATTTTTTTCTTCAATCTTTTCTCCTTATTTTATTTTTTCTCTTTCCATTCTTTCTAGTCCAATATTTCTAAAAAAAAAAGCTTTTTTTTTTTTAAAAAAAAACCAAACAATCGAATTATTAAAATTCGGCCGATATCCGGACCGAATTATCGGTCAGAAATTCCGTCATATCGGCCGAATTTTTTTTTGTACGGCCGATACTAAACGTATCGGCCGATATAAATCGGTGGTCAAAAAACAGAAATAATTCGACCGATACACACAGTATCGGCCGAATTTTTGACCCCTGGTCTAAAGCCACTTTATCAAGTTTCACATTTAATTGGACTAACCGTAAAGCCTAAATTAAAGCCCAACTTTACTTTTCAAAAAAAGTCCAACTTTACTTTTCAATTAAAGCCCAACTTTGTTTTGGTTTAGAATAACAAGGGGATTATATTATACATATGGGGCAAATATAAATATACAATAACAATGTATACATATTTATTATATAAACATATACTTGACTAATGGACTAAAAGGTAGAACGAACTTTCATGGATTACAACTTGTGAAGGTTGGTTTGGCGGTCAAAAACTCCTATGAAATGTGGGAAATCTTGAATTAAAATCACTCTCAACACAAAATAAGAACTTCTTGTAATATCATTCGGTGTGTGGATAAAGAGGCTTGCACATGTCCCAATGATTAGTTAGATACTCTAAGAGACCTGAACACTTTGACTTAAAGAAAAAACTGTCGTGGACTAAAAAGTTTGAATCCACCCGTTCATCAAAGGGCTTGAGAAATTGAGGCCAAGGCTAACCTGTTGGTCAAATTAATATAGTTCAAACTTCAAGCACGTTTGCTTATTATAAGTTCAGGACAAGTTTGAGGCCATGACCAACCCCAATTTTCTTTAAGAAAGGCATGACGAAAACCCCAATTTTTTAGCTTCGAGACCGACAAATTGTCATCACTATTAAGTGCTATTATAAATGCGGTCAAGAATTACTATCACAACTCACCCAGGTTGCGCTATCGCAATAATCAGGTAAGTCGGATCTACCCATTTATTTTCATATTCGGATTGGGCATATTCATATATAAACGATTATAGATCGAGTTAGGTCATGTACTATACGGTTTGTGTCAGATTAAGTTATTTATCAAAATAGGTCGGTTCAGGTGAGATTTTGCAAGGTATAGTTGTGCCAGCATAGAAGGGCTTGATTGCACTAGAACAGGTAAGAGCAAGGGTTTAAATCTCAGACATCGGCCGATATCTTGGTCGAGAAATTTCTCTTCCATATATATATATATATATATATATAAAACTACCTTCATCTGCCGATATCGGCGATATATATCCTATCTGCCGAGTTGCGTCAATGCAGATACACTTGATTGCGTCAGTGCAGAAAAGGATATTTTTGTCTTTTCAAAAACCAGCATGAACATACAAGAGACTCTTACCTAAAATTTTCTACTTTAGGCATTGTTATCCAAATTCACACTTTTCTAAAAATTTTCACGGAAAAATCTACGCTAACGTAGAATTATCCGTATTTAGTAACCATATCAAATCTTAAATGTGCAGTGGTCCATTTTTAGTTTGGTATTAAATCTTTGTCAATCCTGTATTATACAATGGCTACATTTCAATCTCCCGCAATCACTAAGGAAAATGATTTCCCAGCACCATCAACATCATTCATAATGATGATAAATTTATTAAAAATTTACAATTGAACAGATGATTCAAAAAAATCATTTTAACTAACTCAATAATCATAATTTTAAAATAATAAATTTAAACAAATTTAAAAAAAATTAAAGTGACTAAAATTCATGCGACCTAATAACTTAATTTATTAAATTATTTCTATGGATAAATATACGCCCAACATATATATCATTGTCTATCAAAAGAAACATGAATATTCGTAATTTTATTCTTTAGACTAATATTCTTGGCCATTTTATGAATTTCTACTATTGTAATTTCCAAAAATTCCTTGAAGAGCCCAATTGCTTAGAGTGTTGAGATTATTTATATCAAATCAAAGCTCCTCTTTACAAGTCTTCAAAATCTCTCATGGGAACGCCATCTCTTCCACCTTTTCTATTCACGGTGGGGTCATCACTTCTGCTCCGCCTTCTACTTTCCGTCCTCTCTGCACTCGTTAATGGATCGATCACGTCGTTTTTTCAATTTTTGGCAAGAACCCAACTCATCTGGAGACAGGATTCGCCATTTAATGGATCTAATGCAGATTTGCTCTCAAATGGGCAACAACTCAACATTGTTCACTTCAGAAAAAGTGCCCAATCGGATGAAGCTTTCGAATGTGTTGTTTGCTTCTGCAGGATTGAAGAAGGAGAAGAGATCAGAGAGCTGAGATGTGATCATATCTTCCACAGATGTTGCTTGGATACATGGCTCCAGTATCGACATCGGACATGTCCCCTCTGCCGGGAAACTCTACCGAGAGTAATTCTGATGAACGAAGTTCTTGGAGAGAGAGAACCTGATGTGGACCAGCTGGTATCTGAATATTCTTCCTTTCTTGGTTCCAATGGCTATAGTAACATGTGACCATGAGGGGTTTTTGGGTTAGTTTGATGGCTATTCCTACTCTTATTTGTAGGAGGTCTTGGGATCAAGTATCCCTCAATATAAAAAGGCTACACCCCTTAGTTCTTTCTTCGGCATGTGCAGATTGGGAGATTTACACATGTCCTAAGAATTAGTTAGGTGGGATGTTTAAAAAATTCAGATGGGACGCTTGGATACCTTGCTCTTAAAAAAAAAAAAGAATATAGTAACACATAAAACTACTGTAAAAAAGATGGAGTGAATGTATCGAATATTATACAAGGATTGACATGCGGGCTTTTTATGGGTTTTTTTTTTATCATAATCATTATCATCAGCCAATATTCAATTATTGCAGAGTCGTTTCTTTGAGAGATGGTCCATTCCATTGATATATTGTCAAGGCTGGCAAACCCGGCGAGTTGGTGCGGGCAAGCTGAGTCATCGATGTGGGTCCTCACGATCCAATCCAAAATAGGTGCAAGTCACATTTTTGGGTCAGACAACTCGCTTGCTTGACTCAGACTTAACTCAGAATTCAATCATAACAGAGCGTGTTTTTTACCAGATAAAATAAGTTTGGAACTTAAGATAAACATGAAACCTAGTAGAGTTGAGTTAACTCCGCTAAGATGTGCCTCACAAAGTTTTTTAATCTGCACTTGAGTCATGGCCGAGTCATATTTTGTCTCAGCAAATTTTATATCAACTTGGCTCGAACTCATATGAGCTGCTTCATTGACATGATCTTAGTTAAAACCTCTACAGAGACTCAACTCAAAATCAAAGGGAGTTGACAAACTTGGCCAAAGTAAGAAGGGGAAGCAATGCATTGCTCATCAGGACTCAGGTACAAGTCAGTTTTGGGCTTTGTCAATCCATGTGACTTCCTTGATTACCGAGTCGATTCATAATTTGGTCTGAGTCAACTTGAGTGGCAGACTAAGAGCTGTGACCATGGTTGCTAAAACTGGCTGGTTTTACCCTCTATTAATTGTCATGAGAACAAAAAAAGGTAAGATTGTTCTTGACTTAAAACTCAATCAAAATTAAATAATCCGAGTTGAAAGTCTGGAACAAAGTTTAATAAAAGATAGTGATTCTCTCAGCTCACGCTCGCATCTACTATTTTAACGTTGATTTAACTTTAGTGGCCCGTGCACTATACTGACCTAATTGATTCGTGAGGTGCTTATTATTCAAGTTAAATTATACAATAAAAAGAGGGTTATTGATTCTACAATTTTTTTTTTTTTTTTAAATTGATAGAAAATTGATGTGGACATCACGCATGAAAATAAATAAAGTTATGCGTTTCATTTGGGCAAGTGCAAACCTAAGCTAGCCTGTCTGGGCTCCAAATCAAAACATTTGGTGCAGCAGACCCACATGTGGGCCTAGATGATGCGGAAATCATGGAGATTGAGTCTCAGACGGATCACTCGGATACGGGTATAAATCACATCGAAGAATTGCCTTGCCTTTTATGGAAAATTTTGACCGGGTAAATACTCATTGCAATCCAGCCCATAAGAGCGATCCATTGACAGAAGCCAATCTCAAATCTTGAAATTTCATTCCAAACCCGTTTGGATCCCATTAAATGGCTCATATACCCACTAGCTTGACTCATGAGACAAATAAGCATCCACATTGGACTCTAAATAAGCTCCACATGGACTCCCAAGGTTTGTTGCAAGGAATCTTTCTCTCAGTGGTTGGAGGAACACACGCTTCATCTCACTTCTTGGATAACACACATGCGCCTTCCTCATTGCTCAGTGAAAACAACCAATAAGTCTTTGTAAGGTGTTGAAACACATGTACTCTCATTGCTTGGAGGAACACTAGTTTCACCCTGATTGCATGGTGAATAACCACCAATGAGCTTTGGTAAGGTATTGAAACACATGTTTCATTCTTATTTGTTGATTAAACACTTACTTCATTATCATCCTATGGTGAAAAACATTGGTTGTGTGTAGCAAACCACTTGGAGAGCTTGTTGCAACATGGAGATTTGGCATGACACTTGTAATTCTCCTCTTTTTTTTATTGGTTTAAAATTCCATGCAATTGTCATCTAGAAGTCACATGAGCATCCTAAGTGTGCAATATTTCTATTATAAATAGAGGAATTTGGTGTAAAAAGTTTGACACCCCACACTTGAGAGAAACTTCTTTTAATCCTTGAGAAAGGAAAAGAAGGGCAAGGCCATTTTGGAGAAAATTCTCCTTTGCTTGCAAGTAAGATTTCCATTTTAATTCTATGATTTTTTTAATTGAATTTAATTTCTAAATTGCAATTTCCATTTATTTCATATGTTCAAAGTTCACTTGGGATTTGCATTTTCTTAATTCTAATTCAATTTTAAGAAAAATAGAATTTTTGGAACTCGATCACGATAGACATTCATTGATTGGTCTTTGGTAAAGAATCCGTTCATAAACACTTGAAAGATTCATAATCCCAGAAATAGTAATATTGACGGGTCCGATATCTGGGGCGAACCTTGGTTGGTTTTTCGATACCACCCGATTTGCATCAATTGATCATTAGAGCAAGCTTATGGGAATTTATTATATTCAACCACACCAGCACTTCTGATTTCATTTTTGGACCATTGACTTGTTTGGCCATACAAGGACTGAAGCCGGAATGTTTTTGTGAAGAATTTGGCATCTAAAGATCAATCTAAGAGTTTTTTAAGTTTCAACAATGTCAAGGACAAGGTCCAAAAAAGTTTTGAAGAAATTCAACCCTTGAAAGACAAATCGGATTGGTTTGATTTAGACATCAAAAGTAGGGTTGAATTGGTTTTGTTGATCTAAAAGTTAAATATGTCTCTCTTGTGTCAGATTGTATTGTCAATTCTGTGACCGAGTCCTGTCTGAGTCATAGGTTGTATATTCGTGGCTGAGTTGGTATGCGTCTAAGACTGTGTTTCTGGAAGATTGTCAAAGTCAAATCAAGCATTGAAGCTCTGGAAGAAGCAATTCAACGCATCAAGTCAGAAAGGCTCCATGAATGCAAACCATGAAGGTATAACAGACCATAGGATGAACCTAGAGAAACCTTAGACACTATAGAAGACCATTTAGTGCTTCTCTAACACCTGATAGAATTCTACCCCTCTTTGGAGAGCTCTTGCTATCTACCAAATATATTTTAATATAAGTAAAACTATTATAATATGGTAGATCATCAAGAGAGACTTTTCAGAATGCCCAAAATCATCAAGATCAGATTTTCAGAATAAAAGTTATGGACATTTTTCTAATCCATCTGTTCGATCCACAAGTCTCGTCGGTTTGATCGATGAAGCCCAGAACTCAAAGTAATATTCCCAGGCTTTGTTGAATCGACCTACATTGTGCATCGGTTCGACCGACAAAACACAGTAACTTAATCTTGCTCTCTGTTATTTGCCGGATTGACCGACAAAGTGTATTGGTCGAACCGACATGTGACCATTGCGTTTCAAAATATAGCCATCGTGCGTCGGTTCGACTGATAGGTTGCATCAGTCGAACCAACACATTTATCCGTTGGCACTGTTTTTCTATAAAAACCAATGCCATTTCTTGTGCAAATGTTAGAAAATTATTGGAGAACTTTTTCAAAGTGAAAAACCCTTGTCCCAAGCACTCTAAAAGCTTCACCAAACTATTGTAAGATCGCCATGGCTCTTTTAATCCCTCTCTAAATCACATTTGAAGCATTCATAGGCAAATCAATTGAGCATCTAAAGCTCAAATTGAATGTGAATTAAAGATCTCTCTAGGGTAAGTTTACACCTATAGGAAAAACTCTTCATTACCTTAGAAACCTCTTATCCTACTCTTGGTTGTGCATCATTGGAAGATCTACACTTCACTAAAGAGCCAAGCAAGGAGAGGAACTTCAAGAACGCGCCACAGCCACTTTGACATCAAGTGGCGAGCGTTCTTGGTAACATCAAACTTACTACTTTCATTCATTGAGATTATGGTGAAGGGTTGGTGTAACTCTAATGAAATCCAAAAAGGGTGTTTTCTTGGTGTTTGTAATTCACAGGTCCAATCTACACCTGTGACGGAGGTCAAACGTTGTAATAGGTTTCTTTTCCACCTGTGAAGAAGAAGTTTATTGAAATCCTCAAGTGGTGTACTTGAGGCATGGACGTAGGCAAGGTTGCTGACCCATGTAAAAATCATTATGTCAAGATATTCCATCTCCTCTCATTGTTGTTCTTGTGTTTTATCTTCCATCATTATTGCAAAAATTGGAGATTAATTGGATTAATTTATTAAGACAAATTAGTTAATTGACTCACATTTTAAAGAATTTTAAAATTCCTCCATAGTCATATTCACTCCCCCCTCTCTCCCCCCCCCCCCCCCCCCCCCCTTGGTTAAAAGTCAATCTAGGATGAGTTTGGGACAACAATGGACAGTCTGGGACAGTCACAGGGACGAGAGACCGGACGGATAACCCAGATGCACAGATCTATAAAAGGGTTGTTCACGGGTCTGATAGGTAGTGACCATTATTCTGTTCTCTGTTTCACGAACATGGACGAGGCTAGATGATAAATTGACAACGTTCGGACGAATGTAGGGACTGTGGCCAGACAGTAAAAAGGATGGTGTTCGGACAAGAAGTGAAAAATCATTTTTTAGAGGGGGAAATCAAGTCCGATCCAACTCAAATTTTTCCAATAATTTATTGACCATATTTGGAGCACTTAGACTTACTCAGTTTGAATATTTCTTTTGACTTAAGAGTTGGATTTATTATTTGGACTTGAGATTTGGACTTGATATTTGCATCTTTTGGACTTGCATTTGTTTCTTGGACTTGTTGGGATTCGGTTTATTTAAACTTGCTAGAATTAAGCATTGCTTTTTAGTTTAGCATTATTTTGGAATTGATATTGTTTGTGAAAGACTTGTTTATTTTCCTTTAGCTGTTTTTCTCACACGATTTTTAGACTTCGAACTATTCCCTATACGTCAACTGGCGGGAGGGTACATTCGATGTAACAATTTTGACCGAGATGATGACGAACCCCATTTTGTTCATAGCTCGAGAAATCATTGATCATCTGGGAATAAACATAGTAGGTCCCTAAAAAAGAGGATTCGTGACCTCTTTAGTGTCGTAAAACTTTTGGCCACTGAAATGGCCACTATTCAAGTTGTGTTTTTGCACCACATACATGATCATGCTACTACTTCTGTTAAGGCATCAAGATCAGCATTCCATGATACATCCGAGGATGATTCTTACAGAAGAAACCACCACAGATAGCGGCCTATGCATCGAGAAATTCGGTCGATAATCCAAAACACGAAAAAGACATTTCCTTCAGTTTGAAGCTTGATATTCCAACTTCGCCGGAGGATTGATAGGTGCCAATTTTATAAATTGGGTTGATACTGTTGAAAACGTATTTGATTGTTGTAATGTGAGGGATGACTTGTAAAAACAATTGTGATGAAATTCAAGGGTAGGGCCTTGACCTGGTAGAAAAATAAAAAACAAAGAGAAATCAGGGGTAATGGTAGAATTGGGAGTTGAGAAAAGCTAAAAAAACTTATGTATAAATCTTTTCTTCCTTTCAACTATGCCTAATGTTGGATAAGGAGAAAGAGTTTGAATATGTTGTGATTCCTAATTCAGTTAGGATTCTTCTTTCTTCTCTTATATATTCATCATTGATATATTTATTATTAACAACTCAATAAAAATTCTCTCCCTTTCACATGTGGTTTTTCCCTTAGGGATTTTCCATGCATATCTGTCTCTTATTATTATTGTCGTAATTATTATCAACCTATTTACCGATTCGACGTCGTGAACTTGTGCGTGTTCTCTTGTTCTAGAACACACAACAGATTTGTGCTGGTCCATCCTACAAACCAACGTCTGATCCAACCCTATAGTCACCATTGTTTCTGAGACTGTTTCTTCTCATATACGGCGTTGTTTCTGTGATGCTACTGGGCTCCAAAGTCGCCAACAACCCAGCCTAGAGATCATTCGTTGCAATCGTTGTTGCAATGTGCATCGTTTCTGCAGGTGTTCCTGTCCATAATAACAGGCTCTATTTTGTCTCTGCTATCGGTGTTTTTTGCACTATCTTTCCACAACACTATTCATTGTTTCAGATCTGTGCACCGTTCTCCACCTCTGATTCCTACCAGATCTGATTGAGTGGCCATTCAAGCAGTACTGGCGTGCATCTCAGGCCTGTGTAGAGAGACTCAGTTCTTGCCTTGATTGTACACCTGTGATTGCCGCCCCATTACGTTGCTTCGATCTCAGCCATCTGTTGGCCGCCGGATCTGAAAAGATCTCTGCTTCCACCTGCCTTTCTTTTGCCACTGGTGTCTTTACGTAAGCTGACGTCGCTACTTCAAACCAGGGGTACAAATATCGACCGATAAATATCGTATCAGCCGATATGTATCGGTTTTGAACAAGTGAATATCGGCCGATATATATCATTATAGGCCGATATTCACAATATCGGCCGTATTATATCGGCCGATATCAAAAATATCGGCCGATATCGGCTGGAGAGAGAAAAATATCGGCTGATATATCGGCCGAAAACGATTTTTAAACCCCTACTTCAGACATCTGCTGGCGCCACTGCCCCATTCATCCCTCCATAGGTTGCAGAAGAAAAAAAAAATATTACAGTTTTAAATCGTTTGATTTGATACCGTTGCCCAAATCTCCGATACTTTTGGGCCTTGTTGGTGTGATCGTCACTCGTTTGGCCTATTCTGGCATCGTCCTTCCAGTTAACAGACCCACATGGCTACCATTCTTTGTGCAACCGATCTCATTGCTAGCCTGAAAGACCACGACTTTAATTTAGTGCAAGACCACAAACTCAAGTGTTCATGCATCACTATTACCCATCTAGCACCACTAAGGTTTCGCCTGCCTTTTTTTTTTTTTATCATTGAAGGAGTCTCAATGAGTGAATCTAATTGTAATCCAAGTTCTAAAACTATCAGCTACTTCATTTGAATGAACATAACTATGTCTTGTGGTCACAAGCTGTTACTTTATCTCTCAGTGGCAAGAAAAAGTTGAGTGTCATCAGTGGCAAGACAATCTGCCCTACACTTGCATCTACATCTAAAGCTTCATTCACGGATAAAGAGGAACCTATAGTTATTGCTACTGATTCCCATTATGATGATTGTTATCCAGTGATCAACTTGTTCGATCTTCACTTCTTAATTCTATAGAACCCCATATTGTTGGCATTTTTACCATCTTTGACTCTGCAAAGGAGTTATGAGATTCTGTTGAAGAATTGTGTGGGAGTAAAAATAATATTACTGGTGTGTTTGAGCTTAAAAATGAGGATTACAGCTGCAATACAAGGAGGACATGACATTTAGTTACTATCTTGGACAACTGAAAAGGCTGTGGGACGAATTAAATATGTATCGACCACATACGGTTGATGCACAAACTCTCTTGCAATGAGCCGAAGAGGATACTGATCTTTTCATTACTCAGTAATTTGAGGCTAGAATATGAACATGTGAGGAGCTATATTCTTATGACTGATCACTTCCTTCCTTATCTAGTGTATGTGATATTATTCAACGAGAAGAAACAAGAAAATAGACTATGAATTCTGATCTACAGTCTCCCTTTGAGAAAGTTAAATCAAGTGCACTAGTGGCTCACAAAAATAACTGAAGACACACCTTTGAGTTTGAGAAAAATAAAGTTATTGTACTGCAATAAAGGTTGACGAGAACCGTTTCAGTTGTGATCATTGTGGCAAACTTGGCACACCAAGGATCAATGTTGGAATTTATATATTCACCTCAAGTCCACTTTTGAAACAAAAAAGAAAGATCATGCTGCTTGTCGCAAACACTTTGCTCACTATGAATCAGTTGAGTCAGCCTCTAGACAATCTCAGTAAATCTATGCCATCTCCACCAAGTCAATCTTCTTATTCTCATACTTCAGGTAATCTACACGATTTGCTTACTTCACACTCTAATGGTCATTCTTGGATTATTGATTTTAAAGCCACTAACCATGTGGCTAATTCTCCTTCTTCGGTGTTTGATTTTTCTAAAAGGTCTCGTAAACATAATGTTTCTCTGGCCAATGGAACTACGATTCTCATGGTAGGGAGTGGTAAAATTTGATCTGACAATGGCATCAAATATGTCAATACACCTGAAAGTTCTCGGTGCTAGAACAAGATTTGGCCTAGAGAAGGGAGAGGGGGGTGAATAGGCCAATGCTTGATTTTTGTGGCCTATGTAAATATCTTAATTAATTAAAATAATATAAAATGAAATAAACAAAGATTAATTAAGATATGTGTTGTGTGAATCAAAGAGTGTGCAAGTAAGAAAATCAATCACACCAATAAATCAATCACCCACATGAACTCTAGACTGTATAGTGGTTAGGTTTCAACAAACCTACATCCATTGTTAGACTCACCTAATTTTGTGTTATCCCAAACTCACTAGGCAATGGAATTATGCCCTCACAATAGAGTGAGAATTTCAACCACACAATTCCACCTAATTTTGAAAGGTTCAACTACATTGATCTAATCCTTATCCCTCTATTTTTTTTTTTTTTTGGTAGTGGTTCAAGCATCTTGCTTTAATTCACTTTACAAAGATGATATTGAGGTGTAAACACAAGAAAAAGCACTTACCTTTTTAGCTCACTTGAAGTAGATGTTGCGCTTCTTGAAGAGTTCTCCCAACTTGTTCTTCTTGATGACAAAGATCTAACACTGTATAAGCAATCACAAGCTTGAGAGAAGGTTTATAGATAGAGATTTACCAATGAAATACTAAATATATTTTTCTCTCCTTCTTTATCTCAATCAAAGGATTGATTGGATTTCAAATGATTTACAATATGTAGAGTGTTTAGAGAGAGGTTGGGATGTTCTAGTTTTTCCTTAAGATTTTTCAATAAAATCAGGTGTATTAGGTATGTTTGATCTCTCCAAAATCTGAAGCATTTATAGGCAAAACAAGTTTTTTCCCAATAGTTAGTTGGCGATGGGTCGTGGATTTTCAAAATGCCTTCCAACCATAAGACCGTTGTACATTTAATGCATTTCCCGTGGATATAAAACAGTCATCCACGATGGATCGCCCTGAGACTACTCAAAAGTACAGAGTTCTCTCAACCAGAACTCTAGAAAACCTAGACGAGGGATCTTGACGTGCAATGGGTTGTGAGGATCGATCACTAATCACGATGGGCTAGCCCTGAGAGCAGATCAATTTGACAAAGTCTGATCATCTAGAACCTTGGGTTTTCCAGGTGATGGGCCGCAACACTGCGATGGATCAAACAACCCATTGGCGATGGGTCGCTTGACTGATATCCTGTTTTTTCAAGATTAAGTCCAAAGGTTCTTTTGCTTAGTCTTAGTCCACTAGGCTTGATTAATTTCAACCAATTTTAGTCCTAAACCTTGTCAAGGTCTTGATATGTGTGTAGGGTCCACCCTAGAGTCATCTATGGTCAATTTACCTTTATGATTGCCATATAGATGGTGATGCTTGAATCTATAAACTTGATCTTCCCATGCTTGAGTGTTGATTCAATCTTCACCACACTTGAGTCTTGATTTATTGCTTCAATTTTCCAAGGCAGTGCACTTCTTGAGTCACTGAATTGACAACAAGGTGACTCGGTCAAGTCGGGGCACTAACAACACCTTTCACTAAATATATTCATAGCTAAGGCATCATCAAAGTAGCTATATGGAAACACCACAAAAGAATGGTGTGGCAAAGTGGAAAAATCGTCATATCTTAGAAACAGCTCGAGCACTTATGTTTCAGATGCACGTCCAAAGAGGTATTGATCTCATGGAGTATTGACTGCAATCTATTTGATTAATCCTCTTCCTAGTCGGATTATCAACTTTAAGTCACCATTGGAAGTGTTGAAAAATAACAAGCTTGAGCTCTCTCATTTACGGGTGTTTGAGTGTGTCTGTTATGTACATCAAGAAGTTATTTATCGTGATAAGTTTGATTTTAGATCTACTAAATGTGTCCTTTTTGGGTACTCATCCACTAAGAAGCGATACATATGTTACAACCCCGCATCTGGTAAGATTATCATCTCTCATGACGTACATTTCGTTGAATCTGACTCCTTTTTCAAGCCACATGGAGAGCATGGGAATCGATTCCAAAGAGAGAATGTGTCTGATTTAGTACCGCTTCCTACTGCAACTAATAATGTCACTCCAACAAAACATATTGAGACTATATCATTTCTAGAAAATGAGTCAATTTCTACAGTTGAAATACCGACACCCTCTCTACCTCTACATCATGGAGAGAGATTCATCTTCCAGAAAGAATGAAAGAATTTTTTCACTAACCATGATCTATTCTACCCTATACATGATTATTTAACATACACTAATGTTACTCAGTCTCATTTGGCCTTCTTCAGTGTTGTATCCAGTGATCAAGAGCCAAAGACTTTTCGTTAAGTTAATTCCAATCATGTTTAGAAAAATGCTATGAAAGAAGAATTACAAGTTTTCGATGAGAATTAAACATGGGATATTGTTAGACTACCGCAAGGAAAAAATACAGTTGGGTTTTGATGGATATGCAAAATAAAATATATGAGTAATAGGGATTGTGGAACGACATAAGGCAACACTGATTTCTAAAGGATTTACTTAAACTTATGTAGAGGACTATAAAAGGACATTTTCACCTAGTCGCAAAGATGAACTAATTCCAAGTTCTCCTATCTTTAACGGAAATTGTGATTGGATATTATTCTAGATGGATGTTAAAAATGTGTTTCTGCATGGTGATCTAGAAGAAAAAGTTTGTATGAATAAGCCTCCTAGCCACCCACAAGAATCAAAAGTCGGCTCTGTGTGCAAACTAAAAAAGGCTATATATGGGACTTCAACAATCACCACGAGCCTGGTATGCTAAGCTCAGTTCTATTCTTATGATTAATGGGTTTAAAAGAAGTGCAATTGATTCTTCTCTGTTTATTAAAAGTGGTATTTCTGGTACCACTGTTGTTTTGGTATATATTGATGATATAGTAATCCCTGGCAATGATCAAAATGAAATCTCAAGGTTGAAAAAACTTTTACACAAGCAATTTCCTATTAAGGATGTATGAATCCTAAAATATTTTCTTGGATTAGAAATTGCCTAATAAAAAAATGGAGTATTTCTTAATCAACGATAATATGTGTTGAATTTGTTACAAGAAACTGGAAAGCTGGGAGTACGACTATCTGACTCTCCTACTAATAGTAGTGGTAAACTTAATGAAGATGGTGAATTCTTCTCTGATATTAGTCAATTTCAAAGGTTGGTTGGTAGGATAATCTATTTAACAAACTCGGCCATATATTACATATGCAGTCACCTTGGCCAATAGATTTATGCATGTACCTAAAGTTAGTCGCATGAATGTTGTCACCAGAATTTTACAGTACTTGAAAGGATCCAAAGAAGATGTATATTGATGCGCAAGAATGGTCATTGTTCTATTACTGCATACACTGATGCTGATTCGGATGGGTGTTCAGTTGATCCAAGATCTACAATAGATTTTTGTACTTTGTTGGATGAAACTTGGTAACATAGAAGAGTAAGAAACAAAAAGTCGTAGCTCGATCAAGTGCAGAAGCAAATTATCGCGCAATGGCTTCAACCACGAGTGAAATTATCTGGCTTCTGATCATTATTGCAGGACTTGAGTTTTGATTCGACTCAACCAACAAAAATATTTTGTGATAATCATGCTGTGATGCACATTGCTTTTCAAATCCAGTGTATCATGAGTGGACTAAAGATATTGAGGTGGACTGCCATTTTGTTCGAGAAAACGTGCATGCCAATGTTATTTGTACTCCATTTGTTCATGCCAATGTTATTTGTACTCCATTTGTTCACAATGATCAACAATTAACAGATATTTTCACTAAGAGTCATCATACTGCTAAGTTTATACAGGTATTTTTCAAGTTGGGTTCCATCGATATGTTCGCACCAACTTGAAAGGGAGTGTTGAATAAGGAAAAAGTGTTTGAATAGGGTTGTGATTCCTAATTTAGTTAGGATTCTTCTTTTTTCTCTTATATATTCACCACTGATGTATTTATTATTTACAACTTAATAAAAAGTCTCTCCCTTTCTCCAGTGGTTTTTCCCTTAGGGGTTTTCTACGTAAATTTGTCTCTTATTATTATTGTCGTAATTATTTCTACACCCAAGACCTCTTTCTCCGCTTACAACGAATCTGACAAGGTAGCCGAACTATTGCCGACTATGCTGAAGAATTCTATCTCTTTCTAGCTTGCAACAACTTGTCTAAGTCCGATGAGATCAACATCTCTCGCTTCATTGAAGTTCTGCACCCATCCATTGCAGATTAGATGATTGACTTTGACTTCTTAGATTTGGCCGATTCCTTCAAGAAGGCAGTTTGATTTGAACGAATTGACGGAAGACGAGGGCGGACCTACTTGTCACCCAACAGTAAATCTTTGAACCCCAAGTCCTCAACTCGTGCTGTGTTTGGATGGGGGTAAATTTTGGAGGAGTCATCCTAGATTATATGAAAACCCCTCCCTTAAAAGGGGTTTTCAAAAGTTGAGAGTATGGGATTTAACTTCCTGGGCTACTCTCATCACAAATGATCAACCTTCGACTTTTGACTAGAAAGTAAAGTAAAAATGCAGTGCTTCAGGTGCAAAGAGCTAAGATATATGGCTTTGGAGTGCCCGAACCAACAAGTGACCCTAGTGTACAAAGACGATGACGCAACGACCAAAGAAGAAGAGAAGATAGCAATGATCCTTCAACGACATCGAGATTAACACATGGGGATACAGGCGAGAACCTTCTCATCTAATGCTCCCTAATAGAAGAACAAAAGAACGACGAACATGTAGTGACCCGACCCTTAGAATTTATTTTATTTGGAGAAATTGTGAAATTAAACACCTTCGAATGTGAAGTCTCTATGTAGAAGTGTGTAAATGTGGACCACAGGTCACCCTCCCCCTCCCCTAGTTGAAATTCTACAATTTTGGCTAAAGTCTAGCCTCGGGTTTGAGGACTCGAGATAGGCTTGAACTCGAGGGGCTAAGCATAGCCTCGACGGGTCGAGGAGGCCTGCAAATAGTGAGTGAAGTTACAGTAAATTTCTAAATTTTGACCCTTGGGCTCAGGGGCTCGAACCAGAGTTCGAGCACAATGAACCCCAGAGGGTGCTCTCGAGGGGTCGAGGCTGAGCTCAGGGGACCGAGGAGCCGTTTCGGAGAACCAATTCTCCTTTGAATTTTACTTTTTTATTTTTTTCAAAACAATCTGAAAAAATTACATAAAATCAAGAAAATTCTATGCTTCATTTCTATGTAATTTTTAATTATTTCGCATTATTTAGGTACTTAATTAATAATTTTGAAGTTACCAAGTAGAGAATTTTAAAATATTTTGAAAAAAAAGTGAAAAATCCCAAAAATTCCAGAAACATGGAAAATAAAGTCTAGTAACTTTATGCTAATTTCCTCTTAAAACTGACCATTTTGAAATTTTTTTATTAATTTTTTTTTAAATTTTAACTCTTAATAATCTCAAATTCAATAATAAAGTGTGAAATTGTTTTCTACTTCAATCCCTACTCCTATCGTATAACTCGCTAAATCCACTTTCCTCCGCTTTAAAATCACCTCGATAATCCGTATGACAAATTATAAATATTTTATCAAAAATATATGGTTCAGCATTACTGACTGATACATATCGCCAGCAAATAGGCTGGCCCGCTACTCACCCTAAAATGTATCGATGGGCTTTCGGTCGATAGTGTCATTCTAGATCATCTCTATACCTAGTACGTGCTTCATAAATGTCAAATGACATTAGTGAGGTAGACTGGACATTAGATTCAATGACTAGTTGGTGAACTTAAAAATTTGCCTTTTAACGACGTACAAACGAAGGCACTTGATTGGGAGTTGTGACGTGGGACGGCAACAGGATAACAGACGTTGAGGGATTGTGTACCACAAAAAATCAAAATACTACAACAACCTTCGATAATTTCTGACTAACAAATCCAAGATTCTCACCTCTTCGTTATCACGAGGTTCTTAAATAAAATTCTGAATGCGTTAGGTTGTCTACGAACCATAAAATGTTTAGCAGTTGAACTATCCGTGCAAGGTAGCAACGTCCAATAAATAAGTATGGTATTTTCATTTCTGCTCACATTATTATAGTAAAAATTCATTTTAATGATCATACTATTTAGTTATAAATATTTTTTATTTTTATCAACAATTTTATTTTTATCACAATAATATTACAATAATATTATGATAATAGGACTGTGTCTGAAGTTTCTCACATGTAAATATTTTTGTATACTTATATTATACACTTCAAAATATTATGATTATTTCAATTTGAAGTGTTATTTTCATTTATATATTTATTCACTTCTAACATTGATTGAAACTAACGTTCAATATATATAAATTAATATGGGTTTGACAACTCTTTGTAGTTCACACCACAATGACGTTATGAAACAAAGACTACACATGTTAATTAAATAAACAAAGACTACACATTAGATTTCTTCAAAGATATCAAAGGAACTTCAATTCTTAAATTAAAAGTCAATTATAATTGAATCATTACATATACATATTTAAGGAACAAATTAAATTACTAATTTTATTCTAAAACCGTGCTTAATATTGATCTTTTGTTAGAAGCATAGACAAATATTTCATTAGTCAAAGTAAGATTGTAACATAATTCTTGGCATATCTACAAATGTTGGCTTTTGTAACGATGATATTTTTAAGTGCCATAATTAACACCTTCCAATGAATTACTAACAATGAAACTAACATAGTGTCTTCAATTCTTAAATTAAAAATCATTATTTTTTAAAAAATAACTGTTATCTTTTCAATTTATTTAAATAAAAAGCCTTCATATCTTCTATAATTAAAAAAAAAAGCCTATAAGATGTGATTTATTTTATGGAACTCATATAAGACTTTTTATCAAATATCTTATGTCCTCACATGCATTACATATTATACACCTGACATACTTTTAACTTTTTTTTTTTAATTTACGTGTGAGAAATCGTGTGAAACCCAGCATAAGGGACCCCCACGGGTGGTATCCAATGAGCTTAGGGTCCACCAAATGAGGCCATGGGGGCTCAAATCTACCACCTCTCACTTTCTGAGATGGGAGATTACCAATTGAATTACACCCTTGACTAAGATAAAAGTAACATTCACGATTAAAATGAAACTATGTTTCTACGTTATTGTTGATTTTTAGTCTAAAAAATCAATGTCTATAATTATTTAATCTTATTAATTTTTGAGACCTTTATAATTTATAAAAAGTAAAATATCAGCATCATTAGTCAATATAGTGAAGGGATTCTTTTAGAATTTTAATTTTTTTTTTTCAAAATTATCAAACTTTAAGAAGTTTCTTTCAAATAAATTGAAAAAGATAAAGTTTAAAAAAGAAAAATAAAGGCCTTTTTTTTAAAAAAAAAAAATTCATTATTAGGTTTGAGTGAGACAGTGTACTTTTTGGAGAGCGATCCTCCCATGAGCATTTCGTGTTTAACGACACGAGTTTTAGAGTATTCCTGATTTTACCCTTCGTATGAACAGTAAAATTTCAATGGGCTGATTTTTACTGTTCATGATATTTTTACTGTTCATCGAGAGCCGATTTGAAATTTCGGAGAGCCGAATTGCAGTGTTCATGATTTTCGACGAGCCCACTTGAAATTTTTGAGAGCCGATTTCAGGAAACATTACATTGTTCATGATTTTCGGCGAGCCGACTTGCAATTTCGGAGAGCTAATTTCAGAAAACATTGCACTGTTCATGAATTTCGGCGAGCCGACTTCAATTTCAGAGAGCCGATTTCAGGAAAAATTGCACTGTTCATGATTTTTGGCGAGCCGACTTCAATTTCGGAGAGTCGATTTCAGGAAACATTGTACTGTTCATATTTTCGGCGAGCCGACTTGCAATTTCGAAGAGCCAATTTCAAGAAACATTGCACTGTTCATGAATTTCGGCGAGCCGACTTGCAATTTCGGAGAACCGATTTCAGGAAACATTGCACTGTTCATGAATTTCGGCGAGCCGACTTACAATTTCGAAGAGCCTATTACAGGGACATTGCACTGTTCATGCATTCTTCTTTTCGGTACGACAGGTGGAGGACAAATTTGGCATATGCTAAAATCTGTGTCTGTAAACACGAAATGCCCGTGGGAGGATCGCTCTCCGTATTTTTTTAGAACTTTGCTTGTCCTAAAAACTAAACTAATGGATTACTTGAGGGAAAGTCTAAAAAATTCGGATGTGAGACTCACTTTATATTAAATTCAATCTATTTAAAGTTATTTTTCTTTTAAAAATTTAGATCTATTTTTTTATCATTTTTATTGATGCATTTTCAATTATAAGATCAATCATAATAGATCAAAATATCTATATCAGGGGTACATATATCGGTTTTTTAGTGCCGATCTATATCGGCCGATACGTATTGTATCGGCCGTACGAACTACTTCTCTGCCGATATGGCCAATATATTGGCGATATATATCGGTCCGATATCGGGCGATATGATTAATATTGATTTTTTTAAAAAAAAAGAAATCAAAACGGTGGTGGGCCCAGGTAGATATCTCGGCCGATATTTACGTTTTCATTTTTTTTTAAAAAAAAAAATCAGTTTCCATTTGGGTTTTTTATTTATTTTTAATTCAGAAAAATAAATAATAAAAAATACTGATATTTAAAAAAAAAAAAAGAGAGAGAGGGAGAGAAATTTATCTGTCGATATATCGGCCAGGCCGAATTTTGCACCCCTGATCTATATTATAGTTCATTTTTAAGTTTAAAAAATTAAGATAATATGATTTCGTGAAATTTATTTTATAATATAATAACATCTACGATAATCTATCTATTTGTGTAATTTTTGTGATAACTTTTGTCAGAGTACAGAATCCGAGAGTCGGAGACGTCGACACTTCCATAACTGTCGGTGCAGCATTACCGGCGGATGTCGATGCTGCTACCACCACCACCACCTCTTATCGCCATGTTGCCTTCTCAATCGTCGCCATCGCCTACTGCTTACATAGTTACATTAAACCTACTCTGATTAAGACATAAATATAAGACGTTAAGAACACGACTTAGATTTATCTTTTCTTTTCCCTTCAACTTCATCACGTAAGAAGAAAATAAAAAACTTATGCTCCACTAATTCTTACTCTTTCCTCCATTATTATTGCTTTGTTCATTTACTTTTAATTTTCACCATATTTTTAACATAGGTATCTTAAACCTACCACAAAGGTTTGTAGTTAAGTCGACGAAGAGTAACCCCACATAAAGTGACTCAAAGAGGTTGAGTGTGAAACGAACTCAAGACCTCTTTTTATAAGAAGAGTGTCTTAAACGTCACGCCAACTCCCTCATATTCATATTAACCCGAGTTTTATCTATGCTAGTTGCATGATTCCTCTATCATTTTCTTGACTTTTGTCGGATATGTGATCAGGATTGATTCTCGCGTCCTTATCAATTTAATGAATAACTATTTGAGATGAAAAATGTTCCATTGTGAATCAGCTCACATAATTGGTGAAAACTTTTAAATACAGCTCTTGCAAAAATAATAATAATTAATTTATTTAAAAAGTAACATTTTATAGCTTTTTGTTCATTGAAATATTGTAATTGAAAGTTTACATTAATTCATTGTGAATCGATTTATAAAAGATATTTTTTCATTTCAGTCTTATATCTATTACTCCCTCTATTCCAAATTAGTTATTCTATATGGATTTTGAAATTATCCCAAAATAGTTGTCTCATTTACATTGGAGTACTATAAAGTGTATTGAAAATGGATGAGATCATATGGAGTGCTAGCCTTATATAGAGAGTACCTTAAAAAATACAAATATTTCAAATGAGACAACTAAAATGAGACGGAGGGAGTATATAATAGAAATATAGGTTGATGTAGCAAGCCTAAGTTTCTCCGACCATTTCTCAATTTTACGTTTTAATATCTTCGTATATTCCTATCATTTTCTCAACCGACTTCCTAATCCAAACCTTCTAATTAATCCATAACCATAAAAGATAGAAATAACTAAAAACTTAATTGAAGGAGTTTGGGAAGAGATTTGGTGATTATTGATTAATTAGAGGGTTAGCTAAATTTAATTTTTTCCTCCCATCATAATGTTGTTGTTAATCCTTTTTTTAATCCAACTACAAAGTTAAAATCTCTTATTTTCATATTTTAACTCTTTTTTACTTTTTCTAAGATTTTCAAATATCTTTTTTGGAAAATAAAATTCATTAACTTCATATTTCAGTTTTCACATTTTTAATTTTCTTAATATTTGTATTTTCATTTTTTTTTTGTTTTATTCTAAATTCTAATATAGATTCTATTTGTTTCTAAATGATTTCTACTTTATTTTAAGTTGTTTTGTGCTTTACATTTACAATAATATTTTATTGACTATAAAATAGTTTTCAAGTCTATAATTTTTGTTTTTTTTTTTTAGCTTTTCATGTCTTTTTATGTTTTATATTTTCTTCAATTTTGTGCATGCATGGGTTTTTAGCTAGTTCTCCATTAATTAATGAACAGTGCTTGCAATCGCTTAATTCCATAATATTGACTAGATCAAATTTATAAGGGATAATATATTCATTTTGCCTATCAATGATTATCTCCTTGCCAACTCTTTTTTTTTTTTTTACTTCTTTTCATCTCTCTCCATTCCCATTTTTTAGAAGATTTTGGATTTGTATTAGTAATCAACAATTAAGACAAACATAGTTAATTATTTCATACATTATTGGTTGCCATTTCTCCATCCTGCAACTGGAGATAACAACTCTCAACCAAGGTTTCATAGTTGAATCAATTTCCAAGAGAGCTCTAGCATAATATAATATCTTGAACTTCTAATAAATCCCTTGAGTTGCTGCATGGCTGCATCCATTATGATAACCGGACCAATTGGTCTTAGAATCGCTTCAATGCCCCATTCAACCCTATACTCAAATGGTAAGATACAGAGAATAGTTAGAAAGCTATAATTTGGTATTACTCACTTTAAAAAGTTAGTCATTAAGAGAAAAGATGCCTCAAGTGTTATATAGAATCTGGTTTCACAAATTAATGGATATGGGACTTTTTGTCAATATGATTTTCTTCATACTATTAGAGTAAGTTCCACTTACGGCCGCTGTACATAAGGGAGAGTAAGCAGTTGTACATGAGGGAGTGTGAGAACTGACAAGAGTCTCACATCGTTTAATTTAAAAATCAATAACTCTATATAACACTTGAGGCATGATAACTTTTGAAAGTAAATTACGGGGAGTCATACAGACACCCGAGTTTTCTTTCCCTACGCACCCTTTTTCAAAAACTTAGGATGAAATTATCAACTCAACTCAGAAAAAGAAAAGAGTTCAATGCAATACCAGACTCATTTGGCAACCAATAAATTGAGTCAACTCAGGCAAGTTAACCAAGGGTTTTTGTTTTTTTAAGAGGGAGGGGGGAATTTAAAACTATAAATAATGTTGCATATAGTATAACTTCTCACCATTTATTAAAGTCTTTGGTACAAAACAATTATTGTTTTGAAAATTCTAATGTTTAGGCTCCAACTGAATATTTTGACAAAATGAAACTCAAATTACCTCACTGTTTTGAAGTATTTCACAATCAGAAATAACATCAAGATGGGACATTCTTTATTCTCCAAAGCAATACTCATGATCTGCACCAACAATGACACAGGATTCACATTTGAACTTTTGCTCTTTCATTCTATACTATCAAAAGCCATAATCCTCTTTCTGACTTACATCCAACACACTGATGCCATGACAATAAACTTATGGATACTTTGTAGTTTGTAATTCAAGATGAGTGAATAATGAATATACATTAAAAGAAGAAGAAGAAGAAGAAGAAGAAACATGAACAACAACAACAGCAGTATCAGTAAGCGCAACAACAGATATCATCTCTACTGTTGCAAGGCATCCAGAAACTAGACTAGATAACCCAATGATTTGAGGAGCTTGAAAGCAGGGTACAGGCCTTTTAGAATGAAAATAGAACAAAGTTGCCCCAAGCAAATCTACAAAACTCTGTAACAATCAAGTCAGAATGGAGCTGAACTTGTTCTCCGAAGCTGATATTTAGGTTCAGGAATTGGTGCACAGTGCAACACTGTCTCCATTGCCTGCAAATTATAATAGATAGTAGAATATCAGTAGTTCTGTTATTTTAAGGTGTGGACTTCTGAAACATGAGGAATAATTTAGACAATGTTAATAGAGGCAGCATTCTTGTCTAAAGATTACAATTTAGGTATCACTTGGATGCAACTCTACATTGCAAGTGGTTTGATCTTTTGGTCAAATGGATGGTCGTCATCTATTCAGCTAACAATTTGGGTGGATGGAAAATGGGAAGCCATACATCATGAGGCAGCTTACTCCCTGTTTCCTAAATTTTCCTTTAATCATTATTGACTCAATTACAGATATTGGTCTAGGGAGGAATTTCGGGGAACTATATTCGGCCTAAAGCTATATGGGAACAGATAACCATCTGTGATATAGCAGTTTTTTTTTTTTTTCTGAATTTACGTAGAAAACCATGGGATACCAAGCGTAAAATCCCCACGGGGAAGCCCACTACCCCTAAGCACACTAAGATTAGGCCATGGAGATTCGAACCCTCAACCTCCCGCTTCCTGAGGCAGGAGACAACCAGTTGAACTACACCCATGTGAGCCCACTACAACCAGTTTAGAGTGCACACATACATTTATGATAAAGATTTTTATCAATTTGGACGACAAAACTTTATTTACTTTCTGCATCAAAAGCAAAGACCAGCATTCCCGTCCCGAGTGAGAGAGCAATTAAATAACATTTATTGCAACATTTGATCGGTAAATTTTTTCTTTCCAGAAACTCACATAATGATAACATGCAAGGTTACACGGCCTGGAAAGTTGGGGAAAATAAATAAAATATAACATGATTTAGTTCTGCATAAAAGGTGGTCTAAAAGTACCTCCTTCAGGCTAAATTTTATATAATCATTTTATAGTTTTTTTTCTTATGAGGTCATCGTCAACGACTAGCAAAGAGACGAAATTTTGGCAATTGCCATGGACTATTATGAACAATTTTACGATGGCAAGGGTTTAAGATGAAACAGGCCAACAAGAGCTACAATTTGGTGGGTCTTATGCATGTGGACCCTAGTATTGCCCATAGGTCCACTCAGAAGCACTAGGAGCCCCACCTTCCTACATGGACAGGGAACACTCCACCTTGGTCGACCCTTCTTTCTCTCCTAGGGTTACTTGTGCATGAAGGAGATTCATTTGGACTTTCCATCTGGCCAACCCATGTGGATCACCTTTTGCAACCATCATTGACTTCATGGGCGTGTCAATGGATTGGAGGAAGGGTTGGTGGCAGCAAAAGGACTCTAAAAGGGTGAGGAATAAAGTATCATAGGACTCTATGAAAAGACTTGGGTTAATGGTACAACTACCCTCACATTAGATGCTACACAATGGCAAAGACTTTGATAGTATGGTGTGGGTGCATGGGTAAAGGTTGACTTCCCTTTTCTTCTTCCTTCCTTAGACGATTGGCATGAAAGAGTCCTCAAGGGTGCTTGAGTTCTAGAGCCTCTCTATGATAGACTTCTTTGAAGAGATTGGATAAAGAAAGTCAGATCGCAAGCTCATCTAAAAACCCCATACACGCCAATATTTACTTATCTTTTCTGTTTGTATTATTTGTTAATTTTAGTTACCATTAGAAAGGCTATAAATAGAGGCCATCCTTTGGCCGATTGAAAAGCAAAAAAAACAATTACAACACGGCACCGAACAAAACTACCATCGAGGCCAAAAACAGAAAAGAACTTAAGCAAGGTCAACACATTCTTTCATGCGCTCACTAAGTCAGACATGGAGATATTCCTGAAAACTTGGAGAGAAGTAGCCCAAGAAGCACACTTGGAGATCACACGTCTAGCAACCCGATCATTAGACTCTGCAGTATCCTCTAGATCCGATTGTTGCGTTCCCACCAAAGGCCTCAAATGGTGGCAAAAAGAGAAGTGCCTCAAATGGTGGCAAAGTAGAACATTTATGAGAAACGGAGGCGATCTCCCAAGCTAAAGGACAACTTAGCAACAGAAGAAGGCATAACCCAAGCCATACCAAAAAGGTCAAGGACAAAGTTCCAGACTTAGAAGAGAAGTTACAATGGATAAGGAGATGATTCGACTCTTCGGAAGCATGAAGGCAAAACGCAGCAAGTACTGACAATGGCTCTTCCTCTTTTGCGCAAGTTATCGTGAGTTAAGATTTTCCCCAAACCAGCCGTCCAAAAGAAACTGACAGCCCTCGTAGGAGCTTTGCAGGTCCAAATCTTAGGGTTAACTGTAGTAGACTGATAGCTCGTAAAATTCCAAGAGAGGAAGGACTTAACCGAGAAAACACCAGAGGGGTCAGGCCACCAAACTAGGCTATCCTCATCTGAGGAACGGATCCTGCAAGAAGAGATGGTGGAGAGAAGATTGGTGTAGTCGTCAGCTTCAGGGTTCGACAGGTTGCGACGAAGAGGGATGTCCCACACAAGCTACCCGCTAGAAGTGGAGTAGAACTCAAAGATATAGCCAAAGCGGCCTAAGCGACAGGTGGTGGAGAGAGGGAAACTGAGAAGCCAAAGAAGAGCACTCACTCCAAGGGTCAGTCCAAAACTTAATTCTGTCCCATCTCCCAACCTTGAATATGATACCACCTTTGAAATTGTCAACACAAGCAGCAATGGCACGCCACATGCCGGACGCTCTTCACGGGGCAGGGTTAATAATCCAACCCAAGTTCTCCAAACGGTACTTGCAAGTAATGATTGCCTTCCAAGTAGAGTCATCTTCAGGACCTAATCTCCAAAGCCACTTAGTTAGAAGAGCAGTATTGGAGATCTTGATTGGATGCACCGGCAGCCCCCCAGAAGGGGTGGGGAGACAGACATGATCCCAATTCACAAGATGATATTTCCTCGAATCTTCCTGATCACTCCAGAGGAAGTCCCTCATGATCTTTTCTATCGAATGAACAGCCTTGGTGGGGCACTTGAATGCATAGAGAGAGTAAACTGGTAGGGCATTGAGTACAGACTTGAGAAGAGTGATGCAGGCCACCAAAAGATAAGTACTTTCCTTTCTATGCGGCGAGGCATTTGCTGAACTTATGGATTATAGGTTCCCAAAGAGAGTACCCAAGGGGAACCGATGCAAAGAGGCAACCCAAGTAAGTAGAAGGAAGAGCAAAAGATGTACAACCCACAAGCTCCGCGAGAGTAGTGAGCTCGGAGTTGTCTAAATTGAAGCTGTAAACTTCACTCTTGCAAGTAATTTATCCGGAGAGACGAAAGACAACTCGAACCACCGGAGTAATGCTCGAAGGTTCATTGCCAACTCCTCAGAAGTCCTCACAAAAAATAATGGTGTCATCCACAAACTGAAGGTGATGGATATGCAAAGTAGAGTCGCTGATTCTGAAGCCATGAAGGAGGTTGTAATCCACCGCTTTGGAGAGAAGAAGGCTAAGCCATTCCACAACCTATGACGAAAAGAGTAGGAGAAAGTAGGTCGCCCTGGCGAAGACCCCTGGAACTCTTGAAAAAGCCTTTAGAAGAACCATTCACAAGAATAGAAACATGAGCCGAAGATACACACTCGAACATCCGTAAGCACCATTTCCTACCGAAGCCCATGCTAGACAACACGAAGAGAAGGAATTGACAATCAACCATGTCATAGGCTTTTCTCCAAATCTAGTTTGCAAATAATACCCTTCCTACGAGCCTTATGATGGGAGTCAATACACTCATGGGCAGAAATCACAACATCCATAATTTGACGCCCCTCACTTGCAGCGGGTTGGGAAGGAGAAATAAGCTTAGAAAGAAAGAGCTTAAGACGGTTGCCTAAAACCTTAGCGAGAATCTTATAGGGACTTCCGATGAGACTGATGGGCCGGAAATCAGCAAGAGCAGACTGAGGGAGGGAATTGGGCTGAACATTATTTGAAGAAAAGAGTTAAAGTTGAGAGGAGTCTCAAATTTCCAAGTTAACAATTGAAGGCTTGTTTTCTAGTTTTTGTGA
The DNA here is from genome assembly GCA_013350335.1 of Chimonanthus salicifolius. Lineage (NCBI taxonomy): Eukaryota > Viridiplantae > Streptophyta > Magnoliopsida > Laurales > Calycanthaceae > Chimonanthus > Chimonanthus salicifolius. The sequence goes on along the minus strand of CM023534.1, from coordinate 16,429,136 downwards.
ATTGAATTGAATTATTTTTTATTCTAATTTTAGGTGTCTTAATCTCAATCATTCGCTTAACTAAATTGGGATATGCTCTTTCAATTTAATTCATTATAAAAGGAAAACTAATTTCATGGGAAACTTATTCCATCAAGGATTGCCATTAGTGATGCCTTGATTAGGCTTCATTTCGACGGAAGTCCAATTGAACCGTTGATTATTTTGGTGGAGTAAAGGAAGGTTTCTACACTACCTTAGTCTAAATCATTTTTTTTTTTTCAAAAACAGTAGCCAGGTTTTTAGTAGAAAGAATGAAAAGAATACATCCAGCAAATCCACCTCAACCACCAGCTAAATGACAGCTATAAACATTACATCTGAAAACACAAATAACTGTATTTTTAAGATGAGAGAGAGAGAGAGAGAGAGAGAGAGAGAGAGCAAAACAAGCAAATAACAATAACCAGTATCAGTAGACAGCGGCACGAAATTTCACTTATTCAAATCAGAATAGAAAGTCCCTCAAGAGATGGGGTACCCCAAGCAAGCTCACAATATGAGTGAAGAGAATATTCACTTCGTAAAACATATATACCATACGAAGAGAAACATTAGTAAACAGTATCACAGCCGAATCATGCACACAACAGAGAATATTCACTTCGTAAAACATTGAAATGACAACCATTTTGCTGCAGTTTTGAAACACCAAAAGGATTAACAATGCTAAGGACATTAAGATACTAACGACAACCAGACCTCCTCCCCCCCCCCCCCCCCTAATTTGTCTCCCTATTTGTCTCCTTCTCTCCCCTTCTCTGCTGGCTCCAAATTAAAAAACAAAAAGGCATTAGATAGCACAAATAACTAGTGTGAATATTTTCGAATCAGAAATGACATTAGATGAAGCTGTTTTTCAGATTTTCTGCACAAATCAATATGGAATCATCTGATGCAGAGGAAATACTAATTGGTATCTCAATCTCAGTTTTGATAATCACTACGGCCTTTTCTTCTCATGACATGGTAACATGACTTGAACCCACAACTTTAAGAGTAGAAACAATGAGAACTTGCAAGAATGTCATAGGCTCTTGACCACACAGGCTTTTCTCCAGAGGTAAGCTACCAGTGGCTCCATCTCCTAACTTCCCACCCAAATCAATATCCATACAGCCATAACGAAAAACATAACTCAAAATGAAACCCATGAAATGCCAGTCATCCATTTCTTCACAATACTTAATTCATCGTTGTTGAATAGATTGTATGGACTGCAAGCAAAAGAAATGTTGAGCTCACTCCCTAGTTTTTTGGGGTAGTGGTCCTAAAGATCAGTAATCCAATCAGTGGACGTAATGAGCAATCACTTCATGAAGTCTATGACAAAAACTTCCTTTTGTTTTTGGGCCTTCCACAGCAATACAGCACCCACACTACTTAAGCATTATTAAAGATGTCGGTGACATGAGTCAAATCGAAAGTAGAGTGGTAGCACTAACAAGAAAAAGGAATTCAGTTTCTCAGAGAGAAACCTTCACACCCAGTTCCAATATCTAATTTATTCCCAACAAACAAGAGCTTCTCACTGGGAACCCCATAAGAGGTTGGAAGGTGGAATAACTTTCAATTAACATTTCAATAAGAACCCAATGGACTAAGAAAACCCAACTTGAAAATTTACTAGAAGGCAGTCGATGGAACAATCTCATCTTTGGAGGGGGCAGATTGGAGAGTGAGGGTGCATCATAGAAGTACTTTACAATAATTTCTGTTCGAACTCTAATTCGTCCCAAATCTAATGCCTTTTACAAAACCAGGAAAGATTGGCACCTCCAAGAGTGAAGGCATTGTGTTGGAAAGCCACATCTGACAAAGTTCTCTCTTCCAAACATTCGTTTTCATTGTTGGGCCCATAATGAATCAATCAATCAATTCATTTGTGTTCTCCATTTGTCAGAACAACTTTGCTCAATCTTTTCCTAGTCTGTTAAAGAATACCTGGGTCCTCTGAAGTCCTCATGGATCGATGGGGATATGAACCTTCAATAAATGGATTTTTTTACTGGAAACTAATACCAGTGTATGTGGCACAGTTTGTTTTGAAAGAGATAAGAAACACCTAGACACAAGAAAACAAGTACTGCAAGATCTTTTAATGGAGATGATCAATTTGAGAAGTACTCCAATCGAGCATACTAGTGAATAACTAATCACTACTTCAGCTTTGGATCAATATAGGACTGTAGTTTTTGTATATTATACATTTCACAGTTGCAAGCAATTAGGGTAGAAATAAATATTTCTACAGTTTATTCTACATATTGAAATAAAGGCTCAGGAAATTATTTAAATTAAAGAAAAAAGGTATGACAAGTCATGATGGGAGTGGATAGCGGTAAGAGGAGAATGGAGAAACATATTTTAAAGTAGATGGTTTCTCTATCCAGAGTACACAAGTTGATGTTTGATAGTAAATTTAAGGGTAATTTGGGTAATCACCCAGAATTAGCAGCATTTACTTAGGTGAAAATGGGAAAATCATGTCGCCATTTTTCAGTCCCATATGTAATAGAAGTGCAGGTGACCCAAGAAGGCCTGAACCTTTCTTCATCTCTATCAGGTTCTTGAGGAAAATGATTGATGGAATGTTATCAAGTGGATGAATCTAAAACATGACCCATGGATGCCATTGTATTTCATCAGTATAGAAGTGAGATATTTATTGTCATTTTGGCAATGATCTAATTGTAACAAGTGACAAAGCAACGCACACACATGAGTTGTTAAGAGTATTTTTTTAGGGTTCTATTTCTATCAATGCATCATAGTCCATTCCTAGCTCATGTTCCAACCAGTTGTCACCATTTCCTCACTTGTGAGAAACAAAAATAACCAAGAACTGATGTCTAAAATCCATATAAACCCCACATATCTCAATCTCTGATATCTAAAGATGAATGGTAAATAGGTGATCTGTCACTGTGATTAAACAACCCAGAAATCTATAAACAAGGTATAAGTAATCGATTTTCAACAAGGAATCAAACAAAAGCGAGATTTCAATGAATGATGATAATTAATAAGAGTCCAGATAATTGGCATAAGCTTCAACCTGCTCAACAGAAGGTGCTGGAAAGAAAGGTTTGAAAGGAGCAAGAGTGGTAACTGAAAGAAGACTACTCACTTTTTATGACAACAGCTAAAAGATGCACAAAATTAGATAGGCACCAAGTTCTCTCAAGAATTTTAGTACTCACTGTACGGCTTACTGAAGGAGCAGTTCTTTATTCAGTTCTTTTCATTAGTTTGCAAGTATACTCAGTTTGAGAATGGAACTGTACATGGAAAAAAAACTCAACTAATCAAACAAACTGAGTATTTTTGACACAAAACAAATTGGAAGGATACCTCAAAAACACTTGAAGCTTCAAGGTCGACTCACCTAGCAAATCCAGTTTGACTAAGCCTTGATTAAAGCACACAATACATTTTGTATATATTATTCAAGCAATGGACCATTTGATTATGCTCCCTTTTATTTTTTTAACTCTATTTTCATTTGTTAATTCTCAAGTAAACCTATAGAGCATCATTAAAACACTGAGTTGATCATTGAATAAAACTAACTACACTTGAATTCAACTCAACCGGGGGCATCTCAAATGCCCACATGTAAAGAAAATACAAGTAATGAGAACACGAAAACTCACAAGAAAACACATATTCAATGTTATGAAAACAAAATCATATTAAAATCAATTTATGTCTTAAACTTCCATGGTAAATCATTGACCTATGAAATTCATGATTTTTCCTGAAAAAAATAAATATATATAATAAGATAAAAATATCTAAAAAGATATGAGCAATTCTTCAATTTTTTTTTTTTGGAAAAGTAGCAATTCTTCAATTTTCTATCAATATTAAGTAAAGATGCATGCAAAATTGCAATTATTCAATGTATAAGTATTTCATTGGAATTCAAAATTCATAGTTCCAAGTTCCAAAAGAAGCATACTATTCATCATCATCATTATTGAAGCCACCACCAATCTTATCAATTTGGGGTCAGCTTTCTAAATTCTTCTACTCCATTCTATCCCATGGAAACCATGCCATTAACCTACAGTCTATCACATCCTTCCTTACCCCTCTTGATCCATGTTTTTAATGGCCTCCCTCTCCTCTCTTTTTTTCCTTCTAATTCAATCAGTCCAGTTTTCCACACAAGGACCATTACTGGTCATATGTATAAATGCCCAACCCCCTTAAATAAGCTCCTTATTTAGTCAATTATTTGGGCTATTTTAAAAGTTTCTCAAATGTGTTCATTCATAATTCCATCCTTTAAAAGTAAATATACTATTATACTAACAAATGCCGTACAAAGGCCAACAACAGGCAAAAAAAAACCCAGAAAATACAAAGGCACAATGCATCTAAAATACAAGTCCAAAAAACATAGGAAAAAAGAAAAAGTGCATCATAATCAAAAGCTTCGAGGTTCAAATTCCAAGTAGCCACAAAATTCTATCATCCATGCGAAGCATAATTTCTATATTGTTAGTGTTTAAAGAAAAATTGTAGAAAAGGAAGAAAATAATGAAAAGAATGGATGAAAGCTGAGAGAGATTAATTCTGTGTATTGTATTTCTTGTTTCAAAGAAAGAATAGTATACATGTATATATAGAATACAATGAAACAATCAACGTGGGAAATAAGGAAAGAAGAATCAATTACACCTAATGACGTATGTAGGTCAACTCTATAAAAAATATGTGAAAAATACAATATTTACAACACTCCCCCTCAAGCTGGTGGGAAGATATCGATTAAGCCCAACTTGTCTAAAACATTATCAAGTTGTGATCGAGAGATGACCCTTGTGAGTATATCAACAAATTGATACTTTGATTGCAAATAGGGTTCGAGAATTTGTCCAGCTCAAATATGATGGCGAAGAAAGTGACAATCAACTTCAATATACTTTGTACGTTAATGGAACAGAGGTTGGATGCAATGTTGATAGGAGCCTGATTATCACAATTATCAGTAATGGTTCAGAGGAGGCAAATCCTAACTCGGTTAGAAATTGTTGGAACCAAAGGAATTCAGAGGCAATTTTGGCCACAACACGATATTCTTCCTCCGCACTAGAACAAGCAACAACATTCTGTCTCTTGCTTCGCCAAGAGACTAGATGAGATCCAAAGAAAACATGATATCATGTCGTCGAGCAACGGTTGTCAGGAGAGTCAGCCCAATCACCATCTGAATAACTGCGAATGGCCATTTAAAATTGGTGAGTATAGAATAATTCTCATCCAATGTGAGTCTTAAAATAACAAAGGATCCAAAAAACAACTTGAAGATGGGCATCACGCAGGGCATGCAAAAATTGACTAACCACTCCAACAGCATAGGATAAATCTGGCCTAGTGAGGGTGAGATTATAAGTTTACCCACTAATTTTTTATAAAATGGATCATCTAGTAGAATTTCATCTAAGGCTGAAAGCTTAGTATTGAAATCGAGAGGAGTGTCAGCTGGCTTGCATCTAGACTATCCTGCATCCTGGAAGAGATCTAAATCATATTTTCTTTGAGAAAGAAAGAGCCCTTTAGAATAACGAGCAACTTCAATCATGAGAAGAATAACAAAGCGACCCCAAATCTTTGATATCAAAGGATGTCGTAAATAATCTTTCAATGCAGTAATAGCTAGAGCATCATTTCCAGTAAAAACAATGCCATCAACTTAAACAACAAGAAGCATCATAACAGATTTGACACGATAGACAAACATAGAGTGATCTGCCTACAACGAGAAAAACCCATACTTCAATAAAGCATTACTAAATTTGTCAAACCATGCTTATGGAGATTACTTGAAACCATAGATAGCCTTATTGAGTTTGCAGACCAACCCTTGCTCCCCCTGTTTTACAAACTCGGGAGGTGGAAGCATGTAGACTTCTTCCTTTAAGTCACCATGAAGAAAGACATTTTTTTACATTCAACTAATGAAGAGGCCATTAATGTGTGGTAGCAATGGATATCAAGTTCCGAACAAATGTCATTTTTGCCACAGAGGAGAAGGTCTCCTAATAATCAATCCCATACATTTGTGTGAAGCCTTTGGCAACCAATCCGGCTTTCCATCGAGCAATTGAATCGTTAGGATGGTGCTTTAGGGTGAAAACCCATTTGTAACCAACAAGTGTCTTTTCTGGAGGAAGAGAAACCATCTCCCATATATGATTCTTCTCAAGTGCTGACAATTCTTCTTCTATTGTTGCCTTCCAGGAGGGATCCCGAAAAGTTATAACAATCCTCTTTGAAATGTTAGTGTTTTCAAGAGCAGTCAGGAAGTTGCGATAAGATAGAGAAACAGAATGATAGGATACAAATCGATCAATGGGATGGTCAATACATGCACGCTTACCTTTTCGAAGGACAATAAGAAGTTCGGGTTCAATAGGAGACGAATCTGAGCCACTGGCAAATGGTTGTGGTGTCATGTTGAGCCACGGGCTTATGTTTCCTTTGTTGATACACAATAGTGGGCTTGGAATTGGCTATCAGCATCAGTTGTGAGCAGAGGAAGAATTAATGAAAGTAAAGAATCATATTAATGTTGATCAAAATAGGGAACACGTTAAAAAAAAGTGACAGCCATGGGACATACGTCTTACCGATGATGGGATCAAGACACTTATACCCTTTATGGAACGATGGATACTCCAAAAGCAAACATTTCACAAAACGTTGAGAGAGTTTATCGCCAGAAAACAAATGAACAAAACAAACACATCCAAAGATATGCAATGGAATGGTGGGAACATGTTTATGGAAAGACAAAATATCAATAGGAGATTTGTTGGGGTATGCGATTGACTAGATAACATGAAGTTAAAACTGCTTCTGGCCAATAGGATTTAGGTACATGCATAGTAAATAGTAGTGAAGGGGCTACCTCAAGAAGATGACGATTTTTTCTTTTTGGCAACACCATTTTTGTTGAGGTGTGCAAGAGCAAGAGATTTGAGATTCAATACCATGGTCCTACAAAAATTGCAAAAAAAATGTGACAACCACCCCCCCACCCCCAAATTAACATTTAGCAAAATTTTATTATGACAATCAAATTGGGTTTTGCCCCATTGGTAAAATGTGCAGAAATGATAAAAAACTTCAAATTTATGTTTTATCATGTATACCCAAGGCATACGAGAATAATCATCAATGAATATAAAAAAGTAATGGAAACCAGTACGTGCAACACGAGGAGACATCCAAACATCAGAATAAGGAAAAAACAGGTCTATGTTTTTTGCCATATTGGCAACTTTCACACTCAAACTTATTAAATGACAAAGAAGGAACCAACTACTTCAAAACATTATTTGATGGGTGCCCTAAAAGGCAGTGCCAAAGCCACACATCTAGAGAAGAGGAGATTGAACAAGCTTCAGATTGGTTGTCGACTCGAGGATCAAAAAAATATAAGCCATTGGCTTCACGACCACCACCAATCGTCTACTCCATGGCCAAGTCTTGAAAGATACAGCGGATAGGATAAAAGGTTACTGAACAATTCAAAGATTTAATAAGGGCACTAATAGATAATAGATTGCGAGATAAATGAGGAACATATAAAACATATAATAAATCTAGATTAGAGGATACATGGATAGTTCCTTTACCAGTAATATCAGTGAAAGACCCATTAACTAACTTAACCTTACCAAGAGAAACAGGGGAAGTATAGAAAAGAGATGAGACATATCAGCCATATGATTGTTGGCTCCAGAATCGATAATCCAAGAATGTTTAGAAGAACTATGGAGAGCAAAGGACACAACACCTGATTGATCTATGACAACATGAGAAACCTCAGAGGATTGAAGATGATTCAATTGTTGTTGTAAGGAAGCATATTCTTGTTTGGATACACAAATGGTGTTATCTTCCATAGAAGCGAAATGGGTGTCGATGTGATTAGCCTACTTAGAGGGCAGTCTACCATGAAGCTTATAGCAGGAATCTATATACTGATTGTTCATCTTGCAGTACGTAAAAACATGGGTATCTTTCTTCTTTCATCCTTTGGTATCCCGTCGGATGTCAATCACTTGTTCCTTCCCTTTAAGAGAGAAGGCCCCTTAGAGGAAAGAGACAATCGATCAGTAAGCACAAAAGCAGAGGACATAACCAAGTGGTGCCTTTCATCCTGAAGTAATGTAGAATAGATTTCATTTAGGGGTGGAAGAGGTGGTTTGCTCAAAATCTGGGCTCGAATAGGCTTAAAGCCGAGGTTAGGTCCTTCCAGTTTGATCAAAGGTGCGCCGTTTCTCAACGTATTGCTTGTGTAATAAGTTACTCGCAAGATGCTCAAATTTGAGTTTCTCCAACTGATCAAGTTCTAACCAACAACTTCGCATACTGCAATAATATTGAATGAGGAACAACTCCCCCTGTCGAAGATGAGCAGCCTCCTAATATAGTTCATAGATACAGGCGGAGTTATCATCATCAAAATACAAGGCTTTGACTGTATCGCACACATCTTTTGCAGTGGGTAGGGTAAACACTAGTCCACGAACATGCTCTTCCATACAGTATAAGAGCCAGGGTTGAGCCAAGGAGTTATTTGCTTTCCATTCCTTGTATGTGGGACTATTCTTAGCAGGTTCCATGGCACTACCATCAATATAATCAGATTTATGCTTGGCATCGCCGAAAATTTTGCTGAATGAGACCACTAGAAGTAATTGGTCTTATTTAAAAGTACAATAGTGATATTTCCAATATGATGGGAATTAAAAGAGATAATATCCATCAGATTTGAAGAATTAGAAGATGTCATTTTAAAGAACATGCAGAACACAAATCTAAAATAAACCAAATTTGTTACAGCGTCTACAAAAACTGAGATAAGTGGGCTCACAAAGTACGAAGCCAAGATCAATCAAGTGGGGTTGATAGAACCACCAAGGGCGACTATAGCAGTGAAGGTTCAACCTGATAGGAGGTCCACAGGAGAAAATCAAGCCCAAGTTGTGAAGAAAACACTGTTCCAAGCGTCGCTGTAGCAGTGCTGGAAAAACAGGAAAATGGGCCCCACTGGTTGACCGGAACCTTAGGTCAGTCGTACACAATACAGTAGAGGTAGGGATGAAACTAGGGTTATAATTGTAAGAAGATCCAATAGCTAGAAATGCAGATCTAGCCAAACTAGTGTAAAAATTGGGTTTCCTGGGAGTCTGGCAGGCGAAAAGGAAAACTTTGTTGTCCAGAGGCTCCATCAGCGGAAATAAAGGGAGGGAAAATGGGTCCCACCAACAGTAGTATGTAGAAACCAACCAGATGGATGTTACCAAGACAGGGAAATGATCCAAAAACAGTACATATGTGGATTCAAATCTGTGGAAAGCCAACAAATCTAAGGACAGTCTTCGAGATTTCCCTATGAAGCCAAAGAGAAGAGAAATAAAGCCAAAAGCCTGACCTGGAAGTGAAAGAAATGCTTGACAAGAAAGAATCCTTCTGCGGCAGGGAAGAAAAATTAGAGAGGACATGTCCTGACAGATACCATGTTGAAAGGAAAATTGTAAAAAGGGAAGAAATAATGAAAAGAATGGAGGAAACCTGAGAGAGATTAATTCTTTGTATTGTATTTCTTGTTTTGATAAAAGAGTAGTACACATGTATACATAGAATAGAATGAACCAATCAAGGTGGCCATATCATAAAATGTAAAAAACATTGCACCCACAATTGAATTCACTGTCTTTTTCAGAAATGAACAAAACCCAAATCTTAGAAAAACATAATTCCAAAAAACATTTTCTTATTATTTGCTGGAGGTTAAAGAACGATGCTACTAGCATTCCCTTATAAAATAGCACATTGTCATATTAATAGTTCATTTTAATAGCATTTAAATAAACAATACATACTTCAACTATAAGACTAGTTCTAGTTAAGCTCTTCCCAATTAAGGTAGTGAACTACTAACTCATATGGACAATCTACAAATGCATAAAAGAAGATTTTCTATTTATATCTACCAATCATACCATGTAAAGAAGAAAGTAGAAAAGAAGAAACGTTGAATCGGATGAATACCTTATATCAAGAACACATTACATACTACCATAATTACAAACTACTGTGTAATAGAAGAACCACTTTATACCTTTTTTGGGTGAAAACTGAAAAGTTACAAACTCTACTGCTAGGCTATGTCAGCTTACTAGAAATAATGGAAGGTCCAAAATTTTCCTTGTGAAGGACATGACAGATTCATATGTCAGCCAAGCAAGATCATCTTTGATCAATAACAAAAACAGCAACAGGCTAGAGCTCTTCTATTTCCATGAAATTAGTGTCCTAGTTATTATACAGAGATTTCACATTATGCTAAATGAGTTTTCAATAGAAAAACCTAAGCTTCACACACATCACTAGCATCTTCGGGGAGTAACGAATTGAGGTGCATATTTAATGAAATTGATGAAAAGAACTAAAGATATAATGCAATTAGCACAGAAAGAAGAAAAAAAGAAATAGTAGAATCCATACCTTCTGCTTCCTGAGCCTTTCATTTTCTTCTTCCAGACGAGAAACCTTATTCTCCAGTTCATTTGTGTATGCCTGTTTGAAATGAAGAATATCTTCTCATAATATAAAAATTACAAAGAAAAAACTTCAAAAACAAAAAAACATTATTGCAAACCAACCTGTTTCCTGGCCCTTGATCGAGCTGCAGACTCTCTGTTCTTGATCATTCTTTTCTGCCTCCTCTCAACGGTCTTCTCCACCACATCTCCAGGTGCGACACGTTTGCGCCCTGGGGTCTGTGTGTCCGACAATGTGCCCATCAAAGGTGACATGGTCACCTGGTTTTCAGGATAGGTGGTATCCAAAATTGGGCTAGTGCCAACACCCACGGGCTGTGGCACCAGGCGTCCTGACATATAGGCAGCCACTGTATTCTGCTGCTGCTGCTGCTGCTGTTGATGCAACGATGGTAACTGATACTGCATCCATGGTGCTTGATGAGGAAAATTCTGCGAACCCATCATTGGATCAGCACCTGCATCAGAACCCAAATTGCAGATCCCCTCTAGATTCTGTAAATCCCCCTTAACACTCTTTCTCTTTTCAGAAGCTTCTGCAACGACACCTGCCTTTGCTAAGAAATCCTCCAATGTCATTTCTCCAAGAGTTGGTTGTCTTACATAGGGCCTCCTTTCTTCAGTATCCTTCTTCTGCACCTGCTGAATATCCTTCCACACCTCATCAACCGTCTTCTTGCTAAAGGCCTGTGCCAATGTAATGCTTTCCTGGCGTTGCAGGCCAGACATCAACGTGAATTGGCCAGATAAGGCAGCATTTTCTAGACCCATTTCAACACCTTGGTTTGCTTCAACAGACCAAACATTCTTAAGAAGTTCATCGAGATTCATACTGCCTAATGGTTTCCCTAAACCTCCTAAATGGTTCTGAACTTCATCCAATGTAAGGCTATAAAAAGAGCTTTCCCGCGCCAATGGCTGGAAATGAGATTGTTGCTCCCCACCTTGAGACCCCATTGTCTGAATAACCATTCAACACCTTTCACCGAAGTGGCAAAATTAACTCAATAATACAATGAATATCCCAAAGTCACTATTTTGGACTTATGGATTCAGTTTTACTTTATTATTAATGTAAACGCAAAACTCCCAAATTGCTCACTATTAATCTGCAAACCCAAACAACGAAAACCCAGAAAATATATCAAACCTTGTAATCCTAAGATCTCTAAATGAACCAACACGGTTTTAATTTATACACTGAACCCACAAAACCATCTCAAGATGGCTAAAAATAAAATATATCGAACAGAAAGTTCATTAAAATGGGTGAAATTTTTCAGCTATTCTTCACAAATAAAAGTATCTCCTTAAAACCTTTGAACCCCAAAATTTTTAGAGAGAGAGACCAACTTCAACAAAAAGCCTTTGAATGGTTCCCAGTTCAAAAGAGATAAAGAAGCCGATTATTAAAACAACAACTCTCCCGTTGATCAAAACCTTAAACCGATAACAAGGAAACCAACGGAATTTCAGATCATCTGTCTCCCACAAATTATTTTATACAAGAGAACTTACAGGAATAAAAATGCATGTAAGGAAGAAAGAAAAGCTATAACAACCTCTATCAGTTTCCCACAAAAACCATCTCAAAATGGCCAAAAATAAAATATACTGAACAGAACATTCATTAAAATGGGTGAAATTTTTCAGCTAGTCTTTACAAATAGTCAAATAGAGATATCTCCTTAAAACCTCTCAATCCCAAAATTTTTAGAGAAAGAAAGAGAGAAATCAACTTCAACAAAAAGCCTTTGAATGATTCCCAGTTCAAAAGAGATAAAAGAAGCCGATTATTAAAACAACAACTCTCCCGTTGATTAAAACCTTAAACCGATAACAAAGAAACCCACAGAATTTCAGATCATCTGTATTCCACAAATTATTTTATACAAGAGAACTTACAGGAATAGAAATGCATGGAAGGAAGAAAGAAAAGCTAAAACAACCTCTATCATTTCCATAGATTTCCTGTCAGAATTTCACTAGAATCTTAACTTCTGAATTCAGAGAAAACACAGCTCATGCCTACTTAGATGCTTCTACACTTGATCTGAATCTAAAACTGAACCCTCAATCTCTTCTCTATATAATTGGAATCCATTGGGATTTACAAGTAACCCAAATTCTAAAGGGATTTTTTTTTAAATATCGCAAACCTGTAAAATCTACTTAAAAGTACATGAAAAAAAAATTATGAGAGGACCCACAAGTCCACGTGGGACAAAAATGTCCTTCGTGCTGGCACAAGGGGTTTAAAATTCACCTTGCCGAGATCATTCTCTGCTGCTTTTATTCTTTCTTTCAAATATCTACTGGTTTTTTTTTTTAATTTATCTGAATTAAAAAAATAAAAAACAACAATGTTTAAAAAAATATTTTTCTGGAAAAAATATATAATACTGGCCGATATTTTGTCAATATTGCCGATCGATATATTGGTGGGACTCAGCACCAATTTTGATTTTTTTTTTTTAAGTTTAGCCCATATTTTATACCTATATCTCGTAAATATTATCGAGGTTTCCCTGTTAAGCCGATACATATCCTATTGTTAAGCGCTCCTTAATGAACAAGCACACATTATAATCATTCTCATCCATAGTGACTTAAATCATCTATAAAGTAAACTGGATGAGCATAAAGTAGATCATTAAACCGCAAGGAGCAGAGAGTCAATTTAACGATCCATTATGTTAGCACAATATTATCGACTTTAGGGCTCATATACCCTCACGGATTTATATTGAGTCTAAGTGTCACATTAGAGCCTAAAATGTGTTGTGTTAGAAGAGATGAGAAGTAAAGCTTAAATCCTCGTCTTCACTCTTTGTCCTATGCAATGTGGGACTTTCTGCGCACTCTCTCTGGCGCAAATCTCTAATGCCCGAACTCAGGGCTGACCCTGAGCATAGGCAGCATAGGCTGCAACCTAGGGACCCACACACTGAAACTCCTTAATATACCAGTCATAAAGGGCCCTTGAAATCTCACTCAGCCTAGGGCCCCTGTGATTTTAGGAGATCTCAGGGCCGGCTTTGGCCGAACTCTCACACAAGCACCTTCCTCTCGTGCAGGCCATTACAGTCATGGAGCATTCACATTCTCAACAGACAGCAAGCAATTAAGCCATGGCAATTTTAAGGTGCAAGCATTAAACAAAGTAAAGAGAGAAAGCACATGCACCATAGAGGATAGATACAAGTAGTTTTAACAAGGTTTGGTTATTCCTGCCTACATCCTTGCCTCGAGCTGCACCCGAGGGTTAACTCCACTAACCTATCATTTTTTCAGGCGAAGGACAAACCAGTTACACTGATCTTTGTTCTCTCCTCTTCTGCCCTAGTCTTTTCCTTTTTCTCCAACAGGGTCCACTTACCCTTTCTCTCCTTTTATCAACAATAAAAATGACAAAGGAGTAAACTCTTTAGAAAATACAGTATGATGCTCACACTTGTAAGACTCTTGACTCTTTATTAAGCCTAATTTGTGTGTTTTGAACCGTAAAACCTGCTTTTGAATGGTTAACTACTGTAGAATGCTGAGTGAGCTTTTTAAGAAGCTCGAGTTTGACCCTATCTAAGCCAGTTAGCTCAGTAATCCGACTAGCCGAAGTTAAAGGGGCAAAATAGTCATTTACTAAATGACTTCGCCCATGTGAAAAATAGTGAATAATAACTTTAAAACTATTTCAGTATGTAAAATCACTCATCTGAGATTATCAGACTTTGAAACTCTCACACACACTTTTTGTTTTAGTACTAAACTCAGTGGATTTCTCATATCTCTCTGAAGATTTTCCAGACTATATATTTTAGATGTCAAGGAAAAAATCCCTTTTTGCAAAATCTCTATTTTTAAATACTCCATGAACCGAAAAATTGCAAAATTCTATCATACGTTTAATCTGTATTTTATTTAAACCTTCACTGTTTTCGGAATTTTATTTTGAATATTAAACGTCAACTTCTCAGAATATGAACCATCGATTTCTTTAGAAACATCGTTTTACTTAAGATCAGACAATTTTTCACGCTAAAATAACTCTAAGATTTTATAAAACCAAGTATTTCATATGTGCTGAACCCATCTGCCGTGTTAGATTTTGTTGAATGAGTTTCCAAAATACCTGAATTAAATTCATTGTTGTTAAGATAATGTTTTTACTAAATGATAAAAAATGGAGGAAGAAAGGTTGAATAAGCAACTGTTTGCAGCCGTCCACCTCACCATGGAAATCCGACGGTTGGGGAGCTTCAGGGGCTTTCATCTGAAGCCTATAAATTGAGGTGTTGGGTTTGGGAAAAAAAAAAAAAACGATTCCATCACTGCTTCTGCTTCTGTTCTTCATTTTCTTCTGTTCTTCATCACTGCATTAGCAGTTTTTATTGTTGTGTTGATTTTCTGGAAATCTTAGGTGTGGTTTTTTACTCTATTTCTTCTTCATTTACAGCCTTTTTATCCTTTGGACTGAACACTCAGATATTTGATTCGCGCTAGGCACTGAGTAATTTATTTATTTTATATTTTAAAGGTCGGACATTATTTTATTTCTTTGATGTGCTTTGATTGTCAACTTTTTTTAGGATATCTCATTTTCGGTGTTATTTTAAGTTTATTACTTTCAATTCATTTTCGCTTTTATTTGAAAGTTTTTCTTCTGATTGGTTGGTTCGAAATATTTTAGCTTATATAAGACACCTACAAAGAATCTCTTTGATCGAATAATTAAGGCTACCTTTTTTAAAGTCCCAAAAATTCAATTTTCGGACGGTGTAAACTTTCTAAGGTTAGGTCAAAAGTCCCTCCAACTCAAATTGGGTTAAATTGAGTATGGATCAAATTAATAAGGGATAGGTTAGTGTGAAGTAGGGAGTGGTGTAATTACGGCCAAGGCACTCACAAAATGTCACCCGATAAAATTCTCATGAGGTGCTTACTTTAGAGGAAAATTATTATATACATATTTTTAAATTTTAATCAATTATTGCTAAACTTGACCTTAATTTGCTATCATTACTTTCCAATTTCAAACTCTAATCATGTATTTTTCTCCTCTCTTAGCAACCCCATTATCTTGTTGTAAAATTTAAAATTGATTTCATTTTTTTTTTTTTTGAATTTACACGTGGGAAACAGCGGGATATCTAAGTGTAAAACTCATAAAGGTGGACCTCTATCCCTAAAGCACACCAAGGTTAGACCATGGAGAGTCGAAATTTATTTGATTTAACTTTTATATGATAGGTTGATTAGAAATAAATTAATAACTTTAAATTTTAAATTATGTGATAGATGTGATGAGCTTAGTAGCATCATGATGATGATTTGTACTAATGGAAAAAGAATTATGATGTGAAAATGAAGTCTCGTTAAAACTATATTTGAAATGGATGAATGCCTTTGTTTTAGTAGTGGTAATTGATTTAAAACGAAATTGAACAAGTGATCTAAAACTCTGCATGGGCTCTTATCTTGAGCACTTGAGGTTAACTTTGAATAATTTAGATGCACTTTATTTGAGTACTAGTCTTATAATTGCAATTCAAAATCTAGTCTAAATTTACTTAGGACTTGATCCAATTCACCCAAGTGGCAACCCTAATGTCTTATAGCTTGTAAAGGTTAATTAATTGCAATTTGCCGCATCAACATAAGAGTACGATGCTTGCAATCTTTTGTAGATATAACATCTGTCTCAACTTTTTTTATATTGTAAATTCAACTATAATTCTGCTTCTGACCATTTTAGTTGTGTAATTTGAAATATTTGTATTTTTTAAACAACTCTTTATATAAAACTAGTATTCCACGTGATCTCATCTATTTTCAACACACTTTATATTACTCCAATGTAAATGAGACAACTATTTTGAGACAATTCCAAAATCTATATAGGAAAACTAATTTGAGACAGAGTGAGTAATTAAGTAGAATATGTAGAATCAAACAAGAAATAAGTAAAGAACAGATAAAGTTTAATGCTATCTAATCATATATTCTTTAAAAATATTTTACCTAATTATAAACTCAAATATTTCTATTATCCCATGTTCATCATTCCCTATTAGGTAAAAAAGAAATGTGAAGATTATATATTTACTAAAATATATTTCATTAAATATTTTAAATCCAATAAGTTTTAAATAATAGTTTCAGTAAATGATGACATGCCATCAAATTTACCATCCATCAATCTTTTGGATGACATTTTATAAATAGTCAGATTTAATTTTTTTAAATGGATAATGAATTCACTCATTTTGATGTTAGTTACTGTGACGATGGTAACATATGATCATTACTCATAGTTATAAATTGTTAATTAGCTCTTATTTTAGTATTCTGTATTAAGATTTAAAATCATATTATTAAAATTTTATAATATAAGTAATTTTGAAAGATATTTAATTTAAATAATTACTTTCTTGAAAAATGTGAACAACAAAAACACTACAGAGTTTCAATAACCATTTAAATAACAAAAATGAAAGAGCCATTTAACTTAAAATTTAGAGTATTTTCGTCATTCAATATGCTATAATATAACATTTAAAAACAATTTATTCAAATTAAAGATTGTTATAAACTTTAATTAACGCACTAGTTTAAGTAGTAATAGACTGCACCAACCTTCCATGAGGTCAGTTTAATCCTACCAAGTACCAACTGCCTGCCAAAAGAGTTCGTTAGTTGTTTGTCCTCGACTATTTGACTCTGTGGGACCTACACCTTCAGCAGTTTTGATATGTTATTCACGTTCGTCAGCTGCAAGTTGATGGTGATCTACTTCGATGGTTGTTAAAAAAAAAAACCGTCGACCCTCTTGTTTTTATTCCTCTCTTTTCTCCGAAAGTTCGGTGGAAAATTCATTTTCTACAGAGTTTTAATTGATCGATTTAAAAGTAATGATATAAATAATTGAAATTTTATTTTATTTTAATTAATTATTTTATTGAAAAATTGTAAAGGACTTCAGATAGTCTTTCTAACTAAAAGATTGCTTTTTTAAATATTAAACTGGGTATTTATATATTTTTTAAAATATTAAAATATATAGAAATTAATAAAGACATTTAATCGTCATTATCATCATAAACCAAATCTCATTTAGTTGGAGTTGAGTTGACTTTATAAATTCTTCTTCTTCTTTATTGGTTATATAAATTGTAAAATTTGAATTTCATATGATCAAATAGTCTTGTAATTTTAGATTTTGTAAATTTAATGATCGTAAATTATTAAGGTTTGTAATTCATGTAATAATATTATGATAATTAAATTAAAGAGTTTTTGAATTACATCATATATGAAATCTTCTGTCTGTTCCATCCAATCCCTTTTATTAACAAAGAAAATAACAAAAACCAGAGGCAGGGCGACACATAGATAATAGCTTATGGTTCCGCATTAATTTCTTAAATAAAATAAAAAAGAAAAACAAACATGACTGCCCCTTTGCTGTATTTTAAACAATATATGTAGCTATGGTTAGTCTCTACTTCTTCTTCTATCATCCGAATTTCTCTTTTAAGACTGCACTTCTTAGAGCTAGAGACTAACTCTACTTAAAACTGTTATTACGTGGCCTTCAAGATATGGGTTCACGATACTTTTTTTCATTTCATTTTAGTTGTCTCATTTCAAATATTTGTATTTTTTAAGAAACTCTCTATATAAGTTTAGCATTTGATGTGATCTCATTCATTTTCAGTACACTTTATGTTACTCCAATATGAATGGAACAATTAATTTGTAACAATTTTGAAATTCATATAAGACAACTAAATTAGGACAGAGAGTAATAAATAGTAAATATTTTTTTTATTTTAAGAAATAAAAAAAAATAGGTAAGATGTCATGTTACAATACTGTCTTTATGATTTTCTCACATTTTGCAAGTGAACTTGGTAGAAATTCTATCTTCATATCTAATGCCTTTACTTTTCTCATTGCTATGCATTTCAGCAAAGAGAAGCAAATATCCAAAAATTGAGCAGAAAGACAGAAGAAATAGAGAGAGAGCGCACATATTATCAAACTAGGTATTTATCCCGTTGCTAATCCCTCAAGGACGACAACGGTCGAGTTGCATACTTGAATTGTTACAACCGTCTTTCGGCTTCTCTCAATAATACTAAAAAAATTAAATTCTTTAAGAGTAACAAAACCATTAAGGGAGAGACCAGTTGAACTCTTTAATCACTATTCTATATCTTCTTCTCCTCATCTTCTTTCTTTCTTTTCTTTTTTATTATTATAATATTAAATATATTTTAAATGTTTATTTTTTCCTTCTCCTGCACTTTGTAAGAGTGGGACCCCAAGCAATTGAAGACTTAAGGAAATGGATGGGTTGAGAGGGTATTTATAGATGAGATCTCTTACTCAATTTTTCATTCAATTCCAAAGCCGGACTAAAAAATTATCAAATAAAGTGAAATCAATTTTTGTAGAAAATTTTCATCAATGTTAAAAAAACTTAGTTGGTCTCCAAAATTTAAATAAACTTTAAATAAAAAAAAGTTTGCTAAAAGGAAAACATTTACTTTGTTTAGAAAATAATACAACAGAGAGAACCCTAGTCTTTTAGTGAATCAGGTCTCTACTAACCTCATCAAGCCGATCTCCGACAAATGTGATTGGTGGTTGTTGTTGTTGATGATAATTTATAAATTATTTATTATCAAAATAATATCATTTTAATATATTTGACCAATTCTTTACTTTTGACTTGGTCAAAATTCATTTGAATTTTTGAGTTGCCTTAACACAATGAAAATCGAGTCAAGTTGAGTTTTCAAAATTTCAAACATTAGTCATAATAAATGATGGCAAATAATAATATACCATGTAATTGCAGAATCTACATAAGTATATATTGCTGTCAAAATGGAAAAGAAAAATAAATATATTAGAAATGTTTAAAATGCAAAGATTCTTGAACTAATGCCAGTAGTGATGATGATAGTACCTATGCTAAAATTTTATATATCTTGCATATATGTGCTTTAGGCATGGTGGAGGGACAAGGAGAGGTCAATCATTAAAAATGCAGAAGGAAAAGATAAATATATATATATATATATATATATATATATATATATATATATATATATATATATATATATATATATATGTAATACCCTGATCCAAAATTATGATAGATTGTGTTATTTGTATTAATTAATTGTGTTTTGATCCGTTAATCATAAAGATTACGAATTGGACTTTTTGAAAAATCAAAGATCGGCCCAATCAGAATTCGGTAGTTCACAGATCCAACTCATTTAAGTTAGAAGGGCAAAATGGTAATTTGCCATAAAATTATTATTTAAGTGAATTAATTGTTGATTATTATTAAAATATATTGTTTGAAAAAATTGGGTTGTCAAAGCTATGTATTGGTAGTGATTTTAGATGATGCATTCATAGGACCTTTTAATCTATGCTTTTGATTTTTAGAAATACTTGTATTTGTGACCCGAAGAGGTCCCTATTTATAAAAGATTAATTTTTAATTAATTATAGAAGTCGGAAAATTTCAAGAAAATACCATGTGTTTAATCGATGTTTTAGGTAATCATTTTGTGTTGTTATAATTTCAAAATTTTAAATTTTAAAATCATTTGAATAAGATTGTTAATTTATAAAAATTTGCCTAATTAACATTTTTGTTAAAATCAATTAATTTTCAAAGTGTATTCTTCCCCAAATTTCTACAGTGATAATAACTTTTAAAACCAGATCATTTAGTTATTGTCTATATATTTAAGGTAAAGTTAAAAGGATTAAAATATAATAAAATATACATTTAAAATGTATCTCTTACATGCATTCAGTACCTGCGTGCGATTCATTCAGATAGTCTGCGATCGACTATCGTGGCCAACTTTCCTTCACCACAGCTCTCCCTCAATCTCTATATAAACTCAGCCAATTCACTGAAATTTTCACCTTCTTAAATTTAAACTCTATTACAATTGCTGCTCATTCCCTAGCTTCTTCTTCTTTCAGTTTTCTTCTTCTTCCACCGTCTTAAACTTGAGCAAAATTTTCAGAGGCCAAAACTTCAATCGATTTGCAAAACGAAGGTGTGCATTGTTTTCATTTTTAAATTTTAACAAGTTTAAGGATCAAACACAAGTGAATTTGGTTTAGAAATGAGCTTTAAAATGAATTTTGAAATTTAGTAGAAACTATGATTTTTCTTGTGTTATGGTGATTCCACCTTTAAAATCAAAGGTTTCTCTTATCTGTTTACTGTCCAATTTATTCGAAATTCTAGAGGACTGATCTTAGAACACATTTGAATGGTTAGATGTAGGAAACAAATCTAGGAGCACATCTGTTTTTGGATTCGTAATTCACTTTGTCCATCCCGTCACTGCATTGGTTGCAGGTGACTGTCTGAAGGAGATGATATTCAGAAGGTCTAAGACTTAGCTCAGAAGTTCCGAAGATCACCCTTTGGAAGTTCCAAACCACTGTTCGGAGGATCCGAAGGAAGCAGAGGCCAATCGTTTTTCAGCCTTTTCTGATGGGGTTTGGACTATCCGAGACTGTTCTCGAAAGTTCCAAAGGAATATGGGGAGGTTTCGAAGGAATAGTGACTTCGGAAGTTCCAAAGGAACAGTGACTCACAGTGCCAATTTCCGAGGAACCCATAATTGATTTTTTTGGATTTGTTTTGAGATTAATATGTTAAGATTTGTAGTTTATGATCAGTTTTTATAAGACCCTTATTCTAATTAAAATTTGATATTGACTCTAACACTTGTGCGTTTATATTATCGAAGTACGTATTCACTTTTAGGCTGATACTCTCTACCTTTAGCGCAGCAGAAACACTGCTTTAATTTCGCCTCTCCGTAGAAAAGAAGGGATCGGCACTGAGCGATTTTTTTCCTCTCTAGGCCCAATTCAATATATCTACATAGTCCAATCCAGATGATAATACAAGTAGTCGCCTGATAATCTTATATCTTCCTAGCCCTAACTCAATACATCTCTATGGTCAAATCCAGAAGACAATATGTGTAGTGGCCTGAGCACTTTTATCTGTATCCTCTAGGCAAAGTCTCAATACTTTTTTGGCACTGAAAAAATAAGAGACTGGGCATTGAGTACTTTCATTTTTTTGAGTGTTTTGGATGGATAACACTTCTGACATCAAATTAAATGGAGTAGTAACCTATACTGTGGACTCACAACCATCTCCTTGATATTTTCAGAAAAACTAATTGGAAAGTTAGACTGTACTGTGGATGTGTGTTGTATTGATTATAAATATGTATTTTTATTGTGTGTTACAGATTCATGCATATACCCGACAATTAATAGTGAGGAGACTTAGTAATTCAACATGGGTAAATCAAGTTATATAGATCTAATGCAATGAACAGTTTCATGAAATTTGCATGATATGGAAAAAATAGGTGAGATTTTAGCTTATACTGATGATGACAGAGATGAAAACATGACTTTCAACTATTTGTAAGCATTGTGCATATGAAATCATGACAAATTTTCTTGGGTAGCTATTTAGACACTCCACTTTTCTTTTAAGAGATACTCCATTTTAAAATTTTATGTAAAATTACCATTTTGTCCCTCAGTTTTGTTAGGATGAATCATTTTTTTAAAAAATTGAGGGGCAAAATAGTAATTTTCATACAAAATTTTGAGATGAGATATCTCTTGAAAGAAAAGTAGGGTATTTAAATAACCACTTATTTTCTAGACCTATAATTTTTAATTTTTCTTCTCCGACGAATGGGCTGAGCATGTGCTGACTGGTATTACTAATATACGATCAGTGTTGTGGACATAGAGACGACATATACCCTGCAAGACCATCATACCCCTCAATATATTCATAAACAAGTGAGAATATAATTAGTTATTCAACATTGAAGTTTTCATGTCCCTCGTTGCTGCTATAAAATATGGATGCTAGCAATTGGTATCTTGTAAATTAAGAAAGATTTCGAGGTTTTCATTCGGCTAACCTTTTATTTCTATCAAGATTAATGTCGGTAGTTATGAGCATGCCACGTGGCAATTCCTAGTCTGGAGATTTTAAAAAACTATAAAGTCGACATGATTTGATTGTTTTAATACTATTGCACTGGATGATTAAATTTTGTTTAGACTGTCAACGAAGATGAGAGTGATGCGGTTATGACACATGTCACACTCTCCTTATTCATTTGTTGCCGATTTATTTATATTCATCAGTATTAATACTAAGTTTTCAATTGTCATTGAACTTTTTATTTATGAATTTTTTTTTAAGATCAAAGTATTCTATGTTTTATTTGACTAATCTTTAGATTATGTGTAAATCTCTCTATTCATACAAACTGATTACAAATTATATGGTGTGACCCTTTCTGTGTTGAGGGATGTTTAATCTTAAGACCTCCTATATAAAAGGAAGAGAATATGATCATCAAGTTAACTCCTTAGGATTTTTAGTTATGAGATTTATAAGCATATGAATTCTCTTTCTTTAATAACTGATTTTAAAGATGAGTTTTACTCATTATTTTAACATAGTATCAGAGAGGGAGTACCACAGATATGAATCGGGTTCGTATCTCCAACTCTGTGTAGATGGAGAGAGCAAAGTGTACTCAGCCTTGGGATTGAGAGATAGTATTAACAAAATCCTTAAGAGTTATGGAATTTATACACACATGAATTTCCTTTATTTAATAGTTGATTTTAAAGATAAGTTCTACTTGTATATTTTATCAATCTTTATCATCAATACATACTTAGATTTAAGTCATCTCAAATCTTTATATAATATATATATATACATCTTCCATTCTTATAAAATAGATGCAAGTTAAGGCAAGTAAAGCAGCAATGATGGTCATCTCCTTTTTCCCAGCCCTGAATATCTAAGGTTGTAAAATATCTCTACTTTCAAAGAATGAACTAAGAATAGTGTGCATGTTATGTATGGAGAAATGTGAGATTTGTAGCCAAGCCATGTGGAAGACCAATCAGATTCATGGGTTCCAATTTAAAAAGGAAATGTGCATCTCACTACAGCTTTCTAAGTACATTTTCCATTTCTTTTTTCTCACTGGCATGATTTTAATACATTAAAGACTGAGTCAAAGAATGAGGCCTGTGTGATGGGTTAGCTTCAAACATGCCCAAGCAGCACTGATATATTGTTTTCTTTATCTTTAAGTATGATATCTTCTGTTACGAAATAAATAAATATGCTTTCTTTGTATATTATAAGAAACAAAGGAACTAATTCCAGATCATCTTCCCATTTGCCAATTGTAAAGAGGCAGACAATACAGATGATACAGTGTATGTAATAGTCTTGGGACATTTAATTTTGTCACTATAATATCTGTATTTCTTGATTACAGATCTTATTTTGATATAGTGAGGTTTTTATTAATTATTTTTATTAGTTTGTCTTGGTGGCATTATTTATATTAGTTCAGTAGGACCAACTTTAAAACTTCAAAACACCATATATATTAGTTCACATTGTTTAGAATTTTTGAGAACTACGAACATCAAATAACATTTAAGAAACCAACACAACCCTAAGCAACGAAAGTTGGTGATATAAATGATTAAAGTGGCACACTAAGGAGAAAGACGTAAAGTTGGTTGTGAAAGTAAGATTAAAGTGGTCAACAAAGACGTTAATAAAGACATGATCAGAGTAAGAAGAATTCAATCCTAGTTCCTAATCTGATTCACCTTCCTGAAATGAAGTTCGATCTTGTTAAAGGGTACTTATCTGAAGTTATCTTCTGTGTCGATTCCCTTATCAGAATGAATGAAATAAGCACTTCGAAGATTTTTGAAAATTGTAACCTCCTCACTTTCTCTTAAAAGATGAATTCAAACAGAAAAAGCTAGATTTGTCTTAGTTAAGTCTCCCTACTTCTCCTGCAAACACAACTTTAGACAATATCATGCACAATAAGTGGCAAGATTTCACCTATTATAATTAGCATAGTTTTGTGATTTTAGACTTTGAAAATTGATTATCAGAAACTATTGATGTTTCGTGTTAGAAAACTATGACATGATAATCTTTTTTGAGGTAGAATTCACTCTCAAACGCTAGTTTTTGAAAGGAGGGTGCTTCAAGTATTATATGAAGTCATTAGTCTCTCAAACTAACCGATGTGAGACTTTTGTCACTTATAAATCCTACGGTGATTGGATGGCAGAGTTCCTCAAGAATTATTCAATGTGTAGTTATCTAAAATTCCCGCCTAACCCATGTAAAACCATCTAGTGTTACACAAAATTTCTAAGCATGTTCTCAAACGAAAAGATGATTTTAACAGATACTAATAATATGTAAATGAGTGTTACTTAATAATAAAATTACATATCTATGAATCCCATAATTTTCTTGTTTTTTCGTAATTTTTCTGGAGTTTTTTGCAAAAAATAAAAAATAGGAGGAGAGAGAAAAGTATTGGCCGAATCGATATGGGTCTATTGGCCGCCGGTATGGCCGATGGTTTTACCCGAGACTTGTAGAGAACTAATATAGTTAGAAAAGAGGACTAGATATAGAAGAAAATTAAAACTATTATTTTTGCACTACAAACAAGAATAAAATGGAACGTATTATAATAAAATCATAAAGATTAATAATATATTCTAGAAAATAAAATTAAGTTTGTGAACTAAGATACAGGAAATTAATTTTCTTTCCCTTTTTTTTTTTTTTTATCATTGTTACTCAATATTCATCTGATTTGTAGAAGTGCCAATACATGGATATGATTTCAATTGGAATAAGAAATTCATTGCATTGTGTTTTTTCTTCTTTAAATCAGTTTCAGCGGCTTGATTCCTGACAAAAGTGTTTCTAGGCCTACGAAATGGTTAATAATTTCTAAAGCCTATGTGAAACTATTTTGGGCCTATTAAGGACTGTGTGTAGGTCTGAAAATCATTATCTTAGGACATGAACATCATTGTTGGAATATCTTGGACCTAAAAAAATTATTACTGGGTCTGAAAATAATTTTCTAAGCCTGTTAAAATTTATCTAACAATGGGCCTGAGAACATTGTTAATAGACCAATGAGTACTGAGTAGACTGTTATTGGGCCTGCAGAATGAAGCAGGGCCAGGAAAGTGTTAATGGCCTAGCAACCATTATGAAAATTGTTAAGAGACCAGTAAATGATAAAAGGAAACTGTTAATGGGCCAGAATACTGTTAGTGGGCTAGAAACAATGGCAAGAATGCACATGGGCCAGAAAATGAAGTCTGAACCGTTGGTGGGCCTGAATATTGTTATGAGCCTGCAAGAACAATAAGAATTGTTAATAGACTAGTAAATACTAAATGAACTGTTAATGAGCTAGCGAAAAAGACATGGGCCGATATAATGGGCCAAAAAATAGCCCGTGAATTACTAATAAGCCAATGAGCATGACTTGGACTCATGATAACAATATTAGAATTGTTACGTGCCAACAAATATGGATTATTTATGGGCTAATTAAATTTGTGCGCCTAATTCTCAAATGGCATATCATGCCATAAGTTCAATGCTTTGAATGATCAATCAGAACACCCATTTGGTGTGAACCCTTCAAAGTTTTATTATCTCTCATCCCACTAACACAAATTCCACCAAAGCCCATGGGCATAAGCCCAACAATCACCATTTCGAAGCCTATTAAGTCCCATAAAATCAAAGGTCCTTTAGAGTCCGAGAAACCACATGTTCAACTCTTAAAAGTCAACTTTCTTAAGGCCTATAGAGCACATGAATCCAAACTCCTACATAGCGTATTAACACCCATCCATTGAAAATCCATATTAAATCAACAAAACCCATTGAATCAAAGGCCTATCCGTCAAACGCCTAATACAACTCACCATTCTAAAGTCCATCGAAGCCTATGGAATCAAAGTTCAAAATGTTAGAGCTAAAGTTGAATCTGTCTTCACAATTGTCAATTTCAGTGCCCAAAAGTCTATGTTGAGTGTCCTTGTGTGCCTTTGGAAGTGTGAAGACCAGAAGCGGTGAAGACCTTGATGGCAGAACGGCAACATGAGCAGTGAATCAGCTGAAAAGCCAACCAAGGCAGGTAAAAGGACCAAATAGACCTAGGTGATCATGGACTGATCCCATATTAGGAATGGACTTAGAATTTGACTCATATAGGTGGATTATATGAAATAGATAATTCTAAAATGGAAAATCCATAAGTAAGGTTTGTGAAAATGTGAAAAGTCTGCGTTTAGAACTCTGAATGGTGTGATTTAGACTTCTGAATGGAATGGAGTGTGAACAAACATGTGGACTAAGTCTCTCGTGGATTCAGAATTCTGAGCTGATGAGATTCGGACTTCTGAATTATCTCTGAAATGCTTGCAACGTTAAACGCGATTTCAAATCTTAATGAGTTGGAAAAAAAATTTGAAAATGGACCCGTTGGAACGTGTGACAAGCTGTATGATACGTTGGAAAACACATATGGGAAATGTCGCTTTGAAATGGAGATAGATTTGTTTGGTTGGCACAAGTTGACTATGTGTTGTAGCCGATGGTTTAGAGGTCTGAACAGGTCAGTTCATAGTTCTGAGTTGACGACTTGAGCAACCTATAAATACCAACAATGTAGTTGGTGAAAAACGACTTTGCGTCATTGAAAATTTTGAGTATTGAAAATACTTGTTGAGGGACTATTGAGGCCAAAACTTGCGAATCTTTTGATAGTCATAGTAGTATCCATCACTTCGATTCTAACATATAAGAAAGAGCATATGAGGCTCTAGTTTGATAAGTGATTGAAAAAATCAGTGTGTGTGAGATCTAGGGTCACTTGTGATAGTGCTAGATATAGAGAAACCCTTCCTCATATCCTTGGTTGAGTGTTGTGATCGGTATATTATCTGCAACAAGGACATGCTGTTGTGGAAGAAACGTTGGAATGGTTCATTGATTGGTGTAGCTGTGACTGGCGGATTGGATTTGGCATTAACAAAATCTGTGAGCACTTTGTGGCAAAGACTCAGGTGGAGTCTGTTGTGGTAAGACTTGAGTAGAGTCTTGTATTTGTATCGACTCAGGTAGAGTCAAGGTGAGTGAGCAACTCGAGTGAGTTGTTTGGTGAGGACTTGTTGTGAGTCAAGTCTGTAGACCCAGTTGGGTCGGCTGGTTATTAATGGAGTTAGTCAGATATCCTAAGATTGGGAGAGTCTGCAAATGGATGCAGGTTGTCAAGATCGAACCACTATAAATCTCATGTTGTAGTGATTGTCATTGTGTGGATTATTTGCTTGTTTATTTTATTAATCATCACCGCTACATAATATATTGCATTCTTGAAATATAACTTACAAATACATTGTGCATGCAAAAGTTGATCTCAGATAAAAATCAGATTTCAGACTTCGGTTCAAAGTTCTGAATAGATTTGGTTCAGATTTTTAATATAAAGAGTTGTGAATATTCAAGATCAATTTAGAGTTCCAAGCAAACTTGTTCAGACTTCCGAACTGACGTTGATTTGAATATTCATAAGTCTGAGATTGGATATTCATTTGATATCCAAAAACATTTGTATAAAGGATTATAATCATAAATCTTCTGGATTTATCAAGTGATCAACTGTATAAATAAATTTTTTTATATCTTAATTGCACAAGAGTTTTGGTATTTGTGCAATATGATCATTATTTGAATATTGATTACTGCTGTGATAAACTCTGATAGTACTATATCGCCTCCACATATTGAGAGCAACCTTATCTATTGATAGAATTAATTGGTTTTGTATATTAAATAAGTTGGAAGGGATATTTAGTTAATTTAGTTACTCCAACATAATAAAGAACCGATCAGTCTTAAGCTTCCGTGAAAAATAGGTTGATCGTCCTATTCACCCCCTTCACTAGGACGTACTTAGGTTATGTGAGACTTTGTCATTGACCGTTGAGACATCACTTTCACAAAACCCATTCTTCAAAATCCATTAGGATTCACCATACCAAGCTCATTAATGTTTAGGAACTCAAATGTCAATTTCCCAAAGGGCCTGTTAAGTCTTATCATCTCAAAAACATTAAAACCCAATATCCAGAAGTCCATTAAAGTTTGTCGTCTCTAACTCCATTAAGGATCCATTTTGAGGCTCAGTTGAGATCCAATTTGCAACTTCATTAAGGTCCAGGGGTACAAAAATTGCCTTTACCGAGATATTGGAGTCTCGGTCGATATCTCGGTATCTCGGATCTCAGCCGAGATCTCTCTCTCTCCTATATTTTTTTGGACAAATATCGGTGGTATAAATCTGTATCGGCCAATATCAGCAGATATCTCGCTAGTATGGCTGATACTGTGCGTATCGGCCGAGATATCTCGACCGTAAAAAACCCGAGATATCTCGGCTGAATACGCACAATATCGGCCGAGATTTATACCCCTGTTAAGGTCCCTTGCACAACACCCATTGAGCCCTAATGTCGAAGGTCCATTATAGTCATTACAATCAACTCCAGTAAAGCACAATGGAGAAAACTCATTGTGGCTAATTATTCTAAGGCTTCTTAAGTCCATTGTCTAAATGCTCTTAAAATTGGAATGTGCAATGCCCATTACACCTAAATATTTAAACACAATGAGGCCAAGTCCTGCAGGCTCATAAAGGCTTTAACTTATCAAAAGCCATTTAGGCACATCTTTGAAAAGCCTAACAATGCCCAAATTCAAAGTCCACTAAGGCCCAATAGAAAAAGCCCATCAAGGTCCAATTCAATCTAGGCCCAATGCTTTTTAAGTCCCATTAAGGTCCATTTTATAAAAGGCCCATTGAGGCCCAATTTTCTTTGAGTGCAAGTATGTTGAGACTACCGATCATTGCGCCCCAACAATCAACTCAGCCAGATCTATGCAACAAAACAAATTAAGAATCTTCTCTACAAATTAGGAGATCTTCTGTCTGATAATTTCCAATTATTTTGTGCATTTATTCTTTGATACATGAATTCGTTGTTGTTGGGTTTATGGCTCAAAGTCCTTTTGGACTTGGACTGTCTGTTGGCCCAGTTTGTGTTAAGGAACAAGTATATAATGTCTCTTTCCCATAGGTTTTCTTTGAGTTGTGAATAGAGTGAAAGAGAGACTGAGAAGAAGGGATGGGTAGAGTTAGTGTAATCCTTTTAACCTGTCCAGAACTTCATCTTAGTGAAATCATCATGCTCTGTGGATGTAGGCGATATTGCCGAACCACGTAAAATCTGTGTCTCTTGTGAGATTGATCTTTGTGTGATTTGCATCTTAATTTCTAACAATTGATATCATCTGTCTTCCTTGTGTGTTGGTGTATGCTTGATCTGTAATTGAATGATGGTGTGGGTTGGGTCTAATTTCCTAACAGCTGTGAATAGGCTAGAATCTCCATTCACAGAGTTTTTAACGTGGCTAGGATCTCTGCAATGTGATGGACAATCTAGAGCCATCTATGCTAGGTGTGAAATAAACAAAGAAATACATTCATTGCATTTATGAAAGTTAATTGAAGGTCCAACTTCAAGTTGTTTACTAAATGGAGCAAAATTTCAAGCCCAGACCAATCTCATCTTATTGGATTCAATTTGGGTCCAGGAACCAGTCATAGTCAATGAACGTTCAATGTGAAATCTGAACAAAATCAACACATTAATGGGACTGGATACAAAGCCGCCTTTACCAGAGACACATTGATGAGAAAAGGATCAGTTGTTTGTTAATACCTAAACTTAGTTTATTACTACGACTGTTTTTCATAGTAGAACAAAACTCATATTCAACTTCATTAATAAATAAGTAGTTTGGTTCGACAAATAAATTTTTTAAGTTCTACTTTTAGACTTAATGTTTATTTGAAGCTTTATTCTCAACAACTATTTAACACGTTATGTTTTTAACATTTGAAGTCTTCATTATCCACTCTTTCTCCTTTAAATTTGTAATTCGTCGAATGTTAAATGCATGAGTGCAAATAGTATCGACCGATATGATATAGATTTTCAGTGCCTTATCATATCGGCCAATACGTATTGTATCGGCCATATATGATAGTTTTCAGCTGATATATCAGTCCAATATCGACCGATATCTATAATATCAGTCATTTTTTTAAAAAAAGTTCAAAACTGTGGTGGGCTCTAGTTGATATCTTGGCCAATATCGGCCGATATCGGACCAAATATTGGCCGATATCGTCCGATATTTTCGTTTTCAATTTTTTTTTAAAAGCTTCTTTTTGGATTTTTGATTTATTTTTTAATTCAAAAAAATAAAAAATAAAAAAATACCGATATTTAAAAAAAAACACAAAAGAGGAGAGAGAATTTTATCGGTCGATATGCATCTCTGTCTTGCCTGAGATTTGCACCCTAAACAATTTTAAATTGTGACATGTGAAACGTTATGAGTTTCATTATCCACAATTCTACATCATGGATATTTCGAAAACATTTTTTTTACTTTCAACTGCTAATCAATCCACCAAAGACACCCAATCCTATCCAAATATAAAATAGGACAACATTAAAGAAATAGGGAAATTCCACTCCAAAGAAATATTACAACAAAGATAAGACTAACCCCACCGTCCCTCAAAATGGAGGAGGTGGAGATCTTCTCTCAGAACTTCTCTTGAGGGAGGACCAAGATCATGGGCACTAAATAAAGATATCGAGGACTTTAACTTTTAAATAAATCAGTGTACTTTTTCAAGTACTATGTTCTTTATTAAAAAGGAATATCTGTTGTCAAAATCATTTTTGAGAAAAATGAAAGGTAAAATTCTATAAAAAGTGCCTATTTTATATCATAGTTTTAGAATTACATTTCACTTTTTCTTTTTCTTTTTGAAAATACTACAATTATTGAATCTAGTGGTGAAGATCACTTGAATAAGTATTTTCATTTGATGACATTATGGTCACGAGCAAACATGACCCGAATCGACCCGACCCTACCCTAACATAACCTGATTATAAATGATTATACCTAATTCAATCCAAAAATAAATAAGCGGGCGTGATTGCCTTGATTATTGTCATCCACATGCAATTGTATTAGGTCTACGACTATTTAAGGGGTAGCTCTAGTATGTGTCTAGCTAGAAAAATCTCCTTAATTAGAAAATAAGTAAAACTGGCATAAACTCGATTTGAACCAAACTCAAACCGACTACACTCGTTTAACATAATCCAAAAATAGATTCAAACCAAGTAAGACCCAACTAAACTCGATCGGATCCGGTCCATTTTTTTTTTTTTTTGAATTTATATGTGGAAAACCGTGAGAAACCCAGTGTAAAACCGATATCCACTGCACTTAAGGTACACCAAGTTAGACCATAGAGACTCGAATTTGACACCTCCCACTTCTTGAGAGGCGAGAGGTTAACCAGTTGAGCTTTCATATCTAATTATGGCAAAATATGTGAAGACTTAAGGTTGAACAAAATAATCGAGAGAACCTTTTCTAATATGGATAATTTTCAAAAAAAACCTTCTCAAATATGGAAAGAATACATTATATATTACTATGTTTAGTATGCATTTATTTATCCTAGTGTTCTTGTTAATAGTTTGAGATATATTAACATTATAATACAGTACTATAGTTTTAAACACCTCATGCTCCATCAGATTTAGGTGGCAAGGTCCTGGTGTGCTTCAGATGGCTTGTCTTTGGGTGAATATCTTTAGCTTACTTATTGTTACTACTGGAAAAGCCTCACTCTTTCTACATAATAAGTATAAACATGTTGGCTATGAATAGGGGGGAGGGGACCGTGGTCCCATTTGGCTTCGCCCATGCTCTCAAGCTGTCAAGCTTCCTTCTCCTCTCCCTTTCTATTGCACTGCAATATCATTAAAAGAGGAAAAGACCCATCAAGTAAAATAACCAAAATTCCCATTAAATGGCCATCAAATATACATGTATTAAGGGGCTCGCTGGTTGATCAAAGTTCAATATATACAACTACATGTAAAATGATCACCTGTATATTGTACGCAGTATTACCTTATACACTTAGGCACGGTATATGTTGCCCACCAAAAATCATTTTTGTCGATTCAAAAATTATAAAAATAGTCAATACGTATTGACCTGATTAGGGCCTGCTTAGATTAAACTGGGGCCAAGTTGAGGCCCATGAAACGCTCCATGTGAATTGACCATTTTTTTTCTAATCTCCTTAACCTACTTTAGCTTTTGGAGTTGTGTTAGCTGTGCTACTTGAGTTATTTGATGGAAACATGTAAATTTCAAAGGAAAATAGAAAGGAAGTTTTTTGGTTGACTTATTTCAATTCTTGTGGGCACTTCAGTGGTCCTTCATTTCATAAAAATATGCATTTAGATATTTCTGGTAGATAGAGATTTTAATTAAAAGAAGTAAGTTATTTCCTAAGTGCCCATTTAGGCCTTTGCTTTTCTCCAAGATCTGTAAAAATGTTAATAAGTGAAGTGTTTCCTTGTGTCAAATTAGGAAATGAAAGAGATTTGTTACTTTGTGTGTATACACATTTTCTAAACATCTCTTCCACATTTCATCTGTGCCAAGGACATATGAAATAGAAGCAAAATTCCTTTGTATCAGTAAGAGAATCTTAAGAGCTCTCAATCGGTTGTCTATTGTAAATAGGAGTAAAACCTGGGCTGGGTTTTAATTTGACTCATATGACCTGATCTAAGAAATTAATTAGTTGGGTTATGTATTTATAAATTTAGGGTCGGGTCGGGTCGGATCGAGTTAGAGAAAGACTGCATGGAATTTGAGTTGAGCTGGACTCTGAATTTAAAAACAACTCAATTCGATCCGAATTGATCCTGATTCAACCCGAATTTATACAAATCATTTAAAAGAAAAGACCTTTTAAAACCACCCATCCATGGAAGCCTAGGTAGCCCCCTTTGACCATTCTCACAAAAGTGTCACAAGAACTACATGATGAAAACTTACAAATCTTCCAAAAACCCTATGAAAAAAAAAAGAATCTGAATCCTTGAATTCAAACCAAAGACTTCAATGATAAAAATCTCAACTCTCAATATCACTCAAAAAAAAAAAAAAAAGATGACTCAAATATCACTAGGATAACTTGCACTAAAGCAAGTTCACCAATTAATTTTTTCTTCAATTGAGATCAAATTGAAGAATGGAATTGAATTTCAAGTGCAATGGACGAATGAAATGAATTTAAAATTCAAAAATTAAATGCAAATCAAATCACCATAAACATGCTTGAAATTGATTCAATATAAGTTCAATATCAAATCAAAGAACTTCTAATAAATTAAAATTGAATTATGGAATCCAATTTCAATCATGTATATAACGACTCGCCCTCAACTAGCACCAATGTTGTTTGCTTTGGGCTTGAACTCCCTCACGGCTCTGTTTCGGGATGAATTTCCATATACACAACCTAAAAGACATTGATGCTGGTTGAAGAAGAGTTGTCAGTTATATTCCCAAGACTAAGACGCAGTCTAGCCGATGTGGGTTTGTTTCCAGCACCATCCTAGCGTGTTAATCTCTTTAGACTTGCCGCTTGTGGAGTTCCCCTCCTCTTTTCACTGGCGACCTGATTCGAGCACCCTGTGTTTCGGAGTTTTCCTCTCTAGTCATAGTCATTGCTGGCATCAACAGGACATTGAGTACATCCTTCAGGACTGGGCTATCACATGATCACTCTAAATCATTCCTCTACATATCTATAACACAGCTCTTTACAATGCCTTATTTGTAGTGCCCCCTCATGTGGGGCCCACATGCACCCCTATAGAGGTCTGGTCGGAAAATTCAGTTGTATTTGGATGAGAGGTAATTTTGCAGGGGTTACTTGGGGTTAGTCTTGACCAGGGGTTAGTCTTGACCAGGGGTTACCCTTGGTATTATGAATAGCATTTGTTTGGAAAGGGTTTTTAAAAGTGAAAGGGGAGGGGTAAAAAATTATTTTTGACCCTTACTCCTTAGTTACCAAACAAAGGTAATGAAGGATAACACCCCGTTACCCTTACACCCCCCTCATCCAAACACAACTGTCATTGCTTGGATAGGGTTCCTATAAAATGTCACATTGATCACAAAGATTTAGTTTTATTTAACAATGTAAACTTTGTGGGGTTAGAGCAATGGGTCATCAAACTCAAAATGGGTCAAATTAGGTAAAGATCTAATTCACATGGGTAGGTTCGTACGAGAGAGCAGTGGTCTATTAGAGCCATGGTGTGCAGCACAAAGCTATCACCACATGAAAGTTTCATGTCATGACTACCTTAGGGTTGATTGTAGAATGGATCAAATGAAAAGAACTTGATTAGAAAATCTATAACATTTATCACACATCTCTCATTTGATATATCCAACATTAGGTCGAATGCTTTCACAAGATCTAAAAAGATACATATTTATTTGCATCATTGCATTTAGAAACTAATAAATAGTTTATATTTTTAATAAATGGACCCCACATATCTCAAATGATGTCATTTGTAGTACAATTAGGATGACAAAGTAGGATCATTCCTCATATATATAATACTAAAATATAGACCTAACCTTTTATTTCTCTCGTAAGATTTTTTCAACCGTTTAACCAACATCCCTAGGTTCATATTTGCATAATTGTAGATTGGCTTCCCTCGTGATTAGATAATCAAACCATGGAATAGTGAATAGTAGGAATGTTTTACTCATACTCTCATAGTATCGTAATTATTAAAGCTTTTATCCCATTCATCTATGGTCATGTTTTCAAATTTATATCTTCATTCAATCTTATCAAATCCCATAATCCTTTGGTCTAATTTCTATTTTCAAAAGAACAATTGCCAGCAAGATTTTACAAAATGAAAATATAAAACATTGAAATGAGATTAATCGCATGAATACACAAAACCACTTAAAAAACCTCAGGTATAAGATAAACTTAGAAAGAGTCAAAACATACAACATTAAATGGCAAGATTTTAACATCTACAATTCTATTATTATCAAAGTTTGTCTTATCTATCTATATAATCTATTTTTTAAAATTTACATACCCTAACAACTTCTACGAGTTGAAAGACAATTGTCCCCTCAACGAAACATAAGTCAATTGTATGGGTCCAATAGCTCCTACAAATCTAGGCAAGTTTTGGTTGGGAAAATCTGTATTAGTCATTAGTATGTATCACAATTCAAAGATTAGTCTCCATTAATAGTCCCTAACCCTTATTTAGCATCGTAATGAGAGACTTTTAAAGAACTTCTATATTTTTTAGGCTTGACCAGGGAACTTTCGGTAATTTGTGTATTGAACATGGACTATTCTAACTCCACTTCCATTTTCAATGAACAATGGCTTGCAAGAAACCGTTTGATGAGCACTGTTTGAAAACCTAACCCCCTCTCTAATTAGGCAACCTAATTTCATGTGACTATGTGAGATTAAAACAAAAGTAGATACACAGGAGACTAACAACCATGACAAACATTCAAATTAAAATGGTTTCCTAAACTTCAATTTAAGAATTGAAATGATCTGAGCCATTGGATTTGATTATTGAAAATTCCCTTAAGAAAAAAAAAAAATGGGAGTTGGAACATAAAATTGGCACAAAAATCTGGTGATTGCCACCGTTCTTGAGTCCTTGTGGGTTAACCAAGTGTAAATTAGTAGCTTAAAAGCATTTCTGATATTCTAATTTATACCTAGAAAATAAGAGACACAGGCATTAATAACATTGTTGACAAATTCATATTCTTTAAAGCTTATTTGTAAAAAAATATATGTATATTTCAATTAATGCAACTAGCAAGAGACTCAGAAAAGTTCTAATTGCTGATACTACTAGAGCTAATCCAATGTTGAACATATCTTGAAATGATTTCAAATGAATACAAATAACTTTGGTGTACTCTAGGGGTAGTTGACTCATCCGTGGGGATTTTAATAGGACTGTGTCTGAGTTTTCCACACGTAAATCTAAAAAAAAAAAAAAAATATTTATGAGATGATAATGATTATATGGAAGAGAATAGTATAAATATAGACTTAATAAAAAAGTAGCCATTAGGTTCATTTACAATTGATAATTTCTCATTAAGTTGCCTAACAGAAAGATAAATAAGGAGTTGTCTTTTCATTTTTAAGACTGGTTAAGGTACACATGCAAAAATCTAGAAACAACTCCATTATTCAAAATTGAAGATTACAATTAATACAATTAAATGTACTAAGATAAAAGTGTGACCATTAAAAGCTTTGGGGTGTTAAGGAATAACATATAAATAGCTTAATAATCACAACAACCAAGATAGTCATCAAATTGAGTGGTCTAGTCATTCTATGAACTCAATTATTGATATTTTCATTACGTCTTAAACATTAATGCAAGTGTTTATGCAATTAAGATATGAAATATATTTTATTTTTGAAAAGCAACATAAATTCCATGTGACTTAAAAAATGCAATTTACTAACAATATTGTATAAAAATGTGTCTGTTTGTGAGATCCAAGTGGATCCTGCACTTCTGCACCTAGGATCAACACCACCATGGTCGCCCCTGGCCCACCTCCCTACGCCTGAGGAAGACCTTGGATTTCAGTCAACAGTGGGGCCCCTTTGACTGGTTTTTCTGCCATGCATCTCTACCGCATCGTCCAGAACCCATTTTTGGGGACATTTTCAGCCAGTATCTCCATCAAACCAACACTATTGATGTCGCCCCTGCCT
Organism: Chimonanthus salicifolius; assembly: GCA_013350335.1. Classification (NCBI taxonomy): domain Eukaryota; kingdom Viridiplantae; phylum Streptophyta; class Magnoliopsida; order Laurales; family Calycanthaceae; genus Chimonanthus; species Chimonanthus salicifolius. Next base: position 16,391,749 of record CM023534.1, on the reverse strand, counting down.
TGGCTTCGATCTCACCTAGTGGGCCCCACCTTCCATCAACGGTGGCCCCCCTCCTCTTCCTCTTTCATCCGCTGCTTAAGAACCCAGAAACCAGTCGTTCGTTCGATGTATAGTCCGAATGAAAAAAATAAAAAAGGTTCGTTCGGTTGATACGGTGGTTTTAAGTGGAAGGGTAAAAGGGTAAATTCCATCTAAAATCTGAAATCAGGTGTCTCGTGGCAGAAAAATCGGGTGTCTATATGACCTCTCTAAACTAATATTAATACATCAATACGTATACATGTTGTTGTGAATAAAGTTCACCTCAATCAAACAATTTAATTTTTAATTTGATACTTTCTATGTTCATGGTCTTTATGAAACATTTTGGAGTGAATTTAATATAACAGTCAAAATGGATCAAACTATGTGACATTTTCTTTTTGAAATTTATGTATGGAAAATCGCAGGATATCTAACGTAAAACCTCCACAGGTGAACCCACTGTTCTTAGGGCACACCAAAGTTAGGCCATAGGGCTTGAACCCGCAACTCCCGCTTATGGGTGAGCTACACCCTTTGAGATGTCTACACATTCAAAAGGTAAATGTGAATGGAAGGTTGAGTTTGTATGGAATGTCGCAAGATACCCAGCATAAAATCTTCATAGGTGAATCCACTACTCCTAAGGCACACCAAAGTTAGGCCATGGGGTTTGAACCTGCAACCTCCCGCTTCTGGGAGACAACCAATTGAGCAACACCCATTGAGATGTCTACACATTCGAAAGGTAAATGTGAATGGAAGGTTGAGTTTGTATAAAGTGAAACCCGTTGTTAGAAAGTAAAAACTAACTTTGAGCTAAGTTTTTATATACCAAGGCATTTTTTTTTATGGTTTATAAGCATGCTAATCTAATGTGGCAAAAGTGAGCATTTCCCAACTCTTGTACAAGCTCTTACATGATGTTATTAGATGACATGATGTATCAAATAATATACTCCCTCTGTTCCATTTTAGTTGTCCCATTTTAAAAATTTTAATTTTTTAAAGAAGGGTTCTCAAAAGGCTTATGAATTTCTCTCCAATATCCTGTAACTTTTCCAAAATACATGAGACAATTATTTTGGAACAGTTCCAAAAAGCATATGAGACAACTAAATTGGGACAGAGGAAGTATTGCAGTTTCTCACACTATTAAATGGTCACTTTTTTTTGTATTAATGAACGAAACACATCAAAAGTTATTGAAAGAGAATATTTTATGTTGGACCTAGCCTTAGGACGAGGAGAAAGTTCTTTTTGGATTTCTCTTCATAGGGGATTCTTCTATTTAAAGAGTCTCATGTATCTTGTTTGATAACCACAAGTCGAAAGCTATGATTAAGAAAAGCAGTCAAGGAAAGAGAGGGGCAAGGAAGGAGAAAAAGAAACTTCGTTTCACTTTTCTTCTTTCTTTTTTTAACAAAGTTTTCAGATCTCTTAAGTATTAACTAATCCTCGGGACATATGCAAGCTTTTCTACCCACCCACACAAAGTAAATTTATGAGGAGTGACCTTTTAGAGTGAAGTTGAAATGGAACTCAAGACTCTTGCTCCTGGTCATTACTCCAACCTCCTTAGGATAGAAACCTAGTTTGACTTGGGAGGTGAACTGGAGGAAAAGTGAGTATATTTTCTCTTGTTCGCAATCAGGGGTCGAAAAAATGGTCTCCGCCGATATATCGGCCGATATTTTTCTCTCTCCTTAATTTTTTTTTTTTTTTACAAAAACGGCCGATATGATGCGACCGAGATATCGACATATCGGCCGATATTCGGACCCCTGTTCGCAATATCATATTTAATAAATACTAAATAAGAGAAAGGAAAAGAATCTCTATTGTTCTCTTGTTTCTTTTAGTCCAAAGAAATCTACACTATAAACAAAATGACTAAGGAGAATCCAGAGGTTAGGATTATTCCCCTCTCAATACCAAACATAATACTTTTTTAGTCAGCTGATTTTTTATATCAAGCACTTGATCACTTTGTGACAATAGTTGATGTAGCGGTTCATTTCAAATTAACTTAAATTTTGAAAATTTTCATTTTTTATAGGTGTTAAAAAAAATATAATTTTGCATCGAATTTCAAAAGTGCATGTAAATCAATGAAATTTATGACTTAGATCATAAATCTCAAATTAGAAATTGAGAAGATTAACATAGAATAACCCCAACTAGGTTAATCAATTGATCCATATTCTTCTTATACTTCTTTCATTAATTTGGAACCAAAACATAAAAGAATGTGGCCATCTTTGGTGGAGTGAAAGTTGTCACCAAGGTGTCCTCTGTCACACTGAGTTGGTTTACTAAATTTGAATCCTCTAATGCTTTAGTACTAAATAATTTAAAAACTTTATTTATATTTCTTTTGTTTTATTGATCAGTACAAAGTCAAATACCATTGCAATTATGAACCGAAAAATTATAAATAAATAAATTGATAAATACAAACTAGTTCAACAGAAAAACATATTCTGATTTGGTTTGATTGGCAATTGAAGTGGGTCTAAAACCAATCAAACTAGGTTAATCTGAAGAGAAAAAAATAAGGGGGATTGATCAGTAATCTGATCTAACTAGTTAAACTTATTTTAAATATAAAAATTAAATATTAAATACATATTTTTAGTTTTGGTCCGGTTGATAATAAGAAAAATACCACCAGGGTCTTTAAAAAAATATATATATATATATATATATATATATATATAAAAGGCTTATTGGAACTTTCCTTTCCAAAATTGTTTCTCTAAGAAGAATGGAGATATGAGTATGAAGATTTATTATTTTTCAAAGCTAAACATTGATAAAATTTAATATTACTAGTAAGAAGCACGTGTTTTGCACATGTGATAGTTGGATTATATTTTGGACTATTAAATGAACATCTATAGTGATTGAAAAATGATAAAAAAAATGAGACTAAGTTGGAGAATAATCTTAATCAAATCTATTCAAACCACAATTTACCAATAAAATAAACAGTCTTGGATCATAACTATAAATACCACAAACTTAAAATATTTTGTATTTACTATACTTTCAATCTTCTAGAACCAAGTAGATATTAATTTCCTTAATAGAAAACTATTTACGAGATTATAATTTACATAATAAAATATATGAGTGATACAAATAAATAATAAATAAAATAGAACTTATCTATAAAATAAATTATCATATAGTGAAAAGAATCTTATTTTTGACTATTTAGTCATAAACATATTAATATAAGACGTTTTAGACAAAATACTAAATAATATACATTTATCATGTTCTTATATTATTTATAAAAATTCAGTGAACCAAAAGTTAAATAAAAAAAGCCAAAAAAAATATAATTACTATTATTATTATTATAAAAATAGTGATGCAACTGTATATTTTAAGATCTCTACAGTCCCATAATACTCTAGAAATGAGGCATATATGAGAATAATACTGAAATAGAGAATCAGAGATTCCTCAACAGCAGCAGCAATGCATGACTGCAGACCCAACTTGAATCTAATTGGAAGCATGGCTTCCTTTAAGCCAAGTGTACGGTCCTAAACCAACCCTTAGTTAAGACTCTGGTCATCCCCACTAACCATGGTTAGTACCCTACCCCACCTCCCTACTGCATGTGGACCCCTTTCTTTTCTCCTTCTCTCTAAACTCTAAAGTCCCTTCTTAAGCTTTGGTAAACCACCTATGTATTCTCAATATAAAGGAAAACAATAAAAGGTGACAGCCCTTAATAGTTAATAGTCCTCCCTCCAAATAGAAACTGCAGCAGAACCCAACATTTTCTTCCCCAAATGAAAACTTCTCCTCCTCCTCCTCCTCCTCCTGCATCAATCTCCTGTTCTTCCTCCTCCTCCTCTTCCTCTGCTTCAGCTCCTAATCAAATCGCTAAACCCAAGGTTAAACGCAGTAAGAAGAAGAGCAACTCTGAGAAGCGCCATTATGGCAACAGCCCCGGAAGGAGAAGCTCTATGTATAGAGGCGTTACAAGGTAAAGAATCTACTGTAGATTTTTGTTTCTTTTCCCCTTTCTTCATCATCTTGGTTTTCATGTTTACATTTGCATGTCATCATCCAGGCATAGATGGACAGGGAGGTACGAGGCCCACCTTTGGGACAAGAACAGTTGGAATCCTGTTCAAAATAAGAAAGGAAGACAAGGTTCTAATCTTTTTTCTTTTTTTTTCTTTTCTTGGTGTTTTATTTTTCCTCATTTGCTGATGATTTTTTCCCTTTTCTGTGATACGTATCTGTAACTTCTCTGTGTTGCTGCTTAGTCTATTTGGGTAAGTCGCATGGCTCTGTTTTTCTTCTGAAGAAAAAATGCCCTTTATTTGGTTGGTCTTTGCCAATTTGCTAATGTGAGCCCTGTTGTGTCCCAAACTTCCAATATCCAAACCTGGCATTAGAACAGAAATGGGAATGCAGGTGATCCCACATGGCGCATGTTAGCAAAACCTTCAATTTCTTTCTTTAATTTAATTTTAAATGCAGGAGCTTATGATGATGAAGAGGCTGCTGCTCATACATACGATCTTGCTGCTCTAAAATACTGGGGCCCTGACACAATCTTGAACTTTCCTGTAAGTAATTTCTTCAAATTAACAAATAAAATCATCTGACACATTCTCCTAAAAAATAATCACTATTATAATGGGTTGTTTTTTTTAATCTATTTTTGGCCTTTCTATGCAGCTGAGTACATATACCAATGAGTTTGCAGAAATGCAGAAAGTGACCAAGGAAGAGTATTTAGCTTCTTTAAGGCGAAGGAGCAGTGGGTTTTCCAGAGGAGTGTCTAAATACCGTGGGGTGGCGAGGTATCATGAATCTGACCCACCACCCGTTTTCGGACTTTTCCGGCAGCCAGTTTCTGACACACTACCGGCTTTTTTTTGCAGGCACCACCACAATGGGCGGTGGGAGGCGAGGATCGGTCGTGTCTATGGAAATAAATATCTTTACTTGGGCACTTACAGTATAATTTCATCTCTCCTCTCTCTTCTTCTCTACAATCTAACACACACATTACATAATAATGCACATTGTCACATTGGGTCATTGATCTGCCAAAATTCCAGGTAGCAGTCATGTATTTTAAGCAATGTGTCACAATGGGTCAGGACCCTCTGGAGCGGCCTCAATTGGCCTCTCCTCATAAAATAAGTGAAGCATTGACTCTACTTCTAACTTTTAAATAAAAATTAAGGCTCATTCAAGTTAAAAAAGAAAAAAAAAAATTAACCACATCCTTATCATATGCCCAGTAAAACTTTTAGATTATATGAATTTTATATATTTAAAATTATAACAGTGAACGTGGCACATAATGCCATTTTGATGCCACTGCAAGTGAACCTGGAGCGGTCTGACCAGGGGAAACAGATGGTTCACATGAGGCATGTACAGGGTTTGGAGGTAGTTCACACGTGTTAGCATGCCACCTCAGTTTTGTTTATAACATATCGCACGTGAAATCTCATGTGTGGATTTTTATAAATAATAAATAATAATAATTTTGAAAGGGCCCCTTTTATGAGGAAGACGACGTGAAGGTTGGTGATTCGTGTGAACTGACCACGTCAACCATGCATGCGCAGATACATGCGTAGATGCCTAGTTCTGATCGTTAGAGAACATGTGACCAACATGGTCGATTAAGGCATCCATGCATCTTAGAAGATCCGATTAATTCTTAAAGTATATACAAGTCTTCCTATCAATATAAAGAGTGACTTTTTGAGATAGAGTGAAATTCAAACCAAATACTCTCACTTCTTGAGGCCCGTTTCTAACCATTATTCCAAATTTTCCCTAGTTAGAAAATAGAAATGGACATAAAAGGGTATATTGGTCTAACCATTATTTAAAATGAAATGAGTGGGGTTTGAATTAATTCGATTAATTTTCAAGTATTTTCACTTTCTTTTTAAATTTTTGATTGAGTTCTTTAATACGATGGAATTTGAATTGATTTCGAGTCTAAGTTTTCAAATAAAAAAAAGTTTATTTTCATATTGTCCTTTTGCCTCAAGAGCAATGGAATGAATACTTGTGAGTGGTTTATTTTATAAATTCATTTCGGATATTTATTCAATTGGAGGTTAACACTCTTTGAAATTGAATACTCTTTCATATTTTTTATCTTTGATGTGATAAAAGGATGAAAAAGTTAAAAAGAAAAATGAAAAATCAAATTGTACACTTGTGAACAAATCCATTTGTAAATTCGTATTTTTATTCTATTTTTTTATATCTTTCAGAAGCAATAAATGCAATTGTAAATAGTTTTTTTATGAAGAGGCCAATAAAAAAGGGGTGCTCTTCAATTTTTTATAAAAGTTCACTTCTAAAAGATCTAGACGTATAATTCTCAATTCTATTTTGAATTTCTATTTGAAATTTTTACACCCACTATCACACTCGACTACTTAATAATCAGAAGCTTACCAAGTAGGAAACAAAGATCATTAAGATTTCTAAACCATGAACTAAATAAATGTACTTTTATTGCAAGACTATGTTAAAATAGTATAAAGAAAAATCAAGTGGAAAATTAAAATGAGCTAAATCATGTTACTATGTAACTCTTCTTAGCATGACTTTTGTCATTTACATTAAAGGCCAGCTTAAAATCTTCACAATAATGAACACTAAGAGCAAGAAAACTTGTAGCAGAGATTCTATATTTATAAACTCTAAAGTAGTTATTAGTGAGGCTCTTCAAGTCTAGACTAGGTCTGTATGTTGCAGAGTGACTTCTTGTACCAAAATATAGCTTTGAATGCTTCAGATAATTACCCCAAAAATTGCATTAAAAATAAGAAAAAAAATAACAAGAAAGCTTTCGAAATCTCAAAATCCCCTCTTGAAACCACCATTAGGACATCTATTTATATATTTTAGAAATTCTTCAATGGCACTCTTTCATGGAAGTAAAGGGACACTTGAAAGGACCATGTACCTTTGACCCAAAAGATACTTTTAATTAAAGTATTTTGAGAAATTATTATTATTTTTGAAAAAAAAAAACTAATTTTGAAAATATTTTATAGACTATAGTTTTAAAATTCAAAAATTATATCCAATTGAGTAACATGAATGAGTTTTCCAACTCAACTCGCTTAATTCAAAATAGTATTAAATCAAGTTTATTTGGATCAACTTGAATGATTATTTTTGAGTTTTTAAACTATGCACTAAATATTAGATTAATATAATAATATCAAACGTATATAAAAGAAAGATGTGATATGATTTATTTACTTCTTAAAAGTATTTTTAATCACTGAGAGCCTCGTTTCCATTTCCTACGTAGGTACTCAAGAAGAAGCAGCAGCCGCATATGATTTAGCTGCTATAGAATACAGAGGAGTCAATGCAGTTACCAATTTTGATATCAGCCATTATATAAGAAACCCACCTCCAATCCAGGTCCCATCATCACCACCACCACCACCGCCGCCGCCACCACAACCCCCCACCTTTCATGCACCTCCAGAGGCCCCACCTCAGATTCATCTTCCCGAAAATGCCGACCCCATTGATCAAACAGCGGTCGTCGACCCCCTCACAGAACCACCCTGGGATGTCTGCATGGCCACTGCCTACAGCCCCATGCCGGTTTCTGACATCGCCATCGGAAGAACCAACGAACTACATGATCTGTTCAATGGATATGGATTTGAAGAGAACATAGAGTACCTCTTTGAGGCATCTGAGGCCACCGGCGGCAGCTTTGAAGGTGAAGGATGGGGTAATGATCTGAAAGTGGATGGCATTTTTGAAAATTCTGCTGAATTTGATGATGACTTTCTGAATGGGGTTGATGACGGCAAGGATTGTGGGTTGATAGAAGAAATTTTGACTTCTGCTGCTGCTGCTGCTGACTCTTCTTCCTACCCTCCCCCTATTAGCATATGTTCTTAGGTTGTGTGTATGTGAGTATTTTAGGTTGAGATTGGTGGGTTTGTTTCAGTTTGGTTGTGTTGTTGGGATTGTGTGTATGAGATTAATGTTGTTGTCAAATACGAAAGAAGGGTCAAACTGGATTTTAACTTCTGGTTGGGATTTAGAAAGAGGTTTGTAAGTATTCTTCAATGGTGGGTCAGATTTTAAGGCAATGTCAGTCAACTTCATTGTGGTCAAGACTTAGAGAAGTTACTCATTGTGAAGTAATTCACAAAATTTTATGTGAACTTTCAATTTGAATTCTTTGATGGAAAAAAATATTTTTCTTTTTTTTCTTAAATTCAGCTAATTTTCTCGTCAAAGAGTTGTCATTAAAAGTTCATAATAGATCTTGTGAATGGATTCACAAAAGATAATTTCTCTACAACTAAGATGGTTGCTTGATTCATTTACTTAATTATGAGATAGAATATCATCATCACTACATTTCATATTTTCAAGTTATTGACTACAATAGACCAATGTCACAAATATTAGTGATAATTTCAAATTTACTATATTTTTATCAGCAAAATATCGTTACGGTATTATTAATACGTATCTATTGGTGCTGCCTTTTTTAATGGTAAATTTCCGATAAAATAGCTTTAAAAGCGGGATAAATGATAATATCACAGTAAATTTTCGATAATATCACTTTTTAAATAAAAGTTTTTTTTATTATTTCAATTGATTGTTAGTTGTTCACCAAAGGTATTAAAAATTATCTTATTAATATTTTTATTATTTTTAAGATAATTATATTTTTCATGAGATTTTCTTGTTAATTTCCTAAAAAATTCCAAAATTTTGAAAATATTCTAATATTACTTATAACTATTAATATCCTGAAAACGGTATTTGTGACAACGTAATACACACCAATTGCTTACTTGAGTGTATCAAACCAGTTCGTAGAGAAGCTGGATCCTAAAATATATTGATTGCTAGTTATATATTATTATTTATATACATTAAATGAATAACTAAATATGATATTTGATTGTTTTTGTGTGTATCTGCAATTCCATTTTGATAACTCTGACTATTAATGGCTGAGGATTTCTACGATATCCATACATTAATTCTACATTTACAAAAATACAAAACGGCATTAAGTACAGTTTTCCACATTAAATTCTCATAATTATATAATTATTTAATCGAGGATTGTTATTTTTTCAAAATTTTCTACCAACCTCGAACTTAGAATCTGACTGAATTTTTTTTTTCTTTTTTCTAAGAAGCAAAAATGATTTGAGGGAGAGGAGAAGCAAGCAAAGTGATCACAACTACATTCACTATGTTATATTTCTTTCTAATAAATATATAAAACTGTTTTTTTAATGACCGAGTTGTTCAAAATCTCTTAGAACATTTTGTAGGGGCTACAAATGAGTCTCACATTGAAAGTGCAGAGGGAAATCTAGAAATTTATAGAAGAGTTGGATTACTTCACCTAACATGCTAGTCTTTTGAATTGGATGCCCAAGTTCTAACAAGTGATATCAGAGTTAGGTCTCAGACTACTTCATATGAATTCAAGAGATCTCCTAAATAGATGGGATGGTTGGCCTCGTTCCAAGAGGAGATTGTTGGGATGTGAGTGAGTCCCATATCAAAAGTGTAAGGGAAATCTAAGGATTTATAAAGAACTTGGGTCATTCTACCTAATATAAAATAAAATTATAAAGAGTGACCTTTTAGATAGAATGGAATTTTAATATTCATAGATTGTAGAACTGTTAGAATTGATAACCTTCCAAAAGAAGGGTCTGCATGACAGAAGTGGGTACCATTAAAAGTCTGATAAATATTAAATTAAGAGTTTTTGTTATTCCTCATTTTGTCACATGTTAAATAAATTTTGGACTCCTTTTAAAAAATAAAGTTGAACTATTTACATCAGTATGACCCATACGGTAGAATGTAAAGTATTTTTATTTTTTATCATCAGATTCTAATAGAAAACCTGTTAAGTATTAATGACAACAAACGACCATGCAAATTAGTAAGGCAGGATAAATCATTGTTGCACGATGATTGACGTTGGCTTCAATTTTCTTTTTTTGTTTTATGTTAAATTATCCTTTATATTAATGCCCAGTACTGAATATTTTAAAAGAATTTTAATAAATGATAAAGACATATTAGAAAAATATTAAATTAAAATATATTATAATTTATAAAATTAATATAAAATACCATAATCATCTAAGTCCTTTATCCCATCAATCTAAAATTATTTTTTATATTTAAATTTGACAAAACTATTTTTATTGACTAACTATTTATCTAATGCCCATAAGATTTTAATCATAAATAAAATTTATTATTAAAATTAAATATGATATGCTTAAAAATACATGACAAAGAAAAACTTACATAAAAATCTGCGATTTAAAAACGGCCGTATCTATGTACATGCAACCTGTTGGCCCGTTTGCTGCCATGCAGGCCAGAATGCAGCTGGGCTTGCTGTCTTGCACACAGCAAACCAGACGGCCCAGTTAGTTACTGCTCAACCTGGACCTTGTACATGCTGAGGATTATGGTCTGAACAGGAACCAAAATCCGATTAACACAAGTTCAATTAATTATAATAGATAAAACTGGTTTTTACACGATCAACTGGTTTTAATTTTTGATAAAACAGTCTGAATCCAGCTGGCTTTTGCACGTAATTACCCAACTGGCTATGACGTTCTAGACCGTTTAAATTGCAGCAACCCAAACCGTTTACAGAGCCAATTAATTCCAGTAAAATGACCCAATGTTAACACGGTGTTTTAGACTCAGTCCACTGCAGACACAGGGATTGTATTCACAGCGAGTGCAACTCGGGTTTAACACATCAGAAACTGGTTTATACTTTAGGGAATCGATGACTGAACTCTGGACTGTTTGGTGAATTCAAACAGTCCTAGAACTCCGAGTTAAATTCACAACTCAGAACACCCGGATGAGATGCAAACTCAGAGCATAATCAACAATAATCCAAATACATAGCCAAATAATTTAGAACATACCCCAGATTGAAAGTGAGTCTATTGACTCAGTTAATTTCCAAAAAAAATTAAGGAGTGTACAATTGTCTGAGCCTGACCTAAATAAATGGGCTTGGACAAACATTTTTATTCGACAGCTCAAGCTTGTGCTTTTAAGCACACTTATTTTTTAAACCCAAGCGCAGTTAAGTCCAAGTCTGACGGGTCTCCATAGACTTTAAGTAAAAGTCCGAGCCCAGACCCAATCTAAATAAACGAGTGTGGACAAATATTTTCGTTCAATTGTCTCGGTTCGGACTTTTAAGCTTTTTTAGGTAAAGTCCGTCGGATTCGGACTTCTTGTACTTAGGCTTTAAAAATAAACGGACTTAAAAGCCCAAACTCAATCCGTCGAACAAAAATCTTTGTCTAGCATTTTAAATTCGAGGGTAAATTCTTTCCAAGCTAAAGGGAGTGATAAGGATCTCAACATGTCTGGAGAAGAGGAAGAGCATAAATTCATATGAGTTACCAGCTTCAAACTTTGATGATGATGGAGGAGAAACTAAATCTTATATTAATATATTTTCTTTAGAAAAATAGGAAGGCAAGGCCCAAGATGATGGAATGGATCCTGGCAAGGATTGCGAGGTCTGAGAAGATGACTACTGAAGATGATCAAGAGGAGACAATGCTGGTCTCTACACAAAATGTGAAGTTCAATCATCCATCTATAGCATTTTGTGTGTTCTCTAATATTGGAAATGCTAAATCTGTATTCGGACTATACATAGACCCAATATGAGATGATTTTTGTAAAAGATGTAACAACATACCTAAATCATTTTTTTTAGTGACAGGGGACACCATCCATACCATTTGATGGGGACATGAAAAGCTCAATCAAAGATGACACGAAGATTGAAGATGAAGCTCCCATCTCCCAAGCATTTAATATTTTTTATCCAAGAAGAATTGAAGATTTCATCCACTTTATATATGAAAATTCAAACTAAATTCATCAATTGAGAAACCATCATGAGGATCTTAGTCATAAAACTACTCAATTAGTCATAATTGGGTATGAAAAAGATAATGGTGCATAAGACCCACTTCTTCAACGTCAAAAGCAATCTAAGTTCATGTCATATGGGTCGTATGGTCTAAATCCACCTAAACAACCCTCAATTGGACTTTTTTGCTTCCCAAATCCAATCTATTTTCTTTTTACATGAATTTGAGCTTACGTGCATGGAAAAGCCTTGGTGGAGAAGTAAAGTCAAACTTTTAGAAAACAAGGTCTAAATTTTTAGACAGATTTTAGATATCAAAAGACATTGGATTTTGATGAAATTAGGTTTCTTAAAAATCTTATTCAATTATCTTTCCAATAAGACTAAGTTTGTAAAATTCTAATTTAGGTAACCTGAGTTATGACCCATTTTTTGAACAAGTGTCAAGAGGTGGCATTAACATGGAAAGTCCTCTACCTTAAGTTCCTTCCTCTTGAATTTTTTGTCGAAACTTGCCCCCATATCATTGGGATTTCGGCCCTTTGAGGTAATTTCTTCCCTCTTCTGATTTCAACTGATGGCTTATGACCTTAAGTCTTATTTATGATAAGGAATGACGAATCTTGGGAAATCTAGGGTTGGGATTGAGAACCATGTTGGGTTTGAGGTGTCCAAAATTGGGGATTCTCTTTCCCCTTCTTGAGAACTCTAAATTGGGTTCATCCAATGGAGCTGGGATGGAGATCTGGGGCTAGTGAGGGGACTTCTCTCTTTGAGTGATGAGAACCAAGGGAAATTTTAGGGATTTTGGGGAAAGGTGGGAAGTTTTCCTAGGTTTGGGCTTGGGGTTATTAACCTAAATGTAACTTAGCTTCTTTTTGCTAAAATGTGACATTGAATTGTGTTTGGTGTTGTGGTGATTGTTGTAATGCTCCGCCCTTTTTCACTCGTCGAAAACTAGAATCTATTTTTTTTTTTTTTTTTAAATAAAGAGTGAGAGAGAGAGGGACGTCACGAAGCGAGTTAAGTCCGAACTTCCAAAGCCCGGCCCTTAACTGGCCAACCATACGTGTGCGTGGACTAAGTCCACTAAAACGGTTCACAAGTAATAAGGCTAAACACATGAAATTAAACATAGTGCAGAATTATAATAGAGTTACTAACCTATCCAATTTTAAATAGCATGGAAGTCCATCACTTAATAATAATCATCTTAAGTTAAATTGTCCAAAATTAAAATCCAAACCATAGCAAATAGTCTAAGTTATTACAATCCCAAATACTAATTACTCAAATTACATTGTCCATAATGAAAACTTAAATAAAATGAAACTAGATTATCCAAGCTCCTAAGCTTGGCTCCGATCGCGTCCTTCACTGCGTCCATTCCCTGTGTCATCATTTAAGGTAGAAGTAGGGCGTTAGACAACACGCCCAGTAGGTACTCCGAGTAGGGTCAAACACATTGGTTAGTATAAAAATCACATAGATATATATAATATCAAAACCATGCAAGTCAATGCCATGCCATGGGTGTCATATGCCTTGAATCCCACCCATCAACCATATCACAATCACATAGTATTCCTCTTGATGGATGATCCACATCAAGGTATTGTCATGACTCCCCACGTATGCCTTATCGATCTTGCTGAACGGAGCGTGGACTCCTCTTCATTTCAAATATCATATTCGGAATCAGTGTGGATTCCTCCCCACGTTTGTTTATTGGCTATCCGAATGAAGCGTGTACTCCCCTCATGTGATCCCTCCCATGCCATGCATGAGATGTAAGTGTACACATGCCATTTCATAATAGAAATCCCATTATTAAAACATAGCACTTTGATACCAAAATAAATCATTGCACATAGAAGTAAAATCATCACATATACATATTCCATGGTTTTCAATAAGGTAGGAATCCTACCAACGTCCAAATATCGTGTCCTTACGTTTTTGTCCAAAAACCGATCACCGATCTCGTCAAGCCGATCGTACGCCCGTTTGTAAATCCCGTTACCTTATTACACATAAATAAATTAAATCAATGTCCCATTTGATTTCCATCATTCCATGTTCATTTCCACCTATGATTATAGTCCTTAGCCCGATTAAGACCCCCCAAGGGGTTCGGCCATACCTTACGGCTGAAAATGTTTTAAGTCCACAAAAATGCATTAGTGGGGTTCGGCCATACAACATGGCCGAACCTCACCATTTTGGTTTTGACCCCTCTTTCCTTTGGTCCTTGTTTCATTTTAACCAATGCGGGTCCAACATCATTCCATCTTTGATTTATTAATCCCATCACATAAGTTAATCATTTACTATGATAAACAACCTATAAACAACCTATGTCCATGAAAATATCCTCCATGGGATTCGGCCATACAACATGGCCGAACCCATGGTTCTTCCATTCACCTTCTTTCCATCTTAACCATCCTTTCTTTTTCATTTATTTCTTAGTTTGATAACCCATAGTTAATCATTTAATTTCTTAAACATACTTAGATCCACAAATGATCCATAAAAACCCCTCCATGGGGTTCGACCATACAACATGGCCGAACCCATGGTTCTTCATCTTAAAACCCATTTTAAATCGATCAACATTCTCCATGGGGTTCGGCCATACAACATGGCAGAACCCATGGTCCACCATTTCCATCCTTTAAAATCTATTCAAATCCTCAACCATTCTTCCATCAGTTTCACCATTTAGAACCCATTTAAAATCATCAACATTCTTCCATGGGGTTTGGCCATACAACATGGCCGAACCCTATGGTTCATCATTTTTCCTCCTCTTCATCCTATTTTCCATTTTCATGTCATTTTGAGGATGGTATTCTCTTAAAATCATACACAACATGTTTAGACCATTTGATGGGGTTCGGCCATACATCATGGCTGAACTTCATCCAACCCCTTTTTGTCCTCCATGATCCATATACATAAAAATTAGGGTTCGGCCATGCAAGGGCCGAACCATGATCTTTGATCATTCTCCATTCCTCATATTCAATCATGCATTATCATTGTCTTCCTCATCACCATTTTTATTTGCATAACCTAACTTACCCATTAACAAGATTAGGGTTTTGTCACTCCAGATACTTAACCATCACATTGATGTTTCTTGGCTGGATTTTAAATCCATTTCCTATAATCATTTGGCCAACCATTTTCAATCTATATGGAACCCCATGTTTTCGGACATTTCGTAGCCGAAACCATGGTTCCCTTGTTTTCTTTCTAATTAATAAACCTTGTTAAACCATACATACCGATTCCGCGACTCCTTCGTTTTCTTTTGTTCCGTCTTGCTCCTCCGTTCTTCTCCTTCTTTAGTCCTTTCTTCTTCCTCCTTGATCTTCGGCCAAAGAGTGTTGCTTGAGAGAGAGGGTTTGAGGTGAAAACCCTAAGAGAGGGTTCGGCCAAGGAGTGAAGGTTTGAGAGAGGGAGAGTATGAGATGGGAGTTTCTTATCTCTTTCTCAAGGAGTTGTTCGGCCAAAGGAGGTTTGTTCTTGTGTAAGCCCTTACTATCTTGCCTTAGGGTTTTGGAGAGAGGGAGAAGAGTTGAGATGGAAAAACCCTAAGTTTTTTCTTGTCTAGTGGGGGGTCGGCCAAGAGTGTAGTGAGAGGGAGAGAGTGAATGAGATGAGAGCCTTAGGGTTTTGGTTGATGCTAACCCTAATCTCCCCAACCACCCTCATCAAGATGGGGTCTTTCCCATGTGTCCCTTGGCTAACCAAGAGGGCACATGGCTTCACTTGGCACATTCCCTCTACCCAACGGTTTTGGTGTCTAGGGCTTCCATAAGATGGAAACCCTCCGCCTCTCCTTTGACTCACTTAATCTTTTCATCTTCCATGTGACTCACCACCCATTCAACTCACCTCACTTGAATGAAACTCATTCTCCTAACTCAAGCACTTGAATTCATTTCCATCTAACTTAGGTGATTTTAATTAAATAATTTAACTCAACTCACTTCACTTGATTCTTTTGAATTCACCCATGAACTCACCTATGGTTGACCAAGTCAACCATGGTGGCCGGCCCCACATGTGCCTTAGTCCACACGCCACCTCACTTGATGAGGTGGAGTTGGATCCCACTTGGCTATGCCACTTTGATGTCACTCCTACACTTGCACTTTACTTGATGAGGTGGGCCCCATGCCTTAGATCTTAATTGGGTACACGACCCGATTAAATCAATTCCTTACCCATTTACCCTAATCCTCAATTCATCTTGACCCATTGGGTCCCAATTGGGCATTTGACCCAATTAATTAGGATTAACCCTAGCCATGATCCATTGGACCATACTTGGGCCATTGTCCCAATTCTTATCCATCTAACATCCATTCCATCTATAAATCTTAATTTTTAACAATTAAAATAGATAATAGCCAATGTAATTATTGCATTGAAAATCTGGGCTATTACAATTGTTGTTTTGGGCAGCACCTAACTCGATTGGAGCTGATACCTATCGGCACGTCAAAGAAACCAACCCACCACTGAAATACTAGGTAAGAGTGAAATCCACACTTATGAATGAGACATGGTGAATGCATAATTAAATGAGATTGAGTGAGAATGGAAAGCTTAATGCTGTGAATGAATTGGTGAATTTCGATGTTACGAGAATTTATGTGATGTTTAGAATCCATGATATGATGACTATATGATGAAAATGTGTGATATAAAATGCATGACTTGATGTGTGATGTGGAAATGTCATAGCTTCATTCCTATTGTGTTGTGGAAATGGGTCGAGAAGAGGAATGTACAGGAGAAGGTGATGAATGTACCATAAAATGGGAGTAGTGGTGAGCTCCTACACAAGGGTCACCAACTGAGATTAGTGATGGCCACGAAAGGAGAGTAGTGGTGAGATCCAAATGCGTGGGTCACGAAATGGGAGTAATAACGGAGTTTTAAGAGCAAGCACACGCCATGATGTGATAATGGGGAAGGAAAAGAATGAATACATGTGAGTAATGAAAGAGAAGTGCATATTGTTTTATATCATTTATATTTCGTGCTAAATATATTGTATAATGCTTACTGTCGTTAAAATGTCTGCTTGTATACTAACCCCTCACAGTTTTAGGGAATCGCCAGAAGAGGAGGTTCTTGGGACCCCTACACATGGTGGAGATTTGCACTGAAGATCTTGAATGATGTTTTGTCTTTTGACTTTTTGTCCCTCATCTATATATTTTGTAACATACTTGGAATGGTGTTTTGATGTAATGTGTTTTTACTTACCATGGATGACTGTAGTAGATGTTTAACCTTTTATGAACTTAATTAAGGACTTGTATGGATCATTATAAGACTCCCTTGATGGATAATAGATTAAATGATGAATGGATGAACTTATCATAGAAAATGTATATTCATGACATGTTAAAGAATGAGAAGAATGGATTGGGGAGAGAGAATTTGTGGCCAAATGTCTAAGGTTTATGAGAGACTATGCCAAAATTTCGGTGGAAATTCCTAAGGACTCCGAGGATCTAGAATCCTTAGAGAATGCTCACACGTGACATAATTGTAATCTTGTTGTGCTCCAAAAGCAGCCCACACGCCCAAGCTTGATCTCCTTGCTATCTTTGTTGTTTCCAAATCCATGTTGTGATCTCAAACAAGCCTCATGGACCCAAACATTACCAATTCCATGCCATGTGAAATCCTATGTGGCATCCAACTAGGATATGACATGGAAGATGATGTAGAATTCGTTCAAGACTTCCTAGCAACAAATGGGCTTCAAAACATGGGATTTGGAGGCCCAAAACACCTCATTGCAAGCCTAGACCCATAACATAACCATATGGGCTTCAAATTGAGTGTAACGGGGTCCATTTGAAAGTATATTAGATCCTTTCTTTCCATCATCAATCTTTTGATCAATTTGAAGTAAAAATGCCCCAAATAATTTCACATGGGCCCAATCCTCCTCTAATGGGTCTTCAAGATTATCATTTTGATCATTCGGGCCTCTGATGGTCAGATCAATCATGAGATTGGTTAGTCGGCCTCTTCGAAGGGGCATTCTTATAATTTATGTCAGGGTTGTTTTGGTAATCTTGTGGAAGGCATTACGATATATGATAGGATAAAGATAGAAGAAGAAGAAAAATGCTTTAACCCTTCGATGATAAAAAAAATATAAGAGAAAGGAGGACTCTCATTTTCTTTATTACTATTATTATTGTATAAGAGAGAGAAGATCAAGGAGAAGAGGACTAGTGAGAGGAGATCATCACCTCGTCCATTTAGGAGAGGATTAGGGCTAATTGTACTTTTTTTTAGAAATTTGTTTTCAGTGAGAATCAGAATTTTTGCTTATCAATTCGTAATTGCTTGGATTAGATTGAGACGTAAATGTAATGAATTTATTCAAAAGGATTTCGGATATCAAATCCAATCCACCATCGAATGAGTCTCATCCAATCTTATCAATTTCTTCCAATGATTTTATTTTCCGTGATAATGTGAATGGACATTGAACCCCATATGATGAGTTTGGTGAGCTAGTGGGCCATCTCAGAGTCTCAGGCATATTAGGGGCATATTTGTAATTCACTACATCAGAGCCCCAAAGGGTTTTCTCATAATTTGGCTAGATAATCATATATGTACGAGAGCAAAGAGATGAGGAAGCTTTTAATTTTTCTTGATTTTACTGGAAGAGGAGGAAGAAGAAGAGAACAAGTGAGTCAGAGAGAGCCAACTCCATGTCGCCCATTTGGGAGAGGATTAGAGTTATTATTTTTTTCTTTTAGTAAATTCTTGATTACATTTCTCTAGATTAACATCTTTTTCTTGATTGACATTATACTTTTGTTGTTAATTTACAATTGAATAAATAGTGACTTTCAAGTGTCCAGAGATTAATAGTGAAAATGGAGTCAGTTTTGAATAGATTTTTATTCTAATAGTTAAATCAATTTGAAATAGTTTAAAATTGAGAGCGGATATAATTCACGGAGGATAAATGTGTTTAAAAAATGATGTTATTAATTTTGGCCCCAATATGGAGCTTTGGGCAGAGTGTCGCTTATGGATGATTGTCGTCTAGATGAAAATTTTCCTTATATAAACCCACTTTAATTTAATTCAAAGATTCATAAGCAAGGTTCAGTTGGGTTAGATTAGTTCATCGATTGTGGGGAATTTAGTCATAGAATATATAGGTTGAGTGGGATCAATAGATTACAAATACTGGAGCTGATTACGCTGGATTATAGGTTGTGGGTCAAGTTGTTGATATAGGTTGAGTTAATTGAGTATAGGTCATGGGTTAAGTTGATTGGATTATGGATTGAATAATGGATCACATCAATGAGTTAATAATGGATCACATCAATGAGTTAGAGTCATGGATTAAGTCATGGGTTCGAATTAGGTTCAATCTTGGTGCTTGGGTTGGGTTCGACTATGCCTAATGCATGAGTAAATAGTAGGTCATGAAGTCTATGAATGGTAGAAATTGTTATTTTACAGAAAAATCTAAAATAACATATTTTTATTGCTTTAATATTGTAACAGAAATTAAAATTTTACTTCTATAAATTATGAGTTAATAAACATTATCATATAGAATAATATTGAGAGAATCTTGAAATGGACATCTATTTTAACTATGACATTTAATAGGTTAAAATCAATAATGATGATTAATTTTAATCAATGATAAGAAAGTGATTAATTTTAGGGTACCCATTTAGACACCGCAAGTTTCTGCCACCAAACACTGATTTTCGGTTTTTCACTGGAAATTACGATTCTGCCCCTTCCCCGCGGAATCGACCAATCGATTCTGCAGTGCATTTTCGTTTCGATCGATCGATCCCTTCTATGTAGAATCGTGCAATTGATTTTATGAGATCGTGCGATTGATCCCTTGAGAATGAACGGAAGATGCTACATGCATAAATCGATCGATCGAAATGTATGTAAGCGATTGATTCTCTTTGCAAACACCAGCGGAAGAAATCGATCGATTGTTGCATTTCCTCTAAAATTTTAAAGTTATTTTTTAAGCAATGTGTATTTTCAAAATTTCTCAAATTGAATATCCAGACTAATTATGATAACCTAATAAAAATACTTTAAAACTTCAAGGTCTTTTGACACTCCTAAATGTGTTTTCGGCACAGCCGAGGGATACCCTTATTTGTAAAACACTCTGTTTTAAGCATTTGGGAATGTCAAAGACCTGGAAGTCTTAAAGTATTTTTATTAAGTTATCGTAATTAGTCCAGATATTCAATTTGAGAAATTTTAAAAATACACAGTGCTTAAAAAATGACGTTAAAGTTTTATTTTTCCTTTAAAACTTTAACGTTATTTTTTAAGCACTGTGTATTTTCAAAATTTCTCAAATTGAACATCCGGACTAATTACGATAACCTGATAAAAATGCTTTAAGACTTTAAGGTCTTTTGACACTCCTAAATGTATTTTCGGCACAGCCAAGGGAACCCTTATTTGTAAAACACTCTATTTTAAGCATTTGGGAGTGTCAAAAGACCTTGAAGTCTTAAAGTATTTTTATCAGGTTATCGTAATTAGTCCGGATATTCAATTTGAGAAATTTAAAAAATACACAGTGGTTAAAAAATAACTTTAAAATTTTAAAGGAAATTTTACTGTAGCATAAATTATCATGAACAGAATCAATCGATCGATTTCTTCCGCTGGTATTTGCAAAGAGAATCAATCGCATATATACGTTTCGATCGATCGATTTATGTAGGGAGCATCTTCCGTTCATTTTCAAGGGATCAATCGCACGATCCTATAAAATCAATTGCACGATTCTACGTATAAGGGATCAATCAATCGAAGCGAAAATGCGAGCAGAATTGATCGGTCGATTCCGCGCGGAAGGGGCAGAATCGTAATTTCCAGTGAAAAACCGAAAAGCGGTGTCTGGTGGCAGAAACTTGCGGTGTCTAAATGGGTACCCTTAATTTTAATGTATTTAGTCAAGGCGCCCCATATAGACACCCGGTTTTTCTGTATCTACACACACGATTTTAAAAAATCTGGTGAAATTATCATTCTACCCCTCTGTGTTATATTCATCTGAACGAACAAATCAGTATAATTTCAGTTCGTTCGGATGAGTGTTCATTCGTTCAAATGAACAGTTTGGTTCATTCGAATGAATGAATTGAATTTTGTGAATGATTGACATATATATGTTCATTCATTCGAATGAATAGTTTGGTTAATTCGAATGAATGAGTCAAATTTTGTGAATGAATGACATATATATGTTCATTCGTTCGAACAGTTTGGTTCATTCAAACGAATAAACACTCGTTCGAATGAATGAAAATTACACTAATGTGTTCGTTCGGATGAGTACATTCATTCGAACAAACTGAGAATGAACTGAAAATTCATTCGAATAAATTCATACGCGGGATAGAATGGTAACTTCATCCAAAATTTTACAAATGGGTGTATAGAAGCAGACTTTCCATGTGTTTGTATAGCTCTCCTTTAGTCAGCTGGCTTATTATTACTTTTAATTCTAACTATTTTTATTTAAAATATTTTTAAATGCTTTATTTTAAAAGTGATCTCCTTATTACATCTTCCGTGTTGAAGTTACCTTAGCACAGCCTCTTTGTGACTCCTCTCTAAGGAAGTGACTGCGGTGCTTAGCTTTTCATTTTCGTCTCACCCGTCACCGATGTTGCGCTCTTTCTGCAGAAGTCTGTTCCATCTCAATGGAAAACACCCAACCCTTGCCTTTCTCCTTCAAAATCCACATCTCAGATCCTTTCCTTACCGCTCTGATTCCGCATCTCTCACACTCTCCTACCTCATAAACTCATGTGGGTTGTCTCCAGAATCAGCTCTTCCAGTATCCAAACGAATCAATTTCAAAAGCACACAGGTACCAGATTCTGTCCTTGAATTCTTCAAAACCCAAGGCTTCTCTAACACCCAAATCACAAATCTCATCTCTGCCAGACCCCGTCTCCTCCTCGTCGATGTAGACACAACCCTTAAACCAGTACTTAAATATTTCCAAGATTTGGGCCTCTCTGATTCTGAAATCACCTACCTGATTTCTTCGAATCCGCCTCTTCTACTCAGAGGCCTAACCACCCAGATCATACCATCCATTGAATTTCTCCGCAATCTTGTTCAGACCAATGAGAACGTGATCAAAGTCTTTAGGCGATATCGATGGATGTTCACCTGCAATCTCCAGAAGAGAATGCAGCCCAATGTTGCTCTTTTGAGAGAATACCAATTACCCGATTCGCGAATCACTAACATGGTCTTGATCGAGCCAAGAATTCTGTCAATGAGTACTGAATTGCTGAAAGAAATTCTGAAAAGGGTCGAGGATTTGGGGTTAGAGCCTGGTTCCGTGCTGTTTGTAAAGGCGATCCACGCCATGTGCTCGATGGAAAAGCCGACTTGGGAGGCAAAATTTGAGCTGTTGAAGACACTTGGGTGGTCTGAAAATGAGTTTCTTGATGCATTAAGAAGAATGCCGCTGTTCATGAAGTGTTCAGAGAAGAAGATAAGAATGGGAATGGATTTCTTTGTGAATAAACTGAAATGGATGCCTTCTGAGGTTGCGAGGGATCCGATACTTCTGCTGTTTAGTTTGAAAAGATGGCTTATCCCAAGGAGTAAGGTGTGGAAAATACTGAAATGGCAGGAATTGGTAAGCGAGGGTGAGCTAAAAAGAATGTTGATGCTGAATGAGAATGACTTCTTGAGCAAGTATGTGATCAGATATGATAAGGAAGTCCCTCATCTTTTGAAGGCATACAAGGGTGAGTTGGGATTCAAGTGGTTGGATGGCAAAGGTGGAGAGCATTTTGGTGGGATTCAAAGGCCATCACATTGTATTCCTGAATGATAGCATTGCTTAATTTTGCCGTCTTGTATTCCTCCTCTTTTGTTTTTCCTTCCTTTCCTTTGTTTGCATACCAAATGAATTTCTTCCTTCCTTTCCTTTGCATACTAAATGAATTTCAAAATCCAAGCTGTAAGTCTACCTATAACTGTCTTGGATTTCTACATTTTTAAAGAGTAAACAATTTCTTAATTTATAAATATAAAAAATAAAGATAAATTAAAAAGTAAGCTTGACCTCATAAATACGAGTTTTTGTATCATCACTCTATATATAAGAATCAACAAGTAGTTCAGTTGATCTCAGATTTTAAGATTAGAGTAGAGGGCTTGAGTTCAACTCCTCTCGAACTTACTTGATACACGAGACTTGTGGGTGGTTTCGTATAATGGCGGGATTAGACTCATGACGCAGCGGGTAGGATCGGATGAAAATATGGATGGGTTACTCAATTTAAAAGGGGCTAAATAAATGGAATTAATGGGATTAGTGGGTCTAAATGGGATTTAATGGGGTGTTCAATGGAAATGGGTGGTCGCAATTGGAAAAGATAAATGATGGCTTGTTATGTGCCTGTTGAGGCCTAGCCTGACAGTCTAGAGAATCAGTGTAACTCTTGAGATTTTGGTGTACTGTGCAAGTCCTTAACAAATCTTTGGTAGATTTCTTTTCTAATTAGGAACTATGTATTCTAATATTGGTAGCTGCACTACTATACATATCTTAAATAATCTCTACATATTTATTAAGAACACATTCATTTTTTTAATATTTTCATATCAATTTCCTTGAAACTTTATCCTAAATCTTTTATATGTCAATAAATATGAAGTGTAGGTTCTTCTCTTTTAACACTTTTTTATTAATTATCAAAGTACAAAGATAATTTTTGTTATTGATCTATATCATATAAGCTTAAATTGACGAGAATACTTCACTTTTTTCTTAAACAAATCTAAATTACTCTATCCCAAAGATCATAGAATAATTTATTAGTTTAATCATGCCATAATATGCATCAGGGTGGAACTAAGGGGAGCCAAAGCAAGGGCCATGGTCTACCCAAGAGTTTCGTTCTTCCTTTAGTTGGTAAGTAGTTTAAAGATAGATCCAACGTGAGGTAAATCAACTTTTAATTTCTCGTCTTAAGAAACGAGAGGTTCCAAGTTTAAGTCCCCTATGGTGTCAGAATGTCAGCTATCCTGTGTAGGTGCGGGATGCCACTTAAAGTGAGAGTTTTAGTAGAAATAATTTGAATCGAAAAGTTTCAAAAAGATTTCTCCCCTTCTTATTAAAAAGAGAAAAAAAGATAATCCCAAGATGGGTATTCTTAGAAGCTTGTTTACTTCTCCCTTGATAAATGTTAGCATGCACACCTCTCTTACACATCTGTAATTGATATCGAAAATCTTCTCAATCTCACTTTTAATTATTTGGAATGGGCTTCTATCTATTTGAATTTCAAGACTTTTCAAGCTTAGACTTAATTATTGAGAAATTATAAAAAATTCACTTGCCTCTCAACAAAATTTCAGATTCCACCCTTAACTTTGAATATTTCTCTTATTGCTATGAAAAGGAACTATTCTACTTTTCGGCAATTTATTGAAAAAAATTTAAGTTAATTTTTTTTTTAAATCATGAGTGAACCAACACATTCTAACTTCGAATACTATCTAATGAATATCCCATCCAATCCCAACATTTAATAATTAAAATTGATAAAAGAATTTATAAACTAATTATATATAATAGTTCAATTTCAACTCCTTTTTCCACATTATTGCACTTTCCAAAAAATTTAAAATAAAAGTAAAATATCTATGGGGTTATAGAGTTTGAGATTGATGATCCATGAGAGAGAACCAACGTACTACAATTTTATTTAATACTATTCACACCTTGATAGACATCCTATTCAGTCCTAGTGTTTTATATATATTTATCTTTTTTACTATTAAAATAGATTATATACCAATAATCTATTTTTCATCTACCAACATAGGTATAGTTTAATTGGTTGTCACTCGCTTTAGGAAGTGAGAGACTCTGGGTTCGAGCCCCCGTGGCCTAACCTTGATGTGTCTTAGGAATAGTGAGCTCATCTATGAGAGTTTTAATAGAACTATATCCAAATTTTCTACACGTTAATCTAAAAAAAAATTTATAAAAAATATATTATCTTTTTGTAATTGCTAATAATAGTTCAATTCTAAACTTTTTTTCATACTATTGTACTTTTCAAAATTAAAAAATAAAATAAAATATCCAAATATCACTAAGGGGGTGGCGAAGTTGCCAAATGCACCATCCTTGGTGGGTCCCACTGGACAAGATGAAAGGTCTTGATCATGGTAGGTGGGGCCATCTATGGGGACATTAAATGAACATGAGACGCAGAAATAGCCTATTAACGGTTTAGTTAGTCTGCTTGGAGTTTGGACATTGAAAGATTGGCAGGGTTTACGAGAGAAAGAAGAAAGGGGAAATGGAAGGCGCAGAGAAGGAAGAAGCGATGGAGATTGATGGAGATGAAATGCCCAAATCTACTAAAATCATCAATCTGCTTCCGTGGATTTCTCGCCATCCAACAGCGAAGGGCTGAAGCTTATTCAAAGCTCCGCAGGTACCTTCGCTTCTTCTTCAACAAAATTCCCAATATCCCTTCGTCTCAGTTCCCCTGTTTTTACAACGTTTACTCTAGCACTATAAGTTTAGAAATCTGTTCTGGAGATTGAAGTTTGATTCTCGAATCAATGCAAGTGCTTGATTCGGTTTTGCTTTTTTTTTTTGGCCACGTTTTAGGATTTTGATGAGAATTTCATGGTTTTAAGGTGTTCTGGGTCTCTAATCGATATGTATTTCTCTTGCAATTACGAGGATAATTTGGGGATTTAGTATTGGAATTCTTTTAGAATTGTCATGGTACTCAAAACGACTTTATTTTGTTCTTGATTTGAGCGTTTCTGATTTGATAATGACAGAAACGAGTGGAATTTGAATACCATGTTGGGTCGAGTGAATCGACACTCTATATTACGCACTACTTATCTTTGATCCTCACCATTCTGGTGCCTCTAATGATTAATGGTTGTGCCTCTTTGTGTCATTCTAGGGCTGATTACTCTCTATTGATGTGGAATTTGGTCCAAACTGTTAGTTCTACACAACCTGTTGGTCAGTCTGGAATTAGGATTAGTTTAAAGTGATTTCTACTTGGCACGGCTTGTTCCTGGCGAGTGTTTTGGATACAGTCGATCAACAGTAGTCAAGGCACCTAGGATTTCCTAAGAGGGATAAACTTGATTAAGGCTATGCTAGTTGTGCCTAGTTGCTTTTTCCTTTTATTTTTTAATAAATCACCATTTAACTTAAGTAGCTGATAAAAAAAAAAAAATTAGGAGGACTCGCTACTGTAGGTCAAGCCTATAGAACAACTATGCAGATACATTTTATCCCTTTGACAGATAAAGTTTATTACCTGGACTGTGCCTTTTTATAGTTTAAGTTTTAAATTTATTATGGGTATGTTATTGGATGAATAACATCATATTTATCTCCATTTATCCATGCTTTGGGCCAAATATCTGTTACTCTGCAACCAATTGTGTCACTTCCAACAACGTCCTTCCATGGCCTAATTGATCTCTCCCTCCCTTTTTCTGTCCCAGTGCCTTGAAGCATCAAGCATTAAATCTTTGAAGTGGAAGTCTTTTGATTGCAAACCCAGCATCCTAAACCACTGGAGTGCAATGTAAAAGGAAGAGTCTTCTATTCACATGCTCAAGCCATGTTAGGCTGCACTTTTTTCACACTTCACTCTTCATATTCTCATTCCGAGTGTTACCCTCTTTTGTTGACATGCTCATCTATCTCAGATAGCATCTCAGCCATATGTACTTGTTTACTGGCCTTTTTTTTTATTTCTTTTGTCCTATAGTCTGCTCCATATAACAACAGAGCTCTAGCTTTTATCTCTTAAAAACATTTTACGAACCAATATGCACCTTTTGCTTCAAGATCCCTTTTGTCCTTGTGTACAACTTGATGACCACCATGAGTGAATCATGCTTATATGGTTGTTGGGTCTTGCAATTTAGGGCCAGCATTATGTTATACCAACTTCAGTAAAAGGATTCTTGTTTAGTGGTCCCGCCCCTTCCTTTTTGTTAATCCAAATATTTGATATATAGAAATTTGTTCAGCCAATTTATCTCTACATATAGATATGTCCTTCCGGTGGAATAAATTGCAGTATTATCTTCTTAATCATTTGTTCATTGAAAGGGAAAAAAAATAACATTTATATTCTTATTCATTTATCCTTTAATGGATGCTTTCCTGACATCCCTTTTTAGTTTACAGCTTAATGGAAATGGAATTCTATTATCCATTTCTGATATTTAATCCCATGATTATAAGTATGTTCAGTGCTGTAATTTTGTATGCAATGGGTAACAATGTGTGCAATGTTGGGACTAATGGATGCAAGAAATTATTGATCTTCTAATTCATTGAATGAACCTTTGTTTTTGAACTTGGTGAACCATTTTGCTAGTTCACTACACCTAAATTTCAAAAGCAATTTACCTTTCAAAAAAGAAATTCCCAAAGCAATTTTTGGATCTCATATCAGATGACATGATTTTGCAAGATGTCCAGTAATTTGGGCTTGAGAAGATTTGAATGCATTTAAAGGGCCTTGCTGGACTCAATCAACCAATTCATGACTTGTTAATGTTCTATGGTATTTCTTGGTGGTTTTTTGCTGATGTATATGATTGGCTTGATCATTCCGAAATTATGTACTGTGTGCATTTTCTGATACATCCTTATTCAATTGTGCGTGTAAATGTTCAAACAGAATGTGGAGATCAGCACATTCATTGGCTCTGATGTATATGAATGTAGAAATGCATGCAGAATGGGTTTGATTCTCCAGGCACATTTTTTTTTTTGGGTCTTTGGCACTTGGGCACATCTATATGCGTTGCTCTTTCTTTTATGCTGCCTCTTTTCCCTTTATAGTGGATTGCTCCCCCTTCCTTCTCAATTCGGCTTCAGGACAATTTTTTTCTGCTTCAGGATTATCTAAGCAATGAGGTAAAACTCTGGAAAATTTTACCCTGTGCTGTATCTTGGGGGGTTTGAGAACAGATAAACCAACAATATTTGAGGGTAAAGGCATCAATTGGTTTTTTATCTTCAGGAGAGTCGAGGAAGACTTAATTGATTGGCGACTAGAGAAGATTTGTGGAAGAAGGTGATCTAGAAAAATATGGGGAGGGAAATGGGGCTGGGAACTGGGTGAAATCAATTGGAGAGGGGATCTAGAATTTGGTATGCCATCTGAAATTTAGGAACATGGGGAATGGAGAATGAATCATTGAGAAGAATCAAAGTTGGTGCTGAGTGATGGCCATTTCAGGCAAGGATTATATAGGGAGGGATATGGGTTAGAGAGGTAAATCGATTGAGATGTACCTCTAAAATCAATGTTTCAGAGACTGTAGATATCAACTCAAAAAGAAAGTTCAGTCAAGGATTCCATTGATCTAGAGAGGGAATAGTCATGTGGAACCTATATTCCCAGTTTGATGGACTCTGAGGCAATAGAATGTGAATTGTTTCTAAGGAAGATGAATGGTGGATTAACATGGAAGGTGAAAGGATTGCAATTGGTAATTTCTTAAACAAGTCACCATAGTCATTGATTAATACCAATCTTCTCAGTTCGCAAGTGCTGAATGTCCAACCGTAAGGGTTTAAGGGTTTAAATTACATACTTTTCAAAAGAAAAGCTCCCACGATATCATCCTAGAAATCCTTTGCACAAACTTGATTCTTTTTTTCTTTTTTCTTTTTCTTTTTCTTTTTTTTTTTGGTTGGGCAGCCACATTTACAAAAGCCAAACCCTCATTCTCCTAATATCTCACTATTTTGTCATTCCTATCATATGTTGCATATGCTGGTTAATGAGGAATTCATGACTATCTACATTTGCATTGTCATTCATGTCATGTACCTGTGTATGTTAAGAATATGATAGATATGTGATGTAACAAAAACATATAGAATTAGAAATGAGTGTATTAGAGAGCCTAGAATTTGCTGTGGTAGAAGATGGGAAAAATCAGTTAAGATGATTTAGGCACATCCGTAAAAAACTAGAAACAGCCGTAGTAGAAAGAATTGAAGGATTACTAGAAGGTACTATGTGAAGGAGGAGCCTGTTGAACACGTGGACTAGGATGGTAAGACATGATATGATAGAATATGGGGTGATGGAGAACATGATTGTTGATAGACTTTAGCAGAAAATTAGAAGCCAAAAGGCTAACCCCAATAGATGGAAAAGGTTTTGATGATAATGATGGTGATGATCATTCCAATCCACTAGCCACTTAGAAGAACTTTTAAATCATGCATTTGTGATTACAAAAGCAGCCCAATCCTTGTATACAATCTATAATTTTGAATGAGAATATACTCCAACTAATTTGTATTAGTATGGTGCTCTGATTGGTTAAATGTTTTGGTATCTGATATTTATTGAGACAAATTGTTGTAGCATCAGTGGTCATATCCTTTTATTTTTTTCCGCTCTTATCTTCTCTCTCTTTTTTCTCTTTTTTGTTTAGGGTTTTTGCTGATTATATGGACACTGGGAGGGAACTGGCATTCCAACAACTTTGTGGTGAGATCACCATAGAGTTCAATGATTGCTCAAAACAAGTAGGCTATTTAAGTTTGTCCCTTTTTTAGTTTAATATATACTTCAATGAATGTCTCAAGTCGATGCACTGAAGTGACATCTTTTTTTAGGTTCTTGAAATGGAGTCTCAGCTTTTGAACCCAGATTACTGTCGACATGACCTTGCCAATCTATTGAAGGCTGTTCAAGTACAGGAAAAAGAGAAATTACATCTGGTAACTATAGTTTACCTGGATTTTGTGTACCAGTTTGAATTCATTAGATCCTAAAACTGTTCTTTTTATTTTTGGGGAACTGGTGACACCTCATTCAATGAAATTAATAATTCTATGGACGCATTGAACTTGAAGCTGAAATCCACATTTAATTGGTATACTTAACCATGAAAAAGCTCTTATATTCAGTCTGTTCCATAAAATACAAGGATAGTATCCACAGTTTTACCTCTGCAATTAGCGGAACATAAGTTCTCATGATTGACTCTTAACTGGTCCTTGGCTAACCTTAAGCAAATGGGCATAGTATATTTAGCACAAAGAAGACTAATGCTTGCACAATCCTTAAGTTTTTATTTTTATTTCTGTGTCATTCAGATATCCCAGTGAAATAAGTGCAAGAAAGGCTGTCAACCATTAAGAATAATAACAAATCCCAGTAATACATGAACCATCTTTTTGAATAAGATGGTTACTTGCTTCTATGTTTGGGAAAAAAAAGGAGACATGGTTGGTTGCCTTTTGTAGAAGAAAATTGGTGCCCATATTAGCAACCTGATGAAATAATAATAATTCTAGTAATTAGAACCTAAGGATCACAGCTAGGTGTTTATTTGGTTTTTCCTCTACTTGGGCCCTGCCTGACTGGAGCCTATTCTTGCTGAGCCAACCATTTAAGTTTTCTGCTGATCTGGTAGGAAATCAGATTATGTAAGGCGTGTTCAAATTCAACCGGTTGCATAGCAAATTTCTGTGTGATATGCCCAACATTTAGCTTTATGCTTTAGAATCCAAATTCTCTGATCATCCATTCTCTCCGAACACAGTGAAAGAAGCTGTCATGTACTCCCTTCACATTGACATCCTTATTCTGTTCCTATCTATAATGTTGCTTTTTTTGATAAATCCTCTTCATGTTTGTGCTTTGTTTGGACTCGAATGAAATGAAATTCCTATCTAAAGACGGCCAAGATCCAGATTTTGAAGAAGGCAGGTCGGCCCTCAGAGCGGTTGGTGAGCCATGAGCACTGTAGATACAGGAAACCAGCTGAACATGAGTGCGTACATGTCCATGAGATTACAGAAGCCACAGGAACAGAGGATGCAGAGGCTGATGCAGAGTATGACAATGCTCTTAAGGAAGCAATCAAAGGAGTGCAGGATGCAGTGACAACCATAAATGAGTACATGGAGGAAGTCAGATATGAAATAGAAGCTCTGGAATCAGAATAATCTTCATGGATGTTGATGGTGTCTTAAGCTCCCAAAAATCTTTATGGATGATGTATAGAAGCAGTGTGAAATGTTTCATTGTGCATGAGTGTCCTTTGTTAGTCATGGAGGGATTCAGATATGAAATAGAAGCTCTGGAAACAGAATAATCTTCATGGATGTTGATGATGTCTTAAGCTCCCAAAAATCTTTATGGATGATGTATAGCAGCAGTGTAAAAGGTTTCATTGTGCATGTGTGTCCTTTCTTAGTTAGGAAATTTTTTGTGGACTTTTTTTCTATGATCAAGGTATTCAAGTCTCTTAAAGCATCCGACTATTCATCGGGTATGTGCAAACCTCCCTATCCACACTCACTGGATAAATCTACACAAGTGACCCTTGGGGTGGAGTGGGAAAACTCAAAACTCTTACTTTTTGAAGTGGGTTCTCGATCTCCAACCCCTTCGGGCTATTGAAATATGGCTTGTATTTGTGACCACCACCATGTTGTTATAGATTTATTACCATTATTTCTTGTTTTTAAATGAACCTTCAATAGGCGGTAGACAATGACCCGCGAACTGGTTCATGAAAATTGGTGGAAGTAAGGAGGGGTGATGGGGGGTAACCTCTCGTTACCTTTGTTTGGTATCAGAAGGGTGAGGATAAAAATCCAAATTTTTACCCCTTTCTCTTTTTCAAAACCCTTTGGAGCATGGAGGTTTTCAGGAAATCCTTGTCTTTATTTACCTCTCTTTGCATCTATGGAACAAAAATATTTTTTAATTGATGAATATAATTTAATAATTATATTTCATAAAATTTTATTTTTATTTTTTATATTATATGAATTTAATAAAAATTATTAATTTTTATAAAATTATTAATATATCAGGTTACTCCTGCTTACCGTTGTCAAATAAGATTTTTTTCTCTCAAGATAAATTTTAACTTTATCCTTTCTTAAAAGTAACTTGGGTTAACTCCTGTACAATTTACTTCTCATCCAAAAGCAGCCAAGGAAAAATGTGCACATTTTTACTATTTTGAGTTCACGATGAATAATGTCTCTTTAAATGATGTATGCTTTGGTTTCCAAGTATAGCTATCAATAAGTCAAAATTTAAACACAGCAGTATTTTCTTTCATTTTCTCTTCTTTTTTTAGTTGGAGATGCAGGAAAATATGGTGATTTCTTGAGTAATGTTAGCATCACAACCATTATTGGACGGCATTCTCCCAACTTCCATTCCATTGCTGCCGCGTCTAAAGTGTAAACTAACACTATTTTGCCATCAACGATTCCCTTAAAAATCCTTTTGCTTTAAATATTTTTCTTTATGTGAAATCTCACTTGCATGTTCTGCACCATATTGTATAGGCCGGTATATAAAGGTTTAAAAACCGATATCTCAAGTTTTAAGTTAAAAGAAAAAAAGAAAATTAGTTGAGAGAGTTCTCCGCCGAGATAATGGCCGATACCGAGATTTGAACTCCTACTCTACACTTCAAAGTTTAAACGTAGCTAGTGATTTTTATCGTAGTAGAGATACGGTTGTGGCCTGCTCGTTAACAGCGACAACATTAAGCTTATTGAAAAATAATATTTAAATTAATGAAACATTAAAATTCACTTCCATTAAATAAAAAACAAATATTTTTAAATTTTGATTGTGTTAAATGATTTTTAGTTTCTATACTTTTCTAATTTTTGATATTTTTTATTTAATCAATCTAATTAAAATAAGTTTACATTCAAGAATAAAATACAGATCTTTTCAACATTCATGTCATCTACTATAGGTAGGCTCTATATTTAGATGTGCGTTAATCCATATCTAAGTTTGTGAAGATCATCTCTCCTGATTGAATGAAAAGATTTTTCATTGATGCATATGGTTTGTAATAGGACCCACTATTTTTAGTAAACTCAGTAAGCATTATTTATTGGGCATGAATATGAAGTACCATTAATTTTCTCATCATTAAATCTAAAACATTAAAATGAATAATGAAAATCAAAATGCTAACACCATTATTTTTAGCATTAATGTATAGGCTACCAGTTTAGATCTTAAAAAAAAAAAGAGGATGGTTCTTGTTAATATGGGCTGTCCATGTCTGGTTCATAAGATGGTTCAGGTGCAAGGGGATACCTTGCTCTTGGTCTTTTCCCCTCTACTGAGTCTGGTTAAAGTCCTGGTGCTATAAGTATGGGTGGATCCTCTTGAGATTTTGTATTCTGGCCTCAACAACTGTAAGAGTTAACCACGAGGGGTTGGTCTGATGGCCAAGAACTCACCTCAAGGAGTAAGAGTCCGTTTGATTAACACTCAACTCCAAGGGATCACTCCTTGCAATTTTATCAGGTGTGTATAAATTGAGAGGTTTTCACATGCTCTTCAGAATTAATCGGGCAAGATGTCTGAACACTCAATCTATAAAAAAACAACTGTAAGAGTCTTACTAGGGTAAAATTCATATTTCAAAGAACAGGTAAGTTTTAAAGGTAGAAGAGTTTTAACAAAATAAATTATGAGGCCAATGAACACGTCCTGCATTGTGTGGGGTTGTGAGGATGTCTCCGAGATATGGTTGGGACTTGGGATGGAAGCATTTCTGTAAAATATATTGTAATTGGGGCAACCCAACTGCAGGGGAAAATTTTTGCCCGAAATTCTAAATTAAGGCTGAATTTTTTGTCATGGTACCACATGGACGTTCTTTTAAAATATTTTGATTTTTTTAGAAATGCTAGAATTTTTTTTTTTTTTTTATAACATAGGTATCACCATTCACATTGGAAGTGAGACTAATCCTACAGATACACAAAAACAAATGCAAACTTCATGAAATGATAAAATCTAGAAATGCTAGAATTACACACTGCAGACAAAAGCTTGTTAAAATGGATAAATATTTTGATCTGTTTCAACTGACACTTTAGTCCATTTCAGAGATTTCAATCCAAAAGTCCTTGAATTTTTAATTAAAGACTATATTGGCCATAATTTCTGATACGACCGAATGTTTACCCAAACATAAAAGAGAAACTCAGCTCATGTGTAGGCTCGGTCTTGTAAAATCTAAATATTATCCAACATGGCGCAGTTCAAAAATCAAGTCCTAACCAATTTGTCCAAGCCCAGTCCATCATAGGTAATAGGTTATTCCCACCACCACAAACAGCCACTCCTCGTAAAATTATACATAGTCAGAATGAGTAGAGAAACTTACACATACCTCAAAGATTAGTCAGGTGTTACAAGAAACCTGAACACCTTGGTCATTAAAAAATAGTTAATAGGTTTATTTTTTTCAGGACTAAAAACACTATCTTCATGTATTGAATTTCATCCAGTCAAATATCTATGACCTTTGTGAAGAGATTCAAGAGTTAGGAAGTGAATCAAAATTCAATTTGAATAAATCATTCTAATAATGATTTAAAAGCTACAAAGTTCTAACCATATCCATAACCTGAGCTTAATCCAACAATGAATTCATCTGGAAACAAATTCAAATTGGATACAAGTCCAATTCATGAGATGACGAGTATGAGAGTGAAAAATAGTGTAAATATGATCCATAGAAAAAGTAGACAATCCTGTTCAAAAAGAGCAGATTCACAACAACAAAAAATCTCGGTTTTGGGTGAAGGGCATACATTTTTGCAGATGACAGAAAACTCATGTGTGCTTAAAAGGAAGGAAATCATCTAGGCGAACACCCGAGAATCGCACAAAAGGTCAGTTTGTCAGATGAATGGACATCCCCCACAAGATGAGGCCCTGAATGAGGACATCTATCAAAGATCAACATTGTAATCTGCAAAAGAAGTTAAATAAAACATGGCAAGAACATAGATGACAAAAAATGCACATAGAGGATATAGAAAGTAAATTTAAAGCCACCTCACAAGGTGTCTCGGGTCCCTATGGATCAGGAACAAATTCATGAGGTTTAGAAAAAATCGTCTACCACACAGGTCAGTTGAAGGGGGAGAAAAAAGAAGTATCATCACAAGGAAACAATCAAGAGTCTGCAATCCCAAGTATTCATTCACCCACTTCTCAATGACAAATTCCAGCAACGTAGTTCCCTAAACATGCTCAGCATACTGCAAAGCATCTCAAGCCTGAAAAAAGGAATTAACAAAAGCATCAGTCAGTGGGCTCTCAATGTATACAACATCCATTATTTCTTCATATTTAAGGTGGAAAATGAGACCTTATTGGCAATATTGTTTGAGAGCCAGTCAAGCCCTTCATATAAACCTTCCCCAGATGTAGCACACGTGCTCTGGATGTACCTGCCATTAAAATTACAATCAAGTCTCAGCTTGGGAATTCAAAACTAAAAATAATAAGACTAATTAAGCTGCATCTCGTGTGGAAGTGGGGCACTGAAATGAAGAACTAGTTTAAATGCTCCACAAGAGCTAGTCAATCTCAAATGGTCATCTGTTGCATTTTTTCCCAGACACGAACAATGGGATGACACCCCTTTCCACCCTCTCCCATCTCCAAACCCCTCCAACCCCCCTTCCACGGGAAAATAATAATGAAACAGTGTTTATTTGTTTATTATTTAAAAAAAAAATCATTGGTTTATCATTGTTGCAAACATTATTATTATTATCATCTAAAATAGTGTAGTGGCTTAATCTACATTTTTCAAGTTTGCAGAATAAGTTCCATTGTTTTATGATGTATAACTAATTTTTAACATTGACACAATTTCAAGATACGTAATCAACGGAGTCCATATTTCGGGATACCAGGATCAAGTTGCTCCAGGATTGGAGAGATTGGATAATGTCACTCTTGAAACATGACATCGTAATTGTTGCTTGCAGCCATCACTCTCAAACCAAAAGTTGTGTAGATACCAGGATCAAGTTGCTCCAGGATTGGAGGGATTGGATAATGTCACTCTTGAAACATGACATGGTAATTGTTGCTTGCAGCTATCACCTTCGAACCAAAAGTTGTGTAGAACTACCATCCCTTCACAGCAAACGTACATGGTGAGACCCAATCCCTTGAGCAATCATACATGGTGGGACCTACCTATAATTGATTTATCCCATCAAAGCTAAAGATTATAACCACAATTCAGAAGACTTTTGTTGCCTCACTGGCTTTCCCTCGTAATTTCCCATAAACAGTTTCTGCTCATTGCTATTTCAATATATTCATCAGTTTCAGAATTCAGAACTAGAACCATACACTTGGACAAGATCGAAACAGGGCTTAAAAGCACATTACCAGTGTCGCTGACGCAGGGAGTGCAGACCAAGCTTGTCAGTGATTTCAGCTGCATTCATAGCATTTGGAAGGTCCTGTTTGTTTGCAAAAACAAGCAACACAGCATCTCTTAATTCATCCTGCAACACCCAGTCAAATTCAGATTAGAATGATTGAATATCAAGCCAGGGAAGCAAATCCCAAGCCATTGTGCTCATCTCGATGACCTCCATGCTCATGTTGTCAAAACAAACAAGATGAAATGTATAAATTTCTGTCAGCATTTCTTTGGGTTCATAATAAACATGTATTCTGAGAATCACAAGCAATAACCTAATCAAATCAACAGGAACAATATTCTAGAAAAAGCTCATTGCTGCAACTACAAAGCTTGCAGGTTTAAGTCATATGGGCATCGAATAAAAAATTGGCTGATGAAAGAATGTCCAATCCAAGATGAAATCAATGGTTTTTAACAATTACAATGAACTGAGTGCATACCAAGCATGTGGCACATGATGCGGTTGAGACCAGTAAGAGCCTGTAGCATAATTGGTACGTACTTATTGTTGCAACCACACGAAGTCCAACAGGTGTCAAATTTGTTAGATAGATAGATAGATAGGTAGGTAGAGAGAGAGAGAGAGAGAGAAAGAGAGATGCTAAATCCTATTCAGAGTATCAATACCAGATTGAGGGGTTTGAGTCCAACAGGTGTCAGATTTGTCATACATAGAGAAGCTTTCCCCTAAGAACATTTTGCACCAAACTTGGTGCACGACCAATAGGCACCACTTAGCTCACATAAATGGGTGGGTTTGAAAAGCCTTGGCTTGAATGTGATATCTATAAAATTCCATTTTGATTGGATAAAAGAAGCAATGTTTTTTAAGGCCCTCAGAATTTCATATTTATCTAAGTGGAAATTCATCGGGTTAAATCAATGGGCTTTAAAAGTCAAATTGGGTACATATCCAATTCAGAGGGAGGTAGGTGAGAGTGGATTGGATCCATTAGGTCTATTACGGGTCCCACAAACCAAAGTTTGCATGAAAGTTTGATGAGAATTGTTCTTAAGAGGGTACATATCCAATTCATAGGAAGGTAGGTGGGTGTCAATGGATTGGATCCATTAGGTCTATTATGGGCCCCACAAACCAAAGTTTGCATGAAAGTTTGATGAGAATTGTTCTTAAGGGGGAATTTTTATTATTATTATTATTATAGAGAGAGAGAGAGAGATGTCAAATCCTATTCAGAGTACCAATACCAGATGGATGATATAAATGACTTTGATGATGACAACCATGATAATGAAAAATACAGGCTTTAAATTTTTAGATGCCTATTGAGACTACAATAGCTTATTATGGAGAGTTGCACCTCATTCAGCATCCTGTGGAGTTCATCCCTTGCTTCAACTACACGATCTCTGTCATTGCTGTCGACCACAAAAATAAGGCCTTGTGTGTTCTGGAAATAGTGCCTCCACAGCGGTCTGATCTGTTTTTATGCACTTCAGTATTGTCAAATCAAATAGAATGTGAACATAAAAATTTCACAGATAAACATAATGGAAATATTAAAGATAGATCAAACAAGTTCAAAGTGTTAAAACATATTCTGAATGGGTACTTTGATATGAGCAACTTAAGCATATTGGATGCATCTCTATATTGGATTCTTAATAAGATTGTTAATGGATCTTAATAGTACTATCTTTGTTTTATTTTCAAAGATCACAAAATAACACCTGTTTTTCTACTAAATCTAACTGTTTGATAGTTTTGAGTACAATTGTTGGGTTGTCGATCTGTTGTTTGTACATGTTACAATTTATTTTAAATTAAATATCCCTTTCAATAGTTTAATTTATTAAAACAAAAAGCGGAATCCAAAAACCATATATTTTCAGTTTTGCCAAATCAGATACAAAACAGGCTGGTGTTAAATACACAATGTACCAGTAATCATACAACACATGTTAAAACCAATATTAAGATACCCCACAAATATAAGCAGCTGATCAGTATGCAATAAATGATGCTACTTTTACAAATTCAGTTTTAAAACTAAATGAAACAAAAACATGCCTGATCAGTTAATATTTTGTTTCACTTATCATTGAATGGTCAAGATTCTAATTCCAAGAAATATACAGAATTGTTTGTGTAGAAGGAACAACACAGAAATAAAAGAAATTAAGTAATCGTTAAATAACTAAATAATAAAAGAAGTTAATTACAAAACTTGACAAGATCCAACCAGGCAAAATGATTTTATATAAGCAGGAGAATTCAAATGATTTGATGATCAGAAAACTCAGAATGAACCCTTGCACGTCAAGAACCAAGGATTAATAATGCATCATAAATGCTTATTTAAGAACACGCAAAGCATAGGGACAAGATAAGACAACATTCCAAATGATAGGTTAAGGATTTGCTGTCCTTCCATTTTAATGATCAAGACTTTGATAGGTAATATAGATAGATATATGTGCAAAAAGAAAGATTCTGATGGCTCTGCAGAATTCTTTTGGTGGGGCAGGACATCATGGAATATTTGGACTCAAAATAAATCAAAAAGTGACATGGGAAAGAGAATCAAGTGCGAGGTATTACTGTTGGAGCAGATAAAGTGTCGGACCCATAGCTGGTGCAGGCCCATGGGCCAAAGAAGAAAGCATCGGGGAGCTGGCAGACCGATGGTGTTGCAATTGAAAAGAAAGATAAAAGAAAAGGCAGGATGTCAAGGCAAGGAGAATGAAGTGTGGAAGGGAAGATAAGTCCTGAGGCAATAAGGAGAAGGGATATCGCAAAGAGGAGACAAACAAATGTTAAAGTTAAATAAAATGACCAAATTTAAGAACAAGGAATGTAGAGAAGCGTGGTTATCAAAT
This sequence comes from Chimonanthus salicifolius, assembly GCA_013350335.1. Taxonomy (NCBI): domain Eukaryota; kingdom Viridiplantae; phylum Streptophyta; class Magnoliopsida; order Laurales; family Calycanthaceae; genus Chimonanthus; species Chimonanthus salicifolius. The sequence continues at coordinate 16,352,544 of CM023534.1, read as the reverse complement.
GGATGGAGGATGAATATGACACAAAGTATGTGGGTGATTCTAAAGGAAAGCTGCTCCATTCGACGAAGTGTTTCACTGGTCTTCAAACACACAAAGAAGAAAAGTGGCACAGAGAAAATTAAACCAGTGGACCAGGGAGTGATTTGAGTGAAAAGTATGAGGTGTCATGATGTTTTGGGTGGGGCAATGGGATATTTCTTGTATATGGTGTTTCATCTTTTCTACATTCTTTTATAATTAATACATTATGGATACTGTCCTCCCCCCACCCACCCCACGCCACCCCAAAAATAATTAAATAAATAAAATAAAATAAAAACCATCATTGTCACTATGATTTAATTTAACATAAGAATTAAATATAATTTGCCAGAAATTTTGAAAAGAATTGCCAATAACAACAATGGTATCCAGATCCCTTCTCCTCGTAGACCTCTCAATCCCTGGACATGTCCCAGCTTTTTAAAACTGGGAAACACTGCTGCTTCATAAAAAAGGTAGTGCCAATTTTTGGTTGGCCTCCCTTCTCCAGGAAAAAATGTCTGCTGACATTTTCCAGACTGAAACTTGCAACTTCGACTTTCCTTTAATACACACTAGACATTGGACGGTTCCATAGTAAAGATGTCACATGTCCATTTCCACCCTATTCAGTTATCACTAACTCCAAGTTTTAACTTAGATAAGTAAATGATTTATATTAGTCAAAATTCAAAGGCCAAAATCACATTAATTGAACAACAGCTGGTGTAAAACTCTACAGGACCTGGCAATGGGTTGGTTTGGGATCAAATGATGGGTTGTACTAAGACAAGTTACAAAGAAATTTAGGAAAAAAAAAGAAGAACCCTTACATGACTTTTATTGACCTAGAAAAGGCCTATGATAGAGTGCTAAGGAAACTAATATAGAGAACATCGAGAAATAAATACATTCTTAACAAATATGTTGAGATTATTTAAGATATATATGATGGTGCAACCACTAACATTAGAACCGTTTGTAAAGAGACAACAAAGTTTCCCATTGGAGTGGAAATCCACCAAGGATTGCCGTACCAATTTAAGTTGATCATAGATGACTTGACAGTAGGAATCCGAGATGAAGTGTAATGGTGTATGTTTTTTTGTGGATGATATAGTATAAATCAGTGAGACGAAACAACAACTCAACATAATTGGTCCTCTGTCATTTATGATCCCCCTCCCTTTTAGTTCCCATTATGCATTGGAGGCCCTCTCCTCTAACATTAGAACCGTTTGTAAAGAGACAACAAAGTTTCCACTGTGAGACGAAACAACAACTCAACATAATTGGTCCTCTGTCATTTATGATCCCCCTCCCTCTTAGTTCCCATTATGCATTGGAGGCCCTCTCCTCTAGGCTTCTTCAAATTAAACTTTGATGATTGTGCCTTAGGGGCTCCTGGACATGTTGGTATAGGTGGATGTATCTATAACAAGTTGGGTGAATCCCTCATTGCATTTTTGGCCTTTGTGGCCCTTGTCTTGTTTCTAAAGCAACAGCGGAAGCGAAGGCGATCTTATTCAAGTTAAAGTTGGCCACCCAATTCAGCTTTCTCCCTATTCTCGTGGAGGGGTACTCCACTTGTATGATCGGTGGGCTGTAGAGGTTGCTTCCTTCCTTTGGGTGATTGCCGATACCATCAAATAAATTATTGATCTTTGTCAAGATGTTTCCTTCTCATTTGTCCACATCTTGAGAGGGGAAATGGTGAAATTGATTCTTTAGCAAAAAGGCGTTTCTAGAGGTCAAGTGGTAATTGGCGGGCTTGAGTACTATAAGTCTTAAATCTTGTGTTGGCCCTTTGGCCTTTCCACTTTTGTTGTAAAGTGTTCCTCAATTTTGGTTCATTGTTGGACTTCTTTTGTTGTTCTCTGCCCTTCTTGGTATGGTCTCTACTGTGGCCTGCTATTTGTCCTACTGTATCCTTCTTTTTCTTTTCACTAAATCATTGTCATCATTCAAAAAAAAAACAATACAATATAAGCTTAGAGTCATGGAGACCTTTGAAGTCAAATGGTCTGAAAATTAGTAGAACTAAAACAAAATACACGAAATGTAACTTTACTGGTTAGACGATAGTGCCAATACAAATTGGAAATGACTCAGTAGCATGGTAAGTTAATACTTGGGCTTTCTCGTAGAATCTCAAGGAGGTTTTGATTTAGATATGATTAATAGGATGAGAGAAAGGTGTGCAAAATGTAGACATGCTATTAGGATTTTGTGCGATTAAGAGACATTTTATAAAACACTTATCAAATCTGAATGTTCTGTGGAGAAGAAGAGTGTCAGGCACTGAAAAAGAGACAAATAGACATAGTTACGACTACAGAAATTGTGTATACTACAATAGATAAGTGGATTAACTCTAAAAGATAGAGTTAGAAATGAATGCATTTGGGATAGCTTAAAAATAGCCTCAATAGATAACAAACAAAGAGAAACTCGTTTGAGGTATTTGGCCATGTTAGTAGAAGACCAAACATGGCCCCAATGTATAGATTTGAGAGGCTACAAATCATAGGCACAAGGAGAAGAGGTCGGCCACTAAAAAAGTGAAAGGAAGGAATAAAAAAAGACATGTTAAATTGTAAAGTGACTAATGGTAAGACTTGTCATAGGGTTCAATGGAAGAAAACTCATAAAGCCAACCCCAAATAGATAGAATATAGGCATATGATGATGATGATGTAAGATTCAAATCGAAAGTTGTAACATTTTAACAACAATCAATCCGATAATGCATCAAATTGTTTTTAGAAACGTGTGGCAAACTGGTGGAGTCCACTATTTTCATTAAACAAAATAGTGATATCTAGATTGGCCAACTAAAAAATCAACTCCATTAACTCTCAATATTGACCAAAGTTAAATAGATAAAATTAATAATTCAAACAACTTCTCACTACTAATCTAATAATTTAGATCTAATAATCGAAATCAATTATTCCAATATGAAGGCCATGGTGTATGCTTTTGCAGATGATATAGTATTAATTAGTGAAACAAAATAACAACTCAATGGAAGGCTAGATTTGTGGAGGAGAACATTAGAGTCAATTGGTTTGAAAATTAGTAGAACTAGAATAGAATACATGGAATGTAACTTTAGTAGATTAGACGATAGTCAGGGTAACCCGGTTAAAATAGGAAACGACCTAGTTGCACATTGTGATAAGTTTAGATCTTAGACTCTATGATAGAATCTCAAGGAGGTTTCAACTTAGATGTAACAAATAAAATAGGAGCGGGGTGGGCAAAATGTAAACAAGCTAATAGGGTCTTGTGCGAAAAAAGAGTCCCCTTTCGTCTCAAAGGAAAATTTTATTAAATAGTTATTAGATTCGCAATGTTATACAAAATAGAGTGTTGGGCAGTGAAAAAAGACGAATAACCAAAATTAGAACAGCGGAGATGTGTATGCTACGTTAGATAAGAGGTTTAATTCTAATGGATAGAGTTAGGAACGAATGCATTAGGGAGAGTTTAAAGATACCTTAAATAGATAGCAAATTAAGCTAACCCCTTCGAGGTGGATTGGTCATGTTAACTAGAAGACAAAAGAAAGCCCCAATGCATAGAGTTGAGAGGCTATGGATCATAAGTACTAGGAGGCGGGGACAACTTTTGAAAACAAGTCGGGAAAGGGAAAAAAAAGGCATGTTAGACCGTAGAGTGATTGATGGTATAGTTTATAATAAGTTTAATTGGAAAAGAAGAAGTCGTAATAATGGTTGATGATGATGATGAACCAAAATCAATGATAGATATTTCTAATAATAAATTCATCTAAGATAGATTTATGAAAATAAAAGAATTATTGATTCAAAAGATACCATGCGTCTTCACAAAAAAAAAAAAGCTAAATGGCTGCCATGCTTTTGAGGCCAAACCCATCTCAAAAGCCATGCACATCATACAAGGAAAGGTCAAGTTTCAAACAAGAACCTGTCTTCCAGGTTTAAAATTTGATGCCTTCCGCTTTTTGAGAAGTTAAATATATGTGCCACGTGTTAACTAAGAAACTTGATGTTTGGGGTAGTCTCCTTTTAGGGAAGGTTGGCATAGTACTACACCAAATTAACAAAAGGAAACAGAAGCAGTTTAAGACATCAACTTTTAACAAAAGCGTGGATGCTTGATGGTAGCCTTTACCTTATCCTGACCCCCAACATCCCAAACAGTGAAGCTGATGTTCTTGTACTCCACAGTTTCCACATTGAAGCCTGCACAGTCAAGCAGTGACAGGAACAATAGTTAACCAAGATGAATAAATACTTTTGTTAAAAATGCAACTTCTTTGTACTTTCTGAGCACCGAAGCTTGGGCAACTCCAAAGAAAAATTTGGTTACCACCCAAAAAAAAGTCAAATTAAAACAATGGCATGTCATCAAACAAAGGAAAAAAAAATCAGAAACAAGCCTTGACAGGCACCATAAAATATGATATGACCGAACAACGAATGAAAAGGTAGCAGACAAATTTAAAAGAGTATATATTGCCCAATGCCCAAAAGAAAACTTTATTAGGCATTCAGAAATCCAACTTATGTTATTTTATTTCCTTTTTCTTTTGGTAAAATTTTATTGAAAAGAGTACTGAATGGTGGTGAAGCTTTATTTTAATGTGATTCATGGTATAATGTTGCACTTCCAAAGAGATCAGTCCCACTCTACATTATCAATGTAATCTTCTTCACTGACTTTCAGAAAAAAAAAATTCCCATCAAGTTTCAGTTATTTCAGAAGGAAATTATCAATTAATCAAGTTACTGATCACTGCTTTTTGCATAGCCTTTTATTTTGTTTTTCTTTTGAGATATGATATCATGGCCTTTTCAAGTGTAAGCAAATAGATTTGATTGAATATATCCAAGGACTATTCAACTTGTTTAAATCCAAATACCTAAACCTAAAATAACAAATAATCTTGTAACCAGGGTATGGAATACATATATGTTGTCAATAATAAAGGAGATTATATTTTTCCTTGATTGCCACTTTCTTCAAAGGCCTTCCCAACCATTTGGGACTTAGTGTGAAATTATTTTTCAATCTCTTTGGTGTATCATGCGTCTTGTGGCAGTCCCTGCCATGTTTACACATGCACTGGAAGGACACAGCTTTAGTTATTGTCAGCCAATGTGGAGCCTTGTTTTGCCAGATGTTTTTTGGTCTTTTCTTAAGGGTGAAAAGACATCTGATGGTTTCACAATCAGAGTACCCCTGCTTATCATATCGAAGAACAAAGAGTTGATCTGGATGAAAGCCTTCAAAGCAGTTTCTTATTCAGACCTCAATCAGTGTTGGGAAGAAGTTTGGGAATCAACTTGGAGAATAATTAGCTAGTTCTCAGATATCAGAGTATTCCTTTGCTTTTTGCCATGTTCTGATGCTCAGTTAGCTTCTGGCAGTTTCCTTGGCTGTTCTCAGCTAGGCATGAGAAAGAATACTAGAACAGTTATACTTGTATAAAAGAATTAAAATAAGAAGTTAAAAAAATTGATGGAAGAAATCTTGCATGGAACCATCTTCATGTAAACCTAAAGAAAATGATCTCACAAACAAGATCAAAGTAAGGGTACCTTTTTCTGATCAGCAAGTATACAGTGTAGACTTTTTTTTTTTGAAATAGTATACAGTGTAGAATTGCACTGTTCAATTAAATATATGAAACATGGCCAAAGTAGGTTCATATTCAGCCAGATTGAGGCAGACCTCTAGGCCAGTTAGATTGAATCTTAATCTAAGTCTGGGATCCAATTACAAGTCTAGTATGCGCCCTCTCCAGTATACTCAAATGGAAGTGTGAGGCAATATCTTATTTCATAATATCAACAAGACAATTGAATTATATGCACCAAAATAAGAAACATAAACAATTATTGAAACAATTCTACACTAAGACCGAAATAAGGTACCAAATGGGCCTAGCACAATTTTCTACAGCATCCATGCCCAAACTAAACCAACAGAATGTACCTCCAATGTTCAACAAAGCCTAAGATCCTTTGTTTAAGAAAGAACAAACCCCAAGATCCTTAAAGACAACATCATGAACCACTTCAAATAAAAGGTAAAAAGATCCCCATAGCTGATGGAATGCATAACATTAGGATCTTTAAGCCTATCCAATGCTAGGCTAGCCCAACCCGACACCCATACATCAGGGTTAGGCTGCACAGGCAAATGGCAAATTATCAATGAATCTCAACGTACTTCAATTTGAAGACTATAACTCAACTCTGATCAATTGATAGAGGACTCTCCAGTAGGGGATATAATGTAAAACTTCCCAAATGAGAAGTTAATATGTAAATGGCAGCATTTCTTCCTAACGTGTTTTGAAATCTGGGCATCAAAATTTGTGTTGACTTGTCTCTGTTGCAACAACATGATTAATTTTGCATCATTTTGTGTCTTAAAAATGTACCATCTGGTAGAGGATCAGTCTTGTAAACTACATGGGGCAGTTTATTTATTTGTAATAATTTATTCACATGATAGATTGTGGGGTAATCCATTTTGTCGGGATCAAAAGAAAATAAGTCTCGAAAAGTTAACCACAAATAGATGCGAGAATGGCATATGATAAAGACGATGAGGTGTGGTACAATATGTGAACTATAAAGCTGAACTTTATATTGACTTTACAATTGTATATTATTATTGTCAAATGCCGGATTTTTTTTTTTTTTAAAAGATTGTCAAACGCTGGATCATCCCTTTTTGAAAAGATTGTTCTAAAACTCATTTCTTACTCGATCAACCTGATTGGATCAACTTGACTCACCAGATATTCTGGATAACTCGAGAAAAACTTGGTGCACCCTCTGAACAAACTAGCGAAGTTAAAGCAATCCACAGGACTTGGCTCATTTCAGACGAGTCTTCAAAGGATAAAGAATTCATAAATTTTTATTTTTAAGGGAAAATATGTAATAATACTCTTAACATATAAATATCCCTTTTTCCCTTCTTGCTTCCATCCTAACCTTAAACTCGTGACACAGAAGAGGAGGATGAGAGTGAGAGAATAAAAGGCCATCAACCATAATTTGCAACTTCTTACCCTTTTTCTCTCTTTCTCCCCCCTTCATCGTTCCATTGCCCAGATTCATTTTGTTATTTTTTAGTTTAATCATGTTCTCCGTACTAACCCTAGAAACTGTGAAAAAAAAAAAAGTGAGAATGGATCAAGGACAAATCCTTCAGTAACCCATTTATACTTTGTTTTGCTGTTTTTTTTTTTCCCTTGAATCATCTATAGTGTTTAATTTTTTTCTCCTATTAATTTTCTCTGTTTATTTATTTTTATATTTTAACATATATTTCTACATATATGATAAAAATGATTATTTTATAACATTTGACCGAGTCTTGACTTTTGACACAGTCAAAACACGCCCAAGTCTTCCAAGTTGATTCAACTCGAAAAATCAAGACATGTTTTAGAACCATGCTACAACCTAAAGTAACAAATAACATATAAAGCCTCAATTGCTGCTGACAGTTGCAAGTCCTAAACCTACAAAAACTCAACATGTTAATGGGATGACTCAATAAACACTATCTTTTTTACTGAGTAGGTTGAATCAAGGCAACCTACTTAATAAACTGATTATGTTCAGGTTGAAGATTTAAAATATATGGTCAATCAGCTAAACGCCTCAATCAAAATCAAAACTTGAACCCGACATGAAAGAACAGGGTCTGTTATCTTCGAACCACTTAATAGAGATTAGAGAGAAACGCAAAAGAAGGAGAAAATAAAAACAGAGAATGTAATGTCCAGATTCAACATGCACGCACATGGATTATCAAATGAGAGGTCAGATTCAATTTGGTGCGAGGGTACAGATGTAGGAGAAAACTATAAGATGGAAAGCCAAAACTTCACACATGGTCAGATATTATAGTTTTAACAGATCTTGCTCCTAAAAGAAGCAATTCAAAAAATGCATATATCCATTAAAAACAGTATTCCCATTTCCATTTTACGTAAAGAGATTCCAGTGCTACTTATCGCTAAATGAAATGATCCAGTTCAAAAATATTGACAAAGACAAAAAAAATTTTAAAAATAAAATAAAATAACATACCAATACTAAGATAAGAACTGAGATTATGAGAGAGAGAGAGAGAGAGAGAGAGAAAATACCGATGGTTGGGATGGTGGTGACGATTTCTCCGAGCTTGAGCTTGTAGAGGATGGTCGTTTTACCGGCGGCGTCAAGACCCACCATCAGTATCCTCATCTCCTTCTTTGCGAAGAGCCGACTGAAAAGTTTCGTGAACGTCAGCCCCATTTTCTCCCTTCTTCAATCCAAATCAAAGCTGGAAAAAAAAAAAAAAAAGATAAAATCTGATCAGATCTCCTTATGATGAATTGAATATTAGTTTGCATGAAATGAGAAAACATACAAGAGGAGATAAATAGAGATAGAAGATCAGATCAGATTGGATCGGATCTAATTTCCTCTTTCTCCCACGATCTGATCTGACCTGATCCGATCTTACTCTCTTTTTTTTCCTTTGTTCCCTAGATGATCGGGGTTCAAGGAAACGAAGAAAGTAGGCTTTTCTTTGATCTTTACCGGCGAGAGGAACGATCTCCAAAAGAAATGCTGAGAGGGAGAGAGAAGCCTTGGTAAAATGGGAGAGCAGCCTTTAAAGAGAGATTGGCGTCTTTATACGAGAGAAGCCACTGGGTATAAAACTCACGCACATGTGACGCCCCTTCACGCGTGACTCGCTTCATTTACGAACCTTTCCTCTGCTGACCAACTCGAGATCTAACGCTGAAATGGACGGCCACCGTGCATTTCCTCTTCACGATATCGACTTTACGGACCAAACTCGGATCTTACGGTACCAAAACGAAGAGATTGGATTGCGATATAATCCCTTTAGCTAAGAATGTTTTGAGGAGGATTCTCTTTGGTTAAAGGATAATTGATTCAAATTAATATAAAATTTATAATCTTCTCTACTAGTATTGAATTATGAAAGATAGTTTTGTTCTTGCATACACTAAAAATTTTAGCCATTTATTGAGTAAATAATTTGATGTATTTTATTTTTCAATTAATTTTATTTTGAGTTTCCAATTTAATTTGATCATTACATCTCTATATGATTCTGCTTCTCTCTCTCATATATTCCATTTCTTTATTAGATTGTCCCAACATTCCTTTCATTTTTATTAGATTTCAATCAATCTTCCATCTCTATCTTTCTTATAATCTTTCAATGGCTGCTTTTGGATGAAGGGTTAATTTGACCAAATATTACTCAAACTCTCAAAATATTATGAATATCTCTTACTTAAAAGGATTTTCAAAAGTGGGAGATGAAGGGCTGTATTCCTTAATTACCAAACAAAAATACTCCCATCCAAAAGCAGTATATCTCTTTGTATCAAACTCCACTGCATACCACAATACCTTGAACCCTCAATCATTCTTTGAATCAAGTTTTCTTCTTGTATCTCTATCTCAAATTTTCTCTAAAATTTGAATCTAATCATAATTATAGTTATTTTTATTCACTCCTTTTTCCATCAATTTTCGTTTTGATTTTAGTTTAATTTATTGTAATGACAAACACTATAGTAGAGTGAATTAAGAACAAACTCACGAACATATTATCTCACGTCGAAACAAGTAAACAAGATGAACCTTTTTACGTCAAGTGTCTAAAAAAACAAAATTCAGATGCAACCATATATGTTTAATGAATGGCAAGGTTAACAATAAACCAAATATGGTGGGTCATTAGGTCCCACTACATTGCCATTTGTTATGTTTCTAAAGTACTAATTTCTATGAAATGTAAGAATATATCGAAATCAGTGGTCCAAACTCTTGTAAAAGAGAAGGCTATTGTCTTTGTGATGGAGATGTCCTCTTCTCCAGTATCACATTTTTCTCTCAATCTTTTTATAAAAATAAAATGTTCATTCAATATGTTGATGATGGAGCTGATGAAATAAACTTACATTCAATATATTGTCGATAAAAAATTATTATAATTAAATTAAACAAGTTATATTTTTTAAATCTTTCAAAACTACAACATTTTTAAATTATTTTTACAGTTTCTAACCTTTATGACCTTAAAAAATATAGCTCGATCAATTTGTTTTGTTTGTACCATTTTGATAGCACCGATACTCAAGCCCACCAGCCCAAACACTTGAAAGTCATGCAGGGAGCGAGTATCGATTAGCTCGATCAATTTGATCACTTTTGGTGAACGAAAGAAAGACCATTTCAACAGACCCATCACCATCTCACTTGGTGAATCCTTTATAGATTTATAGAATAACAGAGTGGACTACTTATTGGTCGATCAAAGGTAACCGCTAGAGCTTGTTCTTTATTTGCAAAGAGTAAATAACCTTCTACTATTTAGGGAGAAAGAACATGTCTTCCTAGAGTTTTTCTTACAGAGGAACCATCTTATGAACTAGTTCTGATCTCTCAAATATGCCTGATTGCTGTTCTACCCATCAACCTGTCCACCTCTCTTCCCACCACCTTGGCTCTCACCAAACTCCCCATCACATTCCATGCCATCTTCACATCCTCTCTCCAATCTCCAACTGCTAACTTCTTGTAGAGATAGCTCTCGAACGTCATCCTCTGCACGTACTCGTTCCCGCACATCTCCACCAAAGCCTCCCTCGCAGCGTTGCTCCCGTAAAACACCTTCTGCAACAAATCCAAGAACCTAAACGTGTTTAAGAACTCATTATCCCACAGCTTAAGATAACCCTTCTTCAGATCCTCTTCGCTAATTCTTCTTCTTCCATTCTCCGATGCCTGGACAATGGCATCCCCACAAATGCGCCCCGACTTGGCTGCAAAGTAGATGCCCTCGCCAGAGCACTTGGTCACATACCCTGCTGCATCCCCAACCAGGGCGACTCGCCCCCTGACTCGGCGTGGTCTTGGGTGCTCTGGAATTGGGTGGGCCTCTACCTTGATCACCTTTCCACCGCTGATCTTGTCCCTAACACGGTCCCTAATCCCTGCGTGCCAACATCACAATATGTCAAAACAAGAAATGGATCCATTCGGACCTGACAAATAAGATTGCGTTTTGATATCAGGGATCTAAACATGTCACAACCTTTGGACCCAAGTTTTTATTAAGATGCTACAATTAGACGTGGAGAATTTAAAATTCCAAGAGAACCCCTAACATTGAAGTTTAACAGAAAAAATATATCAATCAACGTGACTCTATTAGAAGAATGGCAAACCCCCACTTTGTTTTTGATAGCTACTTGAAAGGGGTGAAACTTGGGCCGGATTTTAACTTGACCCACATGACCCAACCCGAGAAATCAGTGGACTGATTTTTGTATTTGTAAATTTAGGTTAGGGTTGGAAAACAAACCCGCATAAAGTTCAGGCCAGACTAAGCTCAGAAATTTAAAATCAACTCAAACCGATCCGAATTGACCAATCCAACCTAAGTTTCAGGAAATATTAAAAAAACATTTTCCTGGTTTTTTCTCCAAATTTGGGCTAAAGGCGGCCGGAATGTCGAGCCAGCAACTCAAGTCGGTTCGAGTTGAGCAATTTGAGCCAAATACTCATGTAGAAGTTCAATAATTTTTTATATGAGTGAGTTGAGTTTATTAAAATCCGACCCAATCCGCTCGAGTTTCAGCCCTACCTGAAAGTGTAAGAGGTGAAGACGAGGTTCTCCACCCTCTTATCTAAAAAAAAACAGCCAATAAATTGGACATGAAATGAAAGTGTGATATTAATACTTGATAGACCCGCCAAGTCCAAAATTCATGCTAACATATTATTACATCATCTTATTATATTTAAACAGTTTGGATTACTGTAGTGTAATATAAATGGACTTACACCCAACTCAAATACTAAACAATTTGGAATGCAAATTGAATTTCGGAATCACATGATCAAGTTGAGCACATAGACATGTTAGAATTGGCAATTTAACAGTACAAGGATCAGTTTGGCCATGAAAGAAGTCATGAAAAATGTATACAATCTTTTTCAAAATGTACCACAACCAAAAATTAGTAGTATGGAATGTAAGAAAGATTGAATTGGCATTAAGGATTGGTGTAGCAGTTTAGTACAAGTCATAACCAGAATTGCAGAATGATATTTTAAAAGAATTTTTTATATTAAGTTTCTACATTGACCAATACAGCAAAGTATTTAAAAAAATTCAATAGCCAAAAAATAGATAGTTCACAATATGAAACCTATGATATATGGTAAGGCAGGTACGTTGTATGTGAAAAAAATGTGAAATAATACACATTTATATACTTTATTTATGCAAAATAATTGTAAGTGATCCTCAAATAAAAACATTATTTGATTGTTTGTTATTCCAACGATTATGATTTGGTGAACATCCTCTAAAAATATGACTATTTTTTTACCTAAAAATTGCAAAATTTGTGAAAAAAGAAAAATAAAAACCAATTTTATAAATAGCTAAAATATAGAAAATTTATATAAAAACAGACACGAAATACAAAAAAAAAAATGTTTTTATAAATCTATTTAATGAATTTAAAAGTTGTGAAACAGCAATTGGAAGAACACAAGTTTTTTAACTCAATGTCCTTTACAAGACTACATCGTATACAAATAATATTATTCTACAATATAAGTTTGTTAGATTGCTCTTATCAAATTTTGATTATTTTTTCAAATATATACGTCACTTCTCTTAAATTTTTTTAATTGAATATTTTTTCTTTAATTTTATCCTTTGGGTGGGCAATCCCAATACAAGACGATATTTTTAACAGGCACGGATTTTAGTGAACTTTCCATTTTAACCTTCATCCATTCGGAGAAATCGGTTTACTTTCCAATGAATCGATTTACTTATAGGTGTACAGGTGCACCGACAGGACCGATTAAGTGAGCCGATTTCTATGGTATGGAAGCAAAGTTGAAAATCCAAAAACCCATGTCTACTAACACGGTATTCCTGTGTGATGGCCACCCTATCTTTTTATTGATAGAATTCAATATATTACAAGTTAATGATACAATTAGACCAACTTTAATTATAAAATAAAATACAAAATGAAATAATGGATGACTATGTGGAGAAATCATTCGATGCGACTGGAACCCAGTCTAATTCGACTAAAGAGAGAAAAAGACAACCCGAACTTGAGTTTATTGGGTCGGTTTCGGGTTTCAAAAAGGATTGAGTTGATACCCGCTTGGAAACGCTTGATGTCGGGCTTGGAGCAAACGGTCCCCGTGCCCACTGCCACGTGGTCGCACTTTGGAAAAACCCAGCCGTAGAAATCCGGCGACACGTCATTTCCTACGTACATCTCCGCCAGGTCCTCGTAATACGCCATCTTGTTTTCCGGCAACCGTATCCGCTCCTGATACGCGATGGCATATCCGTAATTTCCCGCCCCTATCGCCTTCGCCACGCGGCTGTTGGCTCCATCAGCGCCGATCACCACATCTACCTCTATCGACCGTTGGATCCCCGCCACCTTCTTCTTCCCCTCATCCGACTCCGTGTAGCGCACCACATACGGATCGTGCGGCCGCAATGGCTCCTCAAGGCCAGTAAACAGGCCATCGATCAGTTCCGCACCGTTCGATCTCGCCCTCTCGCGGAGGAAAGAATCCAACACCTCTCTTCGGAGCATGGCGATGTACTCGTGGGGCTTGAGGGTCTTTCCGAAATCGACGGTCAGATTTGAAGGAGAGACGATCTTCATGCGAGTGACTCTACGGTCGACGATCTCGGGCGGGATGGAGAACTCGTCCAGCATGCAGAGGGGGATGGCACCTCCGCATGGCTTCCCTCCGGCGTGGCTGCGCTCAATGAGGAAGGTCTCGATTCCCCCCGCAGCGAGCCGCTCTGCGGCGGAGGCGCCGGCCGGGCCACCACCGATGACAGCCGCGCGGAGAGAGCGGCCGGGGAGGAGCGGTTCGGGTAGAGTGCATCGGGTCGGGGTTTTGAAGGAGAAGAGCGCCTGGCTTGCTACGGCCATAGTTTTTAGGGTTAAGGCTTCTAGGACAAGAAGAAGAAAGAACGGGAGGGCAGGTGGAGACGAGTTGGGGTGCTGAGTGTTCACAGAGAGACAGAAAGAAATGCAATTGGGCTTTTATGATTAAAATAATTATATTCTTTTCAATTTATTATTTTAATAGTTTAACATATGTTTTGTAGCAGAGTGAACTGTTAAAAAAATGGGAGTAGACCTGAAATGGTTCCGGTTTCCACTGGATTTGTAAATTTTAAAAAAAAATCTCACAACTGCATCGTCGAGACGTATGGGAATTGTGAGATGACTATTTTATTAAACTATTAAAGAGTATTTTTTAGTACAACTTGTACAAATGTTAGTATTTAATTTAATTATAATAAAGATAATTTTAAAAGGCTGGACATATAGAAACCACACTTTTCTACTACTAGATACCATTTTTCAAATTTTAGAGTAAAATTACCATTTTTCAAATTTTAGAGTAAAATTACCATTTTTCCCTACTGCGTATTGATAGTCCGAACTTCAAATGGAAGAACCAATCGAACGATTTTAGGAATCGTCCAATCGAACCTCTAAAAGGAAGAATCGATCGAACAATTCAAGGAATCGTCCAATCGAACCTTCAAATGGAAGAACCGATCGAACGATTCCAAGAATCGTCCAATCGAACCTCCAAATGGAAGAATCGATCGAACGATTGCAGAAATCGTCCGAACAAATGTTGTGGAGAAGGATTTTCAAAAGAGGTCGTTTCTCGACCGATTTTTAGAAACGATGTATCAAAATTCATCTATTTTGAATTTTATGAACTCCAGGATTGATTTTAAGTGAAAAGATTATAGTTTTGGATTTCAAAAGTCATACCCAAAGAATTAAGGAAAAATGGCATTCCCTCTTAATTCTTTGGATTCTTTCATTTAGAGGTTCGATCAGACTATCAAAATACGAGAGGGCAAATAGAATTTCACTCCAAAATTCGAAAAGCGGTGTCTAGTAATAGAAAAGCGTAGTGTCCATATGTCCAGCCTTTTAAAATTCAAATAAATTTCAAGTAGTTTCAATTGTTTGAATATGTTCTCCATTCTCCAGTTAGTGAATGTTAAATTATTTTGTTATACTCTTTTTAATTTTAATATTTAACGTAATTGTAAATTTCATTCAATTATAGTAAATGAAATAAAATCCAAAATATCAAGCATTTTGTAACTTCTAGCACGAAATCCATCAGAAAACTTGGAGAAAGGAATTAATTGATAGTCAATAATAATCCCTACCCATACCTTAATGCCTCCTCAGCATCCTCTCTTGCTTAAAACTACTAGCAAATTCAAGCTTGAATTTACCTCCAAAGCAGTTCCAATGAGAAACGATATGAAATGCTTGAAAAAAATATTAAACAAGAAAAAATATCTGAATTTTTTTTAAAAAAAAAAGTTGCCTTAGGAAAACTCGTTAGAAGAAGAAGAAGAAAAGCCCAGAAAATGGCCATAAATTCACCCATTAAAGCAATGAGATTGGGAGAACTTTTGTTATGAAAAACTCGATAAACATGAAAACTATGAAAGTCTGTGTAATTCTGACTTATTTTTACATAATAATTCTCAAAAACCTTTAACAGCAATGAGAATTTTCCATTGGCATTTCCAGTTTAGACCGACAAGAATGACCCCTGAAAAGTATTATAACTCTCACTGAGGGTCTCGAAGAAAGTCAAATAAATGAAACAAGCACAGGTAAACACAGAATTGTCAACAGCACACTGAACAACTGCTGCATGTAATCTAAATGTGAAAAATGAGGCCGATACATTGCATATCAGCTGCAACATATCAAGAAAATGAAGGCTGATACGTATCAGCCGCAACGTAATGCTGCATTGCAGCCAGTGTCTGGACAGCTGCATGGCTGATACAGGAGTAACAGCTACCTGTATCGGCAAACTGTTTTTTTTTTAACCCAGTTGTATCCATTAGTAGCACATTTTTTTTATGGGTAATTAAATTATTGTAACCTTAGGGATCACATATGGAGCTGTAAGTAGAAAAAAAAAAAATATCAATTAATTTAAAGTTGAAAGAAATTGTTTATCAGAGACTACAAAATTACGTTTGGTGACTCCAACAAATTTGAATTCTCTATGGAAGACAAACGCTGCAGAGTGAGATTACACCATGGACAACCAGAACCACATGAACAAGAAACTTTCCTTCTAAAACTACATATCCACCTCCAGAGACAAGAGCCCAGATACCTTTACAAAATTGAATTCTAGGACTTGATACTAGAATGCCTAAACAGATTCCTTCTGGTCTTCCACATTGTCCTCTTTGGTAGCTTCACCACTATCCTCTGAATTTGCAGGAGGGCTGATCTCTTCAGACTTTGCAGGACCTGGACCAGCTGAGACCTTGACCATTGATGGTCGCAACAGTCTATCCCCGAGTTTAAACCCCTTGCGAAATTCTTGGATTATGATGCCTTCTTCAAACTCATTTGATTCCTCGCGCATGATTGCCTCGTGAAGCTTAAATGGCAAACATACAGCTTGTCAGTATGATATTTCTTGGAAGAATACAGCAAAGAAATATCTTATCCAAATTATCTCCCATCATGAAATTCATCACAAAATAAACTACAAATCATAGCAACCAACTAGGCAACATCGAGCAGAACACAGCTGCACCAGTCTCCTCTTCGGAACATCAATCTTAATTTAGAACAACTCGATTGCAGCTCCCTTCCCAAAAATCATATCAAACATATGACACTAACTATCCAAACAGTGCACATGCAATGTAAAATTAAATTGGAAACAGTCTACATCCATATTCAACAAACAAAGTTGTCTTTCTAGTCCAGAAAAATAAAAATAAAAAAGGTGTCCAATAATCATAGATTAGGATTGCCAAAGAGGCAATGATACTTCAGTACCTTCACTTTTCACTGTCTTGGTGCGTCAATATATGTGGAATAATGTAGCACAAGCATGATTCTGTCAAGATATGTTAAGATTTACTATGATTGATTGTAATAGATTACTAAGATTACGATTAATTCTGAGAGATTAACATATCTTAACAGATTCTTCTCTGACATGTTTCCAGAATTTTGGTTTTTGATGGATGAACAATTGCAAATTATACCCATTGCAAACTATAAATTAATTGGGGGTTGATGATGAAAAACAAGTAATAAACATGGCGTACCAAAAATATACGAAGGGTGTGGTTTTGGAAAAAGGAATGAGATTAGGAAGCTAGACGTGATAACAAGAAGGCTTTTTGATATAGCAATAGTCAATATGTATTTCAATAACACCTTTTGACTTTTAAAACAAGGCATAATAAGACAAAAATAGACTACTTAACAAGACATTGAGAAAGGACATTTTGCAAGGACTGGAAAGCATTCAAGGAGAGAGTAACGACATGTGCAACTTGGGCCAGCCTCGCCCCCCATGAAAAAACCTGAAAAAAAATCAGGTTCAGGTTGACCCCGGCTAGGGTTGGGCTCATTTTTTGGTCCAGAATATCAGGCCTGAATGCAGGCCCAGGCCTAGTACATAAAAGTCCGAGTTTGGACCAAAGGCCGGAAGTCGAGCCTCATTTATGTAATATATAGTTTTTATTTCATAGAAGAATACAAAAAACTTCGTTTTAAGCCTAAAGAAACTTTTGCTCACATATACAGTTTCGAGTTTGAAATCGGGCTCGGCCCCTACATATAAAAATAAGGGCTGGGCTCGGTTTTGACTAGTTCGGGTTAACTCAAACCCAAGCTCAAGCAGACCCAAAACCCGCCTGTTCCAGCTGAGTTGCAGCCCTAAGAGTAACACATTACAACATATTGATTTGGGAAGACGCAGGATATCTAATAAATAAAATTAGAGGGATCAGCCAAGAATAAGGTAGTGAAACTTGGGCTATAGCGATTGATTCTTATTGAAAAATATCCCATTGAGAATGTCGGGCTTTACTGTCCTTAACAGAGGGGAATCTGAAACCTAGTAAGAGTTTCAAATAGTTTTTCTTTTTCTTTTCAACATCAGGTTTAGAGTGGGCCAAGGTGCCAGTTGAATTCTGGGAACATAGATGGATTACTGACAGGACGCTAATAGAGGAGTTTCGTGGGCTATTCAACATTTCTATTAATCACGATACTACAGTCGGTGAGTTTTTTTTGTTTGATATCAAAACCTTGTCGAGTATCAACTTCTGCCACTTGGTCCATTGTAACCTGAATGAATAGGAGTGGAGGAGCTCTTAAGACTTTTGAAACTCCTAAATGGACGGTACATCAGTCAGCCAAATGGCCATCGAGCTTGGTCCCTGATATGTGGAATTTTTTCTGTAAAATCCTTTCACTCCTAAGCAACTCCGGAAGGGGAGGCAAGCTGATATAGCACAGGCTACTGGGTTGGATCCGCCCACATCTCCGACCAGACCCATGATTTCGATGGCACCGACTCACAGGACTTTGCTTTGTGTTGCTGTTTCCTAGTGGAACTCTCCAACGGCAGATCCAGGACTCTCACAGCAATCAGATAAAAGGGATGCATGGGTCTGGGATGAGAGATCAATACTGTTTTGGAAAATTCAGTCTCTCTCTCTCCTCTTCTTCTCTCTCCCTTTCTCTCTCTGTACTGAGGAGACGGTGATCTCCCTTCAGTCTCTTCTCTTTCCTCTCCTCCTTTCCCTCTTTTCTTTTCTCTGCACTACTTCTCACCAGGCCGTCCATGCTCTCCACCGCCTGTATCAGTCGAATGTTGCCGTCTGCAACCGTCAGCGCCACCACTCAGCCAGTCCGTTGATCAGCGATCCAGCCTGCATCGCGCCTTGCCAGTTATTGCCTCAGCCGCACTCTCAAACCAGCACCTTTCTCTTTCTCCATTCCCTCTCCCTCTCGCCCATCCATCGCCGCCAACTGTGCCCTCCACTACTACTGTCTCTCTCCCCTTTCCCAGTTTCTCATCTCATCCTGCTGCCCTTTCCCAATCGGTACCACATGATAATCGCTTAAAATTGCATTATTATCTTTATTTTTTAGAGACATTATTGCATCTATTTTGTATTTATTTTCGTATTTAAATGTAAATATGTGCCTTCTAATTAAACCGACTAATTACGTGTATTTTCATTTGTAGAGAACTTAACCCGGCCAGCCAATCAGTTATGATCAAGTGTCTAAGAGAATTCAATGTCAAGATGAAGGGATAAAGATTTTGGGGAGAAATTAGCAAGTTATTTTCATGTGCAATCCCAGAATTGAGAGGATAAGCACTAAAAATCGAATTTCGAAGGGACTGTGGAAGGAAAGTTTTGACACAATCTCAGTGTTTTGGCCATAACTTTTCACTCCGATGTCTAAATGACCTGATTCTTTTTTTCATTGGAAAGAAGACTTCAAGGGGTTAAAACTTCGCATTTCATGAAATTTTCGTGATTCGGACGTTTACTATGGCAAAATTGAGATGCAAGTTAGTGCATGTGTAAAAAAAAGATTTACACCTCCACTTTCCCAATTTGCCCTTGTTTCCTTATTTTTTCTAGGATTAGGTTATATTAGGAGAGGGGATGCACGAAAATTGTATTAATCCTATCAGGAAACACCTCTCCTCTTATTTTTTCTTCTTCTTGAGTTTGTAGTTTCCATGGCTTTCTAAACTCCAAGCTAAGGCCAGGGGTGAAACTTTTAATGGAAGTAGGTATTGTTCTTTGATCTTTTAATGGTTTCCAATGCATGATTCTTTAATTGATTTATTCATATGATTTAGAAAAAAAAATTGTTTGGTAAAATTGCTTGATTCATTGTCAACTCCGGGTACAGTGAATGCTTGGAATTCCCTGCAAATAACTCATCTTTCATGTTTTGATCAATCAATTAAAGGATTAATCTTTTGATGTTATTTTCAATGAAATCACCGCTCCATCTTCCAATTGAGATTACTCTTTAGAGGATTTTCAATTGAGATATAAAAAAAAAGAGACCATGAATAAATATTGTCCGTTTGTTAAAAGTAGATCCCCGATGCCTTAGTGTTCATCATCATTGTCTTTTCTTAAATTTATATTTTCAGTAGTGTTTCACAAAAATCATTCATCAATCAAAATTTTGTGATTTTTCTTGTTTAACTCGAGTATTTGGTACCAATTCCTATGGTTCGACACTTGGACTCCCGATATTTTATTACTTCGCAACAACCTACACTTGGATTTGCAATCTTAAAGTTGTAGCGCCACACCACCAATCCAAATCCATCCCTGCTTTGCTGCCCAGAGCTCCGGCCCATCTGCCAACGTCTCACATGAGCCAGCAACCCTGAGTCTCTATCCGTCCCAACCGAACCTTCACCTTCCATCCTTCCTTCGCCTCTTTCTCTCTCTCTACCCATTTCACTAACCACCTCCCACCAATCCAGCCCCCAGGTTTATCAAAGGCCCTTGGCCTCTGCTCTCCCGATCTCACTCATCCTCTGTAACCTGTCAGCCTACAAACAAGTACAGTACTCTTGCACATCACCACTGTAGCCACACCTCCACTCTTCAATTCCTCCCAAGCATTGACCCGTTCCTGGTTGCCCCATCTATCCACCAACCCAATACAACCCACCATCCTTCCCATTTAAGCCCATTCAACCAAGTCTCATCCCAAAACCCATCCAGTCTGCTGCAGATCCGACCGTGGCTGGTTATCACTTGATTGCCGAGACCCAATTTTGCTTGCCCGATGTCAAGTTAGTTCACCAGATCCTGCTCCGGCTGCATCACAAGCCTACTCAGACGCCTTTGAAATTCCAAGGCCTTGTTCAAAAGCATCTTGTTCTGCTGGATCACAATCACGGATCATATTCTCACTCTCCATGTTCACTAATGCTTGTTATTTGTGTATTTGAAATGAGAAGACTGCTTAACATTTTTTTGCTCCACTGTCCCATGGCCTCTCATATTTGGCAGCAGGTTGTATCCTGGTTTGGGTTATATTGGGTAAATGCTGGGTCCTTGATTGATCAACAGTTGGCAATATAGGCTACCTCAAAGGAAAGGTGGGACTGTATGAAATATCACCTTCATTGCAACAAAGTGATCTATCTACGAAAGAAATGGCAATGCTTCTGTGGCAAAGTCTCAACAGTTGAAACATCACCTAGCTCATTAAGTAGACAAGTGCAAGTTGGGAATCTGTGTTAATTGAGTTCAAGTCCACTTCAGTGGATACAATATTGTGGAACAGCATGAAGGTATCCTCAAGTCCCTGGCTTATATCTCCTCAAGACCTCAAATGGCAATCACTCTTCCTGGTTACTACAATTAAACGTCAGATGGAAGTGCCTAAGGTGCCCCAGGTCATGCTCCTGAAGGTCTAATTAGGAATGAAAACAGAGAGCATCTTCTTGCCTTCTCTGGCCCTATTAGGCCGAGTTTTGCTTACACCACTAAAGCTCCTGCTCTTCTATTTGGTCTTAAATTATTGGGAAATAGGAATTTCCTGCTGGCCATCATTGAAGGGATTTTTTTTTCGAGTGATGATAACTTTATTACTAAAAAGAGAAAAACAGGATATACAACGAAAAAACCTACCTGGACCAAAATTGGTGAAAATGGAAAGAACAAATGTGGCTGGAGAAAACAGATAACGGTAAGGAAAATAAAATACTCCTCACTATCGTATACAGAGATCAAGATCACCAACAATAGAGTGAGCTCTAGAAACACTCCCTTTCGCCAACGAGTCTGCCTCTCCATTCACTTCCCGAGGAGCATGAGAGGACACTTCAGCATCAGCAAGCAGGTCCAGCACCTCTTCCATAAAGTCTGCCACCTTCAATGGAAAGGAGATCCTTGCGGAAACCCACCGAATAACACAAGAGTAGTCACCTTTGATAATGAGAATGACGAGGATATCGATGATGGCTACTGGGTCTATCAGAGATTTCTAAAGCGACATAACAGAGCTGTCAAAACAATATGGTCGAGAGATGGACAACAAATCTAATGTATGTGTATAAATATGTGATTTGATTGCTTGGAAGGCCTGATATGACCGTTCATATCATCAGACCAAGTTTTGGGAGTTGTTTTGTTTGTCGGATTGTGGTTGGCTTGATCTGAACCGTTCAAATGGATCCAACCAAATGAAATTGTTATAGTAGTTGACTTACGAAGTTTTTTTAAGATAACTTCAATAATCTCAAGAAAAAACAAACAAAAGACAACCCTTGCCGCACCATATTATCAGCAGCTGAATTTGCTGAACGAGGAACCCAAGAAACCGAAAGCCAAAGGAGACCATAGCATGATGAATCCTTTCGACTTTATCTAGTACAACCAACCAACGACTACCTTAGAGTCACCTTCTAAAATACTTTGCTCGGCCCCTAGTTCTTCCAACTTCACAACACCTCTCCGTACAGCATAAAGCTCCACATCTATAACTGACCCATTAGGTAGAGGGCCAGCAAAGGAGACCACCGTATCACCAGAGGCATTTCGAATGACCCCCCCACCCCATACCCAACACCATAACCAGCCAACCCAAGATCACGCACACAACTGCCATCAAAATTAAGCTTTAGAAGTCCCACTTCTGGAGGAGACCACAGAACTGGCGACATTGAGACCAAGCTAGGTTGAACGTACTCCACTGAAGCACAATCCCTACAAATGTCCCTAACTTTAATCACCTCAATAAGATACAAAACTGAAGACACCTTTCCTTGAAAAACCCTTTTATTCTGTTCTAACCAGATGGAACACACAATGCTTAGAAGAGATGCAGCCCATAGTTTTCTACGAAAAGAGCTAACACACAACAACACATCTTCATTAGCCAAATCAGCCCAAGCTCTCCGAAGACAGAATGCAACCCCAAACAACTAAAGTAATTGAGACCAAATCTGAGAAGCAAACCGACAGTGAAGTAAAATATGATTCACCGTCTCAGCATCCTACAAACACAATGGACAAGCATTAACTATAATCATTCTCCTCAGTCTCAGATTATCTATGGTCAAGATTCTTTCCAGACCTGCAAGCCACCCAAAAATCTTCACCTTGAAAGGAGTAACACCTTTCCAAATTTACCATTACACGACAACTTTTTACAAAAGGACTTCACTGACAAAATCCCATGAGGATCAAGATCCCATATTCTTCTACCATGACCATTACCCACAATAAAAATGCTATTCAAGAGATCCATCAAAGACAACCAACCCTCCATCATCCAGTCCTCTAAGTCTCGTCTCAACTGAGGGCACCAAACCACCTTACTCTAAACAAGATCATAACACTCCTTAACCTTTGCCTCTTTATTAGATGCGAACAAGAAAAGAGCAAGAAACTTTTGAAACAAAGGAGTGCCACACAACCATCTATATGTCCAAAAGAAAATATCTTCACAAGAATAAGCACGATACAAATATGACAATCAAAATCCATCAAAATGGAGCAAACACCTTGCAAAAAACCAGAAGCCTTACTAAGAGGAAAGCAACCCACCAACCAGAAGAAGGCAGGATACTTTCCAAGGATATGTCCTTCCATAAACCACCAGCAGAGCCACCTAAACGCCATAGCCATTTTCGAAGCAGAGCAATATTAAACTGACGGATTGGCCTGATTCCCAAAACCCCTTCCTCCACATATTTGCAAACTTGGGTCTAGGAAACAAGATGAAACTTTCTTTTGTCTCTATTATCATTCCACAATACCTTCTTCTGAATACTTTCTAACTTATTAATAATTGTCATTGGGCATTTGAACACTCATAAAATAAATTGGAAGACTTGAGAGAACAACTTTAATCAAGATGATCCAACCACCAATCGACAACTTTCTCCCTTTTTCAACCACTTATCCCAACAGGATTTCTAAGGTTTCCCCTTGAAAAGAGGAAACCCCAGATAAGAAGACAGGAAGGAAGAGACCTTACAACCCAATACTACAGCCAACTCAATACACTGATTATGATCCACATTAACCCCCATCAATTCACTTTTTAAACAATTAATCTTCAAACCTGAGCAAATCTGGAACAAATCTTCAACTCCTCAACATCCGTCTTAAGGAACAAAATCGCACCATCTGCATATTGAAGATGAGAAAGCTCCAAATCAGTACGACCAATACGAAACCTATGAAACAGCCCCTGAGAAGATGCAACCTAAAACATAAGATGAAGAGCCTTCGCAACTTAAACATAAAGATAAGGTGATAATGGGTCCCCTTGACGAATACCCTTCCCCATATAAAAAATCCTTTTGGACTTCCATTCACCAAAATGGATAAATGAGCCGATGCAACACAAGAATGAATCCAAGCCCTCCAATGATCACCAAAACCAACACCAAGGGGTTATCCCAGTTGGTTTGGGAGCAAGATCTCTATACCCTTCCCCATATAAAAAATCCTTTTGGACTTCCATTCACCAAAATAGATAAATGAGCCGATGCAACACAAGAATGAATCCAAGCCCTCCAATGATCACCAAAACCAACACCAAGGGGTTATCCCAGTTGGTTTGGGAGCAAGATCTTTAGAGGGAGGTCTTGGGTTCAAACCATGGGAGCCCCAATGACGGGCCACCTCCCATGGGAATATGTATAGAGTAAGGGCCCATCGAATTACCCAGTGTGTGCGAATAGGGGGGGTTTCACACACCCCAGGGGGACTAGTCAGGTGCGACACCTGGACACCTTCGGACCTCAAAAAAACAAAAAACAAAAAAAATGATCACCAAAACCCATACAATGCAACACAAAACCCAAAAACGACCAATTCAACCTATCATAAGACTTTTTGAAATCAACCTTACAAACCACTCTACTTCCCCTGAAATAAATCTGGAATGCAAACATTCATGTGCCGCCGCCACCGAGTCTACATTCTGCCTTCCTTCAATAAAGGCACTTTGAGAAGGAGAAATAAGATTAAGAAGCACCACCTTAAAACGATTAGCCAACACTTTTGCCAGAATTTTATAAGGACTCCCAAGCAAAGAAATAGGCTGAAAGTCATTTAACTCAGAAGCTCTTAGTTTTTTTTGGAATCAAAGTAATGAAAGACGCTCCCAAGTCTCTGGAAATAATACCTCTTTTGAAGAATTCGTAAACAAAAGCTAACATCTTCGGCTTAACCAATTCCCAAAAATATTTAAAAAAGAGAACAGGATAACCATCCGACCCTGGAGCTCTATCTTCACCCAACTGCCAAACTGCATTCTTCACCTCTGACTCCTCGAAGGGACACTCTAATGAAGCCACTTGTTCCCCATTCAACACTTTGATAGGGAGAGAAAGATGGACAAGAGAATCACCACTAGAAGCTGAGTATAAACTCTTAAAGAAATCAACAATCTCATCACAAAATTCACCCCTATTCTCTACCACCTCTCCATCAACAATAAAGAAATGAATATAATTTTTTCGTATTCTAGCACTAACCACTTGATGAAAGGACCTCGGTATTAGACCCATTGCTAAGGTCAATTTCACCATTCTCTCCAAATAGAGATTAGGTAATGGTGGTGATGAATCATGGAAGACCCTCATCATTGGAAAATATAATGTGAGCAACCATGGTTGGATGGTCAATCCTCATCCTTGTAAAGCCTTTAGCATGTGGCGATCCATTTGTGCTTGTGAAGTCAAATTATAAAAGCGCATTCATCTTGTTTTCTGCAATGGTCTTCGAGTGTTCATTTTTGCAAAAACTTCTCTAATGCTATCTTGCGCGGGGGGTGCTCGCACGCGGTGGGTTTGGGGGAGAAGAGAGAGAGAGAGGGAAGGGGGGGGGGGGGGGGGGGGGCGGAGGAGGGGGGAATCTTTAGCTAAAACAGAGGTTTCACAACTTTCTCCTTCCACTATGAAGAAGGAAGACTTTTGGCTCTAGGTTCCTTCATCATCTGGAATTTTTTATCAAGTCCTTTTTCTAATGGATTTCTCATAATCCATCCCTCAGGGAGTCCAGCCATCTTCCATTCCAAAGCTCCAACTTGTGCGCTTGCTTTCACTTGGGTTGCTAGTCTTGGTAAGACTCTCACATATAACAAGATTAGAAAGAGATGTCACGTCATGGCCAGTTCTTGCCCCCTTGCCACCGTGCTATTACGGAGTCAAGACATTAACCACTTGCTCCTTCATTGTTTTTCCTCTAGTAGATTAGGAATTTCATTCTCCAGCTTTTCTATCTCAAGTGGGTGATACCCAAATCTCTTGCAAGCTTATCCCACTTCCAAGTTTGCTATTATTTGGAGGCTCAGCTTTTTTCATCATTATTTGGAACCTTAGGTGGGAAAGAAACAAGCACATATTTAGAGACAAATCTGAAGATTCCATCTGTATAGATCACCAAATGCAAGCCAAATGCATTTTCTAGCGTTTAATGGGTTTCTCAGTCTCCCTTAATCAAACCAATTTCGAGCTTGGAAGTAAGGCATTGGTATTGGCTAATTCAGCTTTGTTTGTTCCTTTATTGTCTCTTAAACTTCTTTTTGAAGGTTTCTTTGTTTCCTGTTGTCTAGTGATAACACAAGGAGTAGCACCAAAAGACCAAATGCTTGGATTTACAATCGGAACAAGATCTCAATCTGAACAACACACACAAAGACTTGACAAAGAAGGTCCCAGTAATTATTTGGACTCCAAACTCTAGAGTTTTCCTAGGAGGTTGGAATACGGATGCTTCCAAAGATTTGGAGAAGACAAGAAAAATCTCCATGATCTAAGAAGTTTCTACGGAAGGTAATATTCCACACGACTTGATTACACAGCCTATCAAAACAATCAATGACCAGAGCATTCAAGAGAGACACAAACTGGATTGAGGAAAACTGAAAGGTTATACTAGAATTTTCATACCAAATGTCCTTCTAGAAGCTAATGCAAGATCCATTACCAAACTTTTAATCGAATGCCTTCATTAAATTTCTCCACACAAGCTCAAATGGCTCTAGACATTCTAGAAGCCCTATGTTGGTGAGGGTTGATATTCCACCCACAATTAGAAACTTTATATTCTTAGTAGATTTATAGGTCTCTAGTAGGATGCCTAGGCTAATAATTTTGCATAAGTTGAAGAGATGTACTTTGATGTATATGTAAAGAATACGATATGTATTGAAACGGCAATAACAATTCTACTACCGTATCCAAAGAGAAACAACTCTTAATTGAAACTGGACTTCTCCAAGAGTCCACATTGGGCTCTTATTTATTTGAATTAGTGATGGACAACTAAACATTAGAAATACAAGATGAAGCACTTCAATGGATTTTTGCAGATGACGTAGCACTAAATAATGAGGAAAAATACTTCACAAGTTGGAATACTAGATTGCTAGTGAAACTTTTAAGGTGAATACTTATGAAAATTAGTAAGAGGGCAACATTAAAATATTTTTTTTTAAAATGTAGGACGAAGACAAAATATACAAAACGTAACTTTAGTGGATAGAGAAAGGAAAGGAAGAATTGCTAAAATTGAAATGATTGGTTTTAGGAGGAAGTGATAAAATTGAAAATGACTTGGTGCCAATGTTTTGGATATTGGTACACAGGTGCAACTACAAAACAAGATTGGGTGTTTGATTTGGATAAAGTTGGTAGGACAAGCGCAAGATGGTAAAATGCGGAGGCTAGTAGAGCATTGTGTAGATGAGTATCATTGAAGGAGAGTTTCTCTACAATGGCAGTTATATGTTTTTTAAGGATTAGAATGATAGGTGTTGAAGAATCAACATGTAGATCAAGTAAATGTCATATGCATATCCTAAGTGGATGTGTAGAGTAACAAGAAAAGAAAGAAATGAGTGCATTAGAGGAAACACAAAAGTTGAACCAATGGAAGAAAAGAAGATTGAGGAAGCCATTAAGATGGTTTTGATGGGTACATGGAAGACCTAGAACAAACCTATTATGACAATCAAAGGATTACAAAGTAGACAGTACAAGGAGATTTGGAAATTTGTGGTAGGAAAGGTTTGAAAGTTGTGATGTGACAAAGAATGTGATTTATGATAGGGCTGAGCATGTAGAACTCAAAAAACTAGCCAAAAATAAATGGATAATGGGCAGAAATGAATATGATGGTGACCGAAAATTAAAAACACCTTATAATAATAAATGAGAATAAGAAGATAATTGGCCAGCATATATAGTTTGTTTATAGGCCAACTACGTACATCCAGGGTCCACAACAAGGCCCAAATACAGCTAGGTAGTTAACAAAGGAAGATGGCAACTGCCTAACAAAAAAGCTCCAATCTTCAGTTCTTTGAGGTGTCACCACCTTCCAATAACAAATGAGGCTCATATGATTCTTGTCTTGGCAAACAAATTCTGCATAGGCACTAATATGTACATGTGGAGTCATAGTTCAAAAACTCAAAATCTTATCGAGTCGAGTAACTTGGCCATGTTTTTGGACACAATTTGAAAAAACTCGGTAAAACTAGTTGTCTCGCTCGACTCTAATCCCATAAAGTCGAGTTAACTCGAACTGACTCACCTGAGTATTTTCGAGTTTTTACACTGTCTTCAGCTCACAACTAGGCTGCGATGCAGTCTTAGAGATTACATCAAAAAAGTAAGCAGCAACTGACAAACAAAAGATACAAGAAAAAATTTCCAGTATCAAACATTCTGACCAATTTGGGCGTCCACAGTTTAGCTTTTCATATCGGCACTCCACATACTCTCAGGCACAGAGCCACAAAATACAGTGGTTTAAAGTAAATATAGATGGCAATTGAAATTCTTTCAGTTGAAGGCCATTACATTCCTATAGAAAAATTTAAATTTTGTAAACTCAAAATTCAATAATTTTGAAGTATTTTATCTTTTAAAAATTAGTTCTGTAGTATTTTCTCAATTAGAGATTATATAAAAGATTCCATCTAACAATTATAAAAAGACAGCAAAACTTTTAGCTGTTATTGGCTTTTCCTTCAGAGGAAATCAAAGCTAAAAACAGACAGCAAGTAGAGAATAAGGTTAATGTCATGCTAAAAGGGTTGTGCAAGTCAGAACTGGGGATACTGCCTGCAGGCAAACGTTGAAGGTCTTGCAGGCAGAGAAGTATAAATTCAAATTCAAATTTTTTTTTCCAAGTAAAAAGACTGGCTTTTGTGAGTTTTAGAACGCACTCTATCAAAACAGTAACTTGGATGTGTTTTTCTTAATTCTGGTGCTGACATGCTTCACAAACTGCTGACAACACAACTTAAAGACGAGAAAGGAGAAAAACTCACCAATGGATCAAATGGATTCCCAACAGTCTCCACAGAAACAACGCCAAGTGAAACCAGAATCTCAACGAACTGTTTATATATGCTCTGGTAGCTGTTGTTAATTTTCTCTTCTCCCTCTGTCTCCACCTTGATCTGAGCTTTAGCTCTTTCAAAATTGTCCAATACAGGCAGTAGATTCTCAACAACTTCTCCTTGCACATTGGTCACAAGTGAAAGCCGCTCTCTTTCAGTCCTCTTCCTAAAGTTATCAAAGTCTGCACTAATCCGAAGAACCCTCTCTCTTTCTAGTGACATCTCTTGAGATAAAGCAGCAACTTCATTCTCAAGAGATTTTTTTTCATCTTCAATGGATAAAAGAAAGGCCTCTATCTCAGAAACGGTGGATTTGTCATCATTTACTAGTGCTTCTTTGTAAGACTGCAGTGATGCCATTATGACTGATGCTGGTTTTTCTTCTGCCTCAACAACACCACCATCACTTGTGTCCTCAGCATCAACATCATCAGATGAGCTTTCCTGAGAAGGAAATATGTTAGAATTGGATGTGGGGGCATTTATCTAGTATGTATATGGGTGCGTTCATTGGAGTGTATTCAAACACAATCGACTTGAACATTATGGAAGAAACGATGGTCTTCTGTCGCAGAATGGATTTGGAGTGTTCTAGGGAGCAACATCAGGTCGGATGCTGTCTTTTCCACATTTACCCCCAAACTAATATTGAGTATCAGCATGCAAGACGATGATAGTAATTAAAAAGGCACACCATTCAAAAAAAAAAAAAGGTAATTAAAAAGGCATATGACTTATCCCACAGATGCAGTTTCTTATTTCCATACTGCCACAGAAGCATAGCAGAATGAATCCATCTGCCAGTATACGCCTACCACTTGCTATTAGAGGACATCATGCTACAGCTTTATGTATAATTTAAACCAAATTTTGTTTGAAAGGAAGAAGCCATTACATAAATCATAGAATAAGAGTGCTTGTTAAAAATTAAATTTAAAAAAAAAAAAAAAAACCTTTCTACTACAGTATTTGTCAATGAATGAATGATAGAAACAGCCATCTAGAAAACTAAAAAGAAACTTCAGGGTGGAATGCAAATATTCAGTACCTGACCTCATAATGGCTTTACCATACCTTGAGCCCTATGTTTTGGTGTACGTAAGACAAGCTATATAAAAGATTTGTTCTAAAATAAATAATAACAAAAACCTAATAAAATAGACAATCATGTCACATGTAACATGTATTTCATCACCCAAAAAAAAAAAGTTAGCACAGGTAACATGCTTTAAATTTAAAATTAAAAAAATTAAAAAAAAAAAAAACCTCTGCAACTTTTGCAGAAACACATTTTGAACTTGGATCTTTACTGTTCCATGCCCTAGATTTTGGAAAATGGAATGACATATCCAAGATTTTAAACTTCAAGTCAACTTATCCAATTTGGATTGAAATTGCCAAGAATATATGGGAAAATCAATGAAAATTGGTCAAATAGCTTTAAATTTAAAAAAAAACTTCTGCAACTTTTGCAGAAACACATTTTGAACTTGGATCTTTACTGTTCCATGCCCTAGATTTTGGAAAATGGAATGACATATCCAAGGTTTTAACCTTCAAGTCAACTTATCCAATTTGGATTGAAATTGCCAAGAATATATGGGAAAATCAATGAAAATTGACCAAATAGCCTGAGTTAGGTTGGGTATGGACGTGTCTGTTTCAATTCTAACTCCAAGGATGGAGCCAGAGTCAAGGGAGTGGGTTGGGGAGTATGCAAGAGGGGCAGCACCCCATGACCTATGAGAGTCATAAGTTCAATGACACCAAGTGGAAATACACAATAAAGAGATGACCACCATAGTATATTGTTTACACACTTTTTTTTTTTTTGAAATGGTAAATGAAATTATATTAAGGAACCAATGACACCAAGTGGAAATACACAATAAGGCAATGACCACCATAGTATATTGTTTACACACTTTTTTTTTTTTTTGAAATGGTAAATGAAATTATATTAAAGGAACCAAAGGTGCAAAAACAAAGTACATAAAACCTGTAAAGAACCAGATATCCCCTTACACCCACAAAGACTAGCCCCCAAAACAGAAGAAAAGCAACATAGAAAAGGTCGGTGCATTCTTTCCAAGAACGCAAAAAGTCAGTCATGGAAAAATGCTGAAAATCAAATAAGGACGAAGGCCCAAGCTGCACATTTGGCAAGAACTTGGTTGCCAACACTTTGGGAACTTTCTGCACTATTTCTGAAAACTATTATTTAGCTCCCAACAAATACTACAAAGGGTAGAAATGAAGGAAAGATGCCGCAAAACAGCATACTTGGAGGAAGTATTAAAGATCTTCCATGCAAATGAAAGCTGAGTAATCGTGGAAGGCATAGACCACTGAATACTGAAACAATCCAAAATAATGCTCCAAACGGACAATGAAAAGGAACAATGGATAAAGAGGTGGTCCACATCTTCCGAGGCGAGAAGGCACAACGAGCAAGCACTAACTATAACCTTACCTCTCTTGTGCAAGTTGTCTTGAGTAAGAATCTTCCCAAGATCAGCAGTCCACAAAAAACTAATAGCTCTAATGGGGGCTTAGAAGGTCCAAATGGATGGATCCACAATTGGACCGCGTAACTCATGTTGTTCCACTCGTAGAAGGACGTGTGAGAAGTCCTCAGTCTCTGTGTCCGACAAGTTCCGACAAAAGTGAATGTCCCAC
The DNA here is from genome assembly GCA_013350335.1 of Chimonanthus salicifolius. NCBI lineage: Eukaryota > Viridiplantae > Streptophyta > Magnoliopsida > Laurales > Calycanthaceae > Chimonanthus > Chimonanthus salicifolius. The sequence continues at coordinate 16,320,485 of CM023534.1, read as the reverse complement.
ACTAACTGATCACTCCCCACAAAGTAGAAAGCAGAGATTAATCCGTCAGGCAAGAAGGCTACGCAAAATAGTGAGGGAAACCAAACGCCAAAGGGGATAGAATCATGCCAAGGGTCGGCCCAGAATCTGACACGGTTGCCCACCCCACTTTAAACCTATACCTTGCTTGAACTTCTCCACACAAGCACAAATAGCTCTCCACATGCCTGAAGCCCTATGCGGCGCAGAGTTAATATCCCAACCGTTGTTACCAATCCTGTACTTGGAGATTAGCAAAGATTTCCATGGAGCTTCTTCATCAGAGCCAATTCTCCACAACCATTTCGAGAGAAGTGCGATATTGACATCCTTGATGAGATAGACACCAAGACCACCAACTTCTAAAAGAAGACAAACTTGGTGCCAACTAACCCGATGCTCGTTTATCTTTTCCTCTTGATCATTCCAAAGAAACTCCTTCATAATTCTTTCAAGGGAAAAGATTACTTTCCTTGGGCACCTGAAAGCAGATAGAAAAAAGACTAGCAGAGCTGATAGTACTGACTTCAACAAAGTAATCCACCCTCCAAAAGATAGATACATCCCTCTCCACGAAGCTAGTCGCTTACTGAATTTCACAATAATGGATTCCCATACCGAGCAACCAAGGGAGCCGATGCAAAGAGAAAGACCCAGATAAGTAGGAGGAAGGGAGGTTGGTTCACATCCCAGTAGACTTGCCATAAAAGGAAGCTCATTACCTTCGAGGTTTATGCCAAAAACCTCACTCTTTTGATAACTGATTCGAAGAGAAGAGGCCAAAACCACCTGAGTAAGGATTTTAGGTTTCTGACAAACTCCTCATGCGCCTCGCAAAATATAATAGTGTCGTCTACGAGCTGAAGATGGTGGAACTGAAGGAAGGAATGCTTGACTTTGAAGCCATTGATCAAAGAGAAAGCATGTGCTTTGGATAAGAGAAGGCTAAGGGCCTCAGCAACCATAGTGAATAATGTTGGAGATAGAGGGTCTACTTGGTGGAGACCACGAGAGCTGCAGAAGAACCCTTCGGAAGATCCATTAATAAGCACCCAAAAATGCGTCGAAGACACACTCAGTAATCCAAAGACACCATTTTCTACTGAAACCCATGCTAGTAAGGACAAAATGGAGTTCCAATCTACAATATCATAACCTTTTTTCAAAATCCAATTTGCAAATAATACCTTTCTTTGCCTTGTGTTGTGAGTCAATACACAATTGAGCTGTCAAAACCAAAACCGTCATTTGTCTACCATCCACCCCAGCAGACTGAAAAGGCAAGACAAGGTCGGTAGAAGGTGCTTCAACCTATTTGCCTAGGAGTTTTGATAGGATCTTATAAGGGCTACCAAGGAGACTAATGGGCCTAAAATCTTTGGGCGAAGAGGCACCATCCTTCTTTGGAATGAGAACTAAGAAAGTTGCAGCGAGCACTTTGCAATACTTCCTCTTTGATGAAACTATTGAATAAAAATAATGAGGTCATCTTTCACCACATCCCAAAAAACCTTAAAGAAAGCAATAGGAAAACCATCTGGCCATGGAGCTCTATCATCACTCAAGTCCCACATTGCATACTTAATCTCATCCTCTGAAAATCCTTTCTAGCTGTGAAGCATCCTGAGAAGACATTGTTCTGAAGGGAAGTCCTGTAATAGGCAACCTTTCCCACTGGTTGGCTGAGTACAGGTAGCTAGATCTTTGGTTGATGGACTTACCTTTCCTAGACCTAATTGTCCAAATTGGAGCAGTGACTACTATGTGGAAAAAAAGGGGTTTCTGATTGCCATCCAAAGGAGGAGGAGTAACTACATTAGGAGCAAAGGAAGTAAGGGAGGCTAGAGGACGGCGATGAGAGTTAAGGGGATACTTTGCAGCTTGCACCAAAAGTTTTCGACCTCGGAAGGATCTGTCATTAACATCAATGGCAACTCAAAGAGCTTCTACCTCAAACACAAATCGAGGGAAAGCAAACCAGTGATGATTCTAGGATTCCTTCGAAACAAGTATGTAACTGTGAATTATCTTGTCGGACTTAGTGAAGAGGGTGAAGATATCCAACTTAGAGAAAGACTCAGGGAGGTTAGATATGAACAGAGAGAAGGAGGAGATGGAGAGGGGGAGGGGGAGGGGAGGGAGGTTGAGGAGGAGGAAGGATGGCGGTTAGGGCAAGAGGAGGAAGAGGGTAAGGGGGGAGGAGGATGCTCCATACATTGCTTACACACTTGGAGAGGGAATATGTAATATTTATTTTTATTAAAAAGGTATGCACATAAAATCTTAAACGATAAAGGGATTTTCCAATGGTCCGCCAACCTCCCATTTCGCTCCACCTGCCTATCTCAACTGATTTTTAGAACCCTAGTCGTATCTCCATTATGCATTCATCTTCAAAACTGTATGCATATATGTGCATCATAAAGCCCAATACAACTTTGAATAAATTCATCAAATCCATACAAAAGCTGTAACGAAACAATGATCCATTCATACTCACGCTTCAAGCCAAACAAAGAGGTTATTTTTTATTACCGAAGTACCTGACCTTTGATTGAAAAAACAGGGGTAAAAATCTAACACGTTAATGTGAATAGTAATAACAATAACAAATGGGCTATGCCCAAACATGAGCAGCTCCATTAAATTAAAAAAAAAAAAAATAGAAATGATTTAAACTTAAAAATAGAAACTAAGCATCTAAGACATACATGTTACAAGAAACAGAGAAGTCAAGGTGCAAAGCAAACTTAAAATGCAAAGTGGTCCTAAAACTTGAAGCGCACTTCTAGGAGCAGGCCTTTTTTTCTAGGCACATTTTTTTAAGTAATGTGTATTTCATTTTATTTTTTGAAGACCAAGGTATCCAAGCGTCCCACCTGAATTTTCCAGGCATCCCACCTGGCTAATACTTGGGGCATGTGTAAACCTCCCAATCCGCACACACCGGATACAGAACTAAGGGGAGTGGCCCTTTTTGTGTTGAGGGGGGCTTGATCAAATAATGTGTATTTATTTAATTTATGAGTATTTACAATATTAATTTAAACAAAACTGTAATTGCTTGCAATTATTTCTAAGATATTAATGACAATTGCATACCTCTATGTGTTCTTTTTTTTAGCCAAAATATGAAAGCCACTTATCCTCTCTCTCTCTCTCTCTAAATCCCCTCCTCTCTTATAATTTAAAAATTATAAAGGGAAGAAAAAAAAAATCCAATCCCCAATTATCTATCTTATTGCCCAATTGCAAAAGCACACTAATTACAAAAGATTAACATTCCACGTTTTCAACTTCGAGACCTTGAAGCGAGGCTTAGACTTTAGAGGAATGAGATTTGAGAGGAGTTTTATTTTTATCTTTCTTTGATAATAATTACATAGGTATAAGATCAAAAGGCACAATTAACCACAACTAAGCACTCATTTTTTTCAAGAAAGAGCATTGTGCTTACCAAGCCAATATTAAACGCAAAACACTCCAAACGCCTCACTTAGTGCCTAGGTACACTCTTGACTACTATGAGATAAAATGTAGAGAAATAACAAAAACATACACACTGGAGTAACAAAAACGGGAAGTCTCACTTTTTCTTCTAGAAAGGTGTAAAAACTAATAATCTGCTCAATTATCACTAGTTCAATCATTCCATGTTTTCTGCTTCGCCATGTACACTAAACACTTTAACAAACAAAAGCACCAATCATGTGTCTATCCATGTGTTTGTGTATTATATATATGTATGTGCATGCATCTGTATCACAAATGAAAAGGTACGAGAAGAAAAAGACTTGCCCCAAGAAAAGACAATATTATTTGGTAAATGTAAGTAGGAAAAAGTTGATATATTGTCATTTTTATGACAATTGATAATATTTAGTGAGCTCATGTAACAAAAATGACCAAATTTTACATTTTTGACACAAACATAATAATTAAATAAGATCCACCAAATAACAAACAACAATCAATTATATGAAAATGAGCAACACAAATGTATGTGGGTCCCATCAAATAAAGAATTAATGTAAAGACCCACAATTATAATTGATATTTCAGGTACAAAATATCGGCAAAATTCGATATTATGAATTTGAGTTGGGCCAATAAATATCGACGATATTGAGAAAATCGAATCATATCATAAAATCATTATACATCTTGAACAACAAATCGTATATCGTAAACTTTAGAATTGTAAGATTCATAAGTGTTTTCCCTCGAAAATATTTAATTATAAAATACATAAAATATATCTAAAAAGTAATAATATGAGCAATTCTCCAACTTTCTTTTAATATGAAGTCAATATTACATAATTAGTTCATTGGAGCTCAAATTTCAATGCTCAAACTCCCAAAAGTATAAGACCAATATATAATCCAACTATGCTGTAAAAAGTCAGTAATTAACTAAAAAGCCCCCAAAAAATCGAAATGTCTTAAATGCCCATCAACTCAAGCCTTAAAAACCATTAAAACAAAATGTTTCATACTTTCACATTCCTAATAATCCCATAATTCTATTATTTACACGAATCGTAAGATTTGTTAATTAATACGAATCGTTCCTCTCATCATATCGTATGAAACATACGTTACAAATCGTGTATCATAAAATTTTAATAACAATGATTGACCAATATGACAAATTCTCATCCAATTTGGCCTATTTCATACCTTCATTTTTTAACTTTTATAAAAAATATATTTTGATAAAAAAATCAAAATCTCAATTTAAATTTCAGTCATGAAATACTCATATGAAGAAATGATAAGGGCAATCAGTCATATAGGTCGCACCTAGCCCCTTTTCCTTTCTTTTTTTTTCTCTAATTTTCATTGATCCCATGTAAACACCAACTGTATGGGTTGAAGTAGACTTACTAAGCTACAAATAGACCAAATTTCATCCCCATACTCAATTTCTAGCCACTTAATCTTAACGGTCAAAATCACCAGGCATCCTTAAAGATGGACCAAATTTCATCCCCATACTCAATTTCTAGCCGCTTAATCTTAACGGTCAAAATCACCAGGCATCCTTAAAAATTTTAAGGGCACTTAGTGATTTCAACAATTAAGATCAAGTGGCTAAAAACAAAGTTTGGAGATAAAATTGAGTCTTATAACTACTAAGTCTACTTCTAATCCATATGGTTGGTTTTTGGTATTAATGAAAGTTATTAAAAATAAAATAAAAAGGAAAATGGACTGTTGTAGAATGGCAGGAGCTGGAAGGAAATGGTGCTATCCAAGGGAAAGGAGGAGGGGGAAAACACTTGTTTCTCATCCCAGCGAAAGAGAAACCAAAATTGTCTTGGGAAAGGAAAAGGCACCACTTTTCTCCTCTTTAGTGAATACCACATAGGGCAAAAAAGGGGAATCACCTACATTCTCCTCCTTTCCCCTCGTCCAAAGAGACACCAAGTCTACCCCAATTTGAAGTGGGTAAGAAAAGGAGTAAACCATGAGGTCTAGTAGCAATTATTGCACTACAAGACCAATGCAATTTTGGCATTTTCAATGAACTGAATGGAGTCTAACAAAATATAAGTTTCAGGAATTCTTAAAGCATGAGAATTTTCTAAAACAATTTTTTGTCTCTACCAAAGAAAGCTAATATTAGCATTTAGTAGGGCATTTAGTGAATGCAGTTAACTTGGGGTCGAAGAAAAAGGGTGTAGATCATGGATGTTACCACTGGTTTTTCAAGGAGATTGATTATTAAAAGTCATCTCCATTTGTTTCTTTTTCTAGTCATTATTGGTCTGCCAATGCAGACTTCTTAGTCAATTGACAAAGATGATTTGCATGTGCACTTTGACATTCCATTTGTTTTCATTTTTCCCCCTCTCCCTTTTCAGGATTTCTGGGCATACTTGTCTAATTCTGTTGGGATTTTCGGTAGACTTTTTATCTGCAGTATATTTCTCTAATAATGTGCAATTTTTTATTGTTTTGAAACATATTATATAGTGCATTTCTGATTGGTTCTTTAATTTATTTTGCTTAATATAATTTCCCTTGCCAATGATGAAATAAAAAACTTTTTTAGTAATTACATATATCTTCTTCCATCATAAATGAAGTTCATGCAAACTTCAACTGAAACAAAGAGAGAAAATCTATCAAATACATTCAAAATAACACATGTGTATAAATGCATTTGTGTATGTGTGATGCATATTTGATAGATATTCTTTTTTTGTTTCAGTTGAAGTTTGCGTGAACTTCATTTATGATGGGAGAAGATATAAGTAATTACTAAAAAAGTTTTTTATTTCATCATTTGCCAAGGAAATTATATTAAGTAAAATAAATTAAAGAACCAATCAGAATATCTTTCAAAAAAATAAAAATATAGATTAAAAGTGTATCAAAAATCCCAAAAGGAACCAAACAAGTATGCCCAGAAATCCTGAAAAGGAAAAGGAGAAAAATGAAAACAAATGACCGAAGATCAAATGTCAAATGGCACATGCAAATCATCTTTGTCAATTGGCTAAGAAGTTTGCATTGGCAAACCACTAATGACTATAAAATAAAAAGAAACAAATGGAGATGACTTCTAAAAAATCAATCTCCATGAAAAACCGGTGAAAACATCCATGGTCTACACATTTTTCTTAGACCCCAAGTTAACTGCATTCACCAAATGCTCTACTAAATGCTAATATTAGCTTTCTTTGGTAGAGATAAAAAATTGTTTCAAAAAATTCTCAATGCTTTAAGAATTATTGAAGCTTCTATTTTATAAGACTCCATTCAATTCATTGAAAATGCCAAAATTGCACTGATCTTGTGTTACAATAATTGCTAGTGCTAGACTCCTGGTTTCCTCTTGTATTACAATAATCTTTTTTAGATAAAAACAAAGCCTATCATTTCAATTCACCTCAAAGAAAGGCAAAAAAATATAAGGAATACAATCACAGAAACAATAAGCAGTGTCTTGCAATCTCGGAAAAAACATTCCAAATAAACCCCGAATAGAGCTAAAAATAAAAAAAATTACATATAATTTCTCTCATAAAAACATAACAGTTTTGTCCTTCATGAGCTTCAACTCAAATATGGATAGAGAAAGATAAATATAAGATGTAGAGCTAAAATAGTACCTGGGTTTCTATTTCTTCAGCCTTTTCTGTTTCTGTAGTTTCCCCAGAGGCAGCAAAAGAAATAAAAGCAGGGAAGTGAGTGGACGTGTGTGTTAGATAACAGAGGTTCGCTTTTGAAACTTTCAGGCATCTGGGTTTGAAAGAAATGCTCAAACGCTTATGGGTTTCTATGGATTTGAATCTTAGCCCTGAGGACGGCAGGAGTAAAGGGGAAGTTCTAAGGATTGTCGCCATTGAAGAGAGAGAAATGCTTCAAAGCACTTGGGTAGAAGGAAGAAACAGGGTTGTTGCTAGGGCAACGAATTAGGCTTTCGTTGCTGGGCAATTAGGCTTTCGTTGCTGAATGAATCTGGGCCACTGAAGTCATGCAGAAAATGAGAAAATGTTTTAATATTCATGCAACCGGATGACCTGAAGAATCTGGGATTCAGATACTCTTATGCAGAGAAGGGTTGCACTAGATAAATATTTTGATAATTTTTAGATGAAGACTTCGGTTATATTTTCAAATTAAATGTGTATGGAAAATAATAATTTAAACAATTTAAATTTGATAGTTTTATAATTATGATCTCCAATCAAAGATAACATTTTTGTACCTATATTCAAACATGATTTTTTTTTATTTGATGTGATTTTTTAGATCTAATTATATTTTTGAAACATCCTAAATTTAATAATTGAAATAATAATATCAATTAATCAACTTTCAGAGTGCATAAAGATCATTGTTGGCCTAAAAGTTAAATTTGTCTCTCATGAGTTAGACTGAGTTGTCAATTCCGTGACTGTGTCCAACTGAGTCCTAAGTTGTCAATTTATTTGACTGAGTCGTGACCGTTTACGTCTCCAAAACCTCATCTCTGGAAAACATGCACAGTCAAATCAAGCTTAAAGCTCCAGAAGACACGCTGTTTGGAAAGCATCGTACCAAAATCGGTAGAACTCTTTGAACGCCAACCATCACATGTATATGAACCCTAGGAATGACCTAGAAGCCTTAGAATCCCTCAATTAAGAATTGGTTTAATTAAAATGAGAATTCTAAGTACATTTGCCCTATGGAGAGCTCTAGTTATCTATCAAATATCCCTATATATTCTTGTGTATTTGCAATCTAACAAATGTTCATTATAGTTAAATCTAATGAGTGCAAATAAACACAAAAAGGGCTCTCCATCTTGTCCGGATTTCCAACCTCTAAATTCATCAACACTTAGTGAAATCTGTGGCTTATCAGGTTCCTCGGAACCAAAATCAGAAGTTCCGAAGATTGTTCCTAGGTTCAGAACCTGCATCGGAATCTTGCTCGGAAACCAGCCTCACAAGTTTCGAAGGTCGTTCCTAAGTTCAGATGTAACGACCCGACCCGACTACAGGGCTTAGGGCTTGACTCAGTGAGATATTGTCCACTTTGGACCTCGCACACAGCTCAAACCTGCACGGTTTTGCATTTGAGGCCCCGAGCCCACATGGCCCGGCCCAAAACGAGTCTCACTTGAGTTCAAGGGGGTGGCCACTTAAATCCCCCACATTCTCCATCTTCCCAACCGATGTGGGACTTTCTCATCCTTCCTACATCGGTTGGGAGGGGTGGATATCACATCGGAACCCTGGTTCGGAACCTACCTCAAAACCAGCATCAGAAGTTCCGAGGCATACATAGTGTAGGTTTCGAGACCTCCAATGAAGTTCTTCGGAACCTAACTTCGGAAGTTCTGAACCTGGAACTTAGCTTGTTCAGAAGGTGGTCTAACTAGCCGTTGTAAGGTCAAATTATCCGTTGAAATATGACCATTGACTTCAGAAGTTCCGAGGCTAGTCAACCAGGTTCCGAAACAGAGATCCGTTGAGAGCTTGTTGGCTATATAAACCAAAGTCATTTGAGAGGCCAATGTTCATTGTTTTGAGCTAAATTCTCTCATACTCTTTACTAAGCATCCCAACTATTTTTAGAGCACTAAATTTCCATAGTTAGACCCTCATTACTATAAATCATATCTTAAACACATTCAAAGCACTCATAGGCAAATCATTGAGCATTTAAGGCTCAACATTGAATGTGTTTTTGAGGAAACTACTTGGGATTGATTATTTATATAGGTAAATCTTTAATCATCCCTAGATCATCTCACAATCTTTGGTGTGGCATTCATTGAGCATTCTCTTATCATCAAGGAGCCAAGTGGAGAAAGACATCCAAGGACGAGCCAAGGCTACTTCAAGTAATTAGAGGCTAGTGTTTTTGGTAAGATTTTCAAGTTCTACAACTTTCATTAAATATTGAGATATTTGTAAGGGTTGGTGTAACCCTAGTGAAGTCCAAGAAAGGTGTTTTCTTGGTGATTGTAAGTTATAGGTTCAATCTCTACCCTTTAAAGAGATTAAGGTTGTAATAGATTTCTTCTCCACCCGTGAAGGAGAAGTTTAGTGAAATCCTCAAGTGGTGTACTTGAGGCGTGGATGTAGATAAGGTTATCGAACCACGTAAAAATCATTATGTCACAATTATCCATCTTTTCTCATCTCCTTCACTCCCCTCTAGGATTATTCTAGATATATTGCTAGCTTGATCAACAAATGTGTATGGAAAATAATAATTTAAACAATTTAAATTTGATAGCTTTACAATTATGATCCCCAATCAAAGATAACATTTTTGTACCTATATTCAAACATGATTTTTTTTTATTCGATGTATTTTTTAGATCTAATTATATTTTTGAAACATCTTAAATTTAATAATTGAAATAATAATATCAAGTAATCAACTTTCAGAGTGCATTAAGATCATTGTGTTGTTAATCAAATTAAATTAACTTTTGCTGAACTTCATTTTCATGAATAGAACTTTCAAACTCACCATGAAGTCATAGTGGAAATTGGTGTTAAAATTAAATGTAATTTAAAGCTAATAAATTTAAAAAACTTTAAAAGCATAGCTTTATTAACAGATGTAAAGTCATTTTTATTAGATCTTACGTTCAAATAACAATAAATTTTCTACTATTTAGTAATTATAAAGTTATAACCTGTTTAAAATGATATCGGTGACCCGACCTCAAACTCTTATAAAATGTAATAAATTTATTTAACTTAGTACTCAATACATTAAGAATAAAAATGTATTGTTCCGATCATTTTGTAAATTAATATTTTATACATTCAGAATATAAAATTACTGTAGAAGTGATTAAGGAACTCACAAACTACATCATCTAAACTTCAGAAAAGCAATTTGAGATAGACTTTTGGATAAGCTTGCTTACTAGAATGAATGAAGTAATTTATTTTCACAAGGAGAAGTCGAAATTAGATTTTAATGATATCTAAGAGTTTTAAGGAAATTTTTAGAAAGAAATACTTTTAGACCCTCTAATTTAATAATATCTATAATGTAATATACGTATTGTGGTCCAAACCATATTCCATTATAGACGTTTTACTCTAGTTCTTTCTAAAAAAATGTAACTTTAAGACTTAATATATTTTTAATCTAATAAAATTTAAAGATTAAAATAATATTTTAAAATGTTAATCTGAAATACACGATATAACACCACATTCGTATAGGACCCATGGAATTTTTTTCAAAAATTCTCCATCAAAATTTTAATTAGACAAAAGATTTAATTGAATTATACAAAAAATATAAAAAAGATAATTAGGTACAGCTTGAAAACTATATAATTAATTTAGCTATATCTTTTTGGACTTTGAAATTTTAACTATTACAAACTAAGTATTTTTCAAATTCATCTCATTAAATTATAATAATTTGAAGTAAAATATTATTTTAATTATATTGATTATAAAAAAATTAATCCATTTTACTTACTGTAAATTTATAGATAATAAATACAAATCCTTAGTTAAAAAATCAGTAATAGCGCAAGGAGCTGCATCCAATTGTCACGACCCGCCCCGAGATGGGTGTGTATTTTTTATTTTTTTTAACAATTACAATCGATTATAACACAATACATGTACATGGTCAATTGGCTTCCAATATCAAATTCAATGTTATAAGAATAAATCTATAATCAATTAATTACCACCATTAATTTAAATACAGATAAAGAGTCGTATGTCAAATGGAAGCCATCCTCGACTTAGAACAATGGCTGGCTCTACCCAGAGGCAACAAAAGCGGCCGCTTAAGGCCCTAAATATGGGAAGGCCCGAAAGTAATGATAATCTTATCGCAAAAACCTATTAGGGAGGCCCAACTTTCTGCCGCAGGAGTGTTAAAAAAGGCCCGAATTTTTTTTTTCAAATTCTTTTTTATTGTATATAATTAAAATTTTAATTAAATACTATTTATAATAATATCTTCAATACAAAGAAGGCCCCGTTTAGATTTTTTGCTTTAAGCATCAACTTGTATCTGACCGGCCCTGCTTAGGACCACGATGCTAACTCCAAGAGTCCGCTCCGTCACTTCTCGGTAATTACCTAAAAATTGTTAGGGAGTAAACCTCACTTGCCCACGGGTCATCAGCTTAGTAGGGGTACAATAAAACAATAGGAGACTCGCATATGATAATATCCAATATAAAAATGCAAGATATCCAACACCACTCTACATCCATCACATACATCCAACATTCAGCCATACATCACACAAGTCCATTCTCAACACCACATGGACCCATACAAGTGTCACGAAACCAGTGACAAGGCATAAGGTACGGCCAACAATACCTATATCATAGTTCTTAAGCACTCGGTCATCATCTTAACCAAAAAAAGAGTGCAACTTATCAGACTATCATACTCCTCCAAGATTCATCTCACCTGGTACCGTGATACTCTCAATCCATATTATAAACAATTCACTCACTCATTTGACTCCGGTGTGAGACTTGTGAGTACCGCACCTTTCACCTCAAGATAGTGTAGTAGTTTGCCAGTGTGTAGTCCGTCTATCTGGCACTCACCATCACCTGCACACCTACATTTGTCCCCTTGGCTTTTTGGGTCTCTAGGCCTCACTCCTCTCTTATTGATGACAAACTCATTCACGGTCTTAGTCAAACCTTTAAAGTGGGATCTTTCTCTCACAAGCCACTAATCACAGTCATCAATAACCTATTAGACGATGCCAATTATAAAACACATATCACACGTGGATAACCCGATGCGGCCTATCATATCTCATATACCTGGCCCTCACATCGCGGGTCAACTTGTGGAATACATCTCATGAACTGGAATCCCATAATCAGAACTATCTTCTATAGGTGGCTAACATAATCCAAAATCACCCACATGGTCCATAGTACCCTTTGCAGATCACAATAACACACATTCACCAGTTTAGAAGTCTAGAGATCTCCAAACAACACTTATTTATCAAGTTACGGTTCCCAAATATATACACAAGGAATGTACCCAATCTATTCTTCAGCTCAACCCCAATTTAATCATACCTTTTTATAAACCGTAGATCTCAATCATTATCAATTTTGTAGATTTTTAAGACATCCGTCCGATCCTTAGATCTATTTATCCTTCACATATGGAAATCCATCATGTGCACACACAACTTCATAAGCCCAATCAAATACGCTGTGTGCAAGAGAACACCCATAAATATAGATTTCACAACTAAGGACATGCATAATGTAGCGATAATTCATATGTGATGGTATCTCAAACAAATTCGACGGATCCGACCAGGTTCTTCGGGGCATATAAAACTCACATAAAATTCAGAACCGGTATTAGTCATTGGTCACGCTTGCGCCATATCACAATATCTCAATCACATGATATAAGATCAATAATTCATCATATCATATTTTCACATTAAACCAAAATATAATCCAAATTATACGAAATAATAACTAGGATTACAATGCACTAAAGTCAAATATAACTATAATTCAAATCACAATTTATAAATTAAATCTCACATCATCATAACATGCTTTCAAAAAGGGCAACAAAGCATAGTTAAATAACCAAATCATCATCTTATTAAAGTCGATAAATTGATACGTTCTGGGAGAGTTTTGGTACGGTCTCGACTTTACCTCTAAAACCCACCAAAAATGACATTTGTAGAAAACATTGACAGAAGAAAAAAAATTTGCAGAAGGAGGGAAAGAAAATAATTATATGAGGGAGGGGGTCATCCCTTTTTTTTAAGAGAAAAGTAAATAGATAAGCATTATCCATTGTTTTGGATAAGTATTATCTTAAGTTTTGGACGGTGTTTATCCAAAACATTATCATATCATTTTTCTAATTAAATAAATAAAGTTTAGGTATTTACAATTTTTCCCTTCCAATATCAATGAGTTGGATCAATGAGCTGTCGAGCTCGGATTGGGCCAAACTTGGACTTTTCAGAAAGCTCACTCTGTAATCTTTAGGATTAACAGATCACAAATCACACTAAACGACTCATAATCACACAATTAAGCCTAATTTAAAGTCAGAGTATTACAATTTTCGCTCATCTTAGTTATGGATAATGAATCTATCAAGATCTTATTCATATTTTATGTGATATCCTACATCAAACCAATTTGGGAGTCCCACATCGGTTTGGAAGGGAAGTGGCCTTGGGTTTATTTGAAGCCACACTTGGTAGTCAAGAAGGACACGTTTTAGGTTGGTTCGCTTTTGTGCGAGGCCCAGAGCGGACAATTTCTTGTTGAGTCAGGCCCTAAACCTGTATTCGGGTCGGGTCGTTAGATTTATGAAGTCTAATGTTTATGATTTTCAAAAGCTTTGCCTTATATGAAGTTAATAATTCATCCAAGTTATTGCAAAATTTCGAGTCATTCATAGAGGGTTAATCCAACGTATCTGCAAATTATCTAATTCAAATTTACATAGGATGTCTATTTTTCAAAGAAGAAAGAGCATTAATTTTATAAAAACTTGGTTTTAGAGACTTTTTTGAAAATAAAATTAGAAGTCCGTTGAAGAAATTTTTGAACTACTTTTTTTCTTAAAAATTTGTTCTTAATTTTTTTTTAAATGTCAAGAAATTTTTTTAAATGGTGATTTAAGCACTTATTATTTTAAATTTAGATAAGTTTCATTAGATTTAAAGACATTTAATTAGAGATAAAACAATAGGTATACAAACCTAAAGATGTGTCTGGTTTTATAAATAAAAGTGGTATATAAAATATTATCATTTTACTTCTTATAAAAATTGTGCCAGACAAACTTTGTACAATGAGGGCATTGTTTTAATAAAATAATAGAATTTATAATATTATTTTGTGACCGATTTTCTGCCGTTTTGAAGGTAAAACCATGAGCCGAGAACTGCAGCCACCGCCGGTTCGTTCTGGCTTTTATAACACTGCTCTAAATACGAAAAAAAGAAGAAGAGAAAAATGAGAAGGTGCATGGTCATTGCCTCTTTTATTCGTTAAAATATATGGATAATATAATTAAAGCACTTCAAACTTTTAAAATTTCAAATAGTTATTTGAAATGAAAATTATATAAATCTCTGGCGTTTTTCTCCTATGAGATGGGAGGATATCTTATTTTCATTCTTTTTGTTTTTTTTTATTCTTCTTGTTGTCTTTTCTTTTCTTGGTCTTGTTCTGAGTCTAATCATGTTAGACAATTTCTCTCTTCTTGTTTATGTACTCCTTTGATTTATTGCATCTATCATTTTTACCGCTAAAAAAAAATGAAAATAATATTGAAAATCCCAATGTGCTAGAACACTATTGATCCTAGAGGGGGGGGGGGGGGAGGGAGGTTGAATGGGCCAATCTTAATTTGTTGCTCCCTTTTGAAATTAACTTGATTGATTATATTAAGTACGGCTAATATAACAATCAATTAGTTGTATGTTAGCAAAATTGATTAATCAATCAATACAAGAAGTTAGCTCTAACACCACAATCTTAAGGACACAAGATATAAAGTGGTTCGGTTAACCAACCTACATCCACTGTTAGGACTCGTCCAACCTTAAGTTATCTCCAAATTCACTATATGGGGACTTACACCCTCACAATTAGAGTAGAAATTCCACCTCACTCAATCGGCTGAGACTTCCACCCACCAATGTGCCAGAAACGACGCTCTAGAGTTTTTTATAATGGTTCCGGAGTACTTCTCCTTAATCCACTTTGGGGTTACAGGTTTTAAAAGCAAAGTTAAAACCAAGAAGCACTTGCCTTAAAGCTCTTTTTCGTTGATGATGTTTGCTTCTCAAATATTTACTCAAGTTGTAACGACGCTCTTTCTTTTAGTCGTCGAATAGCAATCACGGTTTCAATGAGAGTAGGATAATTGGTTCAAGTCCTAGTACATGTTGTCTCTTCTCTTCTTTCTTTCTCTCTCACAATCTTTAATCAAAGATTGGGTATTTTATTTTTTGGTATAGGCACAAGAGAGCTGATCATTCCCTAGAGTGTATGATTTTTCTCAATTCAGGGAAGATACCCAAATGGTCATACAACACTCATATTCATAAATAAGTATTAAAATCATTTGGACTGTCCAAGACCGACAGGTCGTTGGCACCGATGGGTCGGTGTTCATATTTATTACCGCTCAATCACTCGATCATTGCGCATTGAATTCACTTCCAACGACATAATTATTTCCCGGTCGACATGTCGATGTCGTCGATGGGTTGATAGTCATAGCACCGATGGGTCGGTCTATACAAGAGGCTCGATCTGGGCAACTCCATGCTGACAGAGTTTCAAGACAGAAACTAGTCAAACCAGAACGACCTATCGCCTTTTGCCGAGGCCTCGGTCGTGTTATTCTCGATCGGTCTTGAATCACCGAGATGCTTGTTTTTTCATGAGTCTACTTTGGTTCATAGTCCAGGACACATAATTCTTTTACTGATAAGTCGTCGACCACGAGTGGTCGACTAAGTTCATCACCGAGTGGTCGGTACATACGAGACTTTCAGTCAGAAACATTCTCAGAATGACAGTTCTAAGTTCCAGAACCAATGTCAAATTAGCAAACCAGTCCTTGACCACGATGAGTTGGTCCTTTCTCCACCGAGGGGTCGGTGAGATAAACAGGTCAAGCTAATAGTGAACATAATTTATTTTTCAAATTTATTTCCAATTCATTATACAATAACCTCTCTAGGCTTTATATGACTTTATCATTTGTTCAACTAAGTCTAAGGATAGTCATCTCTTAGGTCTGGGTTCCACCTAAGGTCATCTATGGCCATAGTACTTTTTAAGCCTTTGGTGGAGCATGATCTTCTATAATAACCTGACCCTTAAATTAGAAAAATAACAAATATTTAGAACTATTAACTCGATTTTGTGACCAGTTAACATGATAGAGTACAGAAAGAGCTTCCCGAAAAGATATTATGTGACCCGATCAGAGCTCGTTTGCTTAGTGATCCAACACGATGAAGTTCGGAGGGCATTTTGGACATTACATAATGTGTTTTGTTTTATGTATAAAATCATGAATAATGTCTTATAAACTTCTTGAGTATGAAAGACCACTTTTCTGATATATTAAGACTTGAAATTCACACACATATTAAGCTTTTAAGTACGATACTCCTTGAAATGTGTATTTTACACATGCTTTTACCTAAAAGCTTTGATTTTCAAGGTACCCCGTTATTCGAAAATTAGCAAACTCAGATCACAGTCGATGTGTATTTTATCAAACTCTTTGACATTTTTAGAATGTCGAAATGAGTATTTTAAACACTTGTTTCGAAGTGTCAAAATCACGATGATTATAAGGCGCCTATTTTATTAAAACATTGAACTTATGAAAATGCCCCATTTTCGGTGTCAAAACAAAAAGTAAACGTACACTGTAAGTAAACCCTGTTTCTCAACACACATGCGGTATCGGATTTTCATGAGTTAGGGTCTTATATACTCGAACAGAAAAAGGTTAAAGTAACAATAATTTTTACTGTTGTAAAAGATAAGGTTTTCTTCTGATTTCATCTTGCCGACAGTAATCAACTGTTTTGATTCTGCCGACAGATCCAAGGGGCAGGGTTCACACACCAAATCTCACACAGTGATTTCTAAACCCCGATAAATAGGTGCACTCCCTTGACCTTTAAAATCACAAAATCACAAAGTTTTTCTCAGTTTTTATTAGATTTTCTCTCTGCTGGTGTTTACTATTGCCTATAATAGCTGTCTTAATTTTTTGGAAGATTTCTGTAAGTATTGTTGGCTTAAAAGTTAAATCTGTCTCCCCTGAGTTAGACTGGGTTGTCAATTCCATGACTGTGTTCGACTCAGTCATAAGTTGTCAATTTGTGTGACTTATCATGACCTTGTTCGGTTGTCAAGACCGTGCCTCTGGAAGACCTATATAGTCAAATCAAGTTTGAAGCTCTAGAAGACAAGTCATTTGGAAAGTATTGCATCGAAATTGGAAGAACTTCATGAATGTCAACCAACACAGGTATTTGGACCTTAGAAATGACTTAGAAGACCTAAAATTACCAATGGGACAAACATTAGAATCCATAACTTAGAATTTGGTTGAACTAATTTGGATTTCTTACGTTAAGTGAAATTTGCTCTATTTTTGGCAAGATTTTTCTTCTATCAAATGTTCCCAAGTATTAGTAAAATTTTAATGATTTGATATAGAACTAAAATATCTTTTCAAAAAGTTTAATAACACCCAATTCGGAAATGTATAGCTCAAGTTATGAGCACTACAATAAAAGGGTGTAAAATAGAACAAAACAGTTTTGTCATACACTCTTATTTTGAGAGATTAGTTGAGGTATCACATAGACCTTAAATTTTACCAAATTTTGTGAGTATATAGATTTCTCAATTATCTTTTTAACGAACCTAAGAATACCCAATTTGGAGATGTATACCTCAAGTTATGAGCATTTCAATGAAAGGGTGCAAAATAGATCAAAATAGTTTTGTTATATACCTTCACTTTGAGAGATTATTTAAGATATTAAATGGAATTGAAATTGGACCAAATTTGGTGAGTAGATAGACCTCTCAGTGAGCTTTCCAACAAGCATAAGAATGCCCAAAACCGAGTTCGAAAACCTAAATTATGGTCATTTTAGTGGAAGTATACAAAACTGTCGAGATTCAGTCGACTGAATCTTTATTTCAGTCGGCTAAATTGTGCCCAGGTGTTTTAACAGTCACTTCTGGACATTTCAGTCAACTGAATCTTCGGTTCAGTCGACTGAAATCGCAACAGGAAGTTTTTAACGGCTCTATTCTTTTGATTTCGTCTTCCAACAGCCAAATCTTCAAGAGGGCTTTAAATGTATGACCTTAAGACATTTCAAAGGTTGATTCTTGATGAGCAAAACCCTCTCTAACATTCTCCATGACTTCTAATTATTTTAAGAGCACTAAAACTCCATAGTTAGATTACCAAAGTTCTGAACTTAATCTCACTCATACTCAAAACTCTCATAGGCAAATTTTGAGCATCTTAGGCTCACTTTGGGTGTGTATTTGAGAGACCTTTAGGGATAGATTGTATTTATAAGTAAACATTTTAACATCCCTAAATATCATCTCCTACATCTTGGTTGGGCATCATTGGAGCATCTACACTTCATCAAAGAAGCCAAGAAAAGGGGAGGATCTTTAAGAACGTGCCAAAGCCACTTCGAGCATCAAGAGGCAAGCGTTCTTGGTATTTTTCTAAAAATCAAATTGTTTCTATCATTGTGTAATTTATATAGGGTTGGTGTAACACTTTTAAGGAGCGAAGAGTGCTTCTCTCTTGAACATTATCGGTCCGATCTTCATCCGTGGAGAAGATCAAGTGTTGTATAGGTTCGATCTCGACCCGTGAAAGAGATTAAGGTTGTAATAGGTTTCTTCTCTACCCTCGAAGGAGAATTTAGTGAAATCCTCAAGTGGTGAACTTGAGGCTTGGATGTAAGCAAGGTTGCCGTACCATGTAAAAATCATTGTGTCAAGATTTTCCATCTCTACTCACCTCCTCACTTTACTTTTTGCATTTGTGTTTATTTCTTATATTTCTAGCACACTTGTTCGGTGAAGTTGTTTCTGTTGAGATTTCACTTCACATTCATTATTTATTATAAATCTCAATATTTTAGAAGATCAATTGGATTAATTAGTAAAGACTCAATTTTAATTGACCAAAGCTTTAAAAAAAATTAAAATTCCACAATTGTCCTATTCACCCCCCGTCTAAGAGAATCCAACTTGACCAACAATTTATTTTGAGTTGATATTTTTAGTTTGTAGACCTCATTAAGAGGAAGCTAGATATTCAATTTCATTAGAAAATGCCTTACAGTTTACTCTATCAAATCGAAGAAGAAAATACAAGAAATTTGAAAATCTGTCAATGAACAGTAACTTGTGGCGCACTGATCATCGCACTGTTCAAGTTCTAAATTGTCAGAATGACATTTTCGTAATTTTTATTAATGTACCTGAATGGTATTTTCGTAATTTTTATGAATAGTATCCGATGACATTTCTGTAATTTTTATGAATAAGTACCCGAATGACATTTTCGTAATTTTGGTGAACAATACCAGTGGCATTTTTGTAATTTTTATGAATAGTGCCCAGGGGCATTTTGGTAATTCTGGATTTTTTTGGACAAAAACGTAATTTTTTGGAAAGATTTCAAAAATGAATTTTATGTTGTTTTAGCTTAAAAATACTTATTTTAGACTACTTGTGGGCTTATTTTTAGTCCGTATTAAGCTTAGGGGCAAAATCGTATTTTTTTACAAAATTTCAAGAAAACTCTATAAATCTATTATTGTGATATTTTAAACACTTAGGAATATATATTATGGCTATATAGCGTTATTATACGTTGTATTTAAACTGTTTTATGTTTTAAACAGATTACTAAAAAACATTCTCCAACCGAAGGTGAGGTAATTCAATTACACTATGTGTTTATTAAAATGCATCTCATTTTGCATTCAATACAATGTTTATTTCACCATTAGCCTACGGCAATAAGTAAATATTCGTCATCATTTTATTGACAGAAAGGATGTGATGGGTTTAAAATGTAATACCGACACTGTTCACACGTAAGGAGGTGATTATGAGTGTTTCGGGATGTCGAGATCTAGCAATCCTAAAACGTAGTACGGAACTCACTTATTCATAAAGACTATTTGGTATTGTGATGTTGGTGATCTGATGATAGATCAGGAATCCAACTGTGATTCCGATAGGAATATGCATTTTGTGGATAACTGTGTGTATTGCATGATAATTAATCTATGCGATAAATGTAACGCCCCGCCCCTTTCTATAGCATGAACAGGTCGTGGCCCGCTTAACTATAGGCTGAACGAGCGTCACCCAACGCGTAACCTATCTAAAGGGCCTTACATCACAGATTTGTGGCTTAGGGGAAAATAAGTATATATTTTATTTTAAAGATTATGAATGAAATAATGAAGCCATCAAATCCTTCAAGCCCAAATTTACACATCGCATACATTATAATGTCATTGACAATATAAAATAAATAACATCTATTATTAACATCAAATCTAATCTCACTACTCACATCCCATTCCATAAAATTAAACCAACTAATAAATTTCAAAATTTTCAAATTAATTGAATCAAATAATCAAGTCTCAAAGAATAAGAAGCATCTAATAATTAACTTAATCAACATAGTCCAACACCTAACTAGGAATTTAAATAATCATCCATATTAACTTCTAGTGTTCAACATCGTCCTTCAATCCTAAATCCAGAGGGTTACCTGCAATGTAAGGGTGTGAGCTCAAAGCCCTGTGAAGGAATACAATAACACATATCTAAAATGTGAAATCTTCAATATACTCAATGTAATACAAATAAAGAAATATTAAAAGCATAAATAATTGAATATGCATTTAATGTCCATGCTTTTTGCTATGTAATGCACAATACCCAATGCCTCATTCATCCACAACAACTCCTACTGTATTTGGTGGCCTACCCGCCGAAGCGAGGCTAATACAACACCACATGAAGTGGCCTACCCGCCGAAGCGAGGCTAACATTACCACCAAATAACAGTCTACATGACCTTTCATTGCTTAATAATCCAAACCTACCACATACGTGATACTACTCATTAAAAGCGAGGCTGTACACTACCACCGTCATAGTCTACATGAAAGATCACGGCTTATACCTCCATACCCATCCCAT
Source organism: Chimonanthus salicifolius (assembly GCA_013350335.1). NCBI lineage: Eukaryota > Viridiplantae > Streptophyta > Magnoliopsida > Laurales > Calycanthaceae > Chimonanthus > Chimonanthus salicifolius. The sequence continues at coordinate 16,299,185 of CM023534.1, read as the reverse complement.
GAATATGAAGATGCCATGCTCAATGACATGCCTACCATGTATTATCTCTATCATCATGCCACATGTTATGTATCATAATAACATGCCATGAATTTCATCATTCACACTATACTCCAAGCAGGACTATATGATCTCAAATTAACATAAATATCATGTACACGTTTTAAAACATTAAAATCAATCTCAACAATATCACACATGCATAATAATAATTCATATCACAATATTATTATTATGATAACACAACATAATAGACCCATCTCAATAACATAAAAAATAACTCTATAAGAGTTTATAAAACATTCATCCAATTTGAACATAATTATTGGATCTTTCAAAAAAGCTAATGGTTACTTTCCAACTATCCGGGTAGACTGAGGCCCCTCACGACCATTAGAACATTTAGCCTATTCCCTTACACTACTGTGAGTAAGCACCGGATTACAACCACTATTCCTATATATATCCAGTCCATATCATAGGTCCAACATTATATTCCCAAAACACATTACATAAGGCAATATTTTTACATTGCTCAATCTCATAAATAAAATAGATAATATCATGTACAACAAAATATAGTGTATTGTTTTTCCTCACCTATAATTTCGTGAAGTGCACAAAATGAAATATCAAAGCTCTCCTATCGATCAAGATCTAAAGTTTGCTGATTGTGCAGTTTGGCTGGCTGGTTGTACAGAGTTGAATTGTAGAATGTTGCAAGCAGCCAGACGACAGAGAGAATGAGGACATGGGGAGAGCTTCTTGTTTTTCGTCCACTGGAGAGGAGCAAGAGATTTCTGTTGAGGACATAGAGGAATTATGCGCCTGACACAATGACATGCTAGGGAGGGTTGGCCAAGGAAAACAAACTTAGAATTTCTCTCTTGCAAATGGGGTCCATTAGGTGTTATAACCTTAGAAGTTGCAATAGACAAAACGTGTATTTCTTTGCAAAGCATTCCAACCAATTTAAAGAGGAAGACTAAAAAGGAATTGGCCGGGCTTCCTACTTCCACTAGGGATTTTCGACCAAACAGATTTTGGGTAATTTCTAGTTGGGTCTCCTAATTGCTCTCCAACTTGATTTTCCAAAAAGAGTTGCACAAAAAAAAATATAATAATAATAATAATAATAATTACTATTATTCCACTATAGCACACGCTAAGGCCATATGGTCACTGATGTTTGTGATCTTCTTTTCCTAAAATTGTTGCCAATACAAGGAAATAAAATTGAGTAGGCTTAGAATTATTAGGATTTTCTATGCTTACACAATTTGGTTTATTAAACATATCTGAATAAACATACATATTTTCATAATCTCTATGTATCTCTGATCAAAATGTATAATACAATTTTAGAAAGTGAATTTTGACTACACATTTTAAAACTTAGTTTTCAATTTATTCTATGAAATCCTTTTGAAACATAGGCAAAATAGTCTTTTCACAAATTTGTTTTTCAAACCATTTTCACTTGAATTTTGAAAATAAATAAAACTAAGAATACATATATAATTTATAAATCTCCAATTTAACTTTCAATTTGTTAAAAATAAAATCTATCTTAATAGAAAATAATATTTTCAATAAAATGTAATTATGGTTTTCATATAAATTTTATCAAAGGTTTATAAAATCAATATTTAATTCCAATTAATCTATTTCAAATGTGTAAGCTAATTGAGGGAGAAAAAGCGTGTAAAATAGGGGCTAACTAAAATTCTAAGTCAAATGTATTTTCAAAATCATTTTAAAAACATTAAAACAAGTAAATACACACATCATCACCTTAATCTACTAACACTTAACTCTACCCAATATTACTGACCCGCTACTCCGGGTTGGGTTATTACAATAAATAATGAGTATAGGGTAGACGTACCCGATTTAGAGAGAATAGTAACACTTATTTGTGTTATAATATAACCCGTTGGTGGGCTTTTAATCTGTGCTTAGTTTTCCAGCATAGTATAGTTAAATGCTGATTGCTGATATTTGTATTATGATTCCATGCGGGAGGGCTTAAGAATCTATATTAACAGAGTGAGGTTATTATGATCATATGTGTGAGAGATATTATGTGGGTTGACAATTATGTTTAAATACATGTGTTGATGTGCATATTGATTGCTGTACTGTGCATATCAAATTACCTCACACCAATGTATGAAGTATCTATCTCATGTAGGGCATTGGTATGATGTAGGGCATTGGTATGAGGTGTATTTAAAATAAGGGTTTTGTGAAGCAAGCACTGAGCATGAATTTGTCGGTGGTGTAGGAAATGTATTACTTGCGGCTAGGGAAGAGTCGTAAATGTCGTTTAGCTGGGGTATCTTTTTGAGAAAGGAAGGACATTTCATGGTGGATAACTGTGTTGACATTATCTGCATGATTTCTAAATATATAAATTGTTGTTTGATAACATGTTTATTATGCTGATAATACGCTTTATTATCTAGAGCTTGTTGTTGTTTTCTGTCCACTGAGTTTGTAAAGCTCACACCCCTTACGAAACAGGAACCCCGGGGGACGAAGGACAAGAGGACCTTCAGCTGTAGTGAAGGGTAGAAACCCTCTAGCTATCTACCCAATATTGGGATCTTATGTTTAGCTTAGTAGATATTGTACGTATGAACATGCGATATAACAAACTCTTTATGGTATTTGTTTGAAATACAGGAGGATGTAATAAAGTCTACTTCATTTCTGATGTGGAATTCTGATGTTGATGAGATTGATTGATGATAAATGTTAGGTAGATCATATGTGACATTTTCTATTTGTGTAATGCCCTACCCCAGATTAGGCGAGTTTTATCTCGTTAATCTTGTTTAACAGGTTGATCTTGAGGTTTTTGGTTAGGGCTTCGAGGAAAGCCCAAGTTTGGCCCGATCTGAGCCCGAAAACTCAGTGATTCAGCTCGTCGAGCTGGAGGGGCATTTTGGTAATTTACCACTTGTTGTGTATATTTTTATAAATTGTGTGATTTTGTGAATATTATTGGTGAATAATGTTTTCCTTAATGAAGGATTTACATTTCTGATTTTAAAATAAAATTATTTTCAGAAAATGATATTTAAATATCGCCCGTCAAAACCCCGAAAGGGAGTATTAATTATTTTAAAGGGTTTTGAAAATGAAATAAAATTTGAAATTTATATTTTATGGTAGACCATTTTAGATATTTCATTTCATCTCAAAATGATGTTTCTAAATTGTTTATTTTAACAATTCTTTATTTAAGTAAATAGTGTAAATTTATGGTTTTTATTTAAATAAATGATTTTTAATAAGAGATAAAATCTGAAATTTTTATGGTGATTAAGATTTTTAAAACCCAACCTATCCGTAAGGTTGGATTAAATTTTTGAGCTTTTAAAATTATTTTTTTATTTAAAAATCCAATTTTTATCAAAATGAGGCCCTTTTTGCAAAAATGGAAAATATGGAGGGCTGATCTGCAAAAGTAAGCCTGCGGTTTACTGTAGCAGCGTCTCAGCCGCAGGCGCATGCCCCTGCTGCCCGATTTTCCGGTGATTTTCCGACGTCCCGTCCCATCGCGCGTGCCGGATTTCCCGGCCGAAAAACCTATATAAACCGGCCTCCTTTGATCGGTTTTAACTCCCACAAACCTTCTTCTCTTCTCCCTTCTCTCTCTCTGTAAAACCCAGTCGGCCGACCCTCTTTTGTAACAGTAACTTAGAAGAGATTTTCAGAAAAAAAATCTGGATTTCAGCCCAGAAACTCAATCAAAGGTAACCACTACATTCCCCTTTCAATTTCGACCGATTTGGAATAAAAAATTTTTGAATTTGGCTCTGATTTCAGTGAGAAAATCGATTTCAAAAATTTAGGGAAAATTTTAGGGTTCCTCGTATCAGTGAGCTTCCGGTGTTAAGATTGGATGGCTCACTGAGTTTCAAAGCTCCAAACCTCTTCCTGTGGAAAGAGGACTCCCGGAGGAATCCATCGGACCGGTCAGATGTAAAAATCGAGTCCAGAAAATAGCCCATTTCCTATTTTCGGTTTTACTGTTCACCGGCCGTTCACTGTCCGCAACAGACAGTGAACGGGGAAGAGGAAGAAAGAAAAAAAAAATATTAATATTTTATAAAAAAAAAAAATTTATTTGATATTATGGTTGCTCATATTTTCAAATGTTGGTTCCCATCGAAAGAAAAAAAAATGAATAAATAATTAAATAATTAATATTATTATTTTATTCCAAAAAAATATATATTTTTTTATTTAAGAATATAGTTGCTTATGATTTCAAATGTTGGTTCCCATCGAAGAAAAAAAAATGAATAAATAATTAAATAATTAAATATTATTATTTTATTCAAAAAAAATAAATTTATTATTTGGTTAGATTATGTGATGTGATGATTTATACCCCCTCTTATTAAATAAAACTGTACTAACCCCTTTCTCTTATTATTTATAGTGTAAATATTATTGTATCCGCTTTCAGTCCGACATTAGTCGGGAACTGAGTGATTCACTTTCAGGCCGGCACTATAGTCGGGCACTGGGTGACCTCGAGGCTTACTCAAAATGTCAGTTCTGGTCCTATCCAAAAGAGAACAGAGAAGTGACCCGAGGATCTAGACCTCACTCAATGAGTCAATCTAGTCAATGCCCAGAAGACAATATGAGTTTGGACTGAGCCCCTTTTTATTATTATATTATTATCTTGTGGATGATTTAAAAAGGCTTGAAACCAAGTAGGAGACTCATTTCCATGAACTCTGGATATTTTGTGGGAAAACGTGTGATTTTCAAATGCCACGTATATGTACGTATCTGATATGTATATTGATTGTGCACTTGTATGTTGTTTGACAGAGACCGCGAAACCACATGATCACGGTGAGGGAACTTAACTCTGCAGATTTTGTAAACAGGTGTTATTTTGAGCAATGAGTGGTTTCGGTTTTGATGAACCCACTCATGTACCTATACATGATGCACTATGGTAAGAGTGCTGTGATGATTTGATATTACGGTGTTGACCGTATGTGTATGTAAGACTGCTTCCACGTACCTGGGCTATTGAACCAATATCGGCCATATGAGAGATGGTTTATGTCTACTGGACCATGGGCGGACCATGCTGTCGTCAGTTGCTGACTTGAGGGTGTCAGTATCAGCTAAGTTTAAGAGCCGGAGATGTATTTGCAAGGATGTATTTTGACCGTGTCGGGACTTAATACTGGTCTCAGTGTAGTCGGCAGGCGTTACGGTGGATAATGGCAGTGATTGATAGTTGATGATGTTATTATCTGATTTAAGATTATGCTTACTGTTATCAAGCATGTGATATTGAACTGTTGTTAACCTGTTTTATTATTTGCTTAATGTGCATTGTTAATTATCCTTCACTGGGCTAGTTAGCTCACACCACTCACCTTTCAGGCGATGAACCCGAGGAGGAGGACCCTCTCTTTCAGGCTTAGGGCGTTTGAGCTAAAGCAGTGTTTGGGATTCCCCCGGAGAGGAATGCCCTGATCTTTTCTGTTGGTTCTTAGAATCGTTGTCTTTTAATTAAGTACCAGATGTGGTACTTAATTTATGATTAAATGTTGTAATCGGCTATGTTGCCATTTGAGACAATATTATGAATGATTAATCAATATTTTGAAATGATGAATTAATGGTTGATCTTGTTTACTCTATGTGTTGTTATTGCTTTGTTTATGGGGCAGGCATATGGTACATGTTTGAGTCCACTTAACGGGCTGATGTGTAACCCCTGGGCCTAACTGTTGATCCGGCCCAGTAAGAATGCTTGTGATTTAGTTTATCTTTCAAAAAAAAAAGAAACCAGTCGCGTTCCGGGCCCACTGGTCGGGTCGGGGCGTGACAACTTGGTATCAGAGCGTAGGTTCAACTCTAGTTAGACTTGTTTTTGCCCTAGTCTTGCTATTGTTTTTGACATCTTCCTGTTTGGTGATACAGATATGTCAGGCAACACAGAGTACTTCCAGGGGACACCTAGCGACCCTGTTGTCGTAGATTCTTCAGACGACTCTGGTGCGCCAAGTCTCGATGAGGTTGCACCAGGAGAGGAGATAGTAGTGGCATCCCCAGAGTACCACGTGGGTGCTGAACCTGTGGAGGAAGAGGGAGATATCCCAATTCCTGAGGAGTCGGTGGGGGAGAACGGTTCACCCGAGTATGTTCCGGCTACTTCTCCATTGGACGAGTACCAAGATGAGATGTGTAAGCTCTGCAATCAGGCAGGGCACAACTTCATCTATTGCCCCTATCCACCCAATGTCATTTGCCCTGTTTGCGACCTCCGCGGACATGGGAGTGGCAGAACCAATTGTCCTTATGTAGGAGGACCGGGGATTATACCTTGTTTAACTTGTGGGGTGTTCGGGCACAAGTCTGAGACCTGCCCAGACAACTTTTATTACTTTGGTGGTGAGGAAGGATCTTTTTCAGGGAATTAGATCAGTGTTTGTTAGGGGCAATCGGGGAGTTTTGTTTTGTAAGGGTTGAGTTTTTGTTTTGAAGGGTTTTCATACCCTACTAACCCTTGTACTTGTATTTGAAATTTCAAATGAATTCTAATGAGATTGTTGCAACTTGTGTCTTCTACTTTGGTAAAAATCTTAAAATTAGTTAATGATGTTTACAAGTGTAAATAACAGATGTCAGGACCCAACGCAAACCGAGCCAACTTTCGTAGGAGGAGGACTGGTCTTCCACCCCGTAACCTACCTAACGAGGCGATAAGAGCGGCAGTAGAAGCATTTCAGCAGATAGCTGAAAATATGCGACGTCCGCCAGTCCAAACACCAGAGGAGAGAGCCACCTCGGCTCTGAAAGAGTTCAAACGTCTGAACCCGACTAGCTTCTCGGGAACAGAGGACCCCAGCGCTGCGAGGAACTGGCTAACCCAGATTAGCGGCATCCTTAACACCCTAGCGAACGCTGACGACTTACGTGTGACCTTGGCGACCTATCAGCTCGAAGGGAACGCCTACGAATGGTGGGAGGCGAAGAGCTTGGTTCGTAATCACGAGCCAATGACTTGGGAGGAGTTTTTTGCAGCCTTTCTGGCCCGTTACTTTCCAAAGACGGTGAAGGAGGCGAGGAAGAGAGAGTTCCTCAACATTCAGCAGGGTTCAGATACAGTGGCACAGTATGCCATGCGCTACATCGACCTGATGCAGTTTGTGCCGTGGATTGCAGCCAATGAGGAGGAGAAGATCCAGCATTTCGAGAACGGACTCAGACCCTTCCTGCAGCGGCAAGTGGCCGGCCTAGTGTTCAACACTCTGGAGGAGATCATCGAGCGCGCTTCGAAGGTGGAAGCGGTGGACTTTATCAACCGGAGCATTGACAGCTCTAAGAAACCTTCTTCTGACAAGAAGGCAAGGTTCAATCAGCAGAAGAAGCCTTTCTTCAGGAAGAGCCAACCCAGTGTGGGCCAATCCAGTCGGTCTGACTCTCGGCCAATCGTGTGCTACACCTGCAATCAGCCAGGGCATACTTCCAAGTTCTGCCAATCCAAAGGAGGGAGAGGGCTTGCTTTCACTGCCAGCAAACCGGGCACCTGTTCAAGGATTGTCCTTTTTCTGGTAAAGCGGCACCTTCGCAAGGCGCAGGAGTTTCCTACTCTGTGGCGCAGCCATCTGTCGGCAGAGGTTCTCAGCAGGCTTCCAGAGGATCAGCGACACCGAAGAACGGACCACCTCGGAACGATCAGGGGAGAGGACGAGGGCGTCCTCAAGGGAGAGTCTACTCTTTAGGGACTCAGAAGGAGGAACCGATGGAGAACACGGTGATGGAAGGTACTCTTAATCTTTTAAGTTTTTTGGCTCGAGTGTTGTTTGATACCGGTGCTTCGCATTTCTTTATCTCTAGAACTTGTTGTGTTAGATTGGGTTTGAAACCGGTAGAAGTAGTTAACCCACTAATGGTAGTTTCATCTTTGGGTAAGAAGGCTTTGGCAAACCAAGAGTGTAGATCTTGTGTTTTGAAGATTAGTGGAGTGGAGTTGTCCTATGATTTTCTGGTTCTGGAAATGACGGATTTTGACATCATCCTTGGTGTGGATTGGTTGTCTGTTTTTGGAGTCTTGATAGACTGCTCTCAGAGGAGAATTCATGGGGTCTCCTCAACCGGTGAGAGGTTTATGGAGAAGTTGGTACCCTATGAGAGGATGAGAGTCATTTTCTCTGGCCTTAGGGCGTATCCCGGTAGTGTGGTGGCAAGCATGGGTTGGGAAGATGTAGGTGGTGTAGGGTCTGTTGCTCCTCGGGTGGTGTGTGAGTTTATGGATGTTTTTCCTGACTAGTTGGCTGGGCTACCTCCACGCCGAGAGATAGAGTTTGTTATAGACCTACAGCCAGGAACATCTCCAATTTCCATGGCACCTTATCGGATGGCGCCGGCAGAGCAGAGAGAGCTAGCTACGCAGGTAGAGGAGCTTCTTAGTCTTGGTTTTATCCGTCAGAGCAACTCGTCGTGGGGCGCACCTGCTCTCTTTGTGAAAAAGAAGGATGGATCGATGAGGATGTATATAGATTACCGGCGGCTTAACCAGGTAACTATTAAGAATAAGTATCCGTTGCCTAGAATAGACGACCTCTTTGATCTTTTGAGGGGATCGAAGTGTTTTTCGAAAATCGATTTGAGGCCGGGTTACCATCAGTTGCGGATTCGAGAGGAAGATATTCCAAAGACTGCTTTTCGGACGCAGTATGGCTTGTACGAGTTTGTTGTGATGCCTTTCGCTTTGACGAACGCGCCAGCCATGTTCATGGACTTGATGAATCGCGTGTTTCGACCGTATCTACGAGAGTTCGTGATAGTCTTCATCGATGATATCTTGATCTTTTCGTCATCAGAAGAGGAACATGAGCGTCATCTGCGGATTGTTCTTCAGACTCTTCGGGAGCATCAGCTGTTCGCTAAGCTGAGCAAGTGTGAGTTTTGGTTGACTCAAGTGCAATTTCTGGGACATGTGGTGTCTCCAGGAGGAATCTCGGTAGATCCAGCAAAGGTAGAGACCGTGAAGACTTGGGAGAGTCCCAAGAGCGTGTTCGAGATCCGGAGCTTTCTGGGATTAGCAGGATATTACCGAAAGTTTATCCGGCACTTCTCTCAGATCGCGGTACCGATGACTCGGCTGACGAGGAAGAACGTCAAGTTCGAGTGGAGCGAAGCTTGTGAGAAAGCATTCCAGGAGCTGAAGGAGAAGTTGACGACGTCTCCAGTATTGGTGATACCCGAGCAAGGACGAGGTTACAATGTTTATTACGACGCGTCCAAGTTTGGTTTAGGTTGTGTACTAATGCAAGAGGGGAAGGTAGTAGCTTATGGTTCCAGGCAATTGAAGGGACATGAGCAGAACTACCCGACTCATGATTTGGAGTTGGCAGCCGTTGTATTCTCGTTGAAATTGTGGAGACATTACTTATATGGTGAGAAGTTCAACGTGTTTTCTGATCACCATAGCCTCAAGTATATCTTCACTCAAAAAGACTTGAATATGAGGCAGCGTAGGTGGATGGAGTACTTGGGAGATTATGACTTCAGTCTCTCCTATCACCCGGAGAAAGCCAACGTGGTGGCCGATGCCTTGAGCCGGAAGTCTCACAACGACGTAGCGAGGATGGCATCCTTGCAATGGAAGATGCTCGAAGTTTTGTCCGAGTACGATCTGGAGCTGATCGAAGGAAGCGGGTCAGCAAGAATCCATAGTTTGGTTCTGCAACCCTAGGTAGTTGGATTGGTGTTGGAAGGACAACAGAGCGACCCAGAAGCGAAAGAGTTGGCAACTCAGCTTTCAGGAGGAGCAACTTTAGAGGATTGGAAGATCAAAGCGGACAGAAGTCTTACTTTCAAGGATAGACTATTTGTGCCAAAGTCGGACGAGTGCAGGAGAAAGGTGCTTGATCACTTTCATCGATCTCGCTTTGCAGTGCATCCCGGTGGTACGAAGATGTATCGTGACTTGCGGCGACTTTTCTGGTGGAAAGGTATGAAGCGCGAGGTAGCAGATTTTGTATCCAAGTGCCTAACTTGTCAACAAGTGAAGGCGGAACATCAACGACCTGGCGGAAAGATGTAACCTTTGGAAGTGGCTGAATGGAAGTGGGAGCATATCACGATGGATTTTGTAACTGGTTTTCCTAAGTCTCCTAAAAAGAACAACGCTATTTGGGTAATAGTCGATCGATTGACGAAGTCAGCTCACTTTCTACCGATCAAGAAGACGGATTCTTTGGCTACTCTAAGCAGACTGTACTTGAAGGAGATAGTCAGATTGCATGGAGTGCCTGTATCCATTGTATCTGATAGAGACCCGAGGTTCGTGTCAAGGTTTTGGCAAGGATTGCAAGAGGAGTTGGGGACTAAGCTGTGCTTCAGCACTGCTTTTCACCCTCAGACGGACGGTTAGTCAGAGAGAACCATTCAAACTTTAGAGGATATGCTAAGGGCTTGTGTGATGGATATGCGGGGAAGTTGGGAAGATCACTTGCCTTTGATCGAGTTCGTCTACAACAACAGTTATCACTCCAGTGTGCAGATAGCACCCTACGAGGCTCTGTATGGTAGACCTTGCAGGTCACCTCTTTGTTGGACAGAGGTAGGAGACAAAGCGCTACTAGGACCTGATCTAGTGCGTGAGACGTCAGAGCAAGTTGAAGTGATCAGACAGCGTCTCAAGACAGCCCAGAGCAGACAAAAGAGTTATGCTGACAAAAGGCGACGACCTTTGGAGTTTACAGTTGGCGACCGAGTTTTCTTACGTGTGGTACCACGTCATGGAGTGCAGCGGTTCGGGCGCAAGGGAAAACTATCACCTCGATATGTTGGACCCTTTGAGATCTTGAAGAGGATAGGTGAAGTGGCCTATCAGTTGGATCTTCCTCAGGCTTTGGAGAGAGTGCATAGTACGTTCCACGTGTCTATGCTAAGGAAGTACGAGCCTGACCCGTCGCATGTGATCAGTTTTGAAGAGATTGAAGTGTCAGAGGACTTAACTTTTGAAGAAGCACCAGTCAAGATTCTAGAGCGTCGGACTCAAGAGCTCAGGAGGAAGTCTATACCTCTAATGCGAGTACTGTGGCAATATCGCGACGTGCAACATGAGACGTGGGAACCTGAATCGATGATGCAGAAGCTGTACCCTGGTTTGTTTACTGACCAAGGAGGTAAGTGTTCGTCTTAAATTTCGGGACGAAATTTTCTTTTAAGAGGGTAGGATGTAATACCCTGCCCCAGATTAGGCGAGTTTTAGCTCGTTAATCTTGTTTAACCGGTTGATCTTGAGGTTTTTGGTTAAGGCTTCGAGGAAAGCCCAAGTTTGGCCCGATCTGAGCCCGAAAACTCAGTGATTCAGCTCGTCGAGCTGGAGGGGCATTTTGGTAATTTACCACTTGTTGTGTATATTTTTATAAATTGTGTGATTTTGTGAATATTATTGGTGAATAATGTTTTCCTTAATGAAGGATTTACATTTCTGATTTTAAAATAAAATTATTTTCAGAAAATGATATTTAAATATCGCCCGTCAAAACCCCGAAAGGGAGTATTAATTATTTTAAAGGGTTTTGAAATTTATATTTTATGGTAGACCATTTTAGATATTTCATTTCATCTCAAAATGATGTTTCTAAATTGTTTATTTTAACAATTCTTTATTTAAGTAAATAGTGTAAATTTATGGTTTTTATTTAAATAAATGATTTTTAGTAAGAGATAAAATCTGAAATTTTTATGATGATTAATATTTTTAAAACCCAACCTATCCGTAAGGTTGGATTAAATTTTTGAGCTTTTAAAATTATTTTTTTAGTTAAAAATCCATTTTTTATCAAAATGAGGCCCTTTTCGCAAAAATGGAAATCTGGAGGGCTGATCTGCAAAAGTAAACTTGCGATTTACTGTAGCAGCGTCTCAGCCGCAGGCGCATGCCCCTGCTGCCCGATTTTCCGGTGATTTTCCGACGTCCCGTCCCATCGCGCGTGCCGGATTTTCCGGCCGAAAAATCTATATAAACCAGCCTCCTTTGATCGGTTTTAACTCCCACAAACCTTCTTCTCTTCTCCCTTCTCTCTCTCTGTAAAACCCAGCCGGCCGACCCTCTTTTGTAACAGTAACTTAGAGGAGATTTTCAGAAAAAAAATCCGGATTTCAGCCCAGAAACTCAATCAAAGGTAACCACTGCATTCCCCTTTCAATTTCGACCGATTTGGAATAAAAAAATTTTGAATTTGGCTCTGATTTCAGTGAGAAAATCGATTTCAAAAATTTAGGGAAAATTTTAGGGTTCCTCGTATCAGTGAGCTTCCGGTGTTAAGATCGGATGGCTCACTGAGTTTCAAAGCTCCAAACTCTTCCTGTGGAAAGAGGACTCCCGGAGGAATCCATCGGACCGGTCAGATGTAAAAATCGAGTCCAGAAAATAGCCCATTTCCTATTTTCGGTTTTACTGTTCACCGGCCGTTCACTGTCCGCAACAGACAGTGAACGGGGAAGAAGAAGAAAGAAAAAAAATATATTAATATTTTATATAAAAAAAAATTTATTTGATATTATGGTTGCTCATATTTTCAAATGTTGGTTCCCATCGAAAGAAAAAAAAATGAATAAATAATTAAATAATTAAATATTATTATTTTATTCCAAAAAAAAATATTTTTATTTGAGAATATAGTTGCTTATGATTTCAAATGTTGGTTCCCATCGAAGAAAAAAAAATGAATAAATAATTAAATAATTAAATATTATTATTTTATTCAAAAAAAATAAATTTATTATTTGGTTAGATTATGTGATGTGATGATTTGTACCCCCCTTTGTTAAATAAAACTGTACTAACCCCTTTCTCTTATTATTTATAGTGTAAATATTATTGTATCTGCTTTCAGTCCGGCATTAATCGGGAACTGAGTGATTCACTTTCAAGCCGGCACTATAGTCGGGCACTGGGTGACCTCAAGGCCTACTCAAAATGTCAGCTCTGGTCCTATCCAGAAGAAAACCGAGAAGTGACCCGAGGATCTAGACCTCACTCAATGAGTCAATCTGGTCAATGCCCAGAAGACAATATGAGTTTGGACTGAGCCCCTTTTTATTATTATATTATTATCTTGTGGATGATTTAAAAAGGCTAGAAACCAAGTAGGAGACTCATTTCCATGAACCCTGGATATTTTGTGGGAAAACGTGTGATTTCCAAATACTACGTATATGTACGTATCTGATATGTATATTGATTGTGCACTTGTATGTTGTTTGACAGAGACCGCGAAACCACACGATCACGGTGAGGGAACTTAACTCTGCAGATTTTATAAACAGATGTTATTTTGAGTAATGAGTGGTTTCGGTTTTGATGAACCCACTCATGTGCCTATACATGATGCACTATGGTAAGAGTGCTGTGATGATTTGATATTACGGTGTTGACCGTATGTGTATGTAAGACTGCTTCCACGTACCTGGGCTATTGAACCAATATCGGCCATATGAGAGATGGTTTATGTCTACTGGACCATGGGCGGACCATGCTGTCGTCAGTTGCTGACTTGAGGGTGTCAGTATCGGCTAAGTTTAAGAGCCGGAGATGTACTTGCAAGGATATATTTTGACCGTGTCGGGACTTAATACTGGTCTCAGTGTAGTCGGCAGGCGTTACGGTGGATAATGACAGTGATTGATAGTTGATGATGTTATTATCTGATTTAAGATTATGCTTACTGTTATCAAGCATGTGATATTGAACTGTTGTTAACCTGTTTTACTATTTGTTTAATGTGCATTGTTAATTATCCTTCACTAGGCTAGTTAGCTCACACCACTCACCTTTCAGGCGATGAAACCGAGGAGGAGGACCCTCTCTTTCAGGCTTAGGGCGTTTGAGCTAAAGCAGTGTTTGGGATTCCCTCGGAGAGGAATGCCCTGATCTTTTCTGTTGGTTCTTGGAACCGTTGTCTTTTAATTAAGTACCGGATGTGGTACTTAATTTATGATTAAATGTTGTAATCGGCTATGTTGCCATTTGAGACAATATTATGAATGATTAATCAATATTTTGAAATGATGAATTAATGGTTGATCTTGTTTACTCTATGTGTTGTTATTGCTTTGTCTATGGGGCAGGCATATGGTACATGTTTGAGTCCACTTAACGGGCTGATGTGTAACCGCTGGGCCTAACTGTTGATCCGGCCCAGTAAGAATGCTTGTGGTTTAGTTTATCTTTCAAAAAAAAAAAAAATCAGTCGCGTTCCGGGCCCACCGGTCGGGTCGGGGCGTGACAATTTGGACTTTTTTAAGAGGTCAAATTATAGATTACATGTTGGTTAGTAGTGTATCCACATACTATGCGTCGAGGTGGAATCTTTCGAGATTTTGGATCTTAAGCGGGCCCATGATAGCCCCTCCATCTGCATGGGATTTTTACCGGCTAAGTATGGTTGGGTCTGAGGCTGCCAAATGTTAGATCCAAACTTGGTCATATGAGATTTTAAGTCCATGTATTAAAATGATTTCCGCAAAGGCTCAGTATTGTGTTAGGAAAAAAAAAAAATCTCACGTCAGTGGAGTCGGGGCGTGACATCTTCTTCCTTGATCATCATGAGTCTTCAAGTTTCTTTTAACAAGTGCTTCTTTCCGAGTCATGAAATTGACATAACCGGGTCCTAACATATATAAATCAAATGAGGGTAGAAATTTCAAAGTGATAATTTTAGCGAAATTTGGCAATGGAATAATAATTACAGTAACATTAAAACTTAACAAGTATCATTCTATAACTTTTCTCCAAATATAACTTTAAGGTGAGAATTCTAGGGGAATGTTGACAATGGAACAATAATTATAGTAACATTAAAACAAAAAGATTATGAATATATTAAATAACTTTAACATTTGTTGCAATAAAAGAAAGCCATTTAAAAAATGTATAAAATTGAAACTGAGGTAAGTAGAAAGAGGTAGAAAAAAAAGTTAAAACATTTTAAAATTTGAATTTAAAGGGTAACAAAAAATAAAGTTGCTATAGAGAGATCTGGTTGTTGTTTTCTTCGAGGAGATTGCACCCTAATTGTTAGATCTATTTTAGAACCTCTTTGAGCGGAATGTTCTAATATTTTAACTATTTTTAGCATTTTATTTTAGAAAAAAAGATATAAAAAATTAAAAATATAATAAAATTTGAAGAAACTAATACAAATTTATATAAATTTTGAAATTAATTATTTTCATCATTCATAAATTATTATTAAATACGTATTCATGTTTGTAATCTCAAATCTTATTAGTGTAATCATCAAACACTAATTCAAAAGTGTTTGAATTTTAATCTAATAGTAATGAAATAAATATACAATCAAATAAAGAAAACTAAAATCATCCAATAAATAAATAAAATAAGAACTGCACTTACATTGCAGTCATTTTTTTTTCTTTCTAGATTTTAGATTTTCACTCCATCAAGACTTGAACCCGACCCAATCCCATAAAACAAACAATCATTACAACGAGTGTCCATACTTACATGGCAGCCATCGTCAAATCTCCAATTACATTTAGTGTGGAAAGCCCATAAATGTAGAAACACTTTGTCTATGGGCTTTCCACACTAAATGTAATTGGAGATTTGACGACGGCGGCGGCCATGTAAATACGGACACTCGTTGTCTGTGTGCCAATGACGCAAGACTCTACAAAGAAGTGTTTCTACCTCTACGAAAGAACCACTCTACATCGAGGTCAACACTCAAATCCAATACTGTTCTCCACTACTAAACTCTTGTAAGAGTCCGTTTCATGATTAAAAAAACCAAATCTCATTCTCTAAATTTATTGGTTTTCCAAGAAATGTAAAATTACTGTTGTATGACTGATTCAGACTATTGATCTTCTAATTTAGGTCTGATTCAAAATAATGAATATGTGATGCATCATCTAGCTAAAAATATCTTAAACCAGAAGCTTCCATCGTTGTGAGGAAGTTAGGAGATCCTCACCACGATTAGTAATAAACTAGAAAAAAGGACTACAATTAGGCTCTTCAATGGCAAAAAGAAGAGTAATGATCATCATTAAATAAAATCAGTCGTGGAAAAAGATTGGTTACTCTTCTCTTTGCTTGTTTTTTTTCAAGTCTATTCCTGACAGTGGAGGGGATCCCCTGTGTTACTCATAACAATGGAAGCTTCTAGTTGATGATCTATCATCAACTAGATGATGCAGCACAAACTCATTAAAATAAATTTGAATCAGACTTAAATTAAAAGATCAGTCTAAATCAGTCATGCAGTAGCAATTTCTTCTAAGACTTTCTTTACTTGCTCTTTTTACTGTGCACTGAGTATTACATGTTAGTGATTTCTTTTCTTGTTATAAAATCTTATCTTGACGGTAAAAAAAATATAAATGAATGAAATTACAGAACTCTTCCAAGATCCTATCTTCTTCTTTGTTCTCTTTTCCTTTCTCCTCTCCATTCTCTACGAAGAACGGTGCTTCTCTATCCCTTTTTTTTTTCTCTTCCTACTTCTCTCGTCTAGAACGGTGATTTCCTGCTGCCCGAGAGCCAGCAGAACCCCTGCTGATCTCCGCCTCTTCCGAGTCAAAGTCCGCAGCCTCTTCTGTCATGCAGGGTCAAGCCAGGGGGTAGAAAAATCGGCCGGGTGATATCCCGGCCGATTTTTCATATGGGCCGAATTTTTCTCTCTCCTGCACTTTTTTAAAAAAAAAAAAATTTTAAAAAAATTACAATAAATGCAGATAATTATGAACTTATTGAATATATAATTTTTTTCATAAAATATCGAACATTTAGATCTTCTAATATATTTTTGAAGTTACGATAGCGAGAAATTATATAATTAGTAATAAAATGGTAAAAATTAAAAGAAAAAGGATATAAATGAGGAAAATTTGTAAAAATAATTTCATAATTTATTTTCTTAGTCAATGAGTATTATTTTAAGAATTCAAGGTCTTTTAACACTCTCAAATGCTTAAAATACAGTATTTTACAAATAAATGTATCCCTTGGCTGTGTGGAAAATACATTTGGGAGTGTCAAAAGACCTTAAAGTCTTAAAATATTTTTATTAGGTTATCGTAATTAGTTCGGATATTCAATTTGAGAAATTTTGGAAATACACAGTGCTTAAAAAATAACTTTAAAGTTTTAAAGGAGATATTGACAACATAGACAGTTATTTTTTAAGTACTGTGTATTTTCAAAATTTCTCAAATTGAATATCCAGACTAATTACGATAACCTGATAAAAATACTTTAAGACTTTAAGGTCTTATGATACTCCCAATGTATTTTCCACACAGCTAAGGGATACCCTTATTTGTAAAACACTGTATTTTAAGCATTTGAGAATGTCAAAAGACCTTAAATTCTTAAAGTATTTTTATCAGGCTATCGTAATTAGTCCGAATATTTAATTTGAGAAATTTTAAAAACACACAGTGCTTAAAAAATAACTTTAAAATTTTAAAAATAAAAATTTTACTGTTTAAAATTTCTAAATCAATTTTACTGTATCATTTGAAGGATAATACTTTTTTAGAAGGTTTTTTTAGCAGAAAGATAAAATAGTAATTTACACATAAAATTTGAAAAGGGGTCTTCCCTGGTAAAAAAATGGAGTGTCTGAATAGGACGTCTAAAAATATTAGATGATAAATATAATATTAAATTATTACAATAAGATAAATAAATAAAAATATTATAATTTTTATTTTTAACCTAAATAAATATTGTATTTAAAATAAAATTTTATAATTTTTTGGAAAAATATTAGGTTAGACATGTAATCCTTTTAGTAAAGTCACGTGAGATTCACTTACAAACCCTAAATGCTCTTCTTTTGATACGTTTCTTCTCTTTCCCTCTCTCTCTCTCTCTCTGTGCTAACCCTAACCGCCGCCGCTCTGTATTTCTCCCATCAACGGAGAAGAAAAAGAAGAGAAAGGTAAGCTGTGAACGGTGTAGTGATTTTTTTTCTTCAATCTTTTCTCCATATTTTATTTTTTCTCTTTCCATTCTTTCTAGTCCCATTTTTTCTGATATTTCTAACAAAAAAAGCTTTTCTTTAAAAAAAAAAAACAAACCACCGAATTTTTAAAATTCAGCCGATACCATGACCGAATTTTTAAAATTCAGCCGATACCATGACCGAATTATCGGTCAAAAATTCGGTCATATCGGCCGAACTTTTTTTTACGGCCGATACGTATATCGGTGGTAAAAAACCGATATAATTCGGCCGATACGCACAGTATCGGCCGAATTTTTGACCCCTGGGTCAAGCACAGCCATCGACGCCTGAGTCCAGCAGCCCAAGCCGCCCTCTGCCCTGTATCTTCCCGGACGTTCACTCCTTGGACGAGTGCCCAGAGCACTCACGTTTTACGTTTTGGGGTTTGCCCCCAAAGGCCCATTGTTGAGGTTTTGTGTCAACAACTTAGTGTCTATCACCCAATATTTATGTTTTGTGCCCACCTACTCTCGTTTGTATTGGTGCCCAAAACACCCAACGATTTGAGTGTGATTAAACTACCTCTCATGTCCATGGATCAAGGTAACAAATATCTTCTATATTTTTATTTTTATCATAAAATATTGATAAAATAACTTTACATGTTAAAAACTCGAGTTTAACGCGTTTATCATTTTTAACGGTAAATTCTTATTAAAAACGTATTTTTATCGCTAGATGCGGTAAATTTCTGTTAAAATCGTGAGATTTTACCATAAATTTTTCGTTAAAAACGCTTGCACCAAGTATACATTTTTTATTTCTAAAATATCATCTATATTTTTAAACTCCAGCTACATTATTTATTATTTTATTATTTTTTAAATATTATATTTTCTATGAGATTTTCTTGATAAATTTCTGACAAAAATCTAAGAATTTAAAAATAACCCTGCTATTAACAATTAACGTAATATATTGAGATTTGTGACAATGTGTGGGACCCGCAGTCCACTAACCCACTTCTCAACCTTAGTACTCACTCTCACTCAGCTGAGTAGACTCGCACAATTCTGCTGCATTTTAGTGAGTCACACCCACTCCTTGCTCGACCCTCTTCTGTTGCCTCAGTTCATCTTCATATGGATGGTTGGTCTTCTCCTCATTTACTTTCTCGTTCTGTGAGAAGTGAAAGCATTTTTTTTTAATGTATGGTTAGATGAAGTGAAGCATCCATCGATGCCCATCACCACCATTTATTCCCCTCCCCCACATTTCTTTTATTCTTCTCCTTCTTGGGTCGGTGCATTTACATCTATGTATAAATGTATAGAAGGCAAATGAAATAAATTGATTCCATGTATGAGCATAATCTACTTTGTTGTTTCATTGATTTCTAATAAACCGTATCCATTCAAGAATATAATATATCATTGCAAGACAATTTTATATCGAAATACATACAATTAATAATAAATTGAGTATTGTTTTGGACACTGAGATTTTGACAAAGGGAACATTATACTATAAGAAAATTCCAAATTTAGTCATATTAGATAGACACTTTTCTTCCTTTTTTTTTTCCATGTCTCCCTTCCCAATGACGAAATACATCCCCTCTTCCCTCTCTATTCAAGCATTTGCATCTTCCCTCTTTTCTCAAGCATTTCCTTGGCCGACGTTGTCTATTTCGATTGGTATTTCCACCGCAGCAACCACTCTTTTCATTTCTGAGTCTTTCTATTTCCTCGGCCTACACTATCAACTTCGATCGACATTTCTATCGCAGCAGTTTTTCTCTTCACTTCCGAGTCTCTCCATTTCCTTGGCCGACACACTCCACTCTCTGAAATGGCTTATTCTTCCCTCTCTTCTCAAATAAAAAAAAAAAAATCTTGGGCAGAATGGATGATCTTCTATTATTGTATGCATTTGGATGGTTTGAAATCACAAATAATACATGTGGGTGGGGGTGTTACAATCCACCCCCTTAAGACCAGAGCTGTCCCCAGCTCTGTTACATTGTAGAGTTAGATGGTCTACAAAGTTCGAGTGTTAAACCGTGCTCTGATACCACTTGTCACGACCCTACTCCAACTTTCCAGTGTGATATTGTCCTCCTTAAGCCTACTCTGCCCTCATAGTTTTGCTTTGGACCTTGGCCATGGCCTCACCCTAGGGGAATAGGGGCTTCTCTCTTATCAACACCCATCCCACTAGGTATTTACTTAACGTCTCTCTATACCAGTTTCCTTATAAAATTCTCCACATTTATAGAAATCAATCAAACTATTGAATATTTATTTTGATCTTTTTGTGAGCTTTGCCGCATTCATCTGCAATCATGGTTTTGTTACTAGGTTCTAAGACTACAGAAAGAAATGAAGAATACTCAAATTCCTGCGCCTTGCAAATGATGCCTAAAGCCATTCATAACAACCCACACAGCATTAGCTCTATCTAGAGCCACCGAAACTTCATTGGCACAAAGTACGTCCATCTTATTTCTCTGCTAAATTCAACTGCATAGCTTTTTATTCTAAAAAAATATCATTTTAATAATAAAGGAACGAAGATACAAGCCCCAAAGCAAAAAAATAAATGCCAGGCACAAACCACATTGTGGTGAAAAACAAGCACTTAAGAGAATATAGGCTTCCACTTCATTGATCAAAGAAATAAGATCTCCAACTCAATCACAGCTCCTATTTCAAATGCTTCAGCTTCAAAATCATTGTTCATGTCCTTCTCCACAAGCTCATCCACCATCCGATCTTCCATACTTGTACACAACAAGACCTCCTTATAAACTTCTTCCGCTAATCTTTCCTCATTCCTTGAACCAATGTTTTGTAACCACATCCAGTGTAATGGCTGCATTTCACATCCACAAACTCACTAACATAATAAAATACTCCACCTCCTGCTTATTTGCTCCCATCTGATCTGGTTTGCTGATTCCTACTGCATATTCTCTGTCTACCTTCAGATATTTGACACTAGCAAGGTCTTGTGGTTGGACAGAACACAGCTTGCTACCTGCAAGCAGAACGTATGGACTCGTGCAGTGACTGAAAGATATTGATAAAACGAAATAGGACATTAGTGCAGAACTTTCTTATCTCCCAACAGTTGCATGAATTCGAAGGCATTCTTTTATCAAAGAGATTGGTTTATCATGCCTTTGTTCCATGATAAGAAATGGCAACACCTTAACTAAACATTAACTACAAAAAATTAAAACACTACAACAAATTTGTGAATTACTTTGCATCTGACTCCATTAGACCGTGAGAAGTCTTTAACACCCATCTTGAGATAGTGACATTGTCTAAAAATACAAGGGAACAAGTGAATTGTAAGAATGCCTGCCAATTGTAATTCAGAACAGCGAAACAATAAGGGCTAAATCAAGTATACAATAAAAGAACAGTTAATCATTCCTTCTTTAGCATAAACAAGGAGAGTCCCCATTCAAAAGAGAAATTGGCCTCACAACTTGGTAATGAACCCCTTTATCAATCTCAATTCTTTCGCCCTAAGTTCAATGTTAATATTATTGAAGAAGCAAGAAAGAAAAAATTACGGAGGACCCAATGTAAACGGGATACAGAAGTTCCTGTCCAAAAGATTTAGAATTGCAGTACAGCTCATTGTGTTCTTTAATTGATAATGAATTACATTTGCATCAAAGCATGGAGCTCTAACAATCATTCTCTGTATGAGAATGTCAAAATCCACAAAAGGAAGAAGGATACTGTATGTTTACTCATTCATCCATGTCTATATCATTACATCTTTCTTTCTTTTTCTTTTTCTTACTATTATCACCAGAAATCTTGTATAACATATTAAAAAATCACATTACAGCATATATGAAAATTATATAAATCTCATAATACATATCTCTATCAATTGATTCAAGAAATTACTTAGTTTAATGAGAATAGTTATATGTCAATTTTTCATAGAAGTTGAAAGATAAATCTATTTGTGAAAAAGGAATAAATGTTAATCTTTATCAACTTATTTTGTAAAAATGAAAAAAAGTATGAATCATTATGATCTAACAATCACTTACCTAAGATAATTGAGAAAAACTAGTTGTTTGTGATTTATGACAGTTACCTATACTAGGTAAAGCATTCAATTTTATATTCTTCAATGCATGTGCAGTATCTTGATTTGGACAAGTTCTACTATTATAACCAACATTTTTACATATCCTGCATCTTCTTGCATTCTCCGCAATCTCAAATGCGAAATTATTTTGTCTTTTTGAATTCTTATACTTTGAAGCCTCAGGATGACGTCCTTTTGAATGCTGAATAATAGGTTCATGATTAAGAGGCATTGTATTGTTGACAAATTTATAAAGTTCATTTTAGAAAGATTTTTGATAGATTGAAGATCGCTTTACATAATTCTTCTTCATACAATCAAACAAGATATCTAATTGATCAAGATTCTGCTTTATTTGAATGTCCAAGTCGTATAATGATTGGATATCGATTCTCCGTTGTGAATAGAACTCATTTAAATGTAACTTCTCCATCAACATCATTTTGTACTCACAAGGTAAGTCCACACAAGGTAAGTCCATTGTCATTGTAAATCCATTTATACAAATGCATAGTAATGAATTATTTTCTAACAAAACATATTGCTTATAAATCTCATTAAATGCAAAATGTGATACATTGTCATTTACTTCGGCAATGAAAGGAATATTACAAGTATGGGGAATCTAAATTCTTTCAAAGTCAAGTCGAGCCCTAATATCTAGAAATTTATTTTTAATGGCATTACATATATTACTTTGAACAATATCAAGGTCATCCGTCGAAATATATATATATCTTTTCAACATAACATTTGTACCTTCTACTTTTGAACTCACTCGATTTTGAAAATGCAAATATTTGTCTATCCATACCTTCACAAATTGTTCTTACAAGGGATCTAACTGCTTGTTAAACAATTTAAAGTCTCAACACCCTCTCTACAATTTTCTTTAAACATTTCAAATGCTCCATAAAATACTTCTTAAGATGAGGACTCCACCAATGAATTCCACTCACATATAAATGCACACCATTCTCCTTCCTTCTTAAAAGGATATTAAAAATGAGAAATAACATTTTTGTTAATATGCCAAATCAATTCAAATCTTGCTTCTTAAATCCATTAAATTCTCTATTCAAATCCATCTTCTTTATTAGAACCCATTTAATACCATTGATCTTTAACACCCACTTAAACTCTTCCCTTTTAATTTCCAAACCCATTGACCGTCTAGCACCCACCCATCAATCCTACTGATCCCATTATTTCCCATTAATTCCATTTTATTCACCCATCCATTCATCATTTAATCGTGTCAACTTATCATTTAAACCAGTCAACCCATCTTATCGCTTTAAATCCGATCCCCGCTGCGTCACTTCTTTGTTTCTTTCTTTGTGCATTTTGACTGGAACGTAAGAAGATCTGTTTGCAATGTCAATCGGTCTTTGAACATCTTTTTATTTCTTTTGAGATTTTGCTCTTTTTTATTCATACAATATTTTTCATACTATAGATGTGTCGGTTTGTGTTTAAAAAAAGACTGGAGAACGTGACTTGTTTCTTTTATTAACTTTTTGACAGTTCTTTTCTTAATTTTTTTGACAGTGCAGGTGAAGCTTTTCCACTTCTTAGGACACTAATGGTGAAATTAGAGAATTCTATTGTTGCTGTTAGCACATTCCAACCACAAATTGATGAAATGGATGACTTCAATGATAGAAGGCACATTACTTTTTGTATATGATTTAAGGAAGAACATCTGATCATCTCCAGTCAATTTTTTTTAACATTAAGGATGTCCAGATCTCATAAAGTAATTAATCTTTTAGATATGTATAAACCTTTCTATCCACCGTGTGAATCCATACACACTGAGTAACACTAAGAGGAATAACCTTTTTGAATTGAGAGTGATTTGAATCTAAAACTTTCTACATTTCAGATATGTTCTTGACTGTGAAATCAACCCTCACGTAATTCTCTCACACATCTCTTGCAGGATACTTAGTCTCTCACCATTTCATGTTCGAAGGCTTTAAATAAAGATGAGTTCAATAAGTAGAAATTATTAATCTAAAGTCATTAAAAAAGAATAGTAATTACCTAAAAAATTAGCTAAATTAAATTTTTTTTTTACCCATCTAAGTGTAAATAATGAAATAGAAAAAAGAAATATTAAAATATAATTACTTTTAAGTAATTTTTCACGTATAATTTATGTACGATGTCTGCAATGTACGATGGGTTAACGAACATAATCTCTGAATTTTCCCGTGTCACGTTAGTATTCGCAGTCTCTCTTAGCAGCGAGTTTCTACACACATCGCTGATGCGACTGAAAGGAAAGAGGTGTATAGTGTAAAAAGGAGGAGAAAAGGAAGAGAGGAGGAGAAGTGAGCGAGGGAGAGGGAGAGGGAGAAATGGAAATAGAAGATGGGGTTTTGATGATAACTGACTCGATTTCAATGAGTGCAAGGGTTGTGGTTTGGGCTTTGCACCATTTCTCTGTCTCCCTAAAGAATTTGAGAATCATCACACAAGCATCTCTTCTTGGTTTGCTTCCTTTTTCATTTTCACTTAACTTTGTTTCCTTTTCATTTTGGGTTCTTGCAATTATGGGTTTTGATGATTTCTCGTTCTTTTTTTTTTTTTTTGGAAGCTCATAATTATTTTTTTGTTGGTTTTGTTTTTGCTTGAAATTCCTACTCTTTTTAGGTGAAAACTGTTTTGAGTTTTCTGGGTTATCTCTATTTCTTTTTTTCAATTCGTTTTTGTTCTGCTGTGTTCAATTTCTTTCTTTCTTGTTTCAATTTTCCTCTTTAATTCTTCTCATTTTATTTTTCCTGAACTAGCTTAATTTTTCTTCTACTTCTTCTTTTATTCTTTTCTATGCGTAATTTCAGTTCTATTCCATTGCTCACCCGTGTTGTTGCTTAACTTCAATAATTTCAATTATTATTTAATTGAAGCTGAGTTCTTTGGTCTCGTTTTTTCTTTTCCATTGTTTCACTTGAAATTGAATTGCTCCTCTTTAGGCTGCGTTTGCCGAATTCCCATTTCAGAGCTGAGAAAATTCACTTCTGATATTCCTTGTTAATTCTGCTCATAGAATTCCCAAAGTTTCCAAGCATGTAGGAAAATTGAAATGAATTTTTTTGGGTTCTAATAGTTTATGCTTTTGTGTGTTGACAAAGAGTTCATGTTTGTTAGTGGATGATCAGGGGTTCCATTTATTAGTCTAATTTTCATACGTATTTACAAATTCAAATTGATTGGTTTATTTTACAGAAGGAAATCTTTACTTCACACCATCTTCATTGTCGGCTATTGTTTCTATCTCGGAGAAGCCAAGTTTTCACACACAATCATGGTTATCAGAATTGGCTAAAGTTCTTAAGCCCGGTGGCTCTATATTTGTACAAGAGCCTTCTTTCTTTGATGAGAGCAAGGAAACTGTAAGTGTCCCATTTTAAAATGCAGGAAATGTTTGTTGTTGATTTCCTTGCCAATTTGTCATTGATATGGAACTTGATACAGGTGTTGAGAGAGTCAAGAGCATCTTTGAAGCGAAATCTTCTGTATGCAGGATTCTCTGCATTTGAGCGTTTTGAATGCCTTGATCATGTAGCTGAAATCTATACATCAACTCAAAATTTTGAACTTCTTGTGGTAATTCCATACTTCTGGTTTATTTCTTTGTGCATTTTGACTGGAACCTAGGAAGATCTGTTTGCAATGTCAATCAGTCTTTGAACATCTTTTTATTTCTTGAGATTTTGCTCTTTTTTATAAATACAATATCTTACTATAGATATGTCGCTTTGTGTTTAAAGAAAGATATGTTGATTTGTGTACTGCTGGAGAACATGACTAGTTTCCTTTATTAATTTTTTGACAGTGCAGGTGAAAGCTAAGAAACTTTGGGATGGAACTATAGCTTTTCCACTTCGTAGGACTCCATTGCTGAAACTAGAGAATTCTATTGTTGCTGTTGGCAGCACATTCCAACCACAAATTGATGAAATGGATGACTTCGATGATGAAGACACATTACTTTCTGCAGATGATTTAAGGAAGCCCAATTTAACTCAAGGTTTGATTGCTAAACATTGTTAGAGTTGTCTTTTTACTTGTTGGGTTTGCATAAAATCTATCTTTTGTTTGCTAATTTCTTTTTTTGTTAAATGAATGATACACTTTGCTCACTTAACAAGTACTAGATTTTTTCCCCATGTTGTCATTAGTCATTGCTGTTGTTGTCGTCGTCGTCTTCATCATTGTAGTTTCTATATCCCATATATTTGGGGTCGGCATTGTAGCTCTATCAGGGCCAAATTTTTTGTCACTCTTCAGCCTAACAATATTACCACTGGGTACTTGTGTTGCTATCAATGAAGCTGCTAATGAACATGGAAGAAAAAAAGATGAGAAATTTAATTTTAAGTTTCTAGAATTCTAGATTAATGTATCATTTATAACAATACAGCTATATTGCCTGCGTATAGTTCCATGTATAGGAATTTAACATTGGTAAGAGGTGTTTAATTCTTTTATCCCAATAATATCTGATGCAGGCCACCTGCATATGATAATTTAGATCGGGGGTTTTAAGTCGAATCATGGATTTCCATGAAGAAACCCACGTTCTAGTGTTCAAGTATGGTCTGAACTCTGAACACATAGAACCTTCTTAAGATCTAACTTGGAATTGTGGAGTACACATTTAATTAGAATAAATGGAGAAATGCATTAAGGAGATTTTAAATGCAATTAAGAAATCCAATTAATCTAATTAAAAATAACTCAACGCAATAAATACAAATTAAAATCAAAAGACATCAACTCACCGTCCTGGAGAGATGGAGAAAAAGAAAGCTTCTTGCTTTTCCTCAATTTCAAAATAATTCTAAGTCTTCTTCACAACTGAGGCCAACACATTAATTTATAGGCCTTATTTTCAATAAATAAAAAGAGAAATAAAGTAAATAAGAATTAAAAATTAAAAGACCTTTCCAAAATAGGCAGTTGCATCCCAGCATGTGCCAACGTCTCCATCTCCTTCCTTCCTTTCATGATTTGATTTTCTCAGTTAAGTATCAATCATAAGATCCAATCTTGAGCAAAATTCTTCCATGATCTTTATCTTCTTATTTTATTTTTATTTCATTCCTTCTTTGCTCCTTTATTTTCTTATTCTCTAAACTAGCAGCACCGAATGGGGTGGTCTTTAAGCAAGATGTTCGCTCATTGAACCTGCTAGGGTATGGCAGTGTGTAGCACCACTGAGTTGACAACATTTGTGTTTAATTTCATGGATCTTTGAGGCCCAACTTGCCTCCACATGGGCCCAGGCCCATATCTGTTCGAACGGGCTTCAATTCTAGTGCAAGTGGGTCCATTAGAGTGAGCTTGGGGTCCCCTCTTTCCTCCATCGATCCGTGCCTGAATTCGGATAACAAACTCATCAATTTGATCTGATTGGACCGGCTCATCTTCGGTTGGGCTCACATCGGGTTCATCGGGTTCGACACTTGCATCAATATCATTCACTGGTTTGGCGTAATATATTTAATAAAATGTCATGTAAAATAACAACAACAAAATGCATAGTAGTTAAGGTGCGAGATGCAATCAAGGCACCAAGGGACCTTGGAGCTTAAAGCACAAGGTGTATCTCTAGGTGTGAGCCTAATTATGCTAGGCACACTTATTTGGATACTTCAAATAGTAAACTCATGGCTTTATGTCTTATTTGCATCAATATTAGCAAAATACAATACTGCTTATCAATATATTGGCAATTCAGCATCCAAACACATTATATAAGGATATAAGCATGTATTGCATACATGCACAAGAGTACTGTCTAATGATTAGAATTTTTAATTTAAGTATTACTAACAATTACGACATGTTATTATAAGATTTACTAACTATTACAAAAGTCCTTAAAAGAGTGTCTTATTATAGTTAAAATAAAATAGTATAGTTAAAATAAAACAAAATAGGTGAGGGCCTCGGTGCAAAATAGATCTGGAGCCTAGGCAAGGTAGACTCAACTAACTTGTGCCTTTGACTACTATGAAAAACTGATGTATGCATTTTACGCTACAGAATCAATGAATATTTTAATATCTAGTTCAGTTTCAAAAGAAGAAAAGGTGTGATAATATTATGTTATCTTGGAATACATGTTAAATATATAAAAAAAAGGTCTGGAATAATCCATGAAGAATCTGACATTTGTTGGTGCATGCTTGATGGCACTATGAAGATTCCAACATTTGTCAGTTCATGCTTGATGCACCATTGTACTTGGTTCAAAGAACTAGGCCGCATCAAAATTCATGAAGTTGAGATATGTGCATATGACAATCACTGTTTCTCTTCATAGTCTAAGCTGTATTTATATCTATATTTTAGATTTAAAAAATCTAGGCTGTGTAGAAGTCTGCATATGTCAGCATGAACTTTTTTGTTTGTAATGTTATAGCTTTTCTTGGAATCAGCTATGAATGTCATGAAAATTGCATTTGGTAGAATGTTTGGGCTCTAGGGGGGGGTGGAGGTGGGTGGGTTGAGAAATGGTTTGGAGTTGAGAGTATAGTCTTTAGCAGAAATATGTCAGAGACCGAGTATGTTCAATGTGTTTGTCTTTAAAGTGTTCTAAATGGTGTTTTTATTGGTAATGTGTAGATAGGAGGATCTACAAGTTGAATCCTTTTGAGGATTTCTGCTGCATCATTCTAGCATACTCTTTCCCATTATTCTATCCTTTCAATGAGTTGAAAAGTTTAGAGAGTTCTTGCACTCCTAAGGGTGGAGGCCCTTTGTTGGTTGGAATTGGTGGGTAAAAATGGAGACGTTTGAGCTTGGGTCGGGCTTGCATTGTAAGGAGCTCAACCCAAGCTAGACTTCAAACAAAAAGGCTCAAGTTTGAACTTCAGCCCAACTAAGGACTGATGGACATGAACGAGCAAGAAGAAAAGCTTGATACGTCCAACAAAAGGCCCAAGCTCGAGAAGAACTCAAATACCAAGTCAAACACTACTCTGCACATTTTTCTATACTTTTTATTTAGTTATTGTATTTTTTCATGTTGGCCGTTTTTTGGAATAGAATGCCAGAATAGTTGGAAGACTGAGACGTTCCACTGTAGAGGTAAAACTAGAATGGCTAGTGGAACAGATTTGACTACTTAGGGTTTTCCAGAAGTCTAAATTTAGATTAGCAGGTAGCGATGTGGCCTAGGGGGATTTCAGTTTCTTCAATGGTAGATTTGAGAAATTTGGCTGGCTCTTTGTAACTACACGTAGGGAATGGATTAATATGAAGCCATCTTTAAGTTGAGTCTTCCCTCTTCAGGACATCTACAGCTTAATTTTGACAAGAGTTGCATTCCTTCTTGAGGTGTAGGTGGAGTGTAAGAAAATCCATTTTATTTTCTTCCACACAGTGAGATGTGAGAAGGGGGAAAGGAGGTTGGACATGGAAATTTCGTACTACTTGAATGTAGAAGCTCTACTTGACTGTGATCAAATCAACGATAAGGCATGGTGGATTATTTGATTGCAAGAGGAGATTGGGAGAGGGTGACATGCCAACCAAGGTAGATATGGGTCACTCCTATTCAATCAAGAGTAGTATTTTTGTTTGCCCATATAGTGGAGATATTTTTTTTTTTTTATAACTTTTTGTAGAGAGAGAAAACCTTGTGTACATGGGGAAGGGTATCTAGTTATCAGGTTTTGTTTTCCTTTTATAGAGGTTGAGACCATCAGCTACATATTACACACTGGGCTGGGTATATTCATGGAGGCTTGATGGGTTAATCTGTTTGTGGTCAAGCCAGTGTAGGGGTACTGTTTTTTGAAGCTTGAGAAGGTGGAAAGATGTTGCTGTAATAATCACAAACTTGGTTGCTGTAGTTGTTGTACCTATGCATGTCGATTTGTTGTTGCAATGTATGTTGTTCACTTTGTGGTTGCAATATGGCTGCTGTTTGACTTGCGACTCCTTGCCATAGCCACTTGTTGTTGCTACCATGGCAATATGTGTTACTGCAGCATTGTGTGCGATGGATTTGCCACCACACAAAGACACATTCACAACCAAAAAGGGGTCAAGGCAGGTCCCCAGTTGGTTTGGAGGTTGTTACCCCCCTATTGGAATTTAAATCTGGTAGGGTCATCCCAATTCCTAAATTGCCACCCTAGTTGAGGCTTGATGGGTTAGTCTCTTGGTGGTCAAGCTAGTGTAGGATTGCTGTTGTTGAAACTTGAGACCAAGGTGCAATGATGTTGTAGCATCAATCACAAACTTGGTTGCTGTAGTTGCTACACCCATGCATGTTGGTTTTTTGTGGCAATGTATGTTGTGCACTTTGTGGTTGCAACATAGTTGCCGTTAGATTTGTGACTCCTTGCCACAGCCACTTGTTGCTACCATGGCTTTATGTGTTGCTGTCGCATTGTGTTTGATGGATTTGTCAGGTTGGGGTAATGTTGGGGTCCGTTGTAGTTGCATTCTCTGGGCCCACCATAGGGATTAGACCACCCAGTTCTTGTTGTTGGAGGCCCACTATGGGTGTAAAACCTCCTGTTTTGTGTGGGGCTGCTAATGACAATGGCGATTTTGAAAAGTTGCTCCATGGATGGTCAAGTACCTATAGTCTGGTTATCATATAACCCTCAAATCTGTCTGATTATCTATTTGGGTCTATTTCTTGTTGGCTTCTAGTGCCCTAGGAGAGTGAGTTTGGTGAATGGATAAAAAAGATCTAAAAGAATTTTCTTGGGGTGATTTGGAAGAAAGAAAAGATTATTTGGTGAATTGGAGCAGGTATGCTTGGCATAAAGGGTGAGGGCCTTGGCGTTAGACCTATTATGGATGTCAATTTTTTTTTTTAAAAAAATTTAAAGAACATCAAAGAAAGATTATGAACATCAATGTTTCTCTCCTAACTAAATGGTTATGGACATTGAGTAATGGTCAAGAGCTTTGTGAAAGGCACCCTAAACCCTTGTTTTCTTTCTTAATAAAAGTTTTTTCTGTTACTGCTCAAAAAAAAAAGTTCTGCAATTTGGGTTTCATTGGACACTATGTAGAACATCAGGTATGTGGATAACTATAGTTCTTGTGGGGAGAAATTTAAAGAAGGTTTCATTTTTAGGTGTGGTAAGGGAACATAATTAGTCTTTGGGCTGATTTGTGGTGTATTGGGGTACCGATTAGAAGAATGTTTCCTTGTTAAGTCTGGTCTTTGGCTGGAGAACTCTTGTTGAGAACTTCTAAAGACTAGGTGGTCAACTTGTTCAGTTTTGCAAGTTAATGTGCAAACTATTGGATGAGGAAGTTGAATGCTTCTTTGGCACCATCATTTGATGTCTAGCTTGTTCATCCTGGTATCTAGTGATAACTGTAGATTTTTGTCCATAATCATCAAGATTTTATCTGTTAAAACCTTATATTTTTGGGTGCATATGAACATTGATGAGCCTGTGGTTTTCCCTATGATTTGCAAATTAATGGCACTTCCATATGTTCTTTGCTTCCTTTTGATAACAGAGTTGGGCAAAATATTGACCTAAGACAATTTATATTTTATACCATCAACATCTGACTGTAACCAGTTGTTCTTGTTGTTATGTGGAGAAAGTGCACTTGAAATATTGTAATAGGAAAAACAAAATTAAGTTAAATCACATAAACATACAACAGAAGGTGATACAACAATTTAATGTGGTTTGGTTTGATACCTACGTCCATGGATGAAAGGGATGATGGCTGTCCATGGATGGTTTGGTTTGATACCTACGTCCATGGATGAAAGGGATGATGGCTTCACTAATCAAAAGAGAGAAGAAGAAGAATGAGAGAACTTCAATGTGCCAAGCACAAATACAAAAGGCTCACCACTCTTAATCTCACATACAAAGAACTCTCAAAACAACACAAAGAGAACTATCACAAATTGTCTGTCAACACTCTCAAAAGAGACCCAAAGAAAGAATCCCAAATTTTTATTTGTCACAATTGAGGGTCTAAGCCTCTTATATAGACTTTTGGATTTCCAAAGTTAGGGAGAAAAAACCTCTACGAAATCCATAAAATAATAATATGTTATTCATCAAGGATAGGGGAGAGATGAAAATGGAATCATGATTTGCATGTAATCGGCCTTCGCTGGCCCTTCCAAATGGTTGCTTCCAGCCCAATGCCCGTGGGCGGTGGTGGTGCTGGAAGTACCTTCTAAGCATTACAGTTTTTGTGCTTTCAAGAGGCGGGAGTTTTAACTATCTGGTTTTGGATTTTGCCTCTGCTTCAATGATTTGGACCTCCTCCAACTATTCCAGGTGTTGTGGGTGATTCCTTCTTTGGTGGATCAATCTCATTAAAGTATTCTTGGTGACATAATATGGAATTTTCTTTATGGTTTCCTTATTAGCTACATGCAAAGCCATCTGCTCCACTGTGAAGTGTGAACCTTAGGGAGTTTGGGGTCTAGCAAATCAGGATATATGCATGGGATGTTGCAGGAGTGCTTTGGTAGCTGTTTCTCCATTTCATCTTGATCAACCTCGAATGCGTTCTTGCCCTTACTATAGTTTGATTATAGTTCTATTGTTTGGAAAGGCGTTGTATCAAATGTTTTTCTTGTGGTCCTGTTCTTGTGTGCCACCTTATTTCTCTCTAATAAAGTTTCTGTTATCCTCTTTAGAAATGGCCCTCTGAAAGATATAAGCAGCTGTTGGCAGTGATTGCACATTCAACCAATAATTCTACTTTCAGATTTACCTTTCCATGGTGGTGAGAGAATTGTCTTCGTGGTGTTAATGGGCTTGAAAGACTATGCTGGGGAGTTCATGAGGGCATCATATCCATGATATTAATAATGTGTTGTGGGATGAACCAACATTGGTTGTATTATCAGGTCTACGCTCTCTCTTCAAATCATAGACCGTTCATTATTGCATAATCACTATTTTGTGGTTGCAACTATCCCATCTTTTGTCAAATTTCATGTCGTTTGATGTATGGGAATTCTAATGTGAAGACCTACAAAATGGTAGGTGTCCTGAGGCAAATTGAGTTATGGAAGAAGAACCTGTGCAACTTTAAAGTTAGGGCATGTCTAGGTTGTCTTTTCTCCATATCTTTTGATCATGAAGTTAGATTGATGATCTATTGTTTATGTGTCTCACTCTAACCAACGTAACCATGTGATACTGACAAATATGGCCTACTTTTGATTGCTCTGACAAATGAGGTTATAGTTAACTAGATCTTTGTGGATTGCACATGATCTTCATGGATTTTCTTGAACCTATTTGTTTTTTCATGGATCTAACTAGATCTAGGACCCCATCCTTTGCGATCACACTTGGCAAGCCATCTTAGTGACTTCCAGGTGCCAAAACCATTGATCAACACTATGAATAACTTAGCAATTTCTTTATGCTTCTATACAGAGCACTGGTAGGGTAAATGTGAGGGAGACTCCTCTAGGGAGACTGCCCATCTACAAGACAGTGGAGTGACCAGACGGAGGTGTCCAGGCGTCACACCCGACTAGTCTCCTGAGTGTTTGAAAACCCCCCAATACGCACACACCTGGTAAGTCTGCGGGGAGTGTCCCTTCATTAGAGTCACTAGGGGTTGAACCCAAGGTCTTAACCATTAGGCCAACCCCTTGGGTTGAAATTTCAACTATTATAAGGTCTTTATTTTTAAGGTGCGACCATTTTTAAGGACCATAGTCGCACGATTGGGATGATTAGATGGATCACCCGCCTCTATTCATGTGGTCCTTGGCACATGGCTCCCATCTAGATGGCCCATATTTCACTGTGGATGGGCAATCTCCCTATCTAATCTTCTAGGAAGGCTCCTAGAGCTGCGCTTTACCCACATATTCATTAAGAAAATCGTTGAAAAAAAAATTCAGAAATACCCTTTAGGTGAGATGGCTGATTTGTGCACATCATGAGTTGATTTGTTTGGAGCATGATGAGTTTAGCGAGTATCATGTTAACCATGCCAGGGTAGACAAGATGATTCAAGACACTGACTACACAATTATCCATTGTTGGTGCACAGCCCTTGAATGAAATAAAATATGCATTTGATTAGGTGTTGCTCATCTTGTTCTGCTTTTAAGTAGTACTCCAGTACTGAATGGCAGTTACAGCAATCATGATAAAGGTCAACTAATTTTTTCTGAATCTACTCAAAATTGTGGAAACTTGATGGATATACAGAAGAAATATTTATACTTGATGTAAGAGACTTTTGTCCTAGCATACCTACTTTCCATTGGTTCCTGGACTTTGTGGCCAGTTTGAACATCCATGCTCATGAAAAATGCTTGTTGACTTCCCAATTGGATGACTGATGATGAGTATTTGGGTTGTCTTCAAATGCATCTGATGCACAAAGAGCTGTAAATACCTGAAGTTAAAGATATTGCTGATAACCGACATATCCTCTCATGGGCTAGCTGAAATATTGTCTGTTATTACAAATTGGCTGTTACTATTAATATGCACGTCATTTCAATGCACACATGCACAGGCACATGCATACACACACATAGGGCACACAGATGGGGAAATGATCAGCCACAAACCCATGAAGTTCTCTCATAGTGGAAGCTCTATATGAAGCCTATATCTATGATAGTGTTGGGTGGACTAGATCTATGTTTGCATATAATGCTTATAAAAAATTAGCTTCATTTGAACAACTCTAGTCCACATGGGTGTAGCTCAACTAGTAATCTCCCACCTCAGGAAGCAGGAGGTGCCAGGTTTGAGCCCCCATGGCTTCACCTGGTGTGCCCTAAGGGCAGTGGGTATAACCCGTGGGGGTTTTACGCTGGGTTTCCCGCGGTTTCTCACACGTAAATTCAAAAAATAAATAAATTAGCTTCATTGAATGACTCTAGCCACGGTTATAAAAGATCCGAAAATCAACAGTAGATAGGGGTAAAATTTTATCATGTTCGATTCCATAGCTAGTCATTCAATCAAGCTGATTTTCATAAGCACCATATACACAAATACCCATGGGATCACCTGCAAAGGAGTTTGCATCTAAGTTTGGTGCAAACTTTGGATTGTAGGGCCAACAATGGATCCAATGGATTCATTCCCCCCTCACACCCATACCCCCCATGAATTGCACCCATCCCTAATTTGACTTTTAGAGCCCATTGATCTAACCTAATGAATTTCCACATTAGATAAATTTGAAATTTTGAGGGCTTTAAAGAATGACTTATTTTATGCAATCAAGATGAAATTTTATTAGCACTATATACATGCAGAGCTTTCAAACCCACCCATTCATGTGGGCCTAGGTAGGCACGTCATAACATCATCAAACATGGTGTAAACACGTTTGCGATATAGAGGATGAACATCTATGGAGGCGTATATCATATATAAAAAATCCTGTATTTTTGGTATGATGTGGCTGATAGGCCAATGTATAGGTTATCAGCCAATTTTTTTTTGGGGCGAGTCTAACATGTTTGTTATTATTCATCATTTGAATGAATGTCCTATCGATTCTGCCATGTGGATGAGCTAGATCTTTTGCCTGCTCAGCTGAGTTTAAGATCAATGACCTATCAGTCTGCTTGTGTTGAATGTGTGGCGTCAATATACATTTTTGTCTTTGATGGTTTCTCCATTTCATTGATTGATTGTGGATATGTTGATAAAACCTCAGTCCTTCTCAGACTCACATACTTGAGAATTGTGAAATGCAGCGGTTCATGGTGTCTTTGTATATACACCAATTATAAAATTAGTTGTTTCCACTGATTATCTACATGGACATCCCCCATGTTTGTTTTTTCAATTTCTCATGGCTAGCAGTACATTTTCCAGCTGTGGAACACATGTACATTTCCTACTTAAATAATCTGATTATTGGGAATTGTTGATTTGACATCTCTCTCTCTCTCTCTCTCTCTCTCTCTCTCTCTCTTAAGATGACAGTAAAAGCTTTCCGTAATAGAAATACAGTATAAAGAAAGGATTAGCGTACGAGAGGAATGCGAAATCCTAGAAACAGAAAGATAAAAAAAAGAAGTAACTCCTATAATTGGGAGCCTTTGCGCTAACAGTACCTTCTTGTTTGCTAAAGATACCTCCGTAACACCATCAACACTTTGTTTCCATTGTTCTCCAGCCTGTAGCTCATCTTCATGAAGGATTTCTTTCTCAAAATAAATAAATAGATAGATTACCAAGATACA
Source organism: Chimonanthus salicifolius (assembly GCA_013350335.1). NCBI lineage: Eukaryota > Viridiplantae > Streptophyta > Magnoliopsida > Laurales > Calycanthaceae > Chimonanthus > Chimonanthus salicifolius. Next base: position 16,262,858 of record CM023534.1, on the reverse strand, counting down.
ATAACTTCTTGGCAGTCTCACAAAGAGGTCTAAAGTTGCTGATTCTACGACTACCATGTTTATTGACTGATTGAAAATGACAGTTTTTTTTTTCCTTTGTATGTGTGGGATGCTTGTTGGATAAAGGATATAACAGTCGGCACACTATGAAAGTAGTGGACCATCCTCCAGTTATTGCACAATGTGAAAGCAGGCTATCCTTCAGAGATTACAGGCTGGACAAAAGCCGCTACCAGCAAATTAAACATAGTCAGGCTCATAAACAACCAGATAATATTGCCGGCATGAGTACTGGTTTGCATCCATTACATGGATTGCCTCATTAGTTCTCAATGGACAAAATGTAACTTTTTATTTTTAACATTTTGAGTTGGATGTTAGAATTTGGTATTTATTCATTATCTGGATGGGGCTAGATGACTTGATCAAGATTGAGCGGTTGTGCTCAATTTTTTGGATTTAGTTTGATCTTTTCCGTCCGTGATTCTTTATGCTTGATATACCATGAAAATAATTTTTATTTATACTGCACTCTTGCAATGTATTATGCAATCCCATCTTATGATTGTTGATCTATGTGTTACATAATCACTGCTAAGTTATTTCAACTTCTTCTATTTATTGAGTTAGATATGCAACATCGAAATCGTCAGATTAAAAGAGGCAAAACTAAAGCACTGAATGAGCCAATGGAAGAAAAAGCAGCTAAGAACGTGATATGGGATGCTGCTATGGATAATTGTTTATGTGACCTCCTTATTGAACAAGTAGAAGCAGGGAAGAAGGTTGATGGCAAATTTACTGCAGCAGCATGGAGGCATGTGGTATATACTTTCAATAAAAAACAAGGGACAAAGCTGAACAGAATTAAATTTAAAAATAGACTGAGAACATGGCGGAAGATGTATCTTGCATACCAAAAGTTAGAGAATTTAAATGGATTTAGGTGGGATCCAATTTTACAATGTATAGTGGCAGATGAATCAGTTTGGGAAGCATACTTGCAGGTAATACACATGAAACCTACCTCTGTGTGTGCGCGTGCGTACATGTCTGCTTATGCGTTTGTGTATGTTTTTAGACATTCTCTACTCATTTTTGTCCTTGGATAGAATTTTGCTATCTTATCTATGTGCATATTTTCTTAACAGAAAAATCAAGACATGAAACAGTACAAAAATAAACCATGTCCAATTTATGAGAAATTGCGTGTCATTGTTGCGAAGCATGTGACGGATGGAAGCAGTGCTGTGGCAGGCGAAGATGATTATGAACCTCCTATGGATAATTATTCCTCTGGCAATCGAACCTCAAGCTCTTCTGATCAACGAACCCCAATTGCAAGCTGCGGTGATGAAATGCCGTTGTTTCATCACCTTAACGATGATGAAGAACTTGATGATGTTCAAGATTCCACATTGGTGGCTCCCCCAGGATTCACACCATATAGAGGGATTCATGTTCATCCGATGCCAACCACGCTAGAGCCTAAGCACAGGGGCAAGATTAGGAAACGAACAGAAGGAGAGGCCATAGCACAATCTATGGACAAAATGGTCAATGTTGTCGAACTATTTGATGTTGGTATGCTGGCCGGTAAGCATAAACAGGACCCTATGGAAGATAAAGTTGACAGAATTTGTAAGCTGGTGCCCGAGATCCCAGACATTCTGCCAGAACACATCTACCTGACTATTAAATACTTAACAGCTGACGATCGCAGAGCATCTGTATACTTAGGTTTGCATGCCTCCTTTAGGCGGCAGTGGTTTAAAGACAATCTCCCTTATATTGTTGCTTTTGCCAATGCAACACCATAAATTATCTTCTTCCTTTTGTAGATATTTGTGATTATGAGCATTCCATTTGGTAGAATTGCTTGTGTGTAGGCTCTCTTTTGGGGAGTTTCTAAGGGGCTAAGTGTTTCTCATTGGTAGTAAGGCAAATGGGTTTTTCGCTGTTATGGGATGTTTTCGCTCCTATTTTAGTTGTTGTTGTTGTTTGTTCTTTTGCCTATTGATTCTGGAATTTGCCCTTTTTCTTGTTGAATTACATGTCAATGTGGAGTTGATGATTCTCTTGATTGCCGTTCTATGGATTTGATCATAGAAGGTAAAGGAGGTTGTAATTTAATGATTCATTTTGTTATTTTTACTGTTTATTTGTTTATGGTGATGCTTAACTTTTAGACTTTGAATCATCTGAACTCTCTTTGATGGCTATGGTAAATGGTATTAGATTGAATGTTTGACATTTATATAGTTTCTTTTTTGTTTGAATCCCATATTTTTTTATGGCAAAACGCAGCATCGACTTCTCCAGCATTCACGGGGAGCATAGGCACATCCTGCTAATGAAATAATGGGTGCCTGTATCAGGGACCTTTGATAATATCTTGCTTAAATGTCTGAGTGCATTTGTATGTATTGGTTGGTAACTGGTTAATGGGAACCTGCTACCTTGGGTTGCAATATAGAGCACCTTATTTTATAGAGGCTCACGATAATCTGATTGCACTGGAAAAATTACTGAAGTTGTAAGATTATGCGTTGTCCCTTCAGTTTTAGAGATGGAATGGGCTGGAGCTAACTGGCAATCTGTAATCTGACATCTTTGTGCCTTTTCTCAATGGCTTAAGTTCCTACCCTAAAGATGGTAACTCAAGCTCAGTCTGGGTTTGGCATGTACTAGAATTATTTCCATATGACCGAGCTGTTACACCAGTATCGCTCGTTGTAAAAAGCATCAGTGTACTAGTAGACAATTGGACATGTTAAATTCCCATCCAATTGATGGATTGTGGAGTTCAGGCAGGGAATAATGTGTTAAATCTTATGTTTTACTTGCTGGCTCTTTGAGCATTATGTATAGGGTTGAAATCGGGTTGGGTCTGGTTTATGGAACCCGATTCGAAAATCTCAACCCGACCCGAACTGAATTCTATCCCAACTCAATCCAAATTTTGATTCGACCTACATTTTGAACTCATTTTAATCTTATTTTAGCCGGATCAGGTTGAGTCGCGTTAACTTGAAAATCCCTCAACCCGACCTGACTCGAATTTCGTGCGGGTTTCTATCTTCTCAACTTGATCTGACCCATTGATCTGACTTGCATGATTTCTCGGGTCGGGTCAAAACCCAATCTGAGTTTCACCCCTAATTCTGTCAAAGTGGCCAAGTTTCATCATGAAAAAATAACAATCGTTGGAGTACCTTGCTGCCAGTTTAAGTGCTAAACGTTGGTGGGCTTCTGCAAGGACCCGCTTGGTGGGGGGATTTGATTGTGTTTCGTTAAGCTGGTGATGCTTCTACCGAATAAGGGAAGCGATTGGTATACCAATATCTTTTATTTTTGGTGCACCAAAAATGAGTGAAATATCGATTGTGCCTAAATTATTTTCAATTCCTCTTCTTTTCCTCTTCCCATTGGTTTGGATAAAATGAATATTTCACTTATTTTTTGTGCACCAAGGATAAAGAGTTTGTGCACCAATCAATTCCCATAAAAGAAAATGAGAATAAATTGACAAAAAAACAAAAAAAATTAACATTGCAAAATGTTGGTGAAATTTTTATTATCTTGTATTATGGAGGGGTTGACCGTTACATTCGTATCGATGAATACGCACTGTATCAGCGTTAAATTATCGATACGGTTTCCACTGCATTTTTTTTGAAAAATTCTAAAAATTTGCATAAATTTTAGAAAAATATGGGCTTTATTATATGTAATAGTATTTAGATATTCAAAAGGTTACGAAATTGAGATTTTCAAATATTCTGAAAAATTCCCAAAAAATCTATATAAATGGAAAATAAATTATAGTAATCTTCTGCAAAATTATTGACGTAATTAATTAAACATTACATCAACCATTTACAAACACCATTACACTAATTTTAAATAACTTCATTCATGAATTTCATTTCATCAAAAGAATTCATGAAAAATTTGGAAAAAAATATTTTCCAAAATGTAATATACAAAGTCATACCTCCATTATCCCTAAAATTGAATCATTAAATAAAAACAAAGTTTTACTTATTTTTTATTTATCTTAGACCAAAAAATTCAGATTAAATTAAAAAAAGTCTAAATGCATGAAATTTAATATTTAAACATTATATTTCTCTATTAAATCACAGATAAGAAAGAAAAATAAGGTCTTTAAAAGTTAATACCTGAAGTACTTCTTCAAAAATTCCATAAAAGAATTGGACGAATGAAAGATTTAACCAAGAAGTTGACTTAAATGTCATAAATCTCACAGAATGAGTTGAAAATCTCTTCAAATTGAGGTTGAAATAGGTGAAAAGGAGTGTTTTTTTTTTTTTTTTTCTTCTCTTTTCTCCCGAGATTAAAGTTACTTTCTACGTGAGAACCACAATTTAAAAAACAAAACCCATACGGACGCTTGGACCCCGCAGAGCCATTGTATTATATCGACCGTTGCTTTCAGCCTATACTTAAGGTATTTAGACACTAGAGTTCCTTTCCTGCATGGCGGGCCGTTGGGGAAACACAGCTGAATAAACGAGACAAATGCTTCAACAACGTCATGATACCTCGAGTACAACTATAGGCCGCCTGTCGGAAAACGAGGGTAGGCCCAGGAAGCACTTGTTGCAGAGGGGGTCCCACAAGTTGCAGAAGGGGCCCCACAAGCACCCGCCGCCCCTTCTTCATCTTCTTCTTTCACGGGTGCTTGCACAGAATTCGCATGGACAAGGAAAGCAAGATAGGCTGCCTTAGGATGTGGGCTAGATTTGGATAAATTTTATCGGCGTTATTTAGAGTTAACTTTGATCAGAATTTTTAAAAAATGAAAGAAAAAAAGTAAAAAATTAATCTCTTACTTCTACTCTTTATTTACCAAACATGGGTAACCCATGACCTCCATTCCCCCAAATCCAAATACAGCTCTAGTGGCGGTGGTGGAGTAGGGTGGGTGGTGTCTATGTGGGCTCCTGTGGTGGTAAGCTTTTCTCCCTTGAAAAATTGATACAACTGGTACTTGCAAATGCAGCTAGTAGAACTGGATATTGTTCATTGTTCATGCAATCTAGTTATACAATTTTTTTTTTTTTTTTTTAACATCGATATCCTCACCTTATATTGGATGTTGGAATAACCTCACGAGTACGTGTAAACCTTCCAATCCGCAGGTCAATAAGGAATAATCCTATGGATAGTGACCTAAAGTGATTGAACGTGAATTAAACTCAAGACCTCACTTTAAATCTTACCATTGAAAAGAGAAAGTCTTCTTAATTTTCAGGGAAGACATCTTTGGAGTTGAGGTGAAAAATTCGACTAATTTGTAACGTATCGATTTTCTGTGTTACATCATGGCTGATACGCTACACCATGTAACGATCGTCCATTATTACATAGATACACTCTGTCGCAGGCGTTATGTATCAGTTAAAAATGGCAGTTACACCTACTTAAAATCAAATTGAGAAGTGTAACGGCCGTTACAAGTCATTACACCCTTTTGAAGTTAAAAAAAAGGAGGAGAGAGAATCGGTGCATAGGCCGTTACAATCCGTTACGGCATCATATCGATACAACATCTGTCTGTAACGGCTGTTACTTTACAAAAATCGTTTTTTTAACCCCAGCTTTGGAGGACCTGAGAAAATCAAAATATTGTGAAATTTAAAGAAAATGTACCAGGGTATTAAATAGAAGGTCCAGACGAAATCTGATTTTATATTTTTACCGTCATTAATTCATCATGATGAAAACAATGTATGATGCCTAACCTTTACACCGTTTACTTTTAAACCGTGGTTCACCACCGCGTACCGATTGTTGATCAAATTGTGCTACACAAATTATGCTACACTCGTAGTATAGTATTCTGCGATTTTTCAAATGTAAATTAAAAAAAAAATCTCCAATATAATTATTTATTATTAAGTTTTAAGACCTTAAAATTATGCTTAAAATATTCTCATCGAATTAACTTTTGACATGTTCGATCATCCATGCATAGGCCTTTTGAGCAATCATATCAGCCGATACAGTGTATCGCCACCTATCAGATAAATAGCATATTTTGCTATTTTTTTATTTTTTCAAAAAAAATTATAAGAAATAGAGAAAAATGAAAACCCTAGTATGAAATTCATGTTCTCTTGTGCCTTATAATGACATTATCTTCTATTATAATTCATTAGTTTTTAATAAAAATTTGAATTTCATAAAAAATTGGAATATTAAAAAAACTACACATACACCCTAAAAACTAAAATTAATCACATGAAGGGCTCTTCATCTAATTCAATAAACATTCGTATAATATTTTGTTAAATTTTCACAAGAAACTCTTTATCTTACAATACCTGAATTTTGCAAATTTTTCAAAGAAAAACTTGAAAGTTCACACAAACACCCCAAAAACTATATTAATCACATTGAGGCATCTTCATTCAATTTCAAAACTGTCAATAACATTTCATTAAATTATTTTCACAAAAAACCTTAAAATTGAGATACCTTAGATAAAAAATTAAAAAAAAGAAGGATAAATCTAAATGAAAAAAATGTCGGAGTAGACAAACAGCTAAAAATATTCTTAAAATTATGCCCAATATAAGAGTCAAATCGTAAAACAATCGCAACGACAAATTTTTTTTTGAAAAAATAAAAATAAGTAAGACTGACGTTTTACCATATAGGCCAATACAATGATTGTACGGCCGGTACTATGTATATCGGTCAATATTGTATCTTATCGACCAGACTTTTATACCTTTTCATACGGGAGGATTAACACTACTCTTTTAATGATTTTAAAAAAAGCTTGAGTTATCTTAATACCTATAGAATATACTTGTGCACAACTATTTTCATGGAAAATGATTTATTTGAGGATTCATTTTCATAGAAAATGAAATCTATAAATCTTGTTTTCTACGGTTACCAATTTGCATTGTTTGGTGCAATAAAAATGTTTTTGCAATAATTCGTTAATGAAAATTTTCTATTCTTATGTGGGTAAGGCATCAGTTATAACTTAATTGCACTTGATTAGAAGCTAATGATGATGATGATCAAAACAATAATAATAACAACACTAGTAATAATGAAATAATTTACATTATGTAGTTTTTTTTTTTGAATTTACGTGTGGGAATCTTGGGATATCCAGCGTAAAACCCTACGGATGAGCTCACTACTCATAGGACACACCAAGGTTAGGCCATGGGGACTCGAACCTGCAACCTCCCACTTCCTGAGGCAGGAGATAACCAGTTGAGCTACACCTTAATTCATAATCTCCCTAATTTAATTTAAAAGTTCATAAGTCACGACAGGTCATATTAGCTAATGAATTTGGGGGCATTTATACATGGGAAATTATTTGTATTAAGTCATGGGGCAAGTAATAGATCATAGATACTGTGTTTGGCCACGAGTCAAGTTATGGATCAAATCATAGGCTGAGTTAGGTTGACTATGGTCATTGATTTGGTTGATTGGATCATTAGATTAGGTCGATGGATCAATTGGATTTGGATCATGGGTAACTGAATGAAGTTTATAGAATTCCCAATCTTCTTCCATTGTCAATGCCTTTCTTATATACATAATACAATCCTAATTAGAGAAGGAATCCCATGATTTGGGATTACAATCGGAATGCTAATATTACTAGGAGTCTGCAACCCCAAGTCTAGTAGAACTCTAGTCTCCTTAGGAGTCTACAACCCTAAGTCTAGTAGGACTCTAGTCTCCTTTAATACTCCCCCTCAAACTCGACAGCAGGGGAACATACGAGTTTGGAACTGAACTGAGAAAAACGTTGTCGCAGGTAGTCCTTTGGTGAAGATGTCTACAAGTTGGTCAAGAGATGAAACAAAATGAATCTGATGAGTCCGGACAGCAACATGTTCATGGACAAAGTGGTAATCAAGCTTGATGTGTTTACTGCGAGCATGGAACACATGATTGGCAGCCATGTAAGTAGCACTGATATTATCACAGTAGATCACCATTGGAGAAGAGGGTAGAAAGCCGAGTTCACGGAGAAGATTATTTATCCACACTGTGTCGGCACAAGTGTATGTCAGAGCCCTGTATTCAGCTTCAACACTGGAACGGGAAACTATTGGTTGCTTCTTAGCACACCAAGAGACTAAAGTAGAGCCAAGAAATATACAATAACCAGTGGTAGATCTACGACTATCAAGACATCCTGCCCAATCAGTAGGCAACCAAACGCAATGGGCAAGTGGAATGCTGGATAGGTAGGCCACGACCAAAAGACCCTTTAAGGTAAGGGAGAATTCATTTAACAGCGTCGAAGTGAAGTGTGCATGGCTGATGCATATATTGAGAGACAACATGTACTGCATATGCAATATCCGGTTGAGTGAGAGTGAGAGTGAGTTATTGAAGGGCACCGGCAAGTTGATGATACATGGTAGGATCGGAGAGCAAGTCACCAGAGGTATGCGATAATTGAGCTTTGGCAGCCGTAGGTGTGAAGCAAGGTTTACAATCGAGGAACTTGTTGCACTGAAGGATGTCCAAGCTACTTGTTTTGAGTGAGATGAAGCCCGCAGGAGGTTGGAGTGACTTCAATACCCAAGAATAATGAAGGCTGTCGAGATCCTTGATCTCAAATTCTGTACCCAACTGTTGGATAAAGGAGCTAAGCAAAGATGAGGCATTCCCTATCAAGACAATATCATCAACAAAAGGAGTACCATAATAGCAGAGTCTCGACGAAAGGTAAACATGGAGCTGTCAGCTTTGCTCTGAACAAAGCCATAAGAGAGAATAAAGGAGCTGAACCGTTGAAACCATGCTCTAGGTGCTTGCTTAAGTCCATAGATGGCTTTTTGAAGTTTACAAAGATGATGCGGTCGGCGGGGATCAACAAATCCTGGAGGTTGGGTCATATATACGTCTTCAGTGAGAGAACCATGAAGAAAGGCATTCTTGACATCCAACTGATGAAGAGACCAATCACAAGACACGGCAAGACTGAGCACAGTGCGGATGGTGGTTGGCTTCACTACCCGGCTAAGTGTTTCATCATAGTCAATACCAGCATGCTGATGGAAGCCTTTAGCAACAAGACGCGCCTTGTATCGTTCAATGCTGCCATCAAGCGCATTTTTATTTTGAAGACCCATTTAGACCCCACTGTGTTGGCATTAGGTCGAGGAGCGTAAAGAGACCAAGTGTGTTGTTTAAGAAGAGAATTGAATTCTTCATTCATGGCATGTCTCCATTCCGGCTAGCGAACTGCTTGAGTATAACAGGTAGGCTCGACATCAGAAGAGATGACCATTAAGGCAAAGGCCTGCGGCAGAGGGCTGTCTAGTGACAAAGTCAGCTTGCTTTCGAGGTTTGAAGATACCATCTTTAGCCCTGGTCTGCATGGGATGAATATTGGTTGTTGAAGAAGGAGCAGGCGACTCAGGAGTAGACATAGGAGATGAAGGAGGGAAAGTGACAGTAGTGGAGGATGGGGCCACATTTGTAGGTGACTCGCAGTGGCCGTCGAGGAAAATTGCGACGCTGGAGGAGATGACTGTGGGGATGGTGGCGAAGCAGTGGCTGAAGGCATCGTGATAACTGGGATGAAAACCATCGCTGACGAAGATGAAGGGTCAGTGTTGAATGCCCGGGAAGCACATGGGAATGTAGCTTCATTAAACAAAACATGGCGTGAGATGTAGACCCTGCTAGTGGGAAGATGAAGACATCTATATCCTTTGTGACGACTGCTGTAGCCAACAAAAACGCACTGAAAAGATCTTGGTTGCAATTTGTTAGTGCAATAATCTCCAAGATAGGGATAACAAGCACAACCAAAGGTGCGGAGAGACATATAGTCCGGTGTGGTACCATACAATAACTGAAATGGAGAGGATCAGTTTAGGAGAGGGGTTGGCAATCTATTAATAAGGTACACAGCGGTACTCATGGCCTCAACCCAAAGGTTATTAGGGAGATGAGATGCAAGAAGTAATGTGTGTCCCATCTCTGAAATATGACGGTGTTTCCGTTCAGCAATGGCATTTTGTTGAGGGGTATGTGGACATGATAGGTGGTGATGTATCCCTTTATGCTCACACAAACGATGAAAGGCAAAATTTTCATATTCTTTACTGCCGTCACTTTGAAAGGTTTTGACAGAAGAAGAGAACTGATTTTCAACCATTGCAAGAAAATGAGTAAAATGATTAAAAACTTCAGACTTATTACTCATAGGAAATATCCAGGGAGTGTCATGAAAAGTCATCAGTAAATAGTACATAATATCGAAAACCAGTGACCAAAGGAACAGGGGATATCCATACATCTAAATGAACTAAAATAAAGGGGAAACATAATGATTTTTATTAATAGAAAATGGTAGTTGCGTAGACTTACCCAAAACACAATGAGTACAAAATTTAGATGGAGTAAATTTAAAAGAAGAACTTAGACATTTATTTGAAGAAAGAACTTGAAGAACTTTAGAAGACGGATGTCCAAGACGTTGATGCCAAAGAGAGGACGAGGATGTAATGACCAGTTCTGAGTTTTATCGATTTTTTTTTAGAGATTTTCGAATCTCCGAGTTGTCTTTGGGACCTTGGTAACGGTGAAGAGAGTGTGGGCGCCGTGGTGGGCCCAGTTATCGAATTTCAAGTTTGAAAATCCAGAGGACATTTTAGTAATTTCATAATTTTTATGTATATTGTCATGAAAAAAATTCGTTGAAAAATCACACTTTTTCCTGATCGACGTTTGTTATTCGAGATTTTTCAGGTTCTCGAATTCTTTGTATTTTATTTTCTTTTGAAAAGAAATTTATTTGCAAAACCTTAGTATTTAAAAAAAAAAAAAAGAAGATTAAAACCTTTTTTTTCCCAAACCCTAACCCTTAAAATCCCTCAACCGCTCACGCCGCACTGTAGCCGCACTGCTACAGTGCCTTGTGAGTCCCTCCCTCCTTTTTCTCGGTGGGCTCTCCCCTCTTCTCCTTCAAACCCTAGGAAACCCTCCCCCTCACCGCAGCCACAGCCGCACCAACCCCTCCTCTTCGAATCTCTCTCTCTCTCCTCCATCTCTTCCTTCTCCTCCGCGATCCTTCCTCTCAGCCTACCTCAGCCACATCTGATTTTGCGCCTCCTTCGCCTCCAGCGTCGAATCATCACCCCTCCCGCCGTTACAGTCATTTCCAGGTTTTCCCTTCTTCTTCTCTCCATGTTTTTCTCTGATTTCTTGCGGTTTTCCCGATTTCCTTACCTTTTCCCCTTTTCTTCCCTCTCGGGTTTTCTTTGATTTTCAGCGATTTTTCCCATTTTCATTGATTTTCTCTCTTCCTCCCCCCCTTTTTTCAACTCAGCTGAGCAACTAAGTCAGCTCAGGTTGAGTTCCCAAGCCGACTCAGTTGGGGTTTTGGGTTGACCCAGCCCTTGGGCTGGGTGTGTGACCCGGCTCGGCCCACTGGCCCAGATCTGACCCGACAGACTGGTTCGGACCTGGCCTAGTCCAAGTCCAGGCTTGGTCCGACCCAGCCAGTTCTGGTCCGGCCCAGTTCTGGCAAGCCCAACTTTCGGGCCAGACCCAATTCTTCGTGACCCAATCCAGATCGGCCCGTTTTGGGCCCAGCCCATTTTTCAGTCTGGATGGACCCATTTTTCAGTCTGGATTCTTTTTAGCCGTCTTGCCTTATTCACTTATTTGTTTTTCCTTGTTTCAACAGTTCGAGCTCCCTTCAACCCATCAAGCCGTTTGCTTGCTTCGGATCCTCGACTCTACACACAGTGAGGGAACTTATCACCGTTTTAGCATGCATTACATATATAAAATATATATTTCCGGACATGAAGTGATCCGAATGGAACCCCTATTTATTAAGTCACTCGGTAAGGGTCAACCGTTGAGAATGATTATATGACAAGGGGGCCTATTCGGGTGCATTATTGTCTACTATATGTTATTGTGAGGAACTTTAATTGGATAAATTAATATTGGATATGATACTTAGAATATATTGATGATACTTTGAGTATTAATCTATAAGAAGCACAAGCAATCCTGTCGGACGTAGAGATGTGTGTTTAAGTAACTCGTTATGCGCTTTTGACTCGTATGATGAGCATGACACTGATTTTTGGTTAATTATGTTAGAACATGCATATATTGTTATACATGATCATGAAATCATGTGCATGCATGAGAGGTAACCCACAACGGACAGTGTGCCATTGGGTATTGGGATGGAAGACCTTTTTATGTGTATATGTTTATGATGGTGTGATGATGTTGGTTGTTGGGAGGACTTTCTCGTTACGCTCCTGAGGTTAAGACCCTCATAAGGGATGCGGGCCTCCTCGTTGAGTTCCGGCGGTTGAGGTGCCTGCCCTAGAGTTTGGATCCCCCGGGCGTGGTCGAGGTGGTTTTCCGACACGGCTCGTGTGGGTGAGGTAGTTGTGATGTGCATTTTAAATTACTCGCAAGCGTACGAACCAGTTATAGTATAATGTATGAGTGCGAGGTCGTACCCAAGGGAAACCGACAAAATATATGTATGAAATAGAACATGGCACTATTAGAATAATGTGATTTTAAGAAAATAAGTTTCTAAACATGCAGTTATAATCTTAACTTAGAACAATAATTAATTTATTATCTAGTTTTAGTAGTTAATATAAATTTTGACTAAAATAATGGAGTAAATTTAAATGACCTAAATTTAATTTAAAATGTAAATTTAAGAGACAAATAAAATGTTTCTAACCTAGTTAAATTGTTTTGATGATTTTTTAAAAAAGAATAAAATAAATCAATAATAAATAAATTGTTTACATAATTTACAATGGAATCGGGTCAACTATCGAAGTCGACAGGTTATCCTATTTAAAAATATAAAATCATGGCATAGACTATGAAATATTCTAGAGTTATAAAATATAATTCAAATTTATTTCCTATTAAAATTCTAATTAGAATATTTATGTCATCCATTAAATCATAATTTTTTCAATTCAAGCCTTAGGCTTGAGTGGAATTTAAACTTGTGTTTCCCAAATCTAAAACAACTGTTCTTGATAAGAACCTTATACTGGAAAAACGGTCAAGTCCCACTGATCCTAATAGGGGTTCTACTTTCCTTGAAAAAATTCTAAAAATAATTTCTTACATAATGTTCATAAGAAGAATTAAAATAAAATATAAACCATCACTATCAAATATTTTAATAACTGGGAACACCATAAATCTAAACAACTGCCATGAATTTTTATTTAAAAATTTGGAAATAAAATACAATCCTTTGGACTTTACATAAAAAAAAAAATAATAACTTACAAGAAAATATTTATTTTTCTCTGTTTTTGGTCGTCCAACTTCAGTCCCTTCGACGTCTTACCCGGTTCAACCTTCAATGATCTCAAACACTTGAATTTATGGAAAAGAAGGGATGAAATAAGAGACCCTTCAAAATCAGTCGGAATAAGACCATTTAAATTCAAATTCAAATTCAGTCGGCCTTTTGTTTCCCTTATCTTAGTGAGCAAAGCCCATCTTCTTATCCCCTTTTTCTTTCTCTTACCATCGGCTACTCTTATCTTTCTATCTCTTTTCCTCTGCTACTATCCTCCCTACACGGCAGCTTTCATTTTATCCATTTTCTCTCTTAGGATCGGTTAATTCCCATCACTATCCGGCAGATAACTCTATGCATCGTGCAAAACCATCTATCTTCAATCATTGTTTCTATCTTTTCCTTCTTATCTTCTTTTTTCAGCTAACTCTATCTCTTCTTTATCTTTTCCAAATCTTATCCATTCTCTGCTTATTTTCCCTACACGGCAGCTTTCATTCTCAGACTCCTCTCTGCATCTCCTACTCTTCCACGCCTCTATCTCTTCATCGGCTGTTTCTTTTCTTTTTATCTTTCTTATCTTTCTTTTCTCCTTATCCCTATCTATCTTCCTGTTCAGTTGCCAGCTCTCTGTTCGGCTAACCTTCTTCTCATCTTCTTTATCTCTCCTTACCTTATCTCTTCTCTTCCCAGCTGAGGATCGGCTTTATCTTCCATGCAAATCTTACCTCTTCCTTATTCTTATCTTCTATTCCTCTTCAGTTGCCAGCTCTCTATTCGGCTAACCTTCTTGCCCATATCAGAGCCTCTATTCAGCCAAGAGATATCAGCATTGAACCAAGGCAGGATGCAACTCTTTACTGCACTTACCATTGATTTAACCCTCGTAGCTGAGCTCCAACCCTTATCTGGTAGAACCAAGCTAACGGCCATGCGCTCACTAGATGACTCATCCAGCAAATCAATCTCAGGACTCGGCGAAGAGGGAAGGCTTGCAGCTGCTGCTGTTCCGTCATCTCTGCTGCTGCTTTCAGTGCTCTGTTCATCCTCTGCTTTAGACTGCTGCTGTGTGTGGCGTCCCTTCTCAACTGGCTGCTATCTTTTGGATTTCGACCTCCATGACCGCTAGTTGCTGCTTCCACTACTGTTGTTTGCTCTTCTCCTTTTGCCTCAACTGCAATATGTGAGCAGCAGATTGATGTATGCACCACTGGCTGCTGTGTATGGCTGCCCTTCTTTCCTCTTTTTCTCCCATGAGTCCCTTCAACTAGAGAAAGAAAAGAATAGAAAAGAAATGGAAATAGAAAAAGAGATGGTAATAGTTTCTTTAGGCTTTCCTTCAGGTGCCGGGCACCCCGATCGAGAGCAAATGAGAAGGGTTGGTAAATGAGACTCAGTTTTGACTCGAATAAAATTTAAACATGAGTGTAGAAAGAAACTTAATCTACCCACTCTAAAGGTGATGTCGACTGAACTTTTGACTTTAGCTATTTTTTTATCATTTTTATTTTATTTTCTTGTATTTTTCAAAATAAACTGTAAAACTAAAAACAACATTTAAACATATCTAATATTTACAAAATAAGGACTAATTAATCTAATATTAAATGGTAAAATTGCAATTTTGCGGTGTTTATCAAAGACCCCCAAAGTTAGATTTTGCTATTCATCGAGCAAAACAAAAGGAAACTACGAACTAAAAATTTAAAAATCCTACACCACTTTCGCTGGTACTGTCGATTGCATTTAGCGCATGTAATAAGCCTTTAAACCCCTAGGTTACCCCTAGTGGATGAGTTATAGTCTCGTGAGGGTTTCCAGTAATGATACCCACAAACATCAATTTTTTTTTTTTTTTTAATTTTTCAACAAAAACACATAGCTAAAAATCTAAATATCATCCAACTCTAAAATTCATTTTAGAAGACTTATACTCGGAGTGTTGTGTGTGATAGCCAATATTAAGACAGTCTTCTTTTTCCAAATTAATACAAGTTTTATAAGCACTATTGGAAAATACGCTTTGACTTCAATCTTCACCAGATGTATCTCTCAAAAAGACTAACGCTCAAAGGTGGGTTTATTTTCTCTCAAGGTATATGTGAGTAGAGTTTACTTATTCAAATCAAAGTTCTCACATATGTTTTAAACAAAGACGGCATAGATAAAGAAAATAATTGATCTCATGATTAGATGCCACTTTCCTAAGAACGTTGAGTCAAACACCTTTATTTTTCCTCCTCTATTCTCTACATGAAATACCTTATTTAGACTTAGGATTAATAGCACTTTTTAATAGGACGAAACAAGGCTTAGGACTGGGTCATATCAAAGAAGGGATAAAAGACTCTAAAAGTTAACATTTTCATAAGAAAATGTTAGAGGTCTTCATAATATGAGCTGGATATTTTTCCTCTAATATTTTTCACAAATTTTTTTTTTAACATCCCATTTTGACTTATGGATGTTTTTTTCAGGAATTTTTTTTTTTTTAAGAAACCTCTTTTCTTTTCTTTTTCAACATCCCTCTTTGATGTGTGGATGTTCCCATTTTACTTTTTTTTTTTTTTCATTTTTCAGTGAATTCTATCCCAAATTCTTCCCTAACCTTTTCTCATATGATGATAGGTAATGGATATAAAATTTTGGGCTCGAACTCCATATCCAGAGTTGGGTATGGAAAATATGGATAGTCAATAAAAGAGGCTATATTAGACTCAAATGGAGAACTATCAAGATGGAATGACCAACATAGGTGGGTTTGAAAGCTCAAACGGTCCAAAAATGGCCTATATCCTATCATAAGCTTCATAAGATGATTTATTTGTTTCGAATAAATTCAGAGAAACTTCAGGTGTACTAACTCAAATTTGATGACGTTCTTAGTAATATGACCAAAACAATGATAATGAGATCACTCAATGACTCGATGCGCTTATAAAAAAAATAAGAGTTTACTCATAACCCTTAGAAGGATAGAATGGCTCTAAAACTCACTGGGTTTAAGTCTCCACTAGTATTCCTCTAGTGATCACTCGACTCATGAAATTTTTTCTTTTTCAGACTAACATTAATATGACTGTGTACATGTAGTTCCTAACATAAATCCTATAAAAATCTTTCCGGAAGAGTATGACATAAAGGCTTTTATTTACTTTTTAATGCTAAAATATATATATATATATATATATATATATATATATGTGACTCTTTTTACGTCAGATCGTTAAGACGCATGACTTTCTTAGACCTAAATTGGCATTCTTGTTAAGTACCAAGGTGTCTCAGCTTTTGCTTATTTTACCCTTAAAAGATTAAGTCTATCTCTCTCTGCCTAAGAAAACTGTGACTCATTTAACGTCAGATCGTCAAAACGTTTATAGTCCCTTAAGCGAAAATCAACAGTTCTTTGGACACCAAAGAGTCTCAGTCTTTCCGGATTTATTCTACCTTTGACTAAGTCTAAATAAATCTGTCTATTTTCACTAATAGGTTTATATTTTACTGCTGTCACACAACGAACTCCTTGCTCAGATATTATTCCAATACAATTTCCACGTCCACATTTGTGACAGATTCCTAGCCTCTTAGCTTTCCTCTTTGCAGCCAGAGTGCTTCGACCACAAAGAGGTCTGGCTTGTTCCTCTTAGATTTCTAGCTTCCTCACCCTCATAGCTAAGGAAACGATTTCCCTACACAAGTCTTGGGGAACTTGTGTTCTAGACAGACACAAAGCGAAGACAAAAACTCGACCGTCTACGTGCATGACTCCAATCCAGTTCTTTAACGTCTGCTGGTCATAAAAGCAAAACAGATGATGATTTTTTTTTTTAATATGACCTCAGTACCCCCAAACTTAAATTGAATATTGTCCTCAACGTTCCCTAATTGACACTGGCCAAGTGTAAAAGAAGAAATATTTTAGAAAACGAACAATCCGGGTTCGGACATACCTAGCAATGCATGAGGTGCAAAATGGACCAAATAAGGATATCCTAAACTGACTCAATGAAAACCTAAACTAGACACTGAAGATTCAGACGGACTCAGACATAGACAAATGGATATGTGGGTTTGGATAATGGAAATGATGGGGATGGGTATGGATTCCTCAAATCAGTCTTGGTACGTCTTCTGGATTAGACGATGAAACTTCACTCTTGCCCTTGGAGTTTGGGATAGGCTGACTGGGAAATCTACCTTTCTCCCTATCTCCTATTGCAAGTGGCTAATTGCCTAAGCAGTGTTTTAAGCTTGTTCATAGCCTGCTGGGTAGATTGCATGAATTGATGCAACGTATCCTCGAGAGAGGGCTTACGCTGTTGAGATGGACTAGATTGATAAGATTGATTTGACTTGGGCTGGATGATTTTGAGATGGGTGGAGTGGCTGGTTCTGAGGTGGTTGGTATGGTGGACCTTGATATTGAGGAGGTCCTTGAAATTGAGGGGATCCTTGACCTATAGGAGGTTGATTCTAGCTGCTAAGAAAAATTGGGATGATTCCGTCAATTTGGATTGTATGTGGCAGAGAAAGCGGTGCCCTGCTGTCCTCCAAAATTATTGAGTGCATTAGCTTGTTCAGTTGAGCACTCAGTGTTAGGTCCGAAGGAAGGACAGTTTTGGACAGTGTGTCCTAAGTTAGAACACATCGCGTAAACCTCTGCATTCAATCCTAATGTTGGGTTCATCGCCTGAGTCATCGCTAACGCATCGATTTTCTTTGTTAAGTTTGCAATTGCAAGCTTAACATCTAAGTCGATACTAACTTCGTATAAACCTCCTCTTTTTGAGGTTTGCGTTGAATTATCTCTTTTGGAGAAGTCTCATCGTTGAGAACTTTCTGCCAAGGTTTATAAGAAATTCCATCCATTGGTTGCAGTTAGCATAAAAAATTCCCCACCATTCATAGGCTCGACTATTGTGCGGTTTGATATGGTTAAACCATCATAAAAAAATTGCACGAGTCTTCCCGTTTCAAAACTGTGGTGGGGACATTTATTCAACGTATCTTTGAATCTTTCCCATGATTCATAGAATTGTTCACCCTCTTTCTAATTAAAATTTGAAATTTCTTTCTTGAGGACGTTAGTTTTAGATACAGGGAAGAATTTATTCAAAAACTTGTTGGCTAACAGATCCCAAGTTGTGATGGAATTTGGAGGTAGAGAATTAGCTAAGATTTCGCTTTTTCTTTAAGAGAAAAATGAAATAACCGAAGTTTGATGGATTCATCAGAGATGCCTTGGAGTCTGATGGTGGTGCAAATTTCTAAAAATTCTTTGATGTGTAGGTAAGGGTCCTCATGATCAAGTCCATGAAATGCGGTTAGAAGATGTAATAGGCCCTGTTTGAGTTCAAAGGCTGCATTAGTTGGTGGGACAACTATGCTTGATGGTGTATTAGAAGTGACTACTGAAAAATAATCTTGGAGGGTTCTCTCTTCGACTCTTTCTTCTACCATTTTAGGTGATGATGGAGTTGGACTGTCTATGACTGAGCTAGACTGAGCTCCTGACACAATGATCGGTAAATCGACAGAAGACTTGACTCGAACTAAACGATTGTGTGAATCACGACACCAATATTTCATACACAAACAAGATCATTCATGTACATCCAAATTCACACAAGAAGAATGCCTAAATCTAAATTTGAATTGCAAAATGTAATCAAATTTTTTATTTAGCTAATGGGACCCTAAGGATTA
Source organism: Chimonanthus salicifolius (assembly GCA_013350335.1). Taxonomy (NCBI): domain Eukaryota; kingdom Viridiplantae; phylum Streptophyta; class Magnoliopsida; order Laurales; family Calycanthaceae; genus Chimonanthus; species Chimonanthus salicifolius. The sequence continues at coordinate 16,243,804 of CM023534.1, read as the reverse complement.
TTTTTAGACTTGCTCCTACTTTTCTCTCCAAATAATCTAAGTCTCCGATAAGAGTTTAACCACAATCATGGCCAGGTAAGTTCCCAAGTAAGTGGAGGAGCACGAGGCATCTACTTAAGTTTCCACTTATCCTTAGGCTCTTTACACCTTGGTGACAGAACTAATCCTAGACACCATGATTGAAGAAAAATTATTCACTAGTTACAAAAATTAATTTAGATTGAAAAGGTTCCTAATGAGTATGAAACCCTAAAATCTAGCCTAATGGTTCCTTAATTGATTTTATTAAGGAGATACATAAACCAATTTTACTAATCTTATTTTTCTAAGTATTGTGAAAATAAAGTCCTAAATTATAATACAACATTCAAATAAATATGCAAACATTAACAAAACAATCTAAACTAATGCATGAATACTAACAACCTACATGCATGGACAAATTAAATGCAAGCAATAATAAAGAACATCTAAATAAATTTATATAAATGCATGAGATATATAAAATAAAAAGGAAAAAAAAAAATTAGGCACTCACCTTAGCCTTTTATGTGCATTTTCAGCAATTTTTTTTTGAAGCGAACAATTTAAAGCTCCTTAGCATGTTGTGCATATCTCCATTAATTTTTAAGTGCGGCATAATTAAAATTCCTGCAAAATAGATAATAAAAGATTTGGTGAAGATTCTGATTCAAATAATAAAAATAAAATAAAATACATGATACTAATATAAGTGCAATTGTCCTAAAGTTACAACTAATGGAAGAAATATAATATTTGTAATCTAAAAAATTTTTTAAATCAAGTCAAGGTTATGAAAATTTGACTCCACCCCATTAAATCAAAATTTTGTTTCAAATTTTTTTTTTTTAATCTAAAAAAAAAATTCCTAAGTTAGATGAAATTCTAAATTAAGTCATATCTCCGGTATTAGATTTATTTTCAAAAATCACATAATCTAATAGCACACAATTTATTTCGAGATTTGCCCCGGCAACGGTGCCAAAAACTTGATATGCATTTTAATTACTCGCAAGCGTACGAACCAGTTATAGTATAATGTATGAGTGCGAGGTCGTACCCAAGGGAAACCGACAAAATATATGTATGTAATAGAAAATGACACTATTAAAATAATGTGATTTTAAGAAAATAAGTTTCTAAACATATAGTTATAATATTAATTTATAACTAATAATTAATTTATTATCTAGTTTTAGTAGTTAGCATAAATTTTGATTAAAATAATGGAGTAAATTTAACTGACCTAAATTGAATTTAAAATGTAAATTTAAGAGACAAATAAAATGTTTCTACCCTACTTAAATTGTTTTGAATGATTTTTTAAAAAAAGAATAAAATAAATCAATGATAAATAAATTATTTACATATTTTACAATGGAATCGGGATCAACTATCGAAGGAGGCAGATTATCCTATTTAAAAATATAAAATCATGGCATAGACTATGAAATATTTTAGAGTTATAAAATATAATTCAAATTTATTTCCTATTAAAATTCTAATTAGAATATTTATGTCATCTATTAAATCATAATTTTTTCAATTCAAGCCTTAGGCTTGAGCGGAATTTAAACTTGTGTTTCCCAAATCTAAAACAACTGTTCTTGATAAGAACCTTATACTGGAAAAACAGTCAAGTCCCACTGATCCTAATAGGGGTTTTACTTTCCTTGAAAAAATTCTAAAAATAATTTCTTACATAATGTTCATAAAAAAGAATTAAAATAAAATACAAACCATCACTATCAAATATTTTAATAATTGGGAACACCATAAATCTAAACAACTGCCATGAATTTTTATTTAAAAATTCGGAAATAAAATACAATCCTTTGGACTTTACATAAAAAAAAATAATAACTTACAAGAAAATATTTATTTTTCTCTGTCTTTGGTCGTCCAACTTCAGTCCCTTCGACGTCTTGCCCGGTTCAACCTTCAATGATCTCAAACACTTGAATTTATGGAAAAGAATGGATGAATAAGAGACCCTTCAAACTCAGTCGGGATAAGACCATTTAAATTCAAATTCAAATTCAGTCGGCCTTTTGTTTCCCTTATCTTAGTGAGCAAAGCCCATCTTCTTATCCCCTTTTTCTTTCTCTTACCATTGGCTACTCTTATCTTTCTATCTCTTTTCCTCTGCTACTATCCTCCATACACGGCAGCTTTCATTTTATCCGTTTTCTCTCTTAGGATCGGTTAATTCCCATCACTATCCGGCAGATAACTCTATGCATCGTGCAAAACCATCTATCTTCAATCACTGTTTCTATCTTTTCCTTCTTATCTTCTTTTTTCAGCTAACTCTATCTCTTCCTTATCTCTTCCAAATCGTATCCATTCTCTGCTTATTTTCCCTACACGGCAGCTTTCATTCTCAGACTCCTCTCTGCATCTCATACTCTTCCACGCCTCTATCTCTTCATCGGCTGTTTCTTTTCTTTTTATCTTTCTTATCTTTCTTTTCTCCTTATCCCTATCTATCTTCCTGTTCAGTTGCCAGCTCTCTGTTCGGCTAACCTTCTTCTCATCTTTTTTATCTCTTCTTATCTTATCTCTTCTCTTCCCAGCTGAGGATCGGCTTTATCTTCCATGCAAATCTTACCTCTTCCTTATTCTTATCTTCTATTCCTCTTCAGTTCCCAGCTCTCTGTTCGGCTAACCTTCTTGCCCATATCAGAGCCTCTATTCAGCCAAGCGATATCAGCATTGAACCAAGGCAGGTTGCATCTCTTTATTGCACTTACCATTGATTTAACCCTCGCAGCTGAGCTCCAACCCTTATCTGGTAGAACCAAGCTAACAGCCATGCGCTCACTAAATGACTCATCCAGCAGATCAATCTCATGACTAGGCCAAGAGGGAAGGCTTGCAGCTGCTGCTGTTCCGTCATCTCTGCTGCTGCTTTCAGTGCTCTGTTCATCCTCTGCTTTAGACTGATGCTATGTATGGCTTCCCTTCTCAGCTGGCTGCCGTGCATCTCAGTTGGCTGCTATCTTTTGGATTCTGACCTCCTTGACCGCTGACTGCTGCTTCCACTGCTGCTGTTTGCTCTTCTCCCTTTGCCTTGACTGCAATATGTGAGCAGCAGATTGATTCTGCTGCTGATGTATGCACTGCTGGCTGCTGTGTATGGCTGCCCTTCTTTCCTCTTTTCTCCCATGAGTCCCTGCAACCAGAGAAAGAAAAGAATAGAAAAGAAATGGAATAGAAAAAGAGATGGTAATAGTTTCTTTAGGCTTTCCTTTAGATGTCAGGCACCCCAATCGAGAGCAAATGAGAAGGGTTGATAAATGAGACTCAGTTTTGACTCGAATAAAATTTAAACATGAGTGTAGAAGGAAACTTAATCTACCCATTCTGAAGGTGATGTCTACTGAACTTTTGACTTTAGCCATTTTTTTATCATTTTTATTTCTTTTCTTGTATTTTTCAAAATAAACTGTAAAACTAAAAGCAACATTTAAACATATCTAATATTTACAAAATAAGGACTAATTAATCTAATATGAAAGGGTAAAATTGTAATTTTACGGTGTTTATCAAGTTGCGTGTTTTATCATCGGACGTTGTCGAGGTAGTTATTCTTTAGTCTCCCGATGGTACTGATAGGGAGACTGGAGTTTATTGGAGGACCTGATGTGGATTATCGAGATGATGTCTCGATTTTGGTCGATGGATTATTGGTTCGTGGTGTACTTGGATTTCATGCATATGAGTACTCTTATTATTATGATATTCTGTATTCGTACGTATAATATCTATTTATGTTGCTGACTTGTGATAAGTATTATGTCTTTACTGGGCTGGTTAGCTCACCCCTTACCTTTCAGGTACCCCGATTGCCGAAGGGTCGTGCAGGCCCTTTAAGTAAGCACCTGGGGAGGAGCGATAGTAGATAAACGTTTATGTTCATGTTTGTGTTTTAAATTTGGAGACTCTAGTTTGTATGAGCTTATTATTACATGCTTGTTTGGAAGACTGTATAACTATGTTCAATTAGTCAAATGTCATTTGTTATGCTTCTTGACTTTCCGAACGTGTGGTTTGTAAGCGGGAGATAGTACTTCCAAAAAAAAAAAATTTGGACTCGATAACCATCTTTTACGACTTTTGAGATGTTTCGAAGATAACGCGCCTGTAGCGGGACGGGGTGTTACAGAGGAGCCAATGGCCGTCAATGCATGAGGAGATGCAGTAGAAGATTTGAAGGGTAAAGACTAGATTCACAGTGTGCCTGAAACAAAATAACACCGATTTGTAAGTCACGAATAACAAAGCCCCATGGGAAGAATGTGAAGCTAACAGAGTTGTCTTTAGTGAACTCAGCAACTAAAGGAGATTTTTAGTCAAGTGAGGGACATGCAACACATTAGAAAGAGAGAAACAATAAGAGCTGGAAGGAAGAGATAAACTACCAGTGTGTGCAATAGGGAGAGAGTCACCGTTGCCTAACACAACCCGATCCATACCTTCATAGTGAGAAATGTTGCTCATGGAATGAGCATCCCCAGTCATATGATTGGTCGCACCAGTGTCAGGATACCAGTTAGGATCAACATGATGAGTAAGTTGCATGCCAGTGAAGGTAGATGGAAGATCATCCTCAAACTGAGGCTTTTGACGGTAGCGTTGGTTGCAAGTAGTAGAAGTATGACCAAAGTTGAAGCAAATCTGGCACTGGACAGTAGGAGGAGGGGGTTGTCCAAGAAGTCCTAATGAGGAAGGTGCACGTCTGCAATTGTTGTAGCCACGATTGGAGCCATTATGACCAAAGCTACCACGACCATAGCCACCACGACCAAGCTGAGATGTGGGCAAAGAGTCAGATCGACCGTGCCCACCTAGACAATTGCGACCACACGAGAGGGTTGTCCATGCCCGCGAGAAGAGAAGTGAGCCGTGGGATGTGACTGAGTACTGCTGGCAGAAGAGGCACTCAGAATCGAGTGAGAGATATGAGACTCAAAGGATAAGAGTTGTGCCCGAAGATCCAAAAATACTGGTAGCTGAGAGAAGTTGATGATAGCAGTGACCAACATAGAGTAATCCGGCCCAAGACCCCGACGAACAGATGTGACGAGATCATCGTTGGTCACAGAAGCATTGATAGCAGTGAGTGAATCAACAAGTGACTTGGCATGCTGTAGATACTCAGAGACAAATTTGTCACCCTTGGAAATAGAGAGCAGCTGAAAGCGCAAATGAATCACATTCGCTAATGATTGCTTAGAAAAGTTGCTCTATAGGCAATCCCAAATCTGACAGGAAGTGGAGAGTCCAAAACTTGAGTTAGAACTGGCTCAGAGAGCGTAGCATTGAGGATACCTACAAGAGTGTTGTCCATCTGTACCCAGGTGGTATATGCAGGGTTTGGGGTAGATATGGCGGAGTCATCAGTAGAGAGGAACTGAGGAGGATATGGGTAAGTTCCATCAATGAAGCGCCAATGATTTTGGTAAAAAAGGAATGGTTTGATTTGAGCCTTCCACATAAGGTAATTTGACTCCATTGATGGAGACTAAGGCTGGAAAAATTAGAAATGGTGATAGAAGGTACAGAGGATGAAGTGGCAGCCATTGGTGATCTAATCTCTAGTTGGAACTCCTCTTCTTTCTTTCTTTCCTTTTTTTTTTTTTTGTCCTTCAAACAAAAGGCAAAAGCAGCGTCAGTAGAGAAGCTGCAAAAGACAAAGAGGGCATGTAATATTTGGGGTCAAGCATGAGGACACCAGCACATGGGTCCCTGCACATCCATCGAGGTGGAATGGTGTGGATAGATTTATTCAGACAAGGCAAACCACCATGAGACGCAGCCAAACAGAAATCATTCCAATCATGTCATAAAAGGATTGACTATGATAGGAGCATCAACAACCAAGAGTTGAAAGGGGACAGAGACACAACACACAAGGAAATGACGAGCCTGATTTGTAAGACAATGACTAGCACCTATAGCTGCATAAGTGAGGACCACAACACCCGAAGAAGGGGCGCAGTGTTGATTTCAGGCAGCAAGGGAGGCGTCGATTCTGATCGATTCTTATTGCAATGTGCGTACAAATCAGTAGAAGTCTAAAAAAAAAAATTAGGGAAAGGAGGGTAATCCACGTTCTGGCTCTGAAATTATGAAGTTTATAGAATTTCCAATCTTCTTCTATTGTCAGTGCCTTTCTTATATACATAATATAATTCTTATTAGGGAAGGAGTCTCATGATTTGGGATTACAATCGGAATGCTAACATTACTAGGAATCTACAACTCCAAGTCTAAGTAGAACTCTAGTCTCCTTTAGGAGTCTACAATCCTAAGTCTAAGTAGGACTAGTAATGGTTACTATCTTTTCAAACTATTTTTTATAGAAAAAATTGCACAGAACAATAAAAGATAATTATTTTCTTTTTTATAAAACTTATTTTTCCCCTAAAAGATTTTCATTTTCCATAAGGTAGAGAGTGAGTTTTAAACCTCCTACAAGTACCAACAGAGTGCATTTTCTCCACTGAGGAAAATATTCATGTTGTTTATGTAAATAGCAATGTTATCAGAACCAGACCGAACCGCGGATTCGACCGGAACAATGGCGATTGCGGTTCGGTTCTAGTTGAGAATCGGCTGTGGGTCAAAACTGAAGAAAACCGGTCAGAGTCGCGGTTTTCTACGGTTTTTACCCACAAACCGTGAGCCCCGGACCGCGGCTCACAAATTTTGAATTTTTTTTATTTATTTTTTAAAATTTTCCTTTCAAAATTAAATTAGAAAATATATATATTTGAAATATAAATATTTATTACCATTTCTATCACATATCTTTCACCGTTTTGATATATTATTCAGAGTTTAAATTTTATTTTTAATATTTATATTAATGTTATTGGTAAAAGATTACTTACTTAATTTTATATATAATGTTTATATTATATTACTACTTGACCGGCTTTGACCGCGGTCGAATCCAATGATGTGATAAATGGTACTCCCTCTGTCCCAATTTAGTTGTCTCATATGCATTTTGAGACAGTCCCAAAATAGTTGTCTGATATGTTATTTTGATATCTATCTCTTATTTATTGAAAGAGTTACAAGATGTTTGTTGGATACAAGTTCATGAGTCTTTTGATAGCCCTTCTTTAAAAAATTCAAAATTTTAAAATGGGACAACTAAAATAAGACGGAGGGAGTATATTACAAGACTTATTGGCCCCACTTATATGCCAAGAAAATTAAGAACCTCAAATGCTAAAAATTAGTTTTAATGGCTAAAAATTTAATTGCCAAATTGGCCTTTTCATTTTTATCCGCTGAAATTAGTTTTTCTTTTTAGATTTTAACAATTTTATTGCTATAAAATCATTGATTTCATCCCAATTCAAAAAATTGTGATGATTGAATAGATGAGTTTTCCTTGAGTCATGCACCCAACCTTATGGGGCCTATCTTATGATAGATGTTCCTAAGATGTTTTAACTTGAGTGGGTAAATGAATAATAAATAATTAAATTACGTAATTACTATTTATAATTTTGGTCTAGTAGATCAATGATGTAACCTAGCTTCCAAGTAAAAACCAAAGAAGGTTCAGCCACAAATAAAGGGTTTGTCCAAAGGCTCTAAATTTGAGGTTTGGAAGTTAGGTCCAATGACTCAAATCCGAAATTAAAATTAAAATTTTTGCTTCTCTAGGAAATCGAAACTAGAGAATCGAAACTAGAGAGTGAAGGAAATTGAAATGGATCACTCAACACTAATCTCAATTCAGACCAATTTTATACGGGACATACATTGAAAATCGATTAGAAAAATCAATAAAATTTCACTCAACAAAGAAATAATGAAAGCCCTCTAAATCTCATTTAGGTCAATAATTCACTATAGGAATAAAATTTGACTGAACACTTCGTTCAATTTAAATTCACACAAAATAATTGTACTTCATTCAAAGTCCCACTTTCATTTGCTGCCATAGGTTGCTGATGATGCCGTATCATACCTTCCAGATTTGGAAGGAATTCAACCTTGAGTTTATACAATCTTCAATGGAGAGATGATGATGAGGGAATTTCAGCCACTTTTCGACGATTCTTAGGTTGGTAAGGAAGCACTTTGAAATTAATTAAATCTAAATTATTTTGTGTGAGTTTAAATTGAAGAAGCCATTGTCAAAGTTTATTCTGCAGTGAATTGTTTACCCCGGTGAGATTTAGGGCCCTTTATTATTTCTGTTTTGAGTGAAATTCCATTCTAATTAATTTTTGAGATCCCATATTAAATTGGCCGGATTGAGATTAGTGTTGGGCTATTGATGTCAATTTCTAGCTTTAATTTCCTAGAGGTAAAATTTTAATTTTATTTTCAACAAACTATCATCAACAATCTATGACAGCAAATGAAGATGAGATTATTGATGAAAGGAGCCACGAAAATTGAAGGCAAAATGAAAAGGGCACCAAATCATATGAAGCTTTTATCGTAAAAAATAGGTTCAATATGACTTCCATTGTGGCCTAAACGGTCCAAATTAATGGCTTATGGGCTTGGTTATTGGGTCCAACCTTCTAATCTACTGAAAGAGACACAATTTAGTCCAAAAAAGTAGTCCATTGTGGCCCAAATTATCCAATGAAAGTTATGATATTACAATTTATGTTCTTATCTTCACCAATTATCTCCTTTGGCAAGCTTTGGGTGCCCCCTCCTCTCCTATTAATATTTTTCTATTTTTTATTTTATTTTTGATTTTAGAATACACGTCACTTTGAGATTTGATAGAAAATGTAGTATAATTTTGTAGGCAGATTTGATGTATCAAACAATATTGGATTTTTATAAATTAGATTCATTGGAAAGCTTATTCAATTAAATTTTCAAAAAAACCTAAATTTGCACAATTTTGACATAGACGATATTCGGAGACCAGTTTTGTAGCCAAATGTCATAGAGTTACGATTTTTTTTTTTTGTTAACTTTTGTATTCAAAACACTAAAAAAAAAAAAAAAAAAGGAGGCTTGCACGCTCCAATAGATGTCTTCACAAATTTGATTGAAGTTAATTGAAAGCAAACATTGCTTTAAGTCTCTTATTGTGGTGAGTTTTCTTTTCTTTTAAATTTAATTTTGGATTTAGGTTGAGTTGATTTTATTTATGTTCATGGTGTGTTGAATTGCATCATAAAGTTTGATTTCATTGATTGCATCCTCCCAGCATAATTAAAATTGGATTCTATTATTTAATTTTAAATCTCATTAGTGAATCTTCATGGTGCCAATTTTTTCTAGTGAGATTTGTGTTTTTTTTTTTCGATTCTTGTGAGTGAAATTGAGATTGGTGATTCACCAGAGTTTTGGATTTTTTCTCCTAACCAGAGTCATAGCGACGTTGGTGATTTAGATTGCTGAGTCTAAGTCGAGTCAATAAGAAAGGACCGTTTGGAATTCTCGTGCCGATATTTGGAGTCCAGGTTGCCAAACACAAGTAAGGAAATCATTGGAAGATGAGAATGGAAAGAATGAAAAGTAAGAAGGAAAGAAGCAAGAAAATGGAAAGTGGAGAGAGTGGAATTCGATTGATAGGTGAGAGAGCCGTTGGAGGGACACCAAACAGATAGCCGTTGCTGGGTTTTGGAATTTTTCTTCAGAAGGGGAACTGCAGTGAGAGAAAGGCATCTGTCCTTTGGGGGAAGAGGAGAGCATCAAGCAATTTTTCTTTCCTTTTTTCTTTTTTACTTTTATTATGAAATGGGTTTGGATCGGTTGGGCGATTTGGCCGGAGGAGTTATGTGTGAGTTATCGGTGACACAGAGAACTCTCACTCACCTTTTCCTTCTCTTCCTTATTCTCTTCTGTTATTTCTTTTTATTAATTTATTTTGCAGGTCTTGACTTGAGAGCTGAGAGAACCAGAGGCAGAAGCATTGGGGATCTTTGGAGAGACGGACGTACCACCGGCGAGTGACACGCCGGTGACGTACGGACGGGGAAAGAGTTCTGCTGGTGACAGCAGTCGAAGCAGAGGAGTTTGGGCAGCAGAGCAGCGCTCCTCTTTCATTTCTCATTTTTGAAATCTGAGAAGGCAGGGGATCTGGACACCTTCAGCAGTGCAGAGAGATCTGAGTTCTCGATCGGCCAAGACAGTGGAGCAGTGGCAGCGAGCCACCAACCTGAGCAGAGAGAGACGAAGCCAAGCAGGGCCGTGAGCAGCAAGGAAAGACGGCATCACAATGCAACGTGCATGGCACTGTGGATGCAGTTCCTTGGCACTGTAAACTGGCTGCAGCAACTTCTTTTCTTTTCTCTGCTTCATTTGCAAGAAGTTGGTTTTCATTTAATTTTTAGGCTATTTAATTTTTCTTTCAAAGTCTACTTCATTGGTTTATGGTGTTGGATATTTTATGTTTAACTTAGATTTATAAGCATTTTAGTTTTAAATAGTTTTAAGCATTGTGTTATTTGCATTTGAACATTTAATTAATTATCTTATTGGCATTTATCATTATGGTTGGCTAAGTTTTGAACTAAGGTGAAGGATGAAGTTTAGTTATTTACAGGGTTATTTTGATCCACTAATATTAATGTCAGTTTTAATTAATTGCATGGTTTAATTTAAATCTGATTTTTATTACGAATGCATGTATTTTGCTTGATTCTTTTGTGATTTGCGGATACGGTGAATGCTTAGAGAATATTGCTTCTTGATTGGTTGTGATTTGCGGATACATTGAGTGCTTGAAAATCCTTGTGATTTGCGTGATAAATTTCATTGATCTCTCCATGTCTATATACTTCTCTTGATTTATTGTGATTTTCGAATAAAGTAAATGCTTGATAAATCCCAGTGGCATGTGAGTTGTGCTCAAACCGATTTAACCATCAATTATTCAAACAAAGTATTTGAAAATTATTATTGATCTAATCGTCAAATCTTCAAGTTTAATAGAATCATCGTTCAAATTGAATTGAGACAAGTTGATGAAAATACCCCATGAGTTATTAAATGGATCTCCGAAACCTTAGTGCACTTTATTATCAGTTTTAATTCATAACAATCATTTTGCTCTATACTTTGTGTGGAAACCAAATTTCAATTTCTTTTTGTGTCTTAATCGGTGTTTTTATTCAGTCCCTGTGAATTCGACCTCAATCTCACCAAGTATTTTACTACTTTGCTACATGCGTTTTGGTTTATGCTTTCAAAGCGGTAACAACCTGGGAATGGTAATGGTTTATTTAGTATTTTGGATGTTATTGAAGTGATAAAATGTAATATTTCATGTACTTGTAATTTTCATTTATTTAAATTCAAATTTAAACGTCTTGCGTAATTATGCTTTATATTTATTGAAAGTACTTCATTATGCATGGGAATAGTTTATTTGGTGTTTTGGAAGTTAATAAAGTAATAAAAATGTACTAGTGAACCCCGTAAAAAATAAGCAAAAACTTGAAAGATTTTTTGGTATTTTTCCTTATATTTCTTAAGCTCATTTAAAGTTCTTAATTTTGTAAGATTAAAAAATTTGAATACTTAAATGACCACCACGTCCTAATGATAAATTACATATCTAGGATCCTCAGAATTTTCTTGATTTTCTGTGAAATTTCTAAAAAAATTTGATTTTTTTTTTTGTGCATATGTGACGGCACTCCTTTGAAAGAATACAATGTGAATGACAATATTTGGGAGAAATTGTAAAATACTCTTATCCTAATTTAGTCGTCGCATATGCATTTTGTGACTATTCTAAAATAGTTGTCTCATATGCATTTTAGAAGAGCTACAGGATGATGAAGAGAATTTTATAAGCCTTTTGATAACTTACAGATCTAGGATCCTCAGAATTTTATTGATTTTATGTGAAATTTAAAAAAAAAATTGATTTTTTTGGTGCGTAAAGGCCATGTAACAACCGTTACACCCGAATTTATCACCCCAACCACTCCTTTGAAAGAATACAATGTGAATGATAAAATTTGAGAGAAATTGTAAAATACTCCGTTTGTCCCAATTTACTTGTCTTATATGTATTTTGGGACTCTCCTAAAATAGTTGTCTCATATGCATTGTAGACGAGTCATAGGATGTTGGAGAGAATTTCATAAGCCTTTTGAGAGCCCTTCTTTAAAAAAACTGAACTTTTAAAATAGGATAACTAAAATAGTACAAAGAGTATGAAACCTCAACCCGTACCTTTTTTATCTATGGCATTTTGAGCATATGTGTAATTGTTAGGGGTTGAAAATTCGGCTGTGCTAAATTTTTAGCCAATATTTGATCTCGGCCGAGATTTTTCTCTTTCCTATTTTTTTTTTTAAATTTCAGTGGTTTTTTTTGAAAAAAATCATTTAAAAAAATAAAAAAGGCTGTTTTTTTAAAAAAAATTAAAAATATAAATATCGGCCGAGATATCGATCAAGCTTATGCAGATATTTGTTTTTTTTTTAAATAAAAAATAAAACTCGGCCGTATCGATTGAACTTTTTTATCTCTTTCTGATACTATGCATATAGGCCGAAATATCTGGGTCGTGAAAATCCTAAGAAATGCGTATCAGCTGAGATTGTGACCCCTGCACTAATTGTGCAGGGCCCAGCCCAGCCGCAAGCCCAAATAACAACTCCAATATCCTCATCCAAACGTATACCCCGTATGCAGGGGTCAAAATATCGGCCGATACTGTGCGTATCGGCCGATATAATTCGGTTTTTCAACCACCGAATTATATCGGCCGATACGTATAGTATCGGCCGTACAAAAAAAAATTCGGCCGATATGTCCGAATTTTTGACCGAATTATCGGTCATCATATCGGCCGAATTTTTAAAAATTCGGTTTTTTATTTTTTTTTTTTAAAAAAAAAACTTTTTTTTCATAATAAATATCGGCCGAGATGACCGATATATCGGTCCAAATCTCGGCCGAATCTGGGCCGAATCGGCCGTTTTTTCCCCCTAAAAACAGTAAATCTCGGGCCTGGGCCCAACTCAAGTTCGGCGATATTTTTCCGATATATCGGACGATATCTCATGTCCGATATATCGGGCGAGATCTCGGACGAGATCTCACCTGTCAACCAATTTCTCCCCATCACATCTCTGTGTACAGCGGACTGCAGGATTCGGCTGGTCCGGCATGCCTGAATATTTTATTATTTTTTTTAAATCCAAAAAATCGAACCGGTCCAATTTTTTCCTATAAATACCATTCACCTACATCTCAAATTTCACACCTTATTTTCAAAGAGAAAATCAGATTTTACTATTTATCTTTCAAAAAAATTGCACTCTTCATTACTTGATTTAAGTAAGTTCTAAACGACCCGGATTTGTTTGAAACCGAACGATCCAGACCGTTCAAAGGTTTCTTCATTTACAGATCTACTGCTCTTGTAAGTTTTGTAATTTATTTCGATTTATCTGTATTTTATTTTAATTTTTTTAGCCAAAAATAACATAAAAGAAGTTAAAAAATGCTTGAAGTTAAATAAGATATGTAGTAATAAAAGCTTTATATAGGTATTATAATTTTTTTTCCATCTTAATGTATCTGTAGTTAGTTTTTGTGTACTTTGTTAGTTACTATTTTTTTTCATTTATTTATTCATTTTTGTTAACTATTTCAACATAAAATAGCATAAATGAAAAAAAAAGTTAGAAAATGATAATACCTATAAAATAATAGATGAACATTTTTCATTTGCTCTTAGTTACTGTTACTAACATGTTAAAATTTTCAGCAACATTTTTTACATTCACTTACTCCTTATTTTAATTATTTCATTATTATCTATGGACTATGATATATAAATGTTAGTAAATGGTAAAACCTATAAAATAATACATGAAATTTTTTTATTTGTTGTTATTTAATGTATACTAACTTCTTTTACAGGGATGAAATTTTTTCCTTTTATTTTATTTCTTTTTGTAATTATTTCATTATTATCTATGGACTATGACATATAAATGTTAGAAAATGGTAAAACCTATAAAATAATACATGAAATTTTTTTAGTTGCTGTTATTTAATGTATACTAACTTCTTTTACAGGGATGAAATTTTTTCCTTTTATTTTCTTTATTTTTGTAATTATTTCATTATTATCTATGGTCTATGATATATAAATGTTAGAAAATGGTAAAACCTATAAAATAATACATGAAATTTTTTTATTTGCTGTTATATAATGTATACTAACTTCTTTTACAAGGATGCAATTTTTTCCTTTTATTTTATTTCTTTTTGTAATTATTTCATTATTATCTATGGACTATGATATATAAATGTTAGAAAATGGTAAAACCTATAAAATAATACATGAACTTTTTTTATTTGCTGTTATTTAATATATAATAACTTCTTTTAAAGGGATGCAATTTTTTCCTTTTATTTTATTTCTTTTTGTAATTTTCACCATTTTATTACTATTTATATAATTTCCCACTATCGTAACTTCAAAAATATATTAGAAGATGTAAATGTCCGATATTTTATGAAAAAATTACATATTCAATAAGCTCATAATTTTCTGCATTTGCTGTAATTTTTTTGGATTTTTTTTTTTTAAAAAAAAAAAAAAAAAAAAGGGGAGGAGAGAGAAAAAGTTCGGCCGATATATCGGCCGAACCGATATATCGGCCGATATGAAAAATCGGCCGGGATAACTGCCCGGCCGATTTTTTTACCCCTACCCGTATGACAGTACATTATTGGTGGGCTGGACCTGTGCACTTTCACTCTCTCTGTTTTTTTTTCTCTCTTCACTAAAGGAAAGAAGTGGAGAGAATAGGGTGAGAGTGAAAAGCTGGAAAGTAAAGGGAGAAAACAGAAACAGGAGAGAGAAGCGGGAGAGGGAGAGAGTGTGAGAAATGGAGATAGAAAACGATGTTCTAATTATAACGGACTCCGTTTCGATCAATGCAAGGGTTGTGGTGTGGGCTTTGCACCAGTTCCCAGTCTCCCTCAAGGATTTGAGAATCATCACACAAGCATCTCTCTTTGGTATGCTGCTGCTGCTGCTGCTGCTGCTTTTTATCTTACTTCTCTTTTCTTCTCACCCTTCATTTTTTTATTCTTTAACTTCTTTTGAAACTTGGGTACTGGGGCCTACCTTGGGTGCTTGAAATGTAGGGCTTTGATGTGCTCTCTTTTTTTCTTTTCTTTTTTGCGTTTTTGGTTTATTTTCTCTTTTCTTAAAAATCATACTTTTCTGAGAGGAAATCTGTTCGAAATTTTACGTTATCATTCTTTTAAAATAAAATTTGTAGTTCTCTTTTGTTCTGATGGGTCATATTTCTTGGTTTCTCGTTCCATTCTGTTTCAGTTTCTTATTTAATAATTCATTTCTTTAATTCAGTTTGGATTTTTTAACTCATTTTTTTTCGGTTATGAGTTAACTTATTCTTCTTCTTCCATACATTTAATTTAGTATTTCTTTTCATAACTTGTTACTGTCATTGCATTTTTTTCTTCAACTTTAACTGTAAGCAGGATCCGTAAATTTGCTCTTATTGTTTTAGTTGGAGGTTAGAAGTTCATTTATTTTACCCCCCTTCAAAGTTCCACTTCAAGTTGAATTGATTCTACTCAGGATGCAATGTCTGAGAAAATTCACTCCTGGTATTCCTTAATAGTTCTACTCATAAAATTTCTAGAAGCTATTATCCCATTGTCATCATAGTTGTTGTCATCATACTCACCACCATTGTGACAAATACCGTTCTCGAGATATTAACGGCAATTGGTAATAACGGAATATTTTTAAATTCTCGGATTTTTACCGGGAATTTAATGGAAAAATCTAGTGGAAATTATAATATTTAAAAAATAAAAAAAATAGAATAAATAAAAAATTAATGAAATAAAAATGGTTTAGGGAATTTACCGGGAATTTATCGGGAATTTACCGGCAATTTACCTGGATATTATCGCGTTATTAACGTTTATCACGTTTTTAACACGATTTTATCGGGAATTTACCGGAAATTTATCGTTCTGACGATAAAAACGCGTTTTTAACACTGAAATGGTATTTTGCCGATAAAAACGCAGTAAATTTGAAAATACCGCCGATATTTGTGACAAGGCTCACACCACCGTTGCACCCTTATGGAATATGTTAAGATATATTAGATTCTTTCTTAATTAGTAGTTACTAATATTGTATTTACCAATTTAGGGCTTTTCTCTTTTATTTGCTTTATTTGTATTCCGTTTTCTCTATAAATAAAATCACAGGGTCTCTCCTTAATTGAGGAGAAGACACACCAAATTTTTATGTGTTCTGCTTAAAATTGATCCTCTCGAGTAAGCCTTCTTTAAACAAGACTCTCCTTCATTCCCTCTACCAGAGGAGATCCATCACCGGTAGAGGGAGGGACCATCTCATTCCATAACCCCCTTCTCAACACCTTCCCGTCCATGTCTTGATTTTACATTGATTCCAAACACAAAAACAACAACAACAAGAAAAAAAGAACAAAAAATCTCGCTCTCTCTTTGCTGCATGTGAGCAGAAGCCCTCTCGTGCAGCCCTCCCACTGTCTCTGTGTTCCCCCGATCTGGCTCCGCCCCCTGTGCGTCTTCCCTGCTTCTTGTTCTTGCTTGGCTGACTCGCACAAAGTTTCTTATATTCTATACGGGACGGCGTTCTTATGTATTCTTCAGGCCCTTTCCTTAATTGGATGTCCTTAATTAGATGTTAATGCGAATGAACCATAACTATGTAGTCCTATTCCTAATAGATTGACCCCAAAATAGCATATCCAAATTATAAGAAATCCCATAGAAGCCACAATTGCCGGACCTACATCTTGAAATCTCTGATTTGTTCTAGTATGTAAATACCTCTCTTTCCTTTTTGCACCCCCATGTTGCCACACGGGAGGGGCATGGGGACGTAAAAAAGGGGATCCTATCAACTTGTTCCGACCTAGGATAATAAGCTCATGAGCTTGGTCTTACTTCACCGTCGAGAAACGAAAGAAGACTTCCATCTCCAAGCTTAGTTCAGACGTAGCTCGCTTCTTTTTGGGTGTGAAGCAGTGTCAAACCAAAATACCCAACAAGCATTAGCTGGTTGGCAGCCGGTGTTCCTCATCCAACACAACGACCTGAGTCCCGAACCATACCTATGCCCATCGCTGCTCTATGTTGAGCGATTGCACCTAGATCTACTCGAGAGCAACCTAGATTTGGTTTCCCATCACTAGTTTCAACATCAATCTTTGTCGCCCAGTTTTGCACCATCTGATTCGACGGTGATTTCTTGCTTCTACTACGTTAGTCTAGATGAAACCAAACTGCATCTAGATCGTCTGCCCTTGCGACTCGCTCCGTTGGTGTTTCTTGATGTCTTCGCACACCGGACAACTATCGTCTGTAGGCCGCTCGAACTATCCCTTTTGGCCAAGATCTAATCTGACGTTGTACCTTGTTTCTCGCGAATTTTGTCTTGATCTTCGTCTCGTCTATCCTACATCAGATCCCGACCGGAATCCTCACCGTCCGTTTTTGCACACTACCAGAGAGAAGTTGGTGGTTTTGTAACAGAAAACCCATCTCTCTCTCTCCTCCTTTGGTGGTTTGTCAGACCATGCTTTTCGGTGCTCCCACGAGACTACAATTTCGGATACTCATGCAGGACTATAGTTCTCTCTCCATTCGGTGGTCCGCGGAATCACAATTTCAGGTGCTCCTGTGGGACCACTGTCCTCTCCATTTGGTGTTTCTGTTTTTTTCCTGTTTTGTTGCATCATTCAGATTAATCTCCACTCTTGTCGGACTTCCTGATCTTGGTTCCCTGCTGTTGTTGATTGATCGATTCCATAGCCGACTTCCACTTCTTCGGCGTCTCATGCCTTTTCTAGACCTTTCATTGCTTGTGTTCGTCGCTTGTTGCAATCATTACTTTTGCTGGACAACTGTCTTACAGCTATCGTCTTCTTCTCCAGAGACAATACTATGTCCGTGTTGATTTCTCTTTTCCAAGTTGCCATCTATGTTTGCCGCCTATCAGTTTGCAGCTAATCAGTGCACTGCCAATTCAACTCATCTTCTATGGCCAATCAGTGCGCCATTTTTAGTAGTTTGACTGCTCTTTCTACTATGCTTGCACCTTTGGGCTAAGATTTATTTCCAAGCTTTCCTTTATTTCTATACACGCTACAACTTGTGGGGGTGTGTTAAGATATATTTAGCTTCTTTCTTAATTAGTAGCTATTAATATTGTTTTTACCAATTTAGGGCTTTCCTCTTTTATTTGCTTTATTTGTGTTCGCTTTTTTCTATAAATAAAATCACAGGGTCTCTCCTTAGCAAATGGATTTTAGGTTATGTCAATGTAAAGATTTATGCATGATTGTTAGGTTTTCTGTGGTTGGTGGTTTTCTTTGAAGGGGGAAAGCATTGGTTCTCCTAATTGAATGCTTGGAGACCTGATAGCTAAAGGGCTCAAGTGCTAGTTCAATTTTCCCCACTTAATTGAATTGCTAGTGTTTCTTTTTCTTTTCTTTTTCTCTTTCTTTTACTGGTGCAGGCGTGTGGCATATGTGCTTGTGTCCATAGAGGGGCTTTTCTCTTCTTAACCATGGTTAACATGCACCCAAATGAATTTTCTAATGATGTAGCTCACCTTCTTGAAAATCCAAACCCCTGATACACCTTAATTCCTGAAAAGTGTCATGCATCCCAGGCATCCCCATTTCATCCATCCAACTTTTGAAGAATGTTGGACTTTTAACTGCAAGAAATAGCAGATGCCATTGGTCAGTAATCTTTCAGGCCCTATTATATCAACATTTAAGATGATATAATAGGTCCCAAAACTGTCAGTCTAGTAGATCTTATATTTCCTTGACACCCCCTAATTGGAGTCCACAATGATGGGCTCTGTTCTCTGACATTGGCTGACATGGGTTTAGACTGTTGGATTCTGTGGCTGATAGGAGCACGCTCCTATATGTACTGCTGAGCCATTACATTTGTTTCTTTATTTTTGGTGATTTCAAACAAATAGGAAAAATTGAAATGCAAATGTTTTGGGTCCTGTTCATGTGTGTGTGTATTGCAGGTTACAGTTGGTCCCCTAATTGAATCCTTGGAAGTCTGGTAACTAAAGGGCTCAATTGCTAGTATTGTTCCTCACTTAGTTGAATTGCTGGATTTTTTTTTTTTTTGGTGAGGTATGTCTGTGCATGTCCCTGTAGAGAGGTTTTTTCCTCTCAGCCATGGATAACATACACCCAAGTAAATTTTCTAATGATGGAGCTCACCTTCTTGAAAGTCTAAACTGTCCACACACCTCAATTCCTGTGGAAATCTCATGCATCGTCGTTTTGCCCATCTAACCATTGACAACTGTTGGATGTAACTCCAAGAAATAACAGACGCCATTGGTCAGTGATCTCTCAGGCTCTATGAGCAAGAGTCAAGAGGAAATAATAAACCCCAAAACTGTCAATCTAGTAGATGTTATAATTCCATAAACATCCTTCCATTCCAGTCCATAATGATGGGCTCCATCCTCTGACATTGCCTGATATCGGTTTAGGCTGTTGGATGCTGTAGCTGATAGGAGCACTCCACTATCTATATGTAACTTCTGTGCCATTGCATCTTTTTCTTTATTTTTGATGATTTAGAACATATAGGAAAATTGACATGTATCCTTTTCTTTTCTTTTTTGTGGTGGTGGTGTCGGGGGGCGTTTATCCTGACAAATTCAAATTAATTGGTTTATCTTGCAGAAGGAAATGAATTTTTTAAATTCTCGGCATTGTCAGCTATTGTCTCTATCTCAGAGAAGCCAGGTTTCCACACACAATCATGGTTATCAGAGTTGGCAAAAGTGCTCAAACCTGGTGGCTTTTTATTCTTGCAACAGCCTTCTTTCTTTGATGAAAACAAGGAAATTGTATGTGGACATTTTAAAATATGGCAAATATATATATATATATTTTTTGGTGCTAAATAGGCTGTGATATTGAACTTGACAGATTTTGAGGGAGTCAAGAGCATCTTTGGAGCAGAATCTTCTTTTTGCTGGTTTCTCTGCATTTGAATGCTTTGAGTGCATTGACCATGCAGCTGAAATTCATACATCTGGTCGAAGTTTTGAGTTTATTACGGTAATCTGTTATCTTTTTGCTATTTTTGTGCATTTTATATGGAGTGTAGGAAGATTTTTGTCTACACAATGCCAATAAAATCTTTGAAATTTCATACTTTTTTGTTTATATTCTTTGAGGTTGTATTCTAATTAATGTTGCTCTAGGTGCAATATATATTACTATTAGATATGCTACATTGTTATTGGAGAAAGAACCCTTTTTCCCTGGGAAAGATCTCTTTCTTTTCTCAATCTTTTGGCAGTTCAGGTGAAAGCGAAGAAACTTTGGGATGGAACCATAGCTTTTCCACTTCAGAAGAATCCTGTGCCGAAAATAGAGAATTCTGTTGTTGCTGTTGGTAGCACATTCCAGCCACAAATTGACGATATGTATGACTTGAATGATGAAGACACATTGCTTTCAGTAGATGATTTAAAGAGGCCGAATTATACTCAAGGTTTGATCTATGGATATCATTTAAAAGATTTCTTACTTTTTGTGGGATTTTAATAACTTCTTATCCCTCATAAAGGCTCTGCTAGTGTTTTTTTTTTGGAGGGGGGGTAACATATCATATGTTTTAATCAGTTCGTTATTACAAGTTTTGTTCATCAATAGTTAAATTCCATTCTTCTTTATTTTCCTCACCATTATAGAAGCCTTTTCCTATCTTTATGATCATCTTTGTGATTGATAATTTTTCACCTGCCCCTGTATTCAGCCAAATTCTCAAATTTGTAGCCCAACATGTTACTTCTAACTATTGCCATCAATGCAATAGCTATTAAACAAGAAAGAAACACGTAGTGACTTCACTTTACATTTTTAGATTTCTTGATTACATGCCATTTATATCGATGTATGTATGACAATTGGAGGTGCAGCATGTAGTCAAAACTGTATTCGTATTTGTTTCACATTTAGTGGGTTTTTGTCTCTTTTTAAGTTAACAGACGTCAATGTATTTGTTTACATTGTTATTTCTTTTCTATGAGAATTATTAGTAGCTATGGCTATCATTGATTCATACATATATACAGACAAAGGAGTTTGTACCTAAGTTTGGTGTAGACTTTGGATTGTGGGGTTCATAGTTGACCTAATTGATCCATTCCCTATTCACACCTTATAAACCCTTGTTATTTTGATGATTTCTTTTGTGGACTAATAACTGCAACAACAGTCTCCATTCTCACATTTTTACTAGGCCTAAAATTCCAAAGGCACATGTTTAAGCACAAAATTTTCCGTCAAAATGGAAAGTGAGTTCCACATTGAAATCGTTTTCCATCGTTCTATGCAACCCTTTTCATGAAAAATTATTTTTAAAACTTGGTTGTTTTCCACAATAACCATTGAAAATGAATTCCAAATGGAAAGGGTTGAAAAGAAATCTCCACAACTTGTGGATTTTAAT
This sequence comes from Chimonanthus salicifolius, assembly GCA_013350335.1. NCBI lineage: Eukaryota > Viridiplantae > Streptophyta > Magnoliopsida > Laurales > Calycanthaceae > Chimonanthus > Chimonanthus salicifolius. The sequence continues at coordinate 16,222,258 of CM023534.1, read as the reverse complement.
ACCTATGAATCAACCTATGGACTAAGCATGGTTGAACCTAACTCAGACCCAAGATCCAAACAGACCATGACACATGACTCAATTTGTGATCCATTACATAGCTGAAACATAAACTTGATCCATGACCCAACCAACCCAATCTATGGATCACAGTCTCGATTTTCACATTTGGTAAGTCATGTGGCTTTAACTGGAGCCGGTGCTTGTTAGACTTTGGAGATCTGGATTTTGTTAGGTTAATATTTCCTGGAAATCCGTTGGCAATTGTATTCAGATGAGCATGAAAAAAGGCTTAGAACCCAAGTATCAAAAGATCTAAAACAACAACAACAACATGGAGAAATGGAGTGAAGAAGAGATGCAAATCCACTCAAATCATAAAGAGTTCCCAACATAGTTAAATGAGACCTCCAATATTAATTCTGTTAATCACAGAGTAACACCACACAATGGATAAGAAATATTCCAACTCCTGAGAAGATAACCACTTGAGAACCCAATAATTACAAGAACCAATGCAACTGCAGCATTGAGAAATCAAACACAGCGAAGATGCAATAATTTGTTGGATAATGACATAATGTCGTATGTAAATGTTAAAAGAACAAAATTCACCCACCCAAACATAGAGTACCCCAGAGCCAGAACAACGGTTGAAGGTTTGGCTCTGTTTGGATGCATGGAGTAAAGTACTTTCTTCATAAACCTCATCTATATCTGCAGTTAAAAATGGTTATTTTCCAAAGAAGTACCCCCCTTGCAATGCATCCAAATGGATCAGAAGAGACAAAAATTCTGTTGGAAAGTGCCACACCTAGATTGAAGAGGTTAAGATAACCAAACTTACTCAAGAAGAGAACATCTCAATCCCAAAATGAATTAGAGATTCAGAATGAAAGCATCCACAACCCAAAACAACAGCTGCATTGGGGAACAGAGTGATGCAACAATTTGTTGGATAATGTCAAACTGAGGAATTTCGGTTCTGTCAGGAACTATCAAAGTAGTTTGCTTGCATTAGGCATTTAAGGTTACCCTATCCTTTGTCTTGCATTCAAATTGGTATCAGTAGCCAAGGTTTGGTTGTTTCCTTAAACATCCATAGTCCTAGATTTACAGTTAGTGTCAAAAAAAAAAATAGCATTGCAACTTTATTTTTTTTATTTTTTTTTAAAAAATGTATTTTTATTATTTAAAAAAAAATCAATTGTCATCATTAAATTCATTGCATATAGAATTAGGTCATTGCATCTAATTTGTCCCATATCCGCGAGTCGTGGTACCCCAACGCGTGTGTCTGTGCATGTCCACACGTAGTGGTCGAGAGTATCAACTCAATATGGACCTCACACCGTTTACCAAGATCTTAGATGATATAAATGCCCGCTTAGCCACATGGAAACCTGAATATAAGAACAGGCTACTATAACCAATAACCTCTTCGATGAACTAAGCTTTCCCTCAATCAAAACAATGACATGGAAGTTGGTGGTGGTAGAAGTCGAGGTAGAGTTGGTGACCGAGGGCGTGGTGGAGGAAGACATGGTCCCCAAAACCATTATATTTTTTATTACCTTCCCTGACCCTGAGTCTGAAATAGTGAGAACTGTTAAAGTTGAGGATTCCGAGCTTTGATGGTCGACTTGTTCCAAAGGCTTTTATTGACTGGTTGTCTGGCATGTAACACTACTTTGAATGGTATAACATGTCAGAAGGGCGTCGGGTGAGATTTACAAAAATGAAATTGTTGGGTGAAGCCAAATTTTTTTGGACCAATGTAGAATGCCAAATTGAAGAACCGGAGGTGAGCCTATGTCTCATTGTGATGAAATGAAAGAAAAATACCTCTCTTTGACCTATAGAGAGATTAATGACTAATGGCAAGCACTTCGTCAGGGGAAACATGTCAGTCGGCGATTATATCGACAAATTTGATGAGTACATGATGAGATGCGATACAAAGGAGGATCTTCTTGTGACACTTTCTCGGTTTAGAATGGGTCTCCGTCCAGATCTCCAAAATGAGTTGATTCCCCAAGTGTCAATACCTTGGAGGAGATTTATCAGAGAGTTCAAGAACTGGAACGTTACCTAAAACTGAACCCTCCTAGCCAGTTTGAGTCTACTCCACGGGGTACGGTGAGTCAAACCAATCCGGCCACCAGTGCTCCATTCCAAAACAAGGATGTAAGTGCCAAAGGAGCCTCTGGTGCGAGCTCAGTCCAAGAGTGTCTAAAAATGCTATAACTGCCAAGGTTATGGGTATTTCGCTCACGAGTATCCTACCAAGAATCAGAATAAGGAAAGAGCCATTGTGTTAGGAAAAACAGTCCAATGAAAAGACTGACCAGGACGTTGAAGATGGAATGAATATGAAGGAGTAGCTCCGGTAGTGATGAGGGCATCGATAATTTCGACGAAAATTCCCTTGGATTGGTTAGGTGTGTTTCCATATCATCCCCATCCATAGACCCTAGTCCAGTGCCTGTGTCGCCCATGTCGTCTGAGTCTGCATCTGCATTTGCACCACATACACATGCATTGCATGCTCAAATTAAAAGTGAAATTAATACATGCAATGAACAATACAAGTTTGCTGCAGATACTCATTGTAAGTCCAATGAATTTGATGTGGATGATTATGTGGAGGACCTCATACTCTGTCTAGTTCCAGCAGCCTTACCACTTCGCCCCACCTCATATGCGCCTCATCCTGACCCACATACTGCCCTACCTAGCCCACTTCATAATTCATGGCTTGAACCTACAAAGACTTCCCTGTCACCCAAGAGAGAGAAGGTAGAGTTTATACTGGATGAGAAAGTGGTTCCACACGCCAGCTGAATACAGAATTCATATGGTTGACAACAGATAAACTTCAGCGATAAGGTCCGACTCTTCTGGTGAGATATCACAGCTTTGTATCGCTAGAGGCGTATTCTTCTCATTTAGAACATGTTGAGTACAGTGACAGTTCAGATGTCCGAGCATTCTAGCGACGACGGAAGAAAACCATTACAGCAACATTTTGGCTTGATGATGACTCCATTGGATGACATTTGAAGACCTCACGTACTCATGATTGCATATTGAAGACCTCACATTGGGAAGACACGTGTATGGGTAGATTTGTGTCTTCTCATCTGCTTGAACTCGAGATCAAGTTCTTTTTCAGATATGGAGTTTGATGCGGAGCATATCCATGCGATAGAGGCTTCCATGGTATTTCGGTGTGTTTGTTTTTAGTTTTTTTTTTTAGTAAGGGTAATCTAGGTATTTTGTTGTTTATTTTTTAGTAAGATGAAAGTTTATGTAAAGCCTTGTAGCGTCCTTGAGGCATTACATACGAATGAAATAAAATTGAAGCTTTCTTCCACAAGCATTGTGCGATGAAATTACCTTTGGTGCGAATCCTTTGGAAACTTCGGTGAGAAATCGAAGACGCGCAAGTGGCTTTGGCGTGAGGCCACATCTTTATCAGGTACTCTTCTCTCTTCTCTTCTCTTCTTCTTTTTTTGTTTATTTTCCCTTTACCTTGCTGCAATAACCAGCCAGAACCTTCCCCAAATCCCTCTACTGTTTTCGCCCCTCTCCAAACTTCCCTAAACTGCTGTTGTCCTGCTTATCTTAGCCTTTCCAACCCTGTCCCAAGGCCTATCTGACTTTCCTATCCCCAAAACAGCCTAAACAATCCATTATCCTGCTGTACTAAACCCGTTGGACCCTTACTGATGCAGGACAAGTGATAGGGTAATCTTAAATGCCTAAATCTGGGTCCCTAAAGATAAAAATGGATGAAAATAATACACCCTAAATCTAAATGGGCTGAAATTGGTCATCAATTAATATATGCATTTAGTATAAATTTATCACCCATAATCAAGCAAAATATTCTCGAATCTAATGGAGAAATTAAGTGATGAATAGGGTTTGGATAAAGACTAATTGAGTTAGCTGGATATTAGATAGGCAAATAAAATAACTCAAAAAGTCACACAAGTAAAGGGATGACTGGTTAGGTCAATGTAAAAAGGGGTCACGAATATAGCCTCTGAGTTCTTTCAGTTTCATATTTAAGATCAGTGTTCTACAGCACATTGCGTTACTATTAGCTCATCAATGACATACATGTACGTATCCAACTTCTGTAGATAATGACCAACTATTACTGAAAAGTGGAAACCCTCAACTCCTCAAGGTCCACCTTTTCCATTAGATCCATGCCAAATGGCTAGTTATTTCTTTCCTCCACTGACAATTTCAATTCCGTAGTACTGTAGCCTGTACATGCTCCTTCTCTTGGTAATACAAGGCTGCTTTCTCTTCTTTTCTTTTCTTTTCTTTTTTTGAAGTGGCTTGAAATTTTCCAAGTTATTGACACTTAACAGGCACACAATGCGCATGCTCTGATCATAGTTATCAATTTCATTCTGATACGGCCAAAATGGATTGAAACAGTGTCATACATTTTTTGGTCTCTGTTTCGGATTGTATTGATCCACATCACTCATTTTGACATTCTTCGGCACATTGTAGCTGAAACAAACGAAGGAGGTGCATTTTGGCCAGAAAAAAATGTACTATGTTATGGCCAAACAATAGACATTTTTTCTTCTTCTTAATTTAATCACTTTCTCTTCATGATTTATTAGTAATTTTTTCTAAATCTATGATTTTAATATAATTTACTTTTTTTATTTTCAGTTTCTATTTATTAATTTTCTATTCCCAATTATTTAGTTTTCTGTACTTTTTTATTTTCCTTATATAATTTTAAAAATTTATTAATAAAATCATTATCTTTTCCAAAATGAAACAGCTGAAACAACTGAAACATTGAACCGCTACGACCGACAGATCCAGCCCAAACTCCTCCCTGCTTCTGCCCAGTCCTTTTGCATGCATTCCTGTTTGCCCATCAGTTGCCAATTAACCCAAATCTCCCAACGTCCCTGTGTCTCAACCCTTCATCCTTTTCTTTTACTTTTATTTAATACCTAGTTCCATTAAAACTAAATCCACCTTTCATCCCACTTGACCGTCCTATGTTTTCCCATCTTTTATTTTCAACTTTGTTATTTTAACCCCATTTATTCATTTACCTCATTAATTAATTTTATTTAATTCCATTATTCCCATATAACCCGCTTCAAACCCATCATACCCCGTTACCCGATCCTACCTGCTGCTGTCAATATATTGCTAGTAACTCGGCTTCATTTGTGTCTTTCACCCCGGTTGGGCCTGGAGAAGAAAACCAGTACCTCACCATCTGGGTTGTGTAGAATAGCTCTTAAATTTCATTGTGCTTGAACATGGTCCCTTCCATTTGTCTCTGATCTTCATCCTTCCCCGACTGTCTTCCAGCACTACCATCTAATCCCTAGACAAAGTGGAAGATGAGGTTGCACACTTTGAATTCCCCAGAGGGATCACTCGACCACAGCCTCAAATCCTCCACTCCTTGCAAATAGAACATTGTCTCTCTGAAAGAGGACGCCTAAACTGTAGACATCAAACACATTCTGTCCGAAAAACTGGCAACACTCATTTAATTTTTACACCCTGTGAACTACAAACACAAATAATTTAGGAACTGACCTCAGACCTTTCCTGAAGACCCTCTTAACAAAAGATGCATCACTCCCCACTTTGAGAGTTGCTCTATCAACCCCAAATATCTTGGATAAAGGGCTATGATGATGATGATTTGATCTTTACAAAGTGTTTACTTATGCTTGACTTGCCATCAAATTAATTCTTTATTTTATTACTTCTACCTGCTTTGAATATATTATACTATCCTATATGATTGTTGTTGGTCTCTTGTACACGCCTACATAATCATTGATTGGCTACTTTAATTGTTTCAGATGTGGAAAATCAAAGTCATCCAATTAAAAGAACTAAATATAAAGCACATAATGAGCCAATAGAAGAAAAAGCAACCAAGAATGTGAAATGGGACTCTGCTATGGATGAATGTTTGTGTGATCTCCTTGTTGAACAAGTACGAGCTGGAAAGAAGGTAGACAATAAATTTACTGCAGCGGCATGGAGGCATGTGGTATACACTTTCAATAAAAAACAAGGTACAAAGTTGAAAAGAGGTAATTTTAAAAATCGACTGAAAACATGGAGGAAAATGTACCTAGCATACCAAAAGCTAGAGAATTTGAATGGGTTTAGGTGGGATCCTTTGTTGCAGTGTGTTGTGGCGGATGATTCAGTTTGGAGAGCATACTTGCAGGTATTACAGAAGTTATCTCTTCTTTGTGATGTGTGTTTACCTACTTCTTTGTTTGCCTTTTATGACTTCTACACTCATGTATATTTCTTCACAGAAAAATCATGAAATGAAGCAGTACAAAAATAAACCGTGTCCAATTTATGACAAATTACGCATCATTGTTGGGAAGGATGTGGCAAATGGAATTGGTGGTGTGGCAGGTGAGGACGGTTATGAATCTCCCATGGATAATTATTCCTCTGGCAATCAGACCTCAAGCTCTTCTGGTCAAAGAACTCCGGTAATGAGTGGAAGAGAGAAAATGTTGTATCATTCCATTGAGCATGAAATTCCTACATGTTCAGAGTCTAAGCAAAGGGAAAAGATAAGGAAACGATCTGAGGGAGAAGCTATGGCACAATCTTTGGACAAAATGGTCAATGTTGTAGAAAAGCTTTTTGATGGTGCATCAGTTGGTAAGCATAAACATGATCCAATGGAGGATAAAGTTGACAGAATTTGTAAGGAAGTGCCTCTGATTCCAAACATTCTTCCAGAACACATCTATCCTACCATTAAGTACTTAACAGCTGATGATCGCAGAGCATCTGTATACTTAGGTCTGCATGCTTCCTTCCGGCCGCAGTGGTTGAAGGACAATTTTCCTCAAATTCTCTCTTTTGCCAGTGGCCCAACACCATAATCTGTCTGCCTTTTTTTGGTTTTTTATTGTAATTATTGTACTCAATGTGGTTGACTTGCTCTCTTTTTTATAGCATTTCCAGGAGCTTTTGATGGACAAAGGTGTTTCTTAGGGGAAGTAGATGGATTGACTTTTATGATACTATTGTGCAGTTCACTTGTATAGTTTATTATTTAGTTACCATCCTGTTTTTCCATTTTTTTGGGAGGAATGCTGTAAATGCCTATTTTTTGGTGGATTTGTATTGGAATTTCTATTTTTTGGATTAGTGTATGACATGAAAATACAGGTGAATGAATCACATGGAAGACTACCGATCAATTTTCCGTTTCAGTTTTTCTTTATTTGGGATTTTTGAGGTATTTGGGTATTGCTCATTCATTTACTTGCAGGCAGAGATTTAAAAATTGGTCGATATGATACAATCATTGTATCGGCCGACTAATATTGTGGCTTAGTATGAAAAATGCCTATTATTATTACTATTAAAAAAAGTAGTATCGGGTTTAATGTCTACATATTTTAAGAAAGTAGAATTTTGCAAGATTCAATTCGAATTCAATACAAATCAATAAAACCTGAACTCAAAGAATCCAAAGTAGTTCGACCGTGTAACACCACTCAATCACTCATCCTATTTGTCCAGGCAAACAGAGCTTCGAATGAATAAATCCAAAACCCAACTTCTCGATGAAGGAATGGAATAGGGCCAAGACTTTCTTATGTAGAATTTAACACGATGCAAAACTCAATAAGAAAATAAGAATTTTAGCAATCCAGAACTAATTTGCTTGAAACAAATCTAAGAACTAGAAATAAAGCCATCCAATAATGGACAAAATCAGAATAGAACTGAAAAAATTGAACAAGAAAATTAACTAGAACTAAATTAGAAAATTAAAGAAAAACACCCATCACAAAGAAGAGACCCAAAGCTTTAAGTTTTCATTAAATTGAAGATTAAGTTGTGTATACAACAATAATCATCTGTCTCCAATTTATAGAGGTTCATGGTTTAAAAAAATAGAAAGATATCTAAAAACTATTGTTGATCATCATTCACTAATACCTAGTTACAAAAATAGTCATAACTTTGTTTATTTGTATCAAAATTGTATAAAATTTGGTTTGTTGGAAAGAAAATTGAATAAGCTTTCCAACAAATCTAATTTTATAAAAATTCAATATCGTTTGGTTCCTCAACTTTGTTTGCAAATTCAGACCATGTTTTTTGTGAATGATTCAGTTTCCAAATCCAAAGTTTCCTAATTGAACATGTGGTCCAAAAGCTTCATGCACCCACAAATTCATTGTTTGGATTCCTTTCCATGTTGGCATGCCATGTCGCCGTGAGATGATTGATGATGTGTCAAATTCATCAATGTGTTGCCACATAGAGCACTGTGTTCCAATTGATGGTCTTTGGAAGTTCTGAACACCAAGTGATAGTCTAAGGTTCATAATTTGTGATCCAGACTTGGAATTACATGAAATTTGATACGTTGGAAGGCATGCGAGGCCCATGTTGGAAAACTTGGGAGGGAATTTGATTTCAAAATTTCTTGACTAGTTTTAAAAATCAATCCCCATGTTTTCAAGATGGATAAATGCAAACCTTAGAGAGGCATACTTAAACAATTTTATGCTTTCTTTATTTGCTCTTAGAATCGGGAGAAACACACAAATTGGGTAGGGGGCAAAGGCGCATTGGAACTTTGAGCATCATTGTGAGATGCCAAGATGCCCTTTCTTATTTACTTTGAGTGACTCTATCAAGTCAGTTTCATTGCGTTCAAAAAGACTCATTTAGTTATATGATTGTTGGATTGGGTCATTTTATTCTTAGATAGCTGGCTCTTCATATGGGTTGTGACCAATGTCATAAATATCAGTGATATTTTCAAATTTATCATTTTTTTTGGGCAAAATTCCAATCACCGTTGATATCTTGAGATTTATTGACAGTGTAGTAAATTCTCAATAAAATTACGATAAATGTTGATATCTCGATAAATTCCAGATAAAATCCTTATTAATATTTTTATTATTTTTTAATACTATATTTTCTTTGAGATTTTCCCTTTAATTTTTCGATAAAAATCTAAGAATTTAAAAATATCTCAATATATCAATCGCGATTACTATCGGAATAAGATTATTTATGACAATGGTTGTGACCAAGTGCCTTTATGGTCATTATAAGTGTTGGTCACTGCTAAATGATTGAAATGCCCTTGGTTTTGGCATCACAAACTTTCTACTTCCTGTGTCTTCTTTCTCAGAAAATTTCTTTCATTTTTGCATTCTTTTTTATATTTGTTTGGGAAGACTTGGGCTCATCATTTGAGTCTGTTTAACTAATAGGGTAGAGTTAGACTCTTGATAAAAACATGCACATACTTACTATAAATATATATTATTGAATTACTTTAATTAAACTCAAATATCGTCGTTATTATTTTAAGTCATTTATTTCAACAATTATTTTTATTGATCGATGGTCTTATATGATGCCCGTGGAATTACTCTAATACCCTTGTATATAATGATGTACATCTCTCAATTCACCTACTATGTAATATCCCATGATTGAGCAGGCGAAAATGGGGAGAGTAAAAGTCGCCAGGCTTGGGTATGCTCTCTGTCCTCTGTCCCACATCACCTAGAGTGGAGAGTTAACAGTGGGATATATGTAGAGCTTCTCATCCTTTTAGCATAAGGTCTTTTGAAAGCAAACTTGGGTTGACTTGTCAAAGTAAAGTTGTGCAGGCCCGGGTTGTTACAAATGGTATTATAGTACGGTTCAACTCTCGAACTGTGGCGTGGACAGAGCTAGAGACGGCTCTGGTTCTAGGAGGGGAGTCAGTGTGATATATGTGGACATTTTCCTCCTTTTAGCACAAGATATTTTGGGAGCACACTTGGATTGACTCGCCAAAGTAAAGACGTTACATACTGTGATAAGACTTTATGAAGCAATGTAACAAATCTCGGCAGTAAATTGAAACATACTGCGTTTTTAACGCCAAAATATCATTTTCGCGATAAAATCAACAATTTTTTAGCTAAAACATTTTTTTGGATAAAGTACCGTTTAAAATACGATATTAACGAGAAAATAAAATCTCACGTTAAAAATACATTTTTAACGACAAAAAGACCCACAAAACCCTCAAATCGAGACTAGAAAAAATTATCATAATTTTTTTAAAAAAAAAAACATAATTTCAAAATAATCATAAAAAAATTTCAAAAAAAATATTATTTTTTCATGGGCCAGCCGGCCAGCCTAGAAAGGTCAGCCACATATCCCAACCCCAAAGGCCAAAATGGGTAATGGGGTATTGCTTCAAACGTTCCCACATTTTTTTTTTGAATGAGGTTTAATTTGTTTCATTCAAAATAGGAGCCCAAAGAATATACAATATATACCCACAGCCCGGATCAAGCATAGTGGCCCAAAAATATAGGACCAACAAAAAAAAAAACTAGAAACAAAGTCCAGAAGCAGGCGATGCAATAGTCACAAAGAGACGACTAAAGAAATCCCAGAAGAAACAAAAAAACAGTTGTACAGTAAGTATACCGTTGTACAAAAGGTCTCCTTGAGCAATCAGGGGAAGAACAACATCCATTGCCCGACTGACCAAAAAACTGGGAGCAGTTTGATGTTTTCTGATAGTGCAGAGCAGAGCACGATGGAATCAACATGAATTTTCAGCCGCCAGCCATGTCTCTGGGGAGTCTTGGTGGAGCTCACAATGGTTAGAAGCTCATGATCAATAATGTAAATTGCATCAGGAGAGAAATAATTCTTAACCAGAGCAGTAAGACAATCAGCAACGAAGAGCAATTGAGAGGTTCAAACAGATAGCACCAACGAAATTTGTATTGTCAGCAAGGGATGAATGATTTGTAGTGTTGGTCCAGGTGGGGACGGGGTGGGTTGGTAGGGGAGTTGGTATTGGGGAAGATTCCATCTAGCAAGAGAAGAGGCAAAAAATCATTATTGAGATTCTTGTTTAAAAGGAGGAAAAGAATCTTAAATCGGCTATAAGAGGCAGCAAAAGTGCAAACTATTTCTGACCTACGAGAGCGGAGTGTAGAAATTCTAGGTAGAGTTGGTGTTAAAACATTTAGGAGCTTTCGATGTGGGACAGCAGAAAATGGAAGTTACAACTTACAATACCCCTTTACCCATTGAACACTTGAGTGAGGTTGAGAGTCTTCGATTTTTTATTTTACTTTGCTTTTCTTCTGTATTTTTCTTGGGACTTGCTCTCTCAATTTTGAATAACAAACTAACTTTTTCAATAAAAAAAATAAATTTTAATACTAAAATCATTTATTCATTTTATAAGAATCATCATTGTTTAACTTCAATAACTATTAGATTTATACAATAAAATGGAGTGGTTGAATGGTTTAATTAAATAGTTAATCTCCAATAAAAAATTAAATCTAAATAACAAATCTAATTAATGAAAAGTAAAAGAAAACATCTAAAAAAATAATTTAAAAAATCTACTTTAATACATAAAAGAAAATAAATCTAAAAAGACAAAAAGTTTGTACTTTAATAACTTGAATCTACCACAAGATGCGAAATATTTATTTATTTATTTTTATTATTTTTTAAATATTTATATTTTTGTGAGATTTTCCCATTAAATTCCCTATAAAAACCAATGATTTTAAAAATATCCCGTTAATATCCCGAAAACGGTATTTGTGACATTGATCTGAAGTTGACATTTTAAAAATGAGTCAGACTTATATTGTTTAGATAATTTAGATTTTAACAAAAAGACATAAGGCTCTAATCTTAAAATACTCTAATGGGCAACATATGTGTTAGCCCCAAGGCTTCAACCCAAGAGCATATTGGTAATTTTGATGATAACAAACCAATGACTTAAAGAAATTAATATTTTAATTGAATACTAAAGTGATGCAGGTATCACAAAGAAAGGCCTTGACGTTCAAAGAGAATACATGTATTGAATATCAAGCCACTTAAAGTTGAAGATCGAATGGTTGATGGACTAATAAGATTCAAATTAAAGATCCTTTAAGATTGAAGATCATTTTTTATCAAGTTTGTGTTCATAGGCTTAGGTCATTAGTGTTAGATTCTAAATGTAAAAGTTACTCATTATTGGAACACCATAGCTCTAACCCAACCATATGTGCACTATAACGACTCTGACCCGATTCAACCTGCACAATATTGTCCGCTCTGGGCCCACACTAGTCCGCACGGCTTTGCATAGGGGTTCTCACTCAAGGAGTGTAATGCCCCGCCCCTTTCTACAGCCTAAACGGGTCGTGGCCCGCTTAACTGCAGACTGAACGGGCGTTACTCAACGCATTAAGCACCTAATGGGCCTTCCATCACAGATTTGTGGCTAGGGGAAAATAAGTATATTTTTTTTAAGATTATAAATGAAATAATTAAGCCATCAAATCCTTTAAGCCCAATCTTTATACATCGCATGAAACCATAATGTCATTGACAATAAATAACATCTATCTTCAACATCACATTTAATCTCACTACTCACATCCCATTCCATAAAATAAAATAAAATCAATTTCCTCAAAGTTCTCAATTATTTCAAGCTAACCAATCAAATCTCTCAAAATATGTAATATCAAATAAAATAAACTAATCACACGAGTCCACAACTATACTAAGAAATTAAATATGCATCCTTGACAGTTGGTATCAGAGCTTGGGTTCAACTCGCAGACTGTGAGTACGAGATTAAAGAATTCAGGTTTTCACCCCCTTGATTAGAGGGGGTGTTATTAATTACAGTGTAACATGTGAATTATTTGTTGTTCACTGATTAGTGTTGAACCTACTCTTCCTCCAACCTTACTTTATTTTATAGTAAGATTACAAATATGTTCACTGGCCCAAACTTCATCTACCCAATTTTCCCCAAAATCATTCAGCCCTTCTTCAAACAATATACCCTTCTTGGTTACAAATTACTTGTTACCTTATTTAGACTTCTACAGTTTTCAAATACCTTACTTCCCTATGAACTATGTTCAGAGATTACCAACATGTTAGATCATTTTCTATCATAAGTAAGTGAGGGTAGAAAATTTAAGAGGGTAGATTTTGGTAATAGAATATGATGTCTTGATTTGTGAATAGAATATAAGTAGTCGAGCATATGTATTAATGGAAAAGAATATTTGTGTTCGATGGCTTTTTATCTTGCCTAATAGTGAAACTAATGTATTTTTCTTGGTTTTACTAGAATGGATGGACCGAACAATTGCCGAGGAAGGAGAGGAGATAGGGCCAGACCTGCAAATCGGGAGGCTAGCAGAGAAAATTTCGTTGAGGGTGTAGTGGAGAGTACTACTTCAGGAGGATCTCAGAGACATCCTCTGTAATACTCTGACCCAGATTAGGCGTATTTTAGCTTAATAATTCTTGTTTAACCGGTTAATCTCTAGGATTTCGGTTAGGGCTTAGAGGGAAGCCTAGTTGAGGCCCAATCCGAGCCTGTGAGCTCAGTGATCCAGCCCATTCAGCTGGAGGGGCATTTTGGTAATTTACCGCTTTTAGTTATGATTTTTATAAATTATATTGTTATATGAATATTATTAATGGATAATATTCTCCTTAATAAAGGATTTGTATTTCTGATTTTAAAATGAATTTATTTTCAGAAAATAGTATTTAAATCTCGCCCGTCAAAACCCCGAAAGGGAGTTTTAATTATTTTAAATAATTTCAGAAATGAGATAAATTCTAAAAAGGGTATTTGATGTTAGACCATTTTAAGAATGGTCTAGTTATTTCATTTCACTTCAAAATGAGGTCTCTAAATTGTTTATTTTAACAATTGTTTATTTAAGTAAATAGTGTAAATTTATGGTTTTTATTTAAATAAATGATTTCCGGTTAAAGTTAAATTTTGAAATTTTTATGGTGACCAAGGTTTTCAAAACCAAACCTATCTGTAAGGTTGGATCAAGTTTGTGAGTTTTTAAATTATTACTTTTAGTTTTAAAAATCGGTTTTTATTAAAACCAGGACTTATCTGCAATTTGGAAACTGTCGGAGGACTGATCTATAGCAGCAGAAAATCTGTCCATGGCATGCAGGCGCATGCACTGTTGCTCAGCCCGATTTCCTGCTAATGATTCCGTCTCGTCCCATCGATGCAGCGGATTTCCGACATCTCTCCCCGGCTGAAAACCTATAAATTCAAGCCTCCTTCAATCGGTTTGAACTCTCAGCAAAAATTGCATCTTCTCTTCTCCCTCTCTGCTCTCTGTGATTTCAACCGAGACCCCTGTTTTGCTTCTGTTTTTCAATAACAGTAAGCTTAGAGGAAAGCTTTTCAAAAATTCGGATTTCAGCCCAGGAACCTCAGCAAAGGTATCCTTTGCATTCCTTTTTAAATTCTAACCGATTTTGAATCAAGAAATTCAAGTTTTGGCCCTGTTTTGATGGAGAAAAACCAGTTTTAAATCTAAGAAAAAACCATGGGTTTCATGTACCCGTGAGCTTTCACTGTTTAAATCAGATGGCCCAGTGAGCTTCAAGGCTCCAAACCTTTCCCTATGGAAAGAGGACTCCCAGAGGAGCCCATCAGACCAGACGGATGTGAAAACCGAGTCCGGAAAGCCCTCCTTTTCCAGAATCGTATTTCACTGTGTGTCCGCCGTCACTGTCTGCTGGTGCAGACAGTTGAGGAAGACGACTCTCGGAAGGTCCGAGAGCCGATCTTCGGACGGTCCGAACCTTCGGACGGTCCGAGCTATGACCCTCGGACGTTCCGAGCTTCACCCGAAGTCCAGTTACGCCCGAGGCGAGCCTGACCCTTCGGACGCACCGAGCTGATCTCGGAAGGACCGAACCCACTCGGAAGGTCCGAGACCCAACCTTCGGACGTTCCGAGCTTGCAGACCCACCGAGACTTATTTCGGATTTCAAACGGTTCGGATGGACTTCGGAAGGTCCGAGACCCAGTCTTCGGACGATCCGAAGTCAGGCCCATGTTCCGAGGCCAGTGACTAGGTTAGGTGTGGTTCGGATGATCCAAAGCCACTGTACCCGGTTCCGAGATGATGTTCCGAGGGACCCGTTTTTAAGTGATAAATTATTGTTTGATGGTTCTGATTTGATGTATTAATGTGATTAGTGATGTATTATGTTTAATACCCCTCTGTTAAATAAAAATGTACTAACTCTTATTATTTATAGTGTAAATACTATTGTATCCGCTCCCAGGCCGACCCTATTGGTCGGGAACTGAGTGATTCACTTTCAGGCCGACGCTATATAGTCGGGCACTGAGTGACCTCGAGGCCTACTCAAAATGTCAGATCTGGTCCTATCCAGAAGACAACCAAGAAGTGACCCAAGGATCTAGACCTAACTCAATAAGTCAATCTGGTCAATGCCCAGAAGACAATATGAGTTTTGGACTGAGCCCCTTTTTATTATATTATTATCTTGTGGATGATTATAATTTAAAAAGGATAGAAACCAAGTAGGAGACTCAATTCCATGAACCCTGGATATTTTTGGGAAAACATATGATTTCAAATACTGCTTGTGTGTATGTATTTGTTATGTATATTGACTGTGCACTTGTGTTGTTTAAACAAAGACCGCGTAAACCACACATCACGATGAGGGAACTTAACTCTTCAGATTTTATAAACAGGTTTTATGATGAGATAAGTATTGAGCAATGAGTGGTTTCGGTTTTGATGAACCCACCCATGTGCCTATACATGATGCACTATGGTAAGAGTGCTGATGTTGATTGTAATATTACGATGTTGATCGTATGAGTATGTAAGACTGCTTCCACGTACCTGGGCTATTGAACCAATATCGGCCATATGAGAGATGGTTTATGTCTACTGGACCATGGGCGGACCATGCTGTCATCAGTTGCTGACTTGAGGGTGTCAGTATCGGCTAAGTTAGAGTCGGAGATGTACTTATAAGAATATATTTTGACCGTGTCGGGACTTAATACTGGTCTTAGCGTAGTCTGCATGCGTTACGGTGGATAATGGCAGTGATTGATGATGTTGATGTATTACTTGAGATTATGCTTATTATTATCAAGCATGTGATATTGAACTGTTGCTAACCTGTTTTATATTTACTTAATTTGCATTATTATATTTCCTTCACTGGGCTAGTTAGCTCACACCACTCACCTTTCAGCGATGAACCCGATGAGGAGGACCCTCTCTTTTAGGCGTAGGGTGGTTTAGCTGCGACGGTGGTTTGGGATTCCCATGAAAGGGGAATACCCTTATTTGTGCTTTCTGGTTCTTGGAACCTTTAGTTTTGTGAAGTGCCGGTTGTGGTACTTAGTTTTCTAAAAACATTTTTGTATCGAGACTACGACGTTGCTGTAGTCTTTTTGTTGTGACCATGAATGATGAATCAATGGTTGATTTTCTTATGCTTTGTATTAATCAATGTTGGATTTGATTTGAACATGTTATTATGTTGTTGTTATTTATGTCTATTTTTATGGGGTAGGCATATGGTACATGTTTGAGTCCACATGATGGGATCATGTGTGACCCTTGGGCCCAACTGTTGATCCGGCCCAATTAGAATGCGTGTGAGTTGGTTTAGTTCATCTTTCAAAAAAATAAATCAGTCGCGTTCCGGGCCTTCCCTTCGGGTCGGGGCGTGACATCCTCCACCTCCACCACCTCCTCCTCCTCCAGTGAATGCGGATCCAAATACTGTGCTGAGAATAGCACAGGAAGTTTTGACAATAGTACAACGGACTCATGGCACTAATTGTGCTGCTCAGGAAACCAGGAAGATGGTGGCAATTCGAGAATTTAAGCACTAGCATCCTCCCATGTTCAGGGGAGATTCGGAACCAACAGACGCAGAGCGTTGGCTAAACAAGATAAACAGAATTATGGATAGCATAAGCATGCAAGAGGATAATCTCCGTATTATTCTAGCCACTATGCAGCTGAGTGGTACAGCAGAGGAATGGTGGACCGATCTGCAAGGACTGAATGGAGAATTAAATATTTGGGATGACTTCTATGAAGCTTTTCTGGCTGAGTACTTTTCTTCACAGGTCCGTCAGTCAAAAATTTCAAAGTTCTTTGATTTGAAGCAAGGCAACGACACTGTGGCTCAGTATGGGACTAAGTTCAAGGAATTAGCACGCTATACTACAGATCTAATTACTTCAGAAGAGATGAAGATTAAGCGGTTTACACAGGGACTTCGTCCCCTGATCAGATTTTCTATGGATGGGTCGGGACTTACCACTTTTGCAGAAGTGTATCATAGGGCCATCGAGATTGAGGAGGCAGCATCAGAAGCCTTCCAAACTTCAAATCAAAGACCTTTTAGTGGAATGAGGCCTGATGATCGGAATGTCAAGAGGAGGAAGCCCCATACTCTTGTTGATCAAAAGACTTCTTCTGGGCAGCAACAGTCATCAGGTGGACAGGAACAAGTGCAGTGTTTCAAGTGTAATCAGTGGGGACATAAGGCCAACATATGTCGCTGTAATACCCTAGAATTTTCAATATATTAATATTTATGGAATTGCCATTGTGATTTATTTGATATGGATTTAAATGGGTAAGGTGTTGGGCCAATGGTCCAATCAAGACCAATGGTTGATAATTATGTTTACAAGACCAATAAATGGATGAGATGTACTCAAACGGGCGGTTTTAAATACTATTTTCTAAGAATAAAATTATTTTAAAATCAGAAATACAGATCCTTGACTAAGGAAAATAATATCATCCAATAATAATCACATAATAACACAATTTATAAAGTAATAACAATAAATGGTAAATTACTATTTTGCCGCTCCAGTTGAACGAGCTGGATCACTGAGCTTTCGAGCTCGGATTGGGCCACGCCTGGGCTTTTCTCAAAGCTCTAACCGTAATCTTCGAGATTAACCGGTCCAAGTAAGATTATTAAGCTAAACTACGCGTAATCTGGGTCAAGGTATTACATGGCTCAAGGTATTACATGGTTGATGTAACCCTAGTAAAGAAGAAGAGTGTCTTCAACTTCAAAATCGAGGAGGTGTTCTCCACAAGCTTTGTAATCGGTTTCTTCTCCACCTGTGAAGAAAAAGTTAGTGTATTTAATCTTCAAGTGGTGTACTTGAGGTGAGGATGTAGGCAAAAACGGCAACCTCGTTAAAATTCCGGGTTCACTCTATCCTTCTTTTCTCATCTCTTCTGTTTATTTGCAATTAAATTTAAATTATCTATATTATTAAAGCCAAAGAAACTCAAAAATTTGCATTGACTCAATTCACCCCCCTCTCCTCTTGGGTCAATTTATGAGCAACAATATGGATTCAAATTTTAATACTACAAACATATTTAGAGAAGGTTATGGTAGAGCTTGGTTGAAACCCAACTTGCAAAGGGACCTATATCTATATAGGGTGTTTTTCCTCTCCATATACACTCAATAAATAGTGTATATGTGAGGTTGCACCTGACACATTTTTATTTTTTTAACTTACAAGCCTAACTCTAAAGTTGAAATAGACTTAATATTCTATCATCAATTGACATTTTAGTCCAAAATTCAATTTTTAGTCATGTGATCTTAATGGTCAAATTTGACGGACATCTTTGAAAATATCAAGCTTTCGTGGTAATTTTGACGGTTAAGATCAAGTGGATAGAAATTTATTTTTATGCGTGATATTTTAAAGAGAGTAGATCACCAGGTTTATTTTTTCAATATGTACAGTTAAAATTTTTAAATAAAGAAATAAAAATAAATAAAATAAAACAAGCTAATATCATTTTGACTATATGATAACTCATTTTATAGATGAATTACACTTTATTTATTATTCATTTGTATTACTCATATTAGTTTATATTTAAAATTATAATCTCACTTTCAATACTTTTCAATGGAGGAAGTTAATCTTTATTTGATTGTGAGAGATTAAACACATAATGAATGCAATAAATTTTAGATTTGTGACATTTTGAATTATAAAATTATACTAATAATTCACCTTTCAAAAAAAATTATACTAATCAAAACTTTCTACTTTGTTTTGTAAATTATGATTTAATTAAATATTTTCTCTAACTTAATTTCTATTTTTCCACACTTATACACTCTTACATCCTTAGTTTAGAAATTATTTTCCAAACATTTTAATTTGACCTCTGCATCCTCATGGACCATCTGATCATATTGACCATCTTCTACTTGTCTCCCATTTATTGACCAAGGCTACAAAACCCTCCCATAAACCCTTTTAGTATTTTTCAATCCTCACCGCGTCTCTCTCTCCTCTTTCTTTCCTTGTATCGTCTCAAAAGAGGCAGCCGCAGAGCGAGTGCCCCTTTTGGCATTTTTCAATCCTTCCTCCCTCTCTCTCTCCTCTTTCTTTCCGCGTTTCGTCTCAGCAGCGGCAGCCACAGCAGCCGCAGGGTACTGTTTACCCTACGGAGATGGGTTCGTCTGTGAGCCATGCAGCGGCTCCGGCTCCTGTTCCGGATCTTCCTTCTGCTGTCATCGTTCCTCCGACCACTTCGAAGGAGGGCGAGACCAAAACGGAGGAAAAGGTTGACTACTTGAATCTACCGTGCCCCATATCCTACGAAGAAATCCAACGTGAAGCTCTCAGTAGGTCTCCCCACTTACAATTTCTCATATTTCAAATCTCTATATCTTTTTTTGTTCCCAGTTTTGGTTGTTGGTTGAAATTCTTGGTTTTTGATGCAAATTGGAGTCTAGTAGTTTGCAATAATGGGAAATAATTTGACACAAAACGATGTGTTCTATGACTTGACTGGTAGAGTGTGGTCTGTAGACCCCATAATGGCCATGTAACTTGGTAAAAATGTGGGAAAGTTGTTCTTAATTTCGTTGAAGTAACTGTTTTGATTGCAAACATCACATTTAGTCGAGCTAGGTAAATGTTTAGAATAGTCCTAGAGGGGGGTGAATAGGGCTATAGCAGAATTTTAAATTTTTTAAAACCTTGGTCAATTAATAATTGGTCTTTATAAATTAATCCAATTAATCTTCCAAATAGAGATGCAAGCAAGAATAATTAACCACTTTAATTAGCCTGCATCAACAAGTCTTCTCAAGTAGATATGCAATGATAATATGAAAGAAAGCGCAAGCACATAAAATTAGAGGAGATGGAAGATAATGACACAAGTTATATGGTTCGGAAACCTTGTCTACATCCACGCATCAAGTACACCACTTGAGGATTCCACTAACTTTCTCTTTCAAGGGTGGAGAAGAAACCTATTACAACTCTTGATCTCTTTCATGGGTAGAGATTGAAACTATACAACACTTGATCTTCTTCATGGTGAAGATCGGACTGATACACCAAGAGAACAATCTCTCTTAGAGTTTTGTAGGGTTACACCAACCTTTTACAAATATCTCTCAAAATATAGAAAGAAATAATGTTTGAAAATATTACCAAGAACACTAGCCTCTTGTTGCTTGATGTGACTTTGGTGTGTTCTTGAATGTCTTTCTCCTTCTTGTCTTTTTGGTGATGTGTAGATTCTCCAATGAAAGCCAAACCAAAGAATATGAGAAGAGGTTTAGGGATGGTAGAAGGTTTTCCTATGTGGACAATCTATCCCTAAGGGTTCTCTCAATGCACAATGATTGAGACTAAGATGCTCAAGATTTTCATATAAGTGCTTTGAATGTGATTAAGAGAGAGTTTAAGAGCTAATGGATTTAACTTGGAAGATATGGGCTCTTAAAGATGTTTGGAATGATTGAATAATGTTGAGAGAGATTTTTGCTCAAGTCAATCTTACATTTATAATGCCCCAAGGTTATGTATTTATACCATTTTAAGTTTATAGCCATTGGGAGCACACTTGGGAGAGAGAGCTGTTGAAAACCCATTGAAAACCCAAAATCTGACTTTTCTGGGCAATATTGGTCGACCTCTCTCAAGGACCGATCGACTTATCTTGACTAGGACTGAAAATTCTCAATTCTGCACTGGAACGATAGACCTTTTCTCATGGAGCGGGCGCCCGCTCTGTGTTTGGCAGTTTTGCGCAATCTTCGGTAAAACGGCCATAACTTTCTCTACAGGACTCGGTTTTCGGAGTTCTTGTACTTTTCTGAAAGCTCTTTGAGAGATCTATCTACTCACAAAATTTGAGCAATTATGAAGTTCATTTGATAGTTCAAATATGCTCTCAAAGTCAGGGTAAATTTCATCCAACCCAAGAATCTCCCTGTTTTTCCTTATGTGTACCCTTTCACTAAAATGTTCATAACTTTAGCTACATAACTCATATTTTAGTGAACTTAGACTTTTTGGAGAGCTCTTTGAATGTCTATCTACTCATAAAATTTCATCAAATTTAGAATTCATTTGATAGCACAAACGAGCTCTCCAATTCAAGGTATATTCATGACAAAATTGATCTGTCCTATTTTGCACCATTTCATTGAAATGCTCATAACTTGAGCTTTACAACTTGGATTTGGGTGTTCTTGGACTTTTTGGAAAGCTCTTTGAGTGCTCTATCAAATCATAAAGATTTTACTAATATTTGAGCACATTTGATAGATGCAAGAGCTTCTCCAAAACAGAGCAAATTCCATTTAACTTAGAAACCGAACTTTTTAAGTCATAGATTCTAAGGTTTATCCCAGAGGTAAGTCTGGGTCTTGTAAGTTTAGGTCCAAATTACCTGAATTGGTTGGCATACATGGAGTTTGCTTCTTTTGATGCGCGACCTTCCAATTGTCACTGCTTTTGAAGCTTCAAGGTTGGTTTGACTTTGTAAGCCTTCCAGAGGTGAGGTTTAGGACACACGGACACAGTCACAACTTAGTCACAGAAGTTGACAACTCATGACTTAGTCGGACTCAGTCACAATTTTTTTTTTTTGAATGGTGATTATATTAATAGAGGCACCAGAGGTGCAGAACATAAAAGATACAGTCACAATTTTTTTTTTTTTTTTGAATGGTGATCATATTAATAGAGGCACCAGAGGTGTAGAACATAAAAGATACACCAATGAAAAGCACTAAAAAAGAACGAGATACAAAAAGGAAATTTTTGTGTCCTTTTTTTGTGGATGATTATTTTTGATGGATGATAAATGTCAAATTTGTAGATTTGGTTTTAGAAATTTGTGTGGATTTAAAATTCATCTTATTATTCTATAACATGCTATATGTAATTATACTATAAATAATACTATTAGAAAAAAATTATGAATCTTACGATTATTTCCGATTCACGATACGATTCGAGTTTGACAACCTTGCTTTCCAAGCACGTAAGATGTCATTCGTATAAATGTTTCTGAATTCCGGAAGATAAGAGGCTCACGAAGCATACTTGTTGAGGACTCTAGTGGAGACAACGTCAGACGATTCGGTAATGTCGTTGAAGATCTGATTGTTATGTACCCACCAAATACTCCACACAGTGGCAAAGAAAGCCAAGCACCACAAAGAGGAGAACTTCAAAGAAATCGAGGCAATGTTCCAAGCAAAGGATAACTTGGCCACGATAGAAGGCATAACCCAGAGAACCCCAAACTTTTGCAGCACATAATTCCATACAGCGAAGGAAAAAGGGCAATGTATTGGGAGGTGATTAGTTTCCTCATAAGCTTGCAAGCAGAAAGGACAAGCAATAACGATGATTCTTCCTCTTTAACGTAATTTGTCTTGGGTGAGGATTCTCTCCAAGCCGGCAGTCTAAAGGAAACAAATAAGCCGTGGGGGAGCTTTAGAAGTCCAAATATTTTGGTTAAACATAGCATGAGTGGACGTTCGAAGGTTCCACTTGAAGGAGTTGACAGAGAAACAACCAGAAGAGTTTGGTCACCAAACAAGACTGTCATCAGTAGAGCTACGGATCCAGTAGGCAGAGATGATCTGAAGGAGGGCAGAGAAGTCATCAATCTCAAAGTCTGATAGGTTGCGCTGAATGGAGAGGTCCACAATTCAGTTTGACTCAGGGGAGACAGATTTAACTTTAGGCCAACAATTATCATCATGCTTATCTAAAATGGTGATGTGACTCAAACCCTTAATATTGCAGAGTAAAAACATACCGAGTTACCTTATCATTATGCTTATCTAAAATGGTAATGTGACTCAAACCCCTAATGTTGCAGAGTAAAAACATACCGAGTTACCTTATCATCATGCTTATCTAAAATGGTGATGTGACTCAAACCCTTAATGTTGCAGAGTAAAAACATACTGAGTTACCAATGTATTAACTAACTTGTTTGTTTCCCTTCTCTTGTGAGTTAAATTATTTAGAGAGGTTGTGATTTCAGATGTGTTAATGAAACATGTGAACGGTTCTTTACTTGAGTTCACATTTGTTTTAAAAGGGTTTGAACATCTCAGCACACAATGGCTATCTTTATGTTCCCTTGGCTCATTTTGGTGGTGTTGACTGTCGATTCATTTTATGTGAGATAGTTCATCCTTAATTCTGGAGTGGAAAAGGCAAGAACAACAATTCCTTTTACCTGGTTCCAATTTCTGCACTCCCCTTGTGTTCACTGGGAAAAGGGTGTCCATTAGTTTCTTAAAATGTTGAAACTATCTTGTGAATTTTGGTAGATCCTAGTTGTATATTTGCAATTTTTTTATAAGAACCTGTAGTGTGGTTGGTAATTTCAACAACATGGTTGTGGGTTTAAGTTCTATGGGCATCATATAGGCAATCGGCTAATAGAAAAATATGCCAAGTCCAATAAGGAGTGCCAACTTCAGATGGATGGGATAAATGAATTTGATGATAATGATGGAAATTGCATTTTTTTTGTATCCCATTCAGTATAATCTGAAGAGTAAATTATGATAGATGTTGATTTTCTATGAAATATATTGCAGTGTCATTAAAACCAGAACTTTTTGAGGGCATGCGCTTTGATTTCACGAAAGCACTGAATCAGAAGTTCGCACTTAGTCACAGGTATCTTTTGTGCATACATGCATCTGGTGGTTGTGATTTCTTCTACCATTGTATATAGTAATTGATAGCCTTATGAACCTTGTGCTAGTGTTTTCATGGGATCTACAGCAATCCCTTCTCAATCTTCAGAAACCATCAAAGTCCCAACTGCACACTATGAGTTCGGGGCTAACTTTTTGGACCCAAAGGTAATTTTCTGTTTTCCTTTTTGAAGTTGCTGTTATGATTACTACTACTACTTTTTTTACAACTCAACTTCCATTAAGAAGTGAACACCTACAGAAGGACTTCAGTGTTGAAGGGATAAACTGTATAGGAAGCTAAAGTACACCTCACACCACTTCCACCTGTCAACCAAAGGAAAACATGCAATCATTTTACTGTGCAAATGAAAAATATTGTTCCTATCAATTCTATATTTTGCCAAACTTTAGCCACTCTATTGCCAAATCAGTGAAGAGAAGTCACAATGAATGATGAGAGATCTGGTCTTCTTGTTGTGCTTAGACTCTTTATCTATTACCAAATTACAATTTTAGTACTAAAATGAGTTGCATTAGCACAATAACTCCTACTGGAACTTTTTAAAAGATCATACCAATATTTTACTTTCTGCTAGCTTGACAGCTCTTGATATGACATATTTTAGTACACTTTTGAAATGTGTTTTGGATGTATAGGGACCATAAATAGTAGGTTGGATTGAATTTCTTTCCAGCTAGTCATTCTACATTATGTTCGGCCTTTGAACTTTTGACCTTTATATGCCATTGGTTTGTCGTATCCAATATCAAGGGCTGGATGATTGGATTGGTATGATACTTAACCCATCCCTTATGCATTTAGTATCCTACATAGCCACCCAGCCATGTTTTGTCCACTTCTGATGGGTGCTCAGAGTAAGAATTCTTGCTAAAAAGCTCTCCCATGTATATATATATATATATATATATATATATATATATATATATATATATATGTATATTAAAAGGGTGTATCCTATGCACGTTTCTATGTCTATGTCCATGTCCATGTCCATTACCATGTCTGTATCATTACATCATAATATATACTCTCCCTCATCCTTACTCCCCATTCACCACTACCAAGGTAGCATTTTAGGATTTAGCAACCTCATTAAAATTGAATGCTAAAAAAGAATTTATTTTGTCCATTACTTGTTTTTCCTTGAGTTGTCAGTTATCATTCTTGTATATGTGATCTGAATTCTGAACCATTAGCTAGTGGATACTACCACATTGATATAACTCTGAAATCACTCTTGCACAGTTCTTATCTCTTGATTGGAAGGATTCCTACTAATGGTTGGTGTACACTTTCTCAAACGCTTTCCAGCCAAATTCCTAGAATTGTTTGAATGAAGTGACTTTTGTGCTATGGCCCATCCAAGTTGGAACTTGGTTTATGATCCGCTTGGATATCATATATATGTTCTATTTATATGAAATTTGAGCCACTGCTATATCTAACAGGGAAAGCAAAGAGCCACTTTAATATCTTGATGTGCATTTTGCAGTTGATGCTTATTGGGAGGATATTGACCGATGGTAGGCTTAATGCAAGAGTAAAGTGTGATTTGACTGAAAACCTTATCCTGAAAATTAATGCCCAGGTATTTAGTTGTTTTCTTTGAAGGGTGATTATTATTTGATGTTAGATTGGTATGTATTTGTGTTATACTCCAATTATGTATTAATGTATTGGCATTTGTTGTCTTGTACAGATTCAAAATGAGCCACATTTCTCCCAAGGCACATTCAACTTTGATTACAAGGTCAATATCTTTTGTTTTTATTACTTATTTTTATAATGATTTTAACGTTCTGGAAGTGCCCTTGTAATTTGAGATTTAATGCTTCACTCTTGTAATGCCATATGGGAACCTTTGATCTTTGTAATGAATTGGGAACCTTGTAGGTGGGTGCAGCCTATGTTGCCGGGGGTGGGGGGTGGTTGTCTTAACTCCTAATTTTTTGAGATCAAAATAAAATGCTTGATACGACGGTTAGGATGCTTCAAATGGACATCTAAAAGTTTGGATCTAAGTTTAAATAAGAAAATAACAATTTCAACAATTTGGATTTTCCATGAATTGGGCCTCACATGGGGCCTTTGTGCCTAGGTGCAAAAATGCCCAAGTACTTTTAGTTTTGCATGTATACATATATACGGGAAACTACAAAATGCTTAGGTATTTTTTGCACCCGAGCACAAGGGCCCCATGTGGGACCTGGTTTATGATGAATGCAAACCATTGAACATATTATTTTCTCTTTTAAACTTAGGTCCAATATTTTATGATAATTATTTGATGCATCCTCACTGTCGGATTGATTATTATAGGTAAAAATGTGTCCAATGGTTTATTTTCAACCTTAAAAAAAATAAGGGCTATGGCGTGGTGGGATTATTCGTAATTATTCTAGGTCTCCAATGTTATCCTATGCTGGCCCTATTCCACATGGGATAATTATTGATGCTGAATTATTTGCTTTATGGCGTGTCTTCTGGAGTTGGAGGAGAAAGGGGCCCATGGGAGTTTGGTGGAAGGTGATTCTCAGGTTATAGTTAGATGGGCTTTGGGTTCTAATTGCCAGTGGATCCACTTGGACAAAATCGAAAGGATTCGGCATATCATTGAATCCTTTGATTTTAAAATTGCTTGGGTTCCTCGGTCAGCTAATTCGGCTGCCGATGAGATGACCCGCCAAGGATTATCTTTAGATTTTGAAGTTGTAACTAATTACTTGTAATTTCGTTTTGGGGGCTTCTGTTGGCCTTCCTTTGCGTTCTTGTAATTATTTTTGGAATTAATGAAGTTACTTTCAAATAAAAAATAAAAAATCAAGGGCTAGGGTATTTAATGGGTCCCATTTTTAATGGTTAGATAACTTCTGCGATAATCTATGCATCCATATACTTTTTTTGATCATAGGATGAGCCTCACCCTAACACAAGCTGTTAGAGCACCTGGGCATTTCAGCCTAGGTGTTTGATAGACCTATCCACAACCTACATATACATTCATGTGTATGCACACACATACACATACATATATGTATATGTCTATATATAGGCCTAGGGATGCGTCCTCAAATTATATAGGCCTAGGGATGCGTCCTCAAATTTTAAATCCTATGTAGAGCCCTCATGGGCTATGGATATTAGTTGGCTGGAAAGGTCTTTACTAGAACAAGTTGCTTATGAAAAATCACCTTCATCGGATACATGAAGCCATTCTTTTAAGTTTTTAAAAATTCAATTTTATCCAACGGTGGAAATTCATGGTGTTAGATCCTAGCTCGAATTTCTGTCAAATTGGGTAAGAGTTCATGGAGGGTAGGTATGTGTGAGTGGGGAAGAAATGTGATTAGAGCCATGGTGGGTCCCCCGTGATCATTATGTATAGTTATAGTATGTGTTCTGCAGACAGCATAGGGCCATCTTTTAATTTATTTTGCAAGTAAAGTAATTAATCAATAAACAAATATCTACGTATAAGTTCAATCATACACTAATTAATTAAAACTTTTAATATTGGCGCGAAATACATAATATATTGAATTAACAATTGTTATGTAAAAAGCAAAATTAAAGGAAAAGACCAGTTCATAAAACCGAAGAAGAGTGATCAAGGCTTGACAGGACTGATCTCAATAGACCTTCGGTAATGTAACAACCTAATTTTCATTTTCTTTTCTTTCTGAAGAGTATGGAAAAGTTGTATATAACACAATCTTGTATATGACATTGAGCAATGAAGTTGTGCCCTTACCCATTTCAAAGATATTAAAAAAAAGAAAAGAAATTGTGCCATTTACTACTGTCTCAGTCTTTAAATTGATTGAATTGATTCATAAACCATTTTTTCTATTTTTATCCTTATGAATTTTTCTATTTTTAGGTGTTGACATGATAAGGGTGGGCCCAATCTTTCCCCCTCTCTAAGTCTAATCCTTTTTTTTTTTTTTCCCCTTTTTGTTAATATTAATCACCAAATGCAATCGTAAAATCCTCTTTTCTATTTTTGCCTATTTTTTACTTGAATTTGTTTATATATTTTTAGTTGATGATGTGATAATATGGAATTAAAATCTTTCCAACTCATCAATCTATTTCTAAAATTCTTTTTCCTATTTTAGGCCTTTTTTTGCACAATTTTTTCTTAATTTTTAGGTTAAGATGCTATTTTTCTTAATTTCTTAAAATCTTTTTTTTTCTTATATTTATAGCTATTTTTCTCACGCATTTACTTATTTTTTACTTGATATGACTACAATTGTTTTTGTTCCTTTTAAAAAATTGTTTTTTTTATTTTTTCTCTTTATTCAGGGTAAAGATTTCAGGTCTCAGTTTCAGATGGGGAATGGCGCCTTCTACGGTGTGAATTATATCCAGGTAAAGTTATATTTTCCTGGTTCTTGCTTCAGTAAGTACTGCCTTCATTTCTAAGGTACATAACAGGTCTCAACTTTTTTATTACTGTTTTAGGGGTTGAAGATTATTTATAATTTATAGTCAAGGGTTTGGATTTTGATCAATATTGTGAAAATCATTGTCAAAATTGCAAGTTGTAAATTATAAATTGTAGCTCTAATTGATGCGGAACACGCCTGCAATTAGACATGAAGAAGAAGAAAGATAGAAAAGGCTATGCCTTGTTTAATTTCTTTATATATTCATCGTGTATTTTGTTTTCTCAACCCATTACATGGCTTTATATAAAAAAAAACGAAAGAAGGAAATCTAGAAATAAACCTACACGGGATTAGAATCCCACACACACTAGGAAAATAAAATATGATGCGAAAATACGAAAATAAGAAATAAATGGGTCTTTGCTGCGTGTCCTAAATCATTCCCTCGGTCTTGAAAAAAACTCGTCCTCGAGTTGAAAACAACAAAATCACAAGGAACCAAACAAAGATGAAGACCAAGTCCGAAGATGCTAATGATGAAGCTTGTAACTGCACAATCTTCAATGCACGTATGATGAGAGTTTTCTTTTTGGGGGACGAAGAAATCTATAAATGCATATGTGCTCAATCGAGGGCGAAGCAACTCTGTCAAGAAGGGATCTTCAAACTGCACTGGAGAGATAACATTGTCCTAATGGTGTGTCGGACGAGGCACCAATGAGAGGATATGAGGTGAGCAAGATAATGTACGAATAACCATAGATGAAGGCTTGCTATCCGTAATGGGATCGGGGTTGGGTATGGGTAACTGGCAGTGGTGGTGGGGGAGGTGGTGTAGGTGTTGGTATTGGCAGTGGTGGTGGAGGTTCAATATGCGTCGGTTGATCGACTGTGGCGGCGGCAACACAACTGACTCGTTTTCCAACAAGGGTACCGTCGGTGGGGCCACGACTTCTGGAGTAGTAGGCATGAACTCTGAGTCTGACCTTGGAGCAGCATGCAAGAACTTCGATGGTGACTCTGGAGGAGGTCGCACACATCTCGAGGAAGAGGGCACATATTTCGTGTTTTTGTGCATGTTTATCGTGTCTCTGTAGTTTCTATCGTGCAATATTGCTTTAAATTGTTGTAAAAAATCTTGAAAGTCAGATCGCAATTTAGATAGAAATTCGTTGAACTCAAATTGATCACCATTGTTGTTGGATGCCATCGGGTCTGTGTGATGCGAGTAATTAGATCGGGGTGCCACAGAGTCCAAGACACGGCGGTTGGAGCGGGTCGGGGGTTGAAAAGAACTTGGTGACTTAGGGTGAATGGGAATAGGAAGAAACTAAGTGGTAATTATAGGGCTCATGATATCAGTTAGATGGGATTAGATGAGTAGTATGAGGACGACCGGGTAAATAGTTTAATGGATGGGTGAGGTAGGGACATTTACCTTTCTACGGTATCCTTGATTTGCATATCCACTCAGTATGCCACCTGTATAATTCTTCATCTTCTTCGTTTGAGTAGTTCGCAATAGGAAGTCATCGAGATAGGTTCAGTCACAGGGGACACATAGCTGGTCAAACTGAAGGTAAAGGATGGTTAAAGGTGTGGAGGATGACTAATAAGGGGGGTCACGGTTTGGGCTGTGTGAAAAGTGTTTGACCGTATGAGGGTGGATGGTAAGAGGGAAAATCACGTGGGGCTGCAAGAAAGGGCCAAGGGACGTACACATGTGGGATATGAGTTATGGACACGTGGGAAGTAGTTTAGGGCTTTAAGACACGAATGGGTTTATTTGGGGTTTAGAGGACAGTGAAAGGAGGGAGTAGCGATGGTGGTGGAAGTGAAGAGAAAGGGAAAGGAGAAGAAGGCGATCGCAGGAAGGAAGAAAGGATGACGAAAAGGGCTAGTACTTGGCTTAAGGGGTTGCGAAGGCTTGCTGGCTGCAAGAGGAGAGAGATCTGGTAGCAGCAGAAGCGATACAAGTGGCTGGCGAAAGCAGAAGGGAGGGCGGAAGTGTCGTACGACTGGTGTAGTATTGGGATAAAGCCCAGATTCGTCGCAGAACAGGGATGGGGCTGTGTCAGGAGCTCTCCAACAAGGAACCAAGTTTGTGTGCGATGGAAGGCGTGGGGGCAGTTGGGGAACAGAGGCGGAAGCTGGAGGAGGAGGGAAGACACCACATGTGAGATCTTCTTCTTCGTTTTTTTTTTCAATGATAAGAGAGCGGCGGAAGCTGTGGAGTGTGGGTGAGTTCTTGATTTTTTTTTTTTTTTTAAAAATTGAGGACAGAGAACAGGAGCGTCCTTGATAATGCAGGGATATTGTTCTCTCTCGCTCTTTTTTTTGGAACTGAATAGGATCGTCCTGATGACGCTGGGACTCGGCTCTGATCAGGGGTCGCCTCTGTATAACAGAGATACAGAGAACCTTGGTTCTGGACCAATTGATGTGGAACACGCCTGCAACTGGACAAGAAGAAGGCTTAATATAAAAAAACGAAAAAGGAAATCTAGAAATAAACCTACACGGGATTATAATCCCACACACTAGGAAACTTCCTGATTTATTCTAAAAAGAAAATAATAACTTTTAATCTTATCTTAGATTCCTAAACCAACAAGGGAAGCCACCGACCTGGCTTTCTTGCTAAACAAGAATTCTAAAAATAAAATATAATGTGAAAATACGAAAATAGGAAATAAATGGGTCTCTGCTGCGTGTCCTACATCACTAACTTAGTGGTGTAGGGAATCACAAATTGTTTTTCTTTGGGAGGCAGTCCACTGGCATTTAAAACTGGAAAAATGTCTCTGCCAACTAAATCTGCCACACCTATTGAGTTGAAACCACACCCACCTCAATTATACTAAAAATTGGTCGTCAAGCTTGAAATGCTCAGGTCATGGATTAAGTCCGGCTAGCTTCCTAAGCCTACCCAATCCGAATCTACTGAAACAATTTAAAAGTAGTATCTATAGTTATGTTTGGTGGTCATAATTTTGGGCCATATCTCATTGGGTTTCAGGTTTTCTCAGGATATTTGGGGTTCATAAGTGGTTTTACAGGTTGGGTTGGGTCAGGTTAGCTGGCTGAGTATGATTTTGTTCCAGTTGCATCAGGCTCTGTGAAACCTGATATGACCTGCCTGAGTTGCATCCTTACCCGCAGTGCCTTGTTCTATTTTTAGGCTTCCTATGCCTGACACATTGTGTCCATGTTCAACACCAGCAGGTGTCCATGCCACAACATATATGTTTTCTTCCTCAATTAGCAAAAGAAATATTCCAAAAGAAAAAATGGTCAATTATAAGTAATGTTTAAGCTGTCAAATTTTTTGTCAATCTTAGTTTTAGAAACATATCATGGTCAACTTTAAATTATGGTTAAATCACTCAAAACAATGGTTAAAGTTTGGTTTATTTTAGTTTTAGAAACATAATAACCTAATAACAATTTGGTGTAAATGAAACTATGCAATGGAAAGTGAGCGGTCTTGAAGCTGTTGGAGAGAGCAGAAATGTCCAACTATAGGAATAATGCTAAGGAGATCATTCAATTGTACCAGTTGTAATTTCTTATTTGGTGCCCAAAAAGAGATTCAATTGGAACAGCATTAGACTTTTTGTCATATTTTGGTGATATCCCTTTTGCACTCCAAATTGCTGCCATGATAAGGTCTTGATCTCTCAACCATGACACCATTCAGATAAAAGATGCCATTCCAATACTTAGAAGAGTCTTGCAACATAATTCAAGAAAAATGAAGAACCTTGTATATGGTATTCTTATCTTAAGTTGTGGCATTTTTCTTCATTTGCAATTTAGATTACAAAAGAAGGAACAAGTTATAGCATTTAACATGGTAAATGCACATGGTTGTAACCATAAGGTTGCGGGGGTCGAGTCTTGTGGATATCAGATAGGCAGCAGCCCAGAGAAATCAGTTTGCTACATCTAATTATGAGTGCCAATCCCATATTAGATGGGATAAATGTCTATGGAGACGGTGATGACAATAATGTGATGTGATGCTGTCACTCTCTTCCTATAGTGGTAGTGTGGTACATGGTTTGGAGCATCCAGTTCCCTATCTGTAGCAGTTTGAAACATTGGATCAGATGCTTCATTTTTTGTCACCTTGTCCATGCAATTATGGTTGTTCAAAGCCTTAGGGTTGAAATTGATGAGATTTGACCAAGGGTCTTCAAATGTGATTTAGATCTAATATTTGCAAATTAGATCAAGGAAAATTTCAAATTTGTCTCAAAATTAATTGAGAAATCCAAATTCAAAATTTACCAAGAATTTCAGGAAATTTTCAAATTCTTCTCAATTTAATCAGCCAAAAGGAATTGTAAATAATTTTTTGTAATCTTCGAGGGGTGTTTTCTTTAGTAAGTTTCTTTTTTCGTGTAGTGGGCTCTTTCTGCCTGGTTATTTTGGTTTTATTTGCTTGTATTCTTATCTTGAGATTAATGCAGTTACCTTTAAAAGAAGTCTCTTAATTTGAGAAAATCAAATTTCCTAATGGATCACTTCGAACCAATGTTGTCAAACTCGAATCATCTGGTGAATCGATTTAGGGGTGTGAATCGTAAGGTTCATAACTTTTTGTTCAATTCCTCATAATATATAAGTATGCAAACACATGAATATATGACAAAATGTACCAATGCAAAATTAGGGTGCTGATATATACACTGTAGTATTTTATAATGGGTACATTGTGAGAGAATCTCTTTTCCAAAATTCTAATTTTACCCCTCATTCAGTACGTACTTGTTCTCCCCTATGACCTTGTTTTCTCTGTCCCTTCTCGCTTTCCTTCCATTACAGCAGCATCACCCACCCATGGTAGAATCCCTCCTCACCCTTGTCTCGACCTCTTTCTCTCTCTCTACGCTCGAACTTGGAACAGGTGAAGTAGAGGCTGTGGTGAGAGCAAGCTTTCTTTCTTAAAGCTGCAGTGAAGAAAACAATCTCTATGATAAAAAGAAGTTGTAGAGAGCTCTTTTTTTTTTTTTTTTTAAAAGACAACTTCATTAATGAAACCAGAAGTACAAAAAGCAGACTAAGAGTAGCCCACCAAGACGAAAAAACATAAGGCCACCCCAAAAATTGTAGGAATCTGTTTCTAAAGATAAGCTCTGTCGAGCCATTTCATCAGCAGCTGAGTTAGCTGACCAAGGAACCCAAGCAACCTTAAAATCAAAGGAAGCAATAATATGCCGAATTCTCTGAATCTTGTCCAGTTACAGAGAGCTCCTTCTGCAACTTTAATGGCAATTCCTCCATGAACTTACAAGAAGAACGAAGCCACCCACATGTGGTATCCTTTCCTACATTTCGTTTTCTTCATGCAAACAAGTCACTCCATTTTTTTTTTCCTTTTTTCTACTTAGACATCTCTGTTTCAATTCTCTGCATCTGAATATCTCTCTCTCTCTCTCTCTCTCTCGACATCATCATCATCTTCTGGGATGATGCCGACGGAAGGAGAAGAAAGAAAGACCGAGCAAAGAGAGAACGGAGGGAAGGAAGAAGAGGGAAGGAAAGAAAGAAAAAAGAGGAAATCCCATTTGAAGAACGAAAGAGAGACTGAAAGAACTGTGCTTGCTCTTCCTTTCACTCTCTGCATAGTTCGTTTTTTTCATTCTCCCTTTTGTTCTTCATGCCAGATTTTCCTCTCTTTTTCATTCTTTCCTTTCCTCTCTTATTTCTTGCCTTCATTCTCTCTTTGTTGGGTCTTTTTTTCTTCTCCTTCCATAGGTGAGCTACATCGAGCGACAGAGAGATTTTGGATTAAAAAGTAGGATTTTGAAAGAAAGAAAGAGATTCACTTGCAGAGAATGGAAACAAAATGTCTGAGGAGAAAAATGAAAAAAAAGAAGTGATTTGTTTTGCGTGAAGAAAAAGAAACGTAGGAAAGGATACCACATGTGGAAATGTCTTTCTTTGTGGGTGGCTTCGATCTTCTCGTGAGTTCGTGGCGGA
Organism: Chimonanthus salicifolius; assembly: GCA_013350335.1. Taxonomy (NCBI): domain Eukaryota; kingdom Viridiplantae; phylum Streptophyta; class Magnoliopsida; order Laurales; family Calycanthaceae; genus Chimonanthus; species Chimonanthus salicifolius. Next base: position 16,187,905 of record CM023534.1, on the reverse strand, counting down.
GACCATTTCTTCTTTGGACGAGCTTTAAAAAAGAAAGCTTGCTCTCACCATAGCATCTGCTTCACCTGTTCGAGTGTAGAGAGAGAGAGAAAGGGGTTGAGACGAGGGATCCTGTCATGGGTGGGTGATGCTGCTGTGATGGAAGGAAAGCGAGAAGGGACAGGAATGGATGCGATGGATGCTGTTGTGATGGAATGAAAGCGTGAAGGAATGGAAAACGAGGACGTAGGGGAGAACGAAGGAGGGGTAAAATTAGAATTTTAGAAAAAGAGATTCTCTCACAGTGTACCCATTATAAAAAAACTACAGTGTATATATCATCACCCCAAAATTAAATCAAAATGCATTAGAAGTCAAGTTTTTAGATTCCAGAATCCAAATCATCATAATTCATAAAATTTTATTATCCAAAATTCCAAAACATCTAAAGAATATAATTGTCATTAATGTCATCTAAAACATCCAAGTAAGATGACGATAAAGCGTCTCTTCCATTTTCCACATCTCCATCGCTAATTTCTTCAACGTTTTCTTCCTCCTTCAATGCTCTTTTGCTTTATTGAATAAACCTCTTTTAATTACAAAATTTAATATTTTATAAATTTTGCATTCTAAATTTTAAATATAATATAACGATCTTCAAGATTCTAAAACACTTTACTCATTTCTTTTGTGGGATTAGTCTCTTCCTTATTAAACATCTCGTCGGCTTCCAACCAAGAATTGTCTTGTGGAAGAGCTGAATCTTCTTTTTTAGTGATCCATTCATCATCAAATTCCACATCTATGGGCAAATAAGATCATAATATTTCTTTGAATCTCTTAAAGTCTGTCTCACTTGTAATTGTAAACTGTATTTTACAAATATAAGGGCATTCATCCTTTTTGCCTCTAGCCTATTCCTCTTCATATGAATCTATAAAAACATTAAGAGACAACAATCAAACATACAAGATTACTATTTCCACTTCTTAAACAAATGTTAAAAAATTGCATCAATTTATTTAAAGTTAAAAATAAAATATACTTGTTCAAATACACTCCAATCCTGCTCACACCCAGTTGCGTTGCAAGTTAAACTCAAAATCCTTATTGCAACACATTCCAATTCTTTAGTTTCATCTCCACAATCTTCCCACCAAATGGCTATAAAACATGAGATAATAAAAAAAAAAAAATCAAATTCAAAACGTAGATAATAAATAAGTAAATAGTAAATAATTAAATACTAAATATCTGGTTGTTTTCTTTTCCTTGTTTCTATAGCCATCTTATCCCCAAAGAATCCTTTTCCAGTTTTAAGTGCAAGCAATTGGTCATCAATTTTAATCCTGTGATCTGTGTATATCGCCAACTTATCAAGGTATTGATACAACCCTCTTTTAATTTCAACATCTGGATAAAATGATTCGTTATAGTGGAAAGAAAGATTCAAATAATTTGCAGTGCATGCAATGGATGGTGAAGTTGTTCATTCCAACGAGCATCTATCAATTTCCAGTATGGCATGCATTTCTGTACACCATTGTTCAATTTCTGGCGATCTTCTCCTTGGCTCGATCCATGCCCTCATATATGTATCCCATTGTCAGTTTGTCATCTCCATCAACTAACCCAAGCAATTTTATGAGAGGCATTCCAACCTTGGCACAAAATTCAACATGTTTCCAAAACTTACTATCAAAAATCAAATCATGCACTTTTTCCCCCTCTTCAGTCTTGGATAACAACATTATATCCCATTCTTCTGAGCCAAACATTCTCCTTAGACTAACTCTGCATCTTAGTATGCTTTTCAATGTAAGGTAGCATGTGCAAATCTCGTTATTGCCGGCCTAACTCACGATTCTTCGTTAAATGTCCCATTAAGTTTAGCAACACACTATGGCCATAAATGAATTTTGCAATTGCTTTTGCATCAGAAATAATAGATGACTCCAATTTTCTTTTCCCTATATCTTCAAGCATAAGATCAAGGGCAATGTGCATGGAGCCCAAATAAATTATTCCTTCTTTCCATCAAGATTTTTTCGGCCTTTACATATTGTGTTGCGTTATCGGTAACAATTTGCACCACATTCTCCACACCCACTTCTTCTATGACCGAATATATAAGGTTGGCCAAGTTCTTCGTATTTTTGGAGATCGAAGATGTGTCAACACTTCTCAGAAATACTCTCCATTGGACTATTGACAAGAAAATTAGTAATGGACCGATTCTTTCCATCGGTCCAACCATCTGTCATTATTGTACACCCTTTTTTGACCCATTCTTTCTTATGCTTTTTCAACATTTTCTCCACATTTTCAACTTCAATTTTGAGAAAAGTATTTCTTATCTCATGATATGATAGAGGTTTCAACCAATGTCAAAAATACCGTTCTCGGGATATTAATGACAACTGATAATAACAGGATATTTTCAAATTCTCAGTTTTTTACTGGGAATTTAATGGGAAAATCTCGCGGAAAATATAAATATATAAAAAAATAATTCTCATCTAACATTTCTTGAAAAAAAGAATATCATACAATTCTACATGAGTTCATTGCTAAATACCATATTAAAGTCATCCACAATAAACATAACATTAAAAGACAATAAACTGCCAAAAAGGTCTAATTTGATGTTTCAATTGACAAACCATCAAAAGTAAATAGTATTATTAAGGTCAACAAGTATAAAAAATAGCATCAAATGATTTTATCAAATGAGGTAATATTAATAAATCGTTCTTTATTTTACATATTTTTATATAATTTTTTGTTTTTAAATATTGACATAAAATAGTACAAAAAAAATTCAAATTTATACAATCTAATTTTTATTTTTAGTTATTCTTTAAAGATATTTTATTTATATTTAAATCATAATTTATAAAATTGGACCAAATCATTTCACTTATCAAATAAAAATTTCAAATCTTTTTCTACTTTACAAAACATGTTAAATATTTTAGTAAATTAATTACCAATATAAAACTATAATAATTTTATAAATAAAAGTAGCATGTCCTACAACAATAGAAAATATCAAGACATCAAGAATGCAATCTTGAAGTCAGTATCTATGAGAGTATTTAAATGGTTGCAAACTTGCAATTCATCAACTACTATCAACGAATATGAGAGGCGTAAGTGTAGGTGGCTTTTGGTATTTCGAGTATTCTTTTGTAAATTCGATGTATAAGGAGTGGTTTTCATTTTCACGCATAAATACATTTCCCATAAAAACGCGTTTTTTAATGCGAGAAAATTGTTTCTTGCGTTAAAAACACATTATTAAAGATAAAAACGGCGTTGGCGCTAAAGAAGGCGTCTTTATCGCGTGAATGACATTTTCCTGAGAAATTCGCAGTAAAATCCAATTTACCCCCGATATTTGTTACACTTGGGTTTCAACCCCTTACGTTGAAAAAAATGGACTCTTCAAGAAATTGAAGGGGAGGGCATTTGTATAGAAAGCGATAAATATCAAGACAAACAATGATTCTATCTTCTTTTTCCAAACTCTATTAAGAGTTGTTTGTTTCTTGTCATCATCCAAATTAACAAATTTTTTAGGGCTGAAATCGGGTCGGGTTTCTTATAACCCAACTTGACACGAGTCAATATTTATGGAACCTGACCCGAGCTATTGACTCGAAATTCTCGACCCAATCCGAATTCTAATCCAACGCAACCCGAATTCGTACTAGACCCGCATTATGAACCCTTTTTTGCCAAGTTGGGTCGAGCCGGGTCAGGTTAACTTGAAAACTCCTCAACCCGGCCCGACCTGAATTCCATACGGGTTTTGTCTTCTCAACCCGAACCGACCCGCTGACCCGTCTCTCATGACCCGACTCGGGTTTGACCCCTAAAATTTTCCATCGGTCCCTTCCCTTTTCCTTTATCTCCCACTGGGTCATGATCATCAAAGTAATAATTAGGTCTCTTAGTCTGCATTTGAGCCTCTCTTTTTCTCCTTTTTATGTCCAAATTGTGCCCCATCAACTCAAGACATTTTTGGGTCACTGACTCTGGACATTTATCATATGCCGCCATGCCTTTTTTTGTTTTTTCCTAAATGGTGTTTCATGCAATAAATACCACCATTTTGTTTTTTACAATAGTTGCATTGCACATGCAAATGGCTGCTCGGTTACTCTCTAATACAAAACTGCGATGCTTCATCTTGTCCCTCATTCCCACTACTACTTTGTTGACCTTAGACCATTTTAACGATCTGTAGAAATTTCTAAATCCACATCTATAAATTTGTCATTTTATTATCCATCAGCATAATCATCCAAAAAAAAGACATAAAAATATATTAATATGAGATTTAAATATAAATACTAAGTACTAATAATTTTGAGAAATCAATAATTGAATCAATAGCATTTAAATAAACTTTAAAAGGAATACAATATCACAAAGTATACTATGGCCATTTGAAACTGTATACACTGTACAATTACGAATTAGTATAAGTCTAAAACGATTAACGCAGAAAATATCTTACTATTTTCTGAAACAGTATACACTGCAGTACTGTACAGTTAATAAAACATTATAAGTTTGAAACTGAAGTTCATTATTGATTTATTTCATTACATAGTATGGTAAAAAGAATTCCAAATAAAACATTAACAGAATTACGAAGACAGTTATCAAAAACTTCCATAGAAAATAGTAAGGAGGTCCTTGGGCAAGGACCTGCAAACATAAGTTCCTTATTTCATTAGATAATATGGTCATTTGCGAATGAAAATGACAAAAAAAAGTAGCGGAAATTTCCAGAGAATGGCAGCAGAAGAAAATGAGAAGCAGAGGACGATGACAGAGAAGAAGAAGAAGAAGAAAGGAGGAAGAAGAAGAAGAAGAAGAAAGGAGAGAAAAACGGAAAAAAAAAAAAGCATACCTGACTTCGTTCGAAGGTAGGCTCTAAGGCTTCTACGACTTGTAGAAGGACTAGCAGAACTGGCGATTGGAGGGAGATTTGTAGAAAAGTGTTGGTTCGAAAGCAGGTCCTTGGGCGAGGACCTGCAAACATAAGTTCCTTATTTCATTAGATAATATGGTCATTTGCGAATGAAACTGACGAAAAAAAGTAGCGGAAATTTCCAGAGAATGGCAGCAGAAGAAAATGAGAAGCAGAGGACGATGACAGAGAAGAAGAAGAAGAAGAAAGGAGGAAGAAGAAGAAGAAGAAAGGAGAGAAAAACGGGAAAAAAAAAAAAAGCATACCTGACTTCGTTCGAAGGTAGGCTCTAAGGCTTCTACGACTTGTAGAAGGACTAGCAGAACTGGCGATTGGAGGGAGATTTGTAGAAAAGTGTTGGTTCGAAAGGCTGCAAGGCTTGAAGGAGAGAAGACTTGCATAGGCAAAACGGAAGGCGATTGGACTCGAAAGGATTTATTGATGCAAGTGTTATAACAAAAGAGGTATTTTTTTTTTTAGCATGCAAAAAGTTCTCTTTCCAAACCAACCATGCACGCCTTTCCCTCTTCTTTCCCTCTTCCACTTTGAGTCACGCGATTCAGTGATTCATTGGGTTGAATAGCACGATTTGCGAGATAAAAAACGATTTCTGATGCGAGTTGACTTGTTGGACCTGGATTTCGTGCCAAATCTAATCGACTCGTACGATTTTGACAATATTGCTTCAAACATCATTTCTTTCTGGAAAAATGATAAAAGGCTCAAATCTCACAAGGCAATTGTCAGCATGCAATTGCACTTTATGAAAATAAAATCTAATGAAAACTAGAAATTAAATTGCAAGAATAAGAATTTAATTCAAGCAAAATAAAACTAGAATTCAAAAGACCATAGAAACCAGAACTTACTTGCTTGGAGAATACTGATGCTCAATGCTCAACTTAACCCTCTTTCTATAGTGAAATTTTGGAAAAAAATTACAGTCACGCCATGACTTGGATGCTTGACCTGTGGCATCCTTTGAATCTTATCCATTCATTATGTAGAACCGAAAAGGAGAAAAATGAAAAAACATTGCCAAGGTTGGCCATGCCTGTGGGGCCACCTTGCTATTTTTTCTAGGTTCTCTCTGGAAAAATCTCACCTCTTTTGACCTTTTGAATAATGCTTTAGGGAACTTTCTTGCAATCACGTAATTCTATCTTATCCTTAGCATATGGGCTTGGGAAAAAGGATATTTGGAGGCCCTAACACCCAAAATGAGGCCCTAGGCTCATATACTAGGTCCTGATCCATTTACTTAGTATTTTGGTGGCCCAATTGGATGATTTTGGCTCCCTTTTTTGCTCCTATCAAAATTCTTGTAAAATTGTAGAACCCAAGAGACAATTTCATCTTTCAAGTTTTAATCTTTGATGCCCTCATCAAGGTGACAACCCTAGTTACAGGTCTTATGGACCTAGATGACAACAGAAAATCAGTGGTTCACATTCCAATTGGATTGCTGCATCACTGAGTTCTGTTGTTGTCACAGCAATAAAGAGTAATTAAATAAGCAATTGACATGCTGTTCTTCAGCAAAGGTAAGCAGAAAAATTAGGATTTTTTTTTTTTTGGGCGAAACTAAAGTTAGTTAACAAATTGTGTATTTTATACCAATAAAATCACAGAAACAGTGGAGGTTCCTTTGTGACCAGAGGAAAGTGGCCATGTTCGTACGTAACAGCAATATGGTTTGTGAAATATTGTTGCATTTTTCTGCTTAGATCTATGACACGGGCTTGAAGAGTGAGTATTACATATAGAAGAGGATAAAAATATATTGGTGATCCATTCCCAAAGAGAAGTCACTAGGCACATAAAGCCCTCGCCATAAGAATTAACAATCTAAGTTTTTGTCAGTGGCATCTACTTTATTTTATTGATAGATATCGTATTTTACAATTACATTCTTACTGGAAGTTCTTATTTCCTGCAGAGTGTCTCACCAAATTTGTCTCTCGGAACTGAGGCATTTTGGCTTGGCCATCAAAGAAAATCTGGCATCGGTTTTGCCGCTAGATACAACACAGATAAGATGGTATATTGTCTTTCATCTCTATTTATTTTATGAGCCATTTATATTTTTTTATTTAATTACTTGGTACCAAGCAGCATAGCTCCATGAGGGTACCTTGTGTTAGTCTTTGTGCTTTAATGAATACCTATCAGCTTAGCTCTTGTGTCTTCTCAGTCTTTAATGCTGTTCTGTTGCAAAGGAGGGATCATCATCATCAGCAGGCAAAGTCATTTATCCCATCTACTTGGGGTTGGCTTTCTAAGTTCTCTTCCATTCTATCCTATCAAAAACCTTACCTTCATTACCTTACAATCTATAATCTCTTTCTTTACCCTTTTTAGCCAAGTTTTGTAAAGGTCTTCTTCTCTTTCTTCTTCCTTGTACCCTTTCAATTTTCCTAAAAGGGGCCATTTTTTGTTCTTCTACGTACGTGTTCAAACGACCTTAAGCTACTTTCCCTCATTTTCTTACCCCTTCAATCCATGTTCTTAGACCTCTCTCTCCTCATTCCTTCTACTTGTAACCTTTGATTTTTTTAGCTCAAGGGTTGTTTCTAGTCTCCTAAGTATGTGTTTGAACCACCTTGAGTGGAATCTCATATCATTCTCGTCGATATCGACATTACCATCATCATTAATGCCATTGATCCAGCTATAGTGATTTCCTTTCTAAGTTCAACTTTTCCACTTAAACCCATTCAAAATCGTATCCTGTATCATGCCACATGTTATCATGTCCTTGCTTACCACATCAACCGTAAATCTTCAGTGACAACCATCTTCCCCTGGTACATTCCATTTACAGTTCTTCCTTTCAAAAAGTGTTTATAGTCTCACCTGGCTTTATTTTCTTTATCTTCTTAAAATCTTCGGTTTTCATTCTTAATATACCTTATATGTCAAGGTATCTCTACTTCAGCTAGTTCCAGTGGATCCATCATTGTAGCCTCCGAACATCTTGCCCTTAGCTTCTTCGAATTACCTTGTGAAATTGAATTGTGTTGTTTTAAGGTCCAAATTACTTATATTTTATCTTTGGTCTTATCTTGTGCACCTTGCTCCCAGTAATTCTTGTGTCGTTAATTTCTACCAATGTGGATGGAGCATATTAAGAATATTGTGGCTGTGTATAAGGTTTCTCCTCAAAATTGTGTCCCAGGGTTAAAGTACTCCATAGGCATGTGTAATAGGATTCTGTTGCCTATGTTCAGTTCCACCATTTTGTTGTGGTATACTGGGTAGCCTAAATTGGTGTATGCCATATTGGTGCAAAATTCACCCAATAAAAGGGTTGTACTCTCCTATATCATGATGAAAATTGATTTGCAGATTTTCTAAGTCACTGTTTTAGTTAATGCAATTCCTTTCATACCTTTATTTTCTTTTTCAGAATGTATACACTTTAGAGTTATACAAATGAACACTGCATTGTAGTTTTTTTCATGTTTCTTTGGATTTAAAGTTTCATATACTTAAAATTGAGTAACTGTTACAGATAATATCTATAGCCATTACAATATACTAGTACTGTAATTGTCCAATTGTCCTCCCTCTCTCTCTCTCTCTCTCTAAATTAAAAAAATGCTTTTGTCTAATTAAATTGTATTTGTTTGTGATTGGGAGATCTTTTTTCTAAACATTCTCAAATTTTAGCTGAGGTTTTCATGATTTAACTTGAACTAGTTGAATAGATGAAGGAATAATCAATGGGTTGACACTAGAGTTACTGCAGGTTGCAGTGGGACAAGTTGCAAGCACCGGTATAATTGCTTTGAGCTATGTTCAGAAGATATCTGAGAAGGTATGAAATGTTAATTAACTTTGAAGGTGAACTTTGTTGCTGAACATCCATACAAACAAATATCATTTGAATGGAGGGTAATTTGTCATGTACCTTGTGTTCCTGTATTTTGCAGGTTTCTCTAGCATCTGATTTGCTATACAATCATATGACAAGAGATATAACCTCTAGTTTTGGTTATGATTACATGCTCCGTCAGGTACTTATGTTTTCCGTATATGACAAGCAGTTGAGTTTTAAAAGTTTTAGTTTTTTGTGCCTATTTCCTATATTATGTTTTATATGGTGTAAAATGGTCCTATGCACTGGATATTGTGAAGATCATGTTTTATTTTACATAAGGCTTGTGGTTGTCTTCATGTATCTATGAGATTAGTCTCACCTCCACGTGAGGATGGGGATAGCCATGTTATTAAAATAAAAAATCATGTGTTATTTCTTCCTGCATTCAATTAATGTTTCTGTACTTTAATCTAGGGAGATCTTCCATAATGAAGGAAGAATATTATATTTCTCTCTAAGCTGACCAACTTTAGAGATAGCTGAACTTCTTTTTTCCCCCCTTCCTCCCAGCATATTGCTTGTTATATTATAGCAGCTGTTTCCTATCATGAGCCTGTTTGTGATGAGCACTGCTAATCAAGTGTTGGCCTAGGATGGAAAGGTTAACTATGGATTGGTGATGATCCAACTGATAAGCTTGAGCGGATGATCATAGTTACCTTTTTTGAAAGGTATCATAGTTATTGATTTTAAAGGAACCAAAATCAGCAGCATAAGGTTATGGAACAAATTAGTTTCAATCCAACGTTGGTGTAACCTTCTTGACTGATTAACGTTAGGTGCAACTCCTATCATGGACAAATATGAGACTTGCCCAGTATAAAGGGTAGTTGAGATGGGGAGAATGTGGACTCTAGCAGGCCATGTAGAGCTATATGCAAAAGTTTGTAATATAAGAACCCTTGTTGATTATGTATTGACTATTACTTTCAGTTTCAGTTGAGATGTAAAAAGGATTGCCCTATGTCCAATTTAAAAGTTAGCCATGCTTTCTTTTTGTGGAAGGTCATCTTTTTTATTAGCCTTCAGTTTAGTAGTAAAACATCTTTTTTTTTTTCCCTTTTATCTGCCTTCAGAAGTATATGTATCTATTTTTCCTCCTCTTTTTTTTTTTTAATTTTTTTTTGAGGATGGTCTTCACACTACGGTAACAATCTTGGAGAAAGTTGTAGCAAATGGTGTTAGTTTAAGGGACTGAGCAAAAAGCTATGGTGGTGCTCCGGAATCCAAGGAGTTGGAGAATTTGTTTTGGCAAGTAGAGCACTACTTCAAAGTAGCCAAGATTGATGAGGTCAAAATTGATACCACAACCATGTATCTAACAAAAGCATGATGACGTGGAGAAAGGCCTTTGCACCATCAATTCTTAGATTTACTTCAAAATGTGGAAGCCACATTTCTATCGAGAATGTGGAATATCTTGCTAGGAAAAAGTTGAGGAAGTTGACAGCATGATGGTTGATCTAGGAGTACATGAGGAATTTCAATGTTCTCATGTTAGACATCCCAAAGATGACTGAGGAAGATCGCCTATTCTACTCCATGGAGGAACTGCAACCATGGGTTGAGAGAGAACTCCAAAAACCTTGGTATACAAGACCTAGCATCGACCATTGCAATAGATAAAAAGACAAGCAATTCTAGGGAGACTTGAGTACGCATTCTAAATAGGGAGACTGCACACTTATTATGGGATGGGCTCGATATGATTAGGTGGGATGGATAGAGGACTTCTTGAATGATATAACCCAAGGGAAACTCCTTGATCGAATCATCATAACCTTGTGAGATGGGCCATAAAAAATCAATGGTTTTATAGCGATGAAATTTTCAAATTCTAAGATCATATGTCCCCTCTAAGCAGTTCTTTTCCTTTTGTGGTTTCTTACCTTTGGTCTATTGCTTGTAGACCTTTTTTGATGTATTTGTATCTTTTATTCTTGAATGAATTACCTTTGTTACCTGCTAAAAAAAAGGCCACTCTAATCAGATGGAGCTCAAATTTTACACAATGTTTTTATCATTCTATATGGCCTACCTCAATATATAGAGTAGGTTCCCCTAAATAGGGAGACTGGAGAAGTCTCTCGAGTTTTTCCTAAAAAGATGACAAATAGTCAAGGAGATCAAATTCTCTAGGTAAGGAGAATCCTCCCAACATTCCCGTGGGTTAGATTGGATGGTTACCTCCCAGCCTCAAGAAGCGGGAGGTGCCAGGTTCGAACCCCACGGACTAACCTTGGTGATGCCTCAAGGGGTAGAGGTACCACCTGTGGACATTTTACTAGGACTGTGTCTGAAGTTTTTCCACATGTAAATCCAAAAAGAAATAGTGGGGAGATGAACATGAAGAAGGAAAACACTTATTGGAAGAGGAATTTTGAAGAGGATAAGCTGAGTATTGCAGTGGAAGTGTTTCATCTGTGGCTAAGTGGGGCATCGAGTGAGATTTCCCAAAGAATGATATATCTCTTTTGTTTGTTATGAGGGGCGAATGAAAGAACATGCTGCAAAGAGGAGTAAGATGTGGAAGGGAGACAACTCCTCAGTACCCTTAAAAGACGAGGGCAACCCAAAGGAGCAAGGTAATGACTTAATGTTTGTAGATGCAGACATCAAGGGCAAGACAGTTTGTGCATTGCTTGACACCGGAGAAACACAACTTTATGGTCAAGAGAGTTGCTGAGGAGTTGGGACTTAAAAGTAAAAAAATAAAAAAATGAAGATTTGTTGATCAAGGTATCCACCCTGGAGTTTACCCAATACCGTTGTACTCAGGGAGAGGTGAGGGTCTTGGGTTTCTCCATCATTTAAAAAAAGGTAGCCAGCTCCAAGGCACAACCTGTATATGGAATGGCCAAGAATACAGTCGTGAAGGTTGATTGGAAAGGTCCAATCAACATCAATATGACTATGAGCTCATTGTTGGGTTAGATATTATGAGACACACAAATGCAGTAGTATTTCTATATCTTGGGACACTTGAATCATGGAGAACAGGTTATTGTGCATGATTCATTGTAAAAGAATGAGGAATTGCAAAGCAGTGGAATGTGGGTGTGCATACTAAGATAGATTGGTGGGTCAGTTTGATTATTGGCTGTCCTGTTGATCTTCTGTTGAGTATATATCCCTATTAATATTCTAATTTTCTATTTTTTCAATTAGACTTTGAACTTAACCTGAATCCGCTAAATCTTGATGCAAAGGTGATCATGAATTTGAGAATCCAATTGAATTCAAATGCAGATGCTGATAAGACATCAAGGATGGATTCATATGTGGAGATACCCCACATCTGAATCCAATCCTGCACCCCCCTCCACCTATCAACACAAACAGCATTTTTTTGCGGAACTTGTACTCATCTTCAGGGCTGAAACTTTAAGGTCACTTCTGGATTATTAAAAAACATATATTGGACTTTTTTTACCACTTGTTTATGGCATAAGTAAAGGAGTCCATTGATTTCTTATGCATCTGTACTTCTTGTTGTTGTTGCAGTGCCGTCTTAGGAGTAAGCTTGATTCCAATGGGTGCGTGGCTGCATATCTGGAGGAGCGATTGAACATGGGTGTTAATTTTATTCTTTCTGCCGAGGTGAGCTTAATCATACTAATTAATTTGACCATATGGATAATTGGATGATAAAATTGAGTTTTTTTATTGCTTTTTTTTTTTTTTGGGGGGGGGTGGTGGGGGCAACAACAGGAGGCTCTATCCCCCTTTTGAAAAGAAGAAAATAATTTGGGGGGGAGGGGGTGGTTTGGGTTGTGGGGGCAGCAACAGGAGGCTCTATCCCCCTTTTGAAAAGAAATAAATAAGAAGAGGCTCTGTCCCCCTTTTGAAAAGATGAAAATAAGAAGAGGCTCTCTCCCTTTTGAAAAGAAGTAAATAAGAGGAGGCTCTACCCCCCTTTTGAAAAGAAGAAAACAAGAGGCTCTATCCCAGATTGTGCTGTACCCTAGTCTTCTCCCAGCCTGGTGATCCTACTTATCCTATTGATGGCTTGTGAATGACTATTACAGCCAATGGTTCATATTTAATGGATTTTTATCAAACTTCTGGGATCCATGACAAGGCCCATTTGCTAATGTGCCGAACTTCAGAAGTCAAAACATTCATTTTGTAAGGTGAAGAGGAGAATGATCATATGGGTGATGGCTGCACCTTGCAGCATGCACTTAGCATATGCAAGTTTTTGTTTGTGTTGTTGCCTCTATAGATGCATCTGTTCTGTAACTGTCTGTTGGTCTTGAGCTTCGATCCATATACCTGTGTATTTTGCAGATTGATCACAGCAAGAAAGACTACAAATTCGGATTTGGCATGACATTGGGAGAAGTAGAAGAAGCTGCTTCTCCATCTTAAAATGGGCTTTTTCTTTTCTATGTTATGCTGTTTCGTTGGTGTGTCCTCATCAAATAGGTTTGCCTCAAACTACTGTTTGGAGCAACGTGTGAGGTTCTCATGGCTGCTATTCTTTTTCGGTAGAGGATGGAACGGAACACCCAGTTTAGTATTTTGACTTTGTTTCAGCACATTTGGCCGAAATTGCTTTTCGAGGCCTAAGCCCCAAAGATTTTAATCTGTTGGATAATCTGGCCTTGATTTTGGTTCAGAGCTGTTGTCGATTTCTATTAGTGGAAGACAATTAAATTATTGTTTGAATACTTTATCATTCACATGGTCTTTTTTCCCTCGAAATATCAAAATGACTTTATTGATGAAAGCTGTTTGCAGAGAATTTGACCATGATGGCTATGGACACCAAGAAAGTGATCAAAATTTTCGATGCTTGGACTCCCTATCATGGAACTCTTGTCGTCTTATTCTTGAACTCGAAGAACCCGTCAGACTCGAGAGGATCAAGGGCCACCCAGTTGGAGAAGAGGGTGATGATGCTTTATTTTGATTTACTCGTGTTGTTAGGCTTGTTTATGGGCTGGCCTTCGCTTAAAAAGGCCTAGCTTGTTTATATCTACAAAATGTGAGCCCATCTAAAGCCCACTGGATTTTAAACGTAAAGCTCGAGCATGCTGTTTAAGGTCTATTTTTTTGTAATTAGTCACACGGTTGCACGTAACACTAATTTTTTTATTTTATTTTATAACTTGAAAATTAAGCGTATAAATGGAAAGTAGATGTCAGCATCAAGGGAGAAGAGCTTACATTCACCTTTAGCCACTGTTCGGAAATTCTTTTTAAATATTATGTTTTCTGTGTGGTTTTCTATATAATATCATGGTAAAAATAAAAAATTTAAAAATATTTCGATATTATCTTTAGTCAATAATATTTCAGAAGCGGCATTTATAACATTGTTCTCATTAATATTTTCAGACTGACTTGAAAGAAGGATGAATTTCAAGCTTCAGTTAAGAATGACAAATTAGTTTGTAAGAGTCATTTGGGATTGACAATCACCATTTATCATTTTAGCTTTGTTGATTTGCCATGCTATATGTTATTGATTTTTTTGGGAAAGTAGCTTTAACCCGCATTGTCTAAAATCTAATTATTTATCTCACTCTATTACTTTATAAAGTTATAATCCATCTAAAATAATATCGGCAACTGGTTCTGACCTTGGGTCCATACAAAACGTAATAAATCTCTTTAACGCAGTATTGAATACATAAAAAATGTATTGTTCTAACCATTTTGTAAAATAATATTCATACATTCAAAATATAAAATTATTACAGAAGTGATTAAGGACTTCACAGACAATCTGAAAAGCAAATCTAAGATGATATGCTTCTAGATCTGGCCAAAATGGTAGGGTTTCTCCCTGATTTTGAGGGTTGCAGACGGAGAGGATCCAATTGCGGTGATGGGCGGCAGTCTTGTTTTCAGGTAGAAATGGCCGAAGATAAAACGATTTTAACTTAAAGGACCTTTTTATGATAATTGAGAGTTTAAGGAGTTTTTTTTTAAAGCAATACTGAACATCAATTTGTTAACCTTCTAATTAAATAACCTCTCTAATGTAATATATCTACCATGGTCCCAGCCATATTACATTATGGAGGTCTTACTGTATATAAAATTCGATGACAAGAGTTATTTGTCATTTTTCAGTTTATAAAAAGTGAAGAGTAAAAAAAACGAAATCTTTTTATTTTCTTCTACAAAATAATGGTAATTTTCTTTACTCTTTTACTTCTACGAAATATTGCTTATTTTATAATAGTATAGAACATTATACCCTTTTTTTGTCTACGGATTCTCTTTTCTATGGAGATTAGAAAATTGAATGTCAAGACTCATGAATATAATTTACAAGTTGTGAGTTCAAGTCCCATAAGTTGTCAGATAGAATTGCTAAATTCAAATATGAAACTATATACTAGATTGATGGGATAAATGACTAGATGATGATAATGAGATTATAAAATTTAATGTAGAAAAGAAAAAAGACATTTTCCTAGTTTTAGAAGACAAAATCTTCTTCATTTTCTATAAAGATTTTTTTTTTATACAAATAACATAAACATCAAGTTTTCATTGGCTAATAAACTATCAGATTTCATGAACCTATTGGATACATAGATAACACACAAACATAATTTTTTTCTACGCAGCTGATTTTCTCGAAGATATCGGCAAACAGCCCCTCGATGTCTTTGATCTTTCCATCATAATTTTGTGTCACAGACGACTCAGATCTTTCCATCTATTTTAAAGAAGCAACATTAGGAGTCATGTACTAGGATAAAAAACAAATATATATATATATATATATATATTAAGTGTAAAAGCAATGAAAAGCAACTTCTTTAGAATTTTCAAGATTGACAAGAAAATGAATGGCGAATGTAGAGTTGGGGTGGGCAAGGTAATTAGAATGAATGGGAGTGTGATATGTGAGACAAGAATTAAGGAGACGAGTTGTGCAACTGATGGAGTGATTTTCCATCTCGACTCTTGAAATTGCAATGATGATTCTAACATTTAAGAGACTAATGAGGACGATGAGTTCAACCACGTATATGGTCAAGATTGTTAGAATTTGTGGAGCTTATCATTATAAATGTACTTGAAGATAATTTTGTAATTTTATATTGCGTCTTATGTAAACTCTAATTAGGAGTAGTATATATTTTTGTTTTGTAAAAGAGAGATAAAAGAATATATGTAATGAGAGCCACCTCTTCTTCGTTCTTCGCCTTTGAGCATAGTGGATCGGTTTAAATCCTTTGGATGTACCGAAAGAGAACCATATAAAATCTTTGTATTGTGGTTTACTTCTCTGTGTTGATTTCTATTTTCTATTTTTCTGTTGTTTGTATAGATGGAAAGATGTTTCCTCTCAACAAAGATCTCTGGATGTAAAGATAATGGTCAAAATTCCCAAGTTAGAGAAATGTGTTTATTGATTGGCTAAATAGTATAGAATGTGTATTTGAATACAAGGATGTCTTCAATGATCATAGCGTTAACATCTTTGCCATCAAGCCAACGAAACATGTTCTGGTTTGGTGAGAACAATTGAAAATTCGGAGAGAGAAAGAAACGATGGCTTAAGATAGATACATGGGAAAACATGAAGAAAGAAGTTGAGAAGAAATTTTTACTAGATGACTATATTTAAGATTACTATGTGAGGATGAACTTCGATGAGCAAGGGTCCAAATATATTGAAGAGTTTTGATCAATTTTGTTAGAGTTTGTGTTGTGTTATATACTAAGGGCAGGGCAATTTAGTCCTTTTATCAATGAGGATAGTTTAGACCTTTCCTTTAGCATTATTAGGGTTGTTTTGTATATACATATTCCTCTTAGCCGAATAATGAGATTATTATTTTCGTACTTTGATGGCAATTGCCTCAATTCATAATTGGAGTTTGTCTCAAATTCTTCCCGTGGAGGTTGGTTGGTATTGATATGAATATTTGGAGCGTGTGCAATAGGGGCAACATCTCTTTCAGGATTTATTCGCGAAAGCTGGTGTTCATCTTCAGTCTCCGGTGGTGAATTCTTCTCACCCACCAACTGCGAGAGTTAAGGGGCTCGGACCCTCCTTTCGTTTTTATTTTGAGTTGTCATTTAGATGTATCTTTTCTTTTATTTCTCTTTTTCCTATGTCTTCTTTTTTCTATATATCTGTTCCTCTTCTTTGCTCTGAGTATATTCCTCTTATACTCAGACCCTTCTCTTGAACTTTTTTCTTATTAATAAAATCCAGTGGTTAATGTTTCAAAAAAAA
Organism: Chimonanthus salicifolius; assembly: GCA_013350335.1. Taxonomy (NCBI): domain Eukaryota; kingdom Viridiplantae; phylum Streptophyta; class Magnoliopsida; order Laurales; family Calycanthaceae; genus Chimonanthus; species Chimonanthus salicifolius. The sequence continues at coordinate 16,170,844 of CM023534.1, read as the reverse complement.
GAGTTTGTCACAAATTGATGTTAAAAATACATTTCTGAATGGAGATCTCTGTGAAAAAAGTTTATATGACTCCTCCTCCAGGTGTTTTTCATAATCATGGAGAAGTATGATAATAATGAAGATGAGATCCAGAATGTCAAATTACCGCTCGATACCTTGGTGGGTTGCAGGTTGAGAGATTTACAATAAAGTTATTCTTTATCCAATTTTTTTTTCTTCTAATGAAGATGTGTACAAATTGTTTTTTTACGTAGAAAAGCAACAGGCAACCTGAGGATGGTCTAAGGGAAGCATTTCCTGAAGTTCAAGCCACAACGAAGTCTCCAACCGGAAGAGTTTTGCACGAGAAAAGCTAGAGAAACGAAGGTCATGATTAGATCATTACACTACATTGACTCGAGGAGACTTTGGTCAAGGTTAAAATATCGCCACGGCCGATATGTCACCGATATTTTTCTCTCATTCGATTTTTTTTTCACAGACTTTAAGAAATTTTTAAAAAAATGAAGAAAATTATGGGCTTATGTAATTTTTTTTTTATTAAATATCAGTCATTTACATGTTCAAATGAATTTTTAAAGTTACGAACTCGAGAATATTAAATGTTTTAAAAAAATGATGAAAAATTATAAAAATGAAATTTTAAATGAAAAAATTGATATGCAATCTATTTTTGAAATCAATCGTGATATCAATATTTAAACTCTTTATATGATATGAAAAAAACTAAAAATAGATATCTATATGATTTTTATTCAATAGATATTAGGATTCAATATGATACTTTTTTATAGATATCTATATGATTCTTATTCAATGGATAGATATGCTATTATATGATTTTTAATATGATATTATAAATTACAATGTCAGGCCGTTTTTTCTTTTTTCTTTTTAATATTTTGGAAATGTAAAAAATCAAATACCGGCCGATAGTAAGGGTGATATGTAAATTTTTTTTTTTTTTTTTTAAATGTTGGGTACGTATTCATTCAAAAGAGGGAGAACTCCCAAAAATTACAAAGAGGACAAGGAATCCCAGGTAAAAGCCCACATGGCCCACACCTTAGGCAAGCAAAATAGCCAAAAAAATGAAAAGAACCCACAACCCGTGTTAGGTAAAATCCATGAAACTGTTGAATAATCCAATGCTGCAACTGGAAATGACATGCTTTACCTTACGGTATCCCGATAAGATGACAAGGTGATCCATTGGAATCATAGAGATAGAGCAATATGTATTCTGATATATCGTGAATATATACTGGGCCCCACCGATATATATATCGTATTGGCAGATATATGCCTGGTGCCTAAAAAACTGATATATATCGATCGGTATTATATATATCGGCCGATATTTATATCTCAGCTTTTGTGCATCTTCAAATTGTGCAAGCGATACAAGTAATGTCACCTTGTGATGGTGATTAAGGTGACATATCTAACAATCCAACGGAAGAAGGTGTTGAAATCTCACATACGTTTTTAGACCTTCAACTTGAGGATACATTTTAGATTCGAATCTTTCAATCAGATTCAAGAATCTTAATGATAAAGAACCTAAGGATCCAAACTCTTACTCTCACTCTTAAAAGAAAGAGATTACTCTAATTTCAACAGGATAATTTGATAATAAATTCACTGATGAAATTACGTGTTCTAATAACTAAATACAAAGGAGGAATTGAGGAGTGCAATTAAGTAACCCAAATTAAATGTAATTAAGAAGTCAATGCATGTAAGAATTCTAATCTAGTTCTAATTTGGATTGGAACTCAAAGAACCTATGAATCAATTTGATTGTGAAATTAAAATTTAATCTAGCAATTCATAAATACAGACATGAACATTTAACTTTCACCATGCAAAGACAAGAAACATTTAAATTAAATTAAATTCAGATATAAACTCAAATTAAGATCCAAAAGAAACCCAAAACAAGACTCACCAAACTTTAGAGAGTCCCAACAAGCAAACTTTGCTTCTTTCTACTCAATTCTTCTGAGTACAAAGCATTGGCCAAACCATGAATTTATAGAACCAATCCCGACTAAAAAACAGGACAAAAGAAAATGAATTCAGTTCCTGCTGGGCCTGCACACCCAGCCTTGCCCGAATTGGGCTTTATTCTTAATCTGGCCTTAATCAATGATCCATTGCCATGTGGCCTCTCTACATAATTATTAGACTAAAAAAAAGAACAAAAAAATATGTAAGAACCTGCAGAGATCCTGGCTGGATCCTGAGAAAAATCTAGACCTTTTTGTATTATAAACAGACCCAAAATATCCAGGCCCATCTTTCCAGATCTGGTCTGCTTGATCTTGCAGTGTTTTCAGCCCACCAACTCAGATCTTGTTGCTGTTTTTTAAGGTAAAAAGTCCTCCTTAATCTGCTGAAAATCTTGGCCGATCCGGGGCTTTAAATCCTAGACACAGATCTAGCCTTCTTCCTTTGAAATTGCCGTCCAGAAAATCAGGCCCGAGTCGCCCAGACTCTATCTCACCCCCAATTGCTCAGCTGCTGCTTATAGTGGACTTTTTAGCCACTAGTTACTTGAATTTTGCTGATTATAATGCTCCAAAGTAGGTCCATTCCAAGCCCCAAATAGGCAGTATACACCCAAGGAAATCCCTTTTATTTTTGGGCTTTCAAATTTTATCCAGCAGGCCCAAATGCCCAGGACTGCTAAATTTGGTGGATTATGGTTCACGTTGGCATCCTAGGTGGCGCCAGGGGTAAAAAACTCGCCCGAGATATCTTGGGCAGGGGTCCGAATATCGGCCGATATGATAATATCGGCCGTTTTTGTTAAAAAAAAATAATAATAATAAGGAGAGAGAAATTTATCAACCGAGATATCTGTCGATATCTCGAATTGGCTGATATCTCGGCCGATACAGTTTTTTGGACCCCTGATCTCAGATTTTTTATGCCCGAGATATCTCGGCCGATATGAGATGTATCGGCCGTACGGGCGAGATCTCGGCCGATATGATCGAGATCTCACCGAGATTTGTAAAAAAAAAAAAAAAAGAGCGCGAAAAAATATCTCCCGATATCAGCCAAAAAACAGTGGACCCGAGATCTCGGTCGTGGTCTGTGACATGTTATCTGATGGGTAACTCGGATGCCTAGCTGGTTAGAGCAAACGGGCCTGATTTCATGGCTTTTTGAGATCCAAAACAGCTTCAAACTGGCCCAGGCCCATAAATGAATCAAATGGGCTTCAATTCTGATGTAGTTGAGCCCATTAGGATGCATTTGAGGTCCGTTTTTTCCTATATGAAGCTATTTCGTCGATTTCATCTAAATGGTCTTCTCGTCTTCACTTCGATCTTCATTAAGTTGGATGGCCACATCACCTTGCAATTTTTTAAATGATTTGGAGTTTTGGACATGGACATGTAGCTTTCGAGTGTTCGAATCGATAGAATATGATGACTCGAATTGATAGTGTATAAATTTGACTAAAGATGATGATGAAGATGATGCTAAGTTCCATTTTTTTATGAACAACTTTGTGAAGATAATGAAGATGAGGTCACTAAGAGTGACCATGAAGAATATTTAGTTATTTGTTAGAATATGAATTCAATTTGTATAGAGTTGGATGATTGACTACAAAATAATATTTTCTTCACAAGATGTATGACTAACAGAAAAAAATTTACTCTCATCATCGATAGCAGTGGTTGTGAGAATGTTGTCTCACAAGAGATGTTGACAATTTGAATGTGATAATTGAAAAGCAGCCCACACTTTACAAGATTGCTTTGTTTAAGTATGAAAAATTAGGTAAATGTCACTCAAAGCAGCTTAATTTCCTTCTTTTTTATTTAAAATATGGGTATCCTCACTTTACATTGGAAGTGAAACTATCCCACTGCTTAATTTCTTTTTCTATTGAAAAATAATATAAAGATTCTGTATAGTTTGTGGGGCATGTAGTTTTGAGGCCATCTAGAAGAGAAAGTAGACCTAAGTTTAATAAGGGAAAGACTATTAATGTGACGATCCTGCCCTACCCCATCGTGTTATTGTCCGTTTTGGGCCCTATCCAATCCGTACGATTTTGCTTTGGGCCTTGGCCCATATGGCCAGGCCCAAAATGCCTCACAATGGAGAGTGTTCCCTCTCTCATATAAAGTCCCTACCACCGAAACTCCCAACCGATGTGGGACTTTTTGGGTGTGGGTGATACAATTTATATGAGTTCTGATAATGCCATTCTATGTATAACTTCTAATCTCATTATCCCAATTGGTTTGGGAGCAAATCTCTAGAAGAAAGTCTTGGGTTCAAACTATAAGAGCTCCAATGAAGGGCCACTTCACATGAGAATATGTATAGAGTAAGGGCCAATCGATTTACCCGGTGTGTGCGGATAAAGGGGTTTTCATACACTCCGGAGGACTAGTCGGGTGCGACACCTGGACAAGTCCGAACCTCAAAAAAAAAAAAAAAAAAAGTCTCCATTCCCTACGACCTTGTAGGGCACATTATTCTCTATAAGAATTGTTCTACCATTAAAAATTCTAAATAATCGCCGTTAATATCTCGAGATTTATCTGCAATATGGTAAATTCCCAATAAATTCTAGATAAAATCGTTACAAATGGCAATATCACGATAATATCCCAATAAATTTCTGATTAATTCTCGGTAAATTCCTTATTGATATTTTATTTGATTAATATTTTTATTATTTTTTAAATATTATATTTTCCACGAGATTTTCCATTAATTTCTCGGTAAAAATTCAGGAATCGAAAATATCTCGATATTGCTAAAGCCGTTAATATCCCGAGAACGTTATTTGTGACATGGTAAAAACAACCAAAGTCCATTAGTCCAAGTGTATTCAAAATGCTCTAAAATACATTATCCATGTGATTTTAAAATGCTTATCACTTGGAGTAACAAATAAAACATCAATGTCGTGCTGATCCATACAAAATATTAGTCACAATAGCCAAATTTGAAAGGTTTTTTTTTTTTTTTTCTTTCTATTCTTCTTCTATTTGAGTTGTTTATGCTCTTTTTTAATGTGTTGAAATTTCTTCTTATAGTTAAACCTTATTTTCTTTCTAGATCTAGACTTAAATTTAGAGCAGTTCTAATTTCCATATTCATTTGTCCATTAGTTGACTTTTGTACAAGCTCTTTGGGTAAAAGAGCAGATATTTTGATCATTTTATATTAAAATTACAAATAATAAATAAGGTGACGGTACGTCAATTCTTATATCAATGTACTTGAATGAACAAAAACAAATTTTATTGAACAAATTGAAGTGATCATGGACAAACATACCTTCCTCTATATCAAGAGTATATAATTGTTATTTTCAATAATGTCAATTTCTAAAGAACTTCATTGTGTAGATGCTTTCTAATTTCAAATTGGATCTCTATTGTTGATTCTTCGTTGATTATGTTGAAAATCACATCATCCACTAGCATGACTGGATATTGCTAACTTAGATCCATCTCTTTCCATTCATTGCCGTTCATCAACCATTTTTTTGAATCACGGCTAGATTTATTCAGGCAAAGAAAATACAAAGAGGGTCCAAATTAGAACGATAACAGCAAGCCTGGGCCATGCAATAAAAGAAGGATCCGGCAAAAACAAGGGCCAAAAGATAAGGACAACCCAAGGCCCAAAACCAAAGGACAGGCATAACAGAGGATAACTTCCTCCCGTGATAGTGCATGACACCAAACACCTCACTGACCAATCCAATGTTGTTTAGGCGGGCAGAAATACCATTAAATAAATCGTCGGAGCTGCACATCTCGATGGAACATCGGAGACGATGGAGAAGGTTGTTGATGGCAAGCGATATGGGTACAAGTTGTTAAATGAGCTGTTATATTTCTAGAATAGAACTTCCCCCATTTACAATATTGGGGTTACATTGTAATTAAATTCTCTTCTTATTTGTAATTCATCTTTTCCTATATATACAATGAATCAGGGTCTCTCTCTCCCATTACATTGAGAGAACATATTTGTCTCTATCTGACATGGCATCAAGAGCCTAGTTCGATCATCATCGAATTTTTTTATTTCTTATTACTATTATTATTATTATTATTTTCTTTTTCTTCTTCTTTCCCTGCCCGTCAGGCACATCGAAAGAAAAAAAAAAAAAAACACAAAAACACCCACTTGCTGTTCCCATTCCAGATCGGAACCCAGATCTACCCAGAAGACCGACACCGGCGACAGATCATCGACCGGCGAGCGGCGCACACACCATCATCATCGTGGTGGAGATTCGGCCGGCAATCAGCAGACACCGGCGACAGTTCTAAATCCTCCCCACCGCCAGCGAGGCCAGAGAGAAGAAGATCGGCAGCCGCCCGATCTGTTTCCAAGATCTACATTCGGTTGCTGCTCGCCTGTCCCTGCCATCGGTGGTTTCTTCCATCAGACCCGCTCCTTTGGCGTTCTTCACATGCCGTTCAGTTCACCTGTGAACGCCTTTGGCCCACTCTCTCTCAGATCTGATTACAGATCTGCTTTGAGATCATCTTCCCACCTGCTCTTTCCCTCTTCTTCGGATCTGAGCCGGCGGACAGAGGCCAGACCCAGATCTGATTTCTCCGATCTGTTCCACATTCAGCTCCGCCGAGACGTCCCGCCGAGAAGTCTAGCTCCGCACGGCGGAGCACGATTTCGCCGCGCCTCCGTCACCATACGTACTCAGTCCAGATCTGATCTCCGACTCTTCACAGTCTAGATCTGATCTTCGACTCTTCACAGTCCAGAAATCCACATCTCTGATTTGTCGTTCGGGAGCCCAGATCCGGCGTTCCCCGGTCGTTCTCCAAGTCCGGCATCTCCTGTCTTTCTTCGGCACTGTAGCAGCAGCCACGCCGGCGTCAACACCGACGGCACCCTCAGACCAGGCCCGTCCGCCGGCGCACTTTGACATAGGCCCATCTACAGGCCCGTCAGCAAGCCCAGTTTGAAATAAGCCCGTCAGCAGGTCCAGTTTGACACAGGCCCGTCCATGAGGCCCAGTTTGCAATAGGCCTATCAGTAAGCCCAATTTGCAAGCCCAACCACACCAGGCCCAACCTATAGCCCCAATGACAACTGTGGACTACTCCAAGGGTGCTGGTGGATCAAATCCTACCCCTCAAATTGTCACTGTTCACGGAGACACTTCCACCTTCTCCACTTGAATCAAACTGGACGACCATAATTACTCCCTATGGAACCAAGTAATGGAGATGAAGGTTGTTGGACGCGAGAAACATGGTCACTTGACTGGTGATATGACCAAGCCTGCAGCCACAAACCCGACATACAACAAATGGCGTGCATCGGACTGTCAAGTCAAGAGTTGGTTAGTCGATGCTATGCAACCCATTCAGATGAAATGGTTTATCCATTATGACACAGCACAACAAGTCTAGGATGCAATCAAGAAAACATACTCTGATAGTTCCGATGAGGCGAAGATTTTTTATCTCCACAGAAGGTCCTTCAAGACGACACAGAATGGAGCGCCTGTTACCGCTTATTACAGTGAGCTCACTGAGATCTTTCAGGAGCTTGATCAATTATGCCCGAACCATATGCAGCATCCAACCGACATTGAAACTAGACGCATGGAGATTAATCGTCTCCGCGTTTATATTTTCCTTACCGGTTTGGACATGAACTTTGATCAAATTAGAAGAGAGATTTTGAGGATGGACCCTAAATCTAAACTTGAGGCAGTCTATGCACATATTAAACGAGAGAGTAACTGACAAGGAACCATGTTTGACGTTGGCGTTTCATCCAATGCCACCACCTTGGCTGCCGCACGGTTCAAGCCCTCTCGGCCATTCCCTTTGAACTCCGACTCTACTCGTAACCGGCCTCCAATGAAGTGACCAAATGTGGTTTAGCTAACCATACCATTAAGGGTTGTTATGAGATCATCGGTTATCCAGATGGGTGGGTTCACAAAGGGCGAAAGAGAGAGTCGAGTAGAGCATCAGTCGCATCCGCTGCGTTATCCCAAGAGCTTACATCCGAACATCCACCAGGTACATCCGGCTCCACGGCCTTGGCTACTTCAGGTATCTCCCCTTTGCACATCTTCAATTACTGGTAATAGATCATGGATTATTGACACTGGCGCTACTGATCACATGACCTCTAGTTTTACTGGGTTACACTCTCCCAAACCATCAAACCAAAAACATGTCACCAGTGCCAATGAAACCACCTCTTCCTGTTCTGGGAGAAGGGTCCCTATCTCTTACATCATCATTAAGTCTATCTCATGTCTTGGTTGTCCCATCACTCGATTATAACTTATTATTTATTCCTCAAATTATTGATTCCCTTAATTGTACTGTGTGTTTTTTGCCCTTGTATTGTCTGTTTCAGGACCTTCTCACCAGGGCCGTGATTGGATGTGGTACTAAGAGGGGCAAGTTGTACTATCTAGACTTGACAGAAGACTGCAGTAAGAGATTGGGTCAAGCACATCATGTTCAAGGAGACGAGTCCGTCCGAATGAAAACAATTTGGTTGTGGCATAGACGATTAGGGCATGCTTCTTTTGGTTATCTAAAACTTTTATTTCCATATTTGCTTTCCCATTTTGCTGAATCAGACTTTCATTGTGAAACTTGTATTTTGGTTAAAAGTCATTGCATTTCTTATCCATTAAGATTGAATAAAAGTTTTATGCCTTTTATGCTTTTCCATTCAGATGTTTGAGGACCGTCACGAGTTTCTACATTTAGTGGTTTGAAGTGGTTTGGGACATTTATAAATGATTGCACCAGGATGACATGGGTTTTCCCCATAAAGTAGAAAAGCGACGTCCATGCGAAATTCAAACAATTTCATCAATATGTTGCTACTCAGTTTGATAAGAAAATCACAACACTTCGGTCTGACAATGGCGGCGAGTTCGTCAACAATGACCTCCGTCATTTTTTGAGCCATCATGGTATTGTTCATCAAACCACGTGTGCCTATACGCCACAACACAATGGTGTAGCAGAACGTAAGAACCGTCATATTCTTGAAGTTGTTCGTGCCTCTTTATTTGAGGCCCATATGCACTCATTTTTTAGAGGAGGCTCTTTATTCGGCTGCTTATCTCATCAATAGAACACCATCCAGTATCCTTCAGTATCAAAACTCCATTCCAGACATTGACCACTCTCCTCACCTTGCCGTCTACACCAAATCTCGAACCACGTGTCTTTGGCTGCGTTGCTTATGCTCAAGTCTATTTGCACCAGCGTGGTAAACTTGATCTGTGTGCCCTCCGTTGTGTCTTTGTGGGGTATGCTGCCACTCAGAAGGGTTATAAATGTTTCCATCCCCCTAATCAGACTTTGCACGTTACAGCAGATATTATTTTTCACGAGAGTGAATTCTATTACTCAGGGGGAGATTCTAAGCATCACCTGCAAAGGGAGCGCTCTATATTTGTAGAAGGTACTCAGAATCAAATCATCCAAGTTTCACAGACTGTGTCAAACTAGCATCAACGAACACCTGAGGATGTGGTGATGACTACTGACCCACCAACTACATTGATGCAACAAGAGCAAGAGACTCATTCGGATTATTTCCCTCCTACAGCTCATCCTACAGTACCACCACCTTTCATACAATCAAGTCTTGAAGATCTTCTTCAAAATCCGTCACAGGTACCTGAACACTCAAACTCAATCATTTTACCTGAGTCGAGTCATACAGGAAATGCAGGTTATCATTTACCCCCTCGTACGACTAGAGGTATCCCTAGACAACAATATGACCCTGACCCTAAAGCAAAGGTTAAATACTCTATTGCTAATCATATGTCTCTACATAGGTTGTCTCCGTCATGTGTATCATTTGTATGTCAATTAGCCATTGTATCTATTCCAAGTAATGTGCAGGACGCTCTAACTCATCCCAAGTAGACTCAAGCAATGAATGAAGAAATGGAGGCCCTCTAGAAAAATTCCACCTGGGAGATGACTACCCTTCCTAAAGGGAAGAAAAAAGTAGGTTGCAGATGGATATATACAGTAAAATTCAAGGCAGATGGCACCATTGAACGATATAAAGCAAGACAAGTGGCGAAAGGCTACACTCAAACTTATGGGATTGACTATGGGGAGACCTTTGCTTCTGTAGCCATGATCAACACAATTCGAGTGCTCATTTCCCTTGCAGCAAACCTTGACTGGCCATTACACCAGTTTGATGTAAAAAATGCATTCCCTTGCAGCAAACCTTGACTGGCCTTTCCCTTGCAGCAAACCTTGACTGGCCATTACACCAGTTTGATGTAAAAAATGCATTCCTACATGGCAACGTAGAAGAAGAAGTTTATATGGACCCCCCTCCAAGATGTAAGATGGGGTTCAGTCTAACATGGTGTGTAAAATAAGAAAGTCTCTTTATGGCTTGAAACAATCACCCAGAGCATGGTTTGGAAGGTTTAGCAAATCAATGAAGAATTTTGACTACAAGCAAAGTAACTCAGATCATATTTTTTTCCTAAAACATAAGAAAGGTAAGGTCACTGCCCTTATTGTATATGTTGATGACATGGTTGTTACAGGGAATGACCTAGAGGAAAAGGCAGCATTACAGCGCCATTTAGAAAGTGAGTTTGAAATGAAAAATCTTGGTGCTCTGAAGTATTTCTTAGGCATTGAAGTTGCTCGCTCAGAACAGGTAATATTTCTATCACAACGAAAATATATTCTTGACATCTTGACTGAAACTGGAATGTTAGCTAGCAAGTCAGCAGATACTCCAATGGAGTTGAATCATCGACGTAGTGAATATCCTGATCAGGTACCCACCAATAAAAAAAGATATCAACGCTTTGTGGGTAAATTAATCTACTTATCTCACACCAAACCTGACATAGCATATGCAGTAAGTGTGGTGAGTCAATTCATGCACGCACCAAGTGAAACCCACATGAAGACTGTAACCCGGATTCTGAGATACTTGAAGTCAGCTCCTGGAAAAGGTTTGATGTTCTCACGGCATGGTCATCTAGATGTTGAGGGTTACACTGATGCAGACTGGGCTAGTTCTGTTACTGATAGGCGATCTACATCTGAATACTTTACCTTTGTGGGAGGCAATCTGGTCTCTTGGCGAAATAAGAAGTACAAAGTGGTCTCAAGATCAAGTGCTGAAGCAGAATATAGGGGTATGGCGCACAGAGTATGTGAGTTACTCTGGATAAAGGATTTGTTGGGTGAATTGGGATTCAAACCCCAACGTGTCATGCAACTGCATTGTGATAACAAGGCCGCAATAGAGATTGCACATAATCCAGTGCAACATGATAGAACCAAGCATGTTGAAATTGACAGACATTTCATCAAGGAGAAACTCGAGGAGAAGATCATTGAGGTTCCATTCGTTAAATCCGAAGATCAACTTGCAGATGTTCTCACCAAAGCAGTTACATGCAGAGTTTTTCACATCTCACTTAGCAAGTTGAGCATAGACGACATATACGCTCCAACTTGAGAGGAAGTGTCAAATAAGCTGTTACATTCCTATAATAGAACTTTCTCCATTTACAATATTGGCGTTACATTGTAATTAAATTCTCTTCCTTATTTGTAATTCATCTATTCCTATATATACAATGAATCAAGGTCTCTCTCCCCATTACATTGAGAGAACATATTTGTCTCTATCTGACACAAGTTTCCCAATGAATGTTGCAGCCATAAAGAATACTCAGTTGCTCACAGTTGCAGTACAACGCCTGATTGAGCTGGACCTTGTTTTAGAGAAGTCTCTGAAGACAAATTTGAATTCCAACCAAGCAAGATGCCACAGAAGAACAATCCAAAGCGTAGACGAGAGAACCAGTAATGGCATTGTGTTCACCGAAGTAGATGGCAATCAGACTGGAGATGTTTCGATGAAGGGTGCAATTAAATGGCGAGTAAAATTGGATAATGATTTTTACACCCCCATTTTCTTTCATGGTGTACTCTTTTAAAAAGAATTTCTAAATTTTTCCCTACTTTACTCTTCTCTCATCTTTTCCTCTTTTAAAAGTAAGGAAAAATTTAAAAATTTCTTTTAAAGGATACACCATAGTAAAAAATGGGGGTACAAAAATCACTACCTGAAAACTTTGATTAGACTCTATTGAACTAACAAATCTTTTACCTTAACTTGCCATAAGTTGAAGTTGTTTCTCTTGTTGAACTTCTCCACTCAAACTTTACATTCCAACATTTTAGCGGCTATTAAATAATATTAGCGGCATAGAAATGTGATAGTATCAAATTTGAACTGAATACGTGGCTGTTAGAGTGGAAGCAAATTTTCAAATTGAACCAAAGTTAGTGATTCCAATTTGATATAAAGTGGAGAAAGTGCAATCACAAAAACATACCTTACAAGGCAAGACCAAAATTTAATATAGTTTTGCATTGATACGTACAACCACTGATGAAAGGAATAATGACTTCACTGATTAGAAAAGAGAAACAATATAGTTAAAATGTGCTAATCACAAATCTATTGACTTACCACTTTTAATTTTACATACAAAGAGCCCTCAAAATACAAAAAAAGGCTGTCACACCAATATCAGCCATGGGTTAGTCGCAATTTTGGACTTGGATCCTTTGTTACCTTCGGTTTTAGATTCGACCGATAGCAATCGTACCTAAATAGTATCAGGCAATATGAATCTTATAATTCGAGTCATATAGTATAATGGTGCGACGATCCACAATCACGGGCATGACGTCGCATTTCCGCCTTCTTTCCGTACGCCACTGGAATTTGAGGTTTTTTTTTGCCAGTATGCCTAGTGTGCATGGGCAATCCAATTGCATTCCTTTTTTTATATTTTTAAATTCATTTTGAGGCCCGCAACTATCATAATATTTTTATATAAGGTACATTCTATAAACTCTAGTATAGCTTAGAAACTTCATTATCCAACCTGTAATACCCTGGCTGTGTGAAAGGGGGCATGGGACTTTGTCCCATACCGCCCAAGACAAAGAAAGGGGAGTGAGTTATAAAAGGGGCACCTCTCCCTTTTAAGCACGAGGTCTTTTGGACACAAGGGTGATGCTTGGGCTCAAATGCAAATTCGTGCAGGTTTTCGAGCCCAAAGTTGACGATATCGTGTTAGAGGGATGTGTCGTTACAAATAGTATCAAAGAACAGCTCAGCTCTCTGCCTGTGTGGGCTCACTGCCTATGTGGAGTGACATAGCCAGAGACGACTCTGATTTAAGGGGGGTTGATTATAATACCCTGGTTGTGTGAAAGGGGGCATGGGATTTGTCCCATACCGCCCAAGACAAAGAAAGGGGAGTGAGTTATAAGAGGGCCATCTCTCCTTTCTAAGCACGAGGTGTTTTGGGCCCAAATGTGACGCTTAGGCTCAAATGTAATTTCGTGCGGATGTTCGAGCCCTAAGTTGACAATATCGTGCTAGAGGGATGGTCGTTACAAATGGTATCAAAGGACGGCTCAACTCTTTGCTTGTATGGGTTCACTGCCTATGTGCGGTGACAAAGCCAAGGAAGATTCTGATTTAAGGGGTGTGTATTATAATACCCTGGTTGTGTGAAAGAGGGCATAAGACTTTGTCCCATACTGCCCAAGACAAAGAAAGGGGAGTGAATTATAAGAGAGGCACCTCTCCCTTCTAAGTATGAGGCATTTTGGACCCAAGGGTGACACTTGGGTCCAAATACAAATCCGTGCGGGTTTTCGAGTCCAAAGCTGACGATATCGCGCTAAAGGGATGGGTCATTACAAATGGTATCAAAGAACGGCTCAACTCTTTGCTTGTGTGTGTAACGACCCGACCCAAACACAGGGCTTAGGGCTCAACTCAGTAAGAAATTGTCCTCTTTGGACCTCACATACACACGCAAGCCTGCACGGGTTTGGATTGGGTCTGGCTCACCAGGGATAGGCCCAAAACACGTCTTACAAGTTAAGAGAGGCTTGGCCTCAAATAAACCCCCATTCATTTTCCTCCACTACCGATGTGGGACTCCCATATCGGCTACTAGGTACTCACAGCCCATCTGGGCAAAGGTATCACAATCACCCCCCGTAAGGCCTCGAGCCGCCTCTGGCTTGACCCGGTCCAACTCAACAACACCAGGGAAGGAGGAAGCCTCACACAGTCTGAGTGTAGAACCTCGGTTCTGATACCAAATTTGTAACGACCCGACCCAAACATAGGGCTTAGGGCTCAACTCAATAAGAAATTATCCGTTTTGGGCCTCGTATAGGATTTGGATTGGGCCTAGCTCATCAGGGATAGGCCCAAAACGCGTCTTACAAGTTAAAAGGGGCTTGGCCTCAAATAAACCCCCATTCCTTTTCCTCCACTACCGATGTGGGACTCCCACATCGGTTACCAGGTACTCGCAGCCCATCTGGGCAAGGGTATCACAGTGTGGGCTCAATATTTGTGTGTGGTGATAGAGCCAGGGACGATTCTAATTTAAGAGGGGTAGATTATAATACCTTGGTTGTGTGAAAAGGGGCATGTGAATTTGTCCCATACCGCCCAAGACAAAGAAAGGGGAGTGAATCATAAGAGGGGCACCTCTCCCTTCTAAGCACGAGGCATTTTGGACCCAAGGGTGACACTCGGGTCCAAATAAAAATCCATGCGGGTTTTTGAGCCCAAAGCAGACAATATCGTACTAGAGGGACGGGTTGTTACACAGAAGATCTTTGTTTCTCAGTCTCTTTTATATATTTTCTTCCCAAATTCATTTCTTTGAAATTTTACATAAAAAACACGATTTCCAGCTCATTTTCGATGATTCGAACAGTTGTCTAAAAATTATGATTAATGTTTTTTTTTGTTTTTTAACTAAATCTTAAGTATAAGGTAAAATATTGTTTAATTTTGTTCAAATGACATTTATTTGTTTGGGAAATGTTTATGTGTTTTTCTTTAAGTTAATGTAGTCTTTAAAAATTACTTTTCATGCATTTGCTATTTTATTTTTATTTTAAAACCGAAATTAATGTGAAAGGTAAAATATGGTTTTGAATTGTTGAAATATATATTTTTTTTTTTTGGGTCTGGGAAAGGTTTATGTCTAGTTTTTTAAGTTAATATATTGTTTAAAAATAAGTGTTCATGCATTTGCTAGGGTTTTTTTTTTTTAACCGAATTAAAATGTAAGGTAAAATTTGGTTTTTAATTGTTGAAATGACTTTTATTTTAATGGGAAGGGTTAATTTGTTGTTTTTTAATTTTATGCAGTATTTAAAATAAGATTTAATGCATTTTTATTTTTTCTATTTTAAAGCCGAAATTAAGTGTAAGGTAAAATTTTGTTTTTAATATAGTCATAAAATGTCATTTTCCATGAATATGTATTCTTTTATTTTATTTTTTATGAAATAAATTATTTATGATTATTATAATAGTGTAATATTTTTCTTAATTTTTATTTAATTTAAAAATGTTAATGTAGTGATAAAATGTGATGTTTCGTTATTTTTTTACATACATTTGAAATTATCCATTTTGTAAGATTCAAAAATTATTTCAATATCTGAATGACCCAGCCTTAATGATTACAAATTCTTGGAGCTTAGAATTTTCTACATTTTTCTAAATTTTTCAATTTTTTTGTAAAATAAATAAAAAGAAAATTGAAGGAGAGAGAAAATGTAGATGACGCTACGCACGGTTGTGGTGCAACGGACTAGCCGAATTTTTAAAGCTAGTTTGCCACAAATATTGTATAAGTGTATATACCTTCTACTTTAGCAATTATGACATGATATGCTATTGATTTTGCATAACCTTAAGGGATTAGTTTGATAGTCAAAACCTGCCATTTTTTGTAGGAAGTCTTGGGATCAAATCCTCCCTCGTCACAAAAAGGGACACTCATGTCCTAAAAATTAGTCATGTGAGACGCGTGGATACCTTGGTTTTAAAGATATGCTATTGATTTTGCATTTTCATTTTCATATTTAATGTTTTACCTTAAATTCAATATATAACTTTAGCATTTAATATTCGTTCTTCGGCATTAATATCCTCAATTTCTTACCCTGCTTCCTACATGTACAATATCCATTTGTTGGCATTAAAAATTTCTTTCATTCAATTTTAGTATGCAGCATGCATCTATAAGTTGACATTTAACAACCCTTTAGAAAATATTCATCATTCAAGATTCAAAATTCAAAATTAAAAAATATCATGTTTAGTATTTAAAATTAGATATTCAAAAAGTAATTAAATATTTTGATCAATGCTTTATGATTGAACCATATTGGGGAATAGAAAGATAGATAAACTTTATGGTGACCCTCACTCAATGATTCAACTTCAAAAGATTCTCTTAAGGCCTAAAACATTTTTAATCTTTAAGAGTATTGTACATATTTCATAAAGAAGATAAATTTTCAATGTGTTGGATGAAAATTATCCAAACAACGGAGTAATGCATGAAACATCCAATGTGAACTGGTTCACTAAAATTAGTGTAAACTTTTAATATGGTCTTTAGATGAACATAGAGATGTCAAATTTTATTTTTTAAATTCCTATTGTGAATTTCTCCACAATAAAATGTTCCATGGAGGGTGGGTTGCAGGGCTGACCCTTAGATATCCTAAAATCTCAGGGTCCCTAGGCCGAGTAAGATTTCAGGGGCCCTTGGTGACTGGTATATTAAGGAGTTTAAGTGTGTGTGGGTCCTTTCTGTTTGGAGGCCCTAGGTGGTGTACCTGGTGGGTTGATGCCCCGTAATTGAGTTGAAATAAGTTAAATTATTTAGGTAAAACATATTTTTGCAGCTTAGGAGAATGGAATTTTTTGGTCTTACAACAATTTTTTATCAAAACATTACCCATTTTAATTAAAATGTGCTCAAAATAGCCCAATTTTTTATTTTTTGAAAAGCATACAAAACAACAAAAAGAAAATGAAAAATTGGTTTGAAACTTTAGCCCGTTTCAGCCAAATTTTGAGTGAAAGCTGCCTTCTTAGTATTTTTAACAACAATGTCCTAACATTTAGAACACATCCTTACTCTCGAGCAAAGGTAAAAATAACGGTTGTTACGTAGCGTAACGGCTGTTATGTAGTGGATTTTTTACCACTGTTATGATGTGGCTGTTATACTACGATGTGTAGAGGATCCACAAGGTGATGCGCAATGGCCCGCGATTGTGAGCACAAGGTCATGGGCTCAATCTAGAGCTGCAACCGCATGATCCAACCCATGGAATCATGCGGGTCGAGTTGAGAATTTTGGGTCAGTGGGTCGAGTCGGGTTGAGAAGACAAAAACCCGTATGAAATTCGGGTCGGGTCGGGTTGAGGATTTTACAACTGAACCCGACCCGACCAGACCTAACTCGACCCAACCCTGCTAAAATTAGGCTAAAATGGGTTCAAAATACAGGTCGGGTAAGAATTCGAGTTAATTTGCGTTAGAATTCTAGTCGAATCGGGTCAAGAATTTCAGGTTGAGAATTTGGGTTGAGTCGGGTTGGATTCCATACATATTAAGTCAGGTCGGATCGGGTATCTTGAAACCTGACCCGACCAGGCCCGAGTTGCAGCCCTATTTATTTTTTTACGACCAAACATCATGCCCGGATGGTTAGATTCCACTTTTTCTTTTCGATCTATGTGGGGGCCCACACCATTCAAATTTTTTTTAATGGGCCTTCACCACGAGCCATAGAACAAATAAATCACACCAAATGTAACGATCCAACCCACATACAGGGCTTAGGGCTCAACTCAGCAAGATAATGTCTGCTCCAGGCCTCGCACACAAGTAGCCCGCACGGTTTTGTTCCTTTGAGCCCG
Organism: Chimonanthus salicifolius; assembly: GCA_013350335.1. Taxonomy (NCBI): domain Eukaryota; kingdom Viridiplantae; phylum Streptophyta; class Magnoliopsida; order Laurales; family Calycanthaceae; genus Chimonanthus; species Chimonanthus salicifolius. The sequence goes on along the minus strand of CM023534.1, from coordinate 16,152,995 downwards.
GGCTCACCTGGCCCGGCCCAAAATGTGTCTTGCTAGTTAAGTGGGCTTGGCCTCTTATACACCCTCACCTCTCTCCCTTCCCAACCGATGTGGGACTCCCCACATCGGTTGGGCAAGGGTTTCACACCAAAAGCCAACCGATCTTTTCATCTCAATCTTGATCCTAAAAAAGACATGATTTTTGGCTCATTCATTACAATCCGAACGGTTGAAGCTCGAGTTCGAGTGGAGAAAGTTTTTTCCCCATATTTTTAAAGAAAGCCTTCTTATCTCAAGATATTATTTATTGAAATTTTGATATGAGATGCACGTCTAAATTTTTTTTAATATAGAAACAGTTTTATTTTGAAAAGAAAATATGGTTTTAGTTTATTTTAGTGTCCTTATTATGTTTGGAATGATTTAGAGGGTGTTTTAGAATTTAGTGTATTGTCAAAAAAAAATTATTTTATGCAGTTAATTTTTATTTTTAAACCGAATTAAAAAGGTAAGCTAAAATCTCATAATAGTGTTATTTTTCTTAATGTTATTTAATGTAGAAAATGTTAATGCAGTGATAAAATGTGACTTTTCATTAATTTTTTATATGCATTTGAAATTATCGTTATGTGAGATTCAAAAAATTGTTTGAATGTCTCAATGACCACGAACTAATGATAAAATTACATATTCTAGAAGTTTAGAAATTTCTTGGTTTTTTGTAAAATTTTCAATTTTTTTTATAAAAAAATCAGAGGAGAGAGTAGGGGTTTAAATCTCGTCCCATACGCATCGTATCGGCCGATATATCTCGGTTTTCTAAAGGCTGAGATATCTCGGCAAATACGATAGGTATCGGCCAGAGAAAAAAAAAATTGAGCATGGGCCGATATTTGCCCATATCGGACGAATATCGGCCTAGATAATGGCAGATTTTTTTTAAAAAAAAAGCCTTTTTTTATTTTTTTAAATAAATTTTATAAAAAATAAATAAAAAGCCACTGAGATTTTAAAAAAAAAAATTGAAGAGAGAGAAAGATCTCAGCCAATATAAAAAATTGGCTGAAATCTCAGATCTGCCAATCTTTTGACTCTTGGGAGAGAGAAAGTGTAGCAGCCCTAAGTTGTGCCGTTTTCGGTCTCCCGTTTTTTAGGCGCGGTCTCTCAAGAGCAAAAATATTTAGTCAATATTTTCAATATATAATAAATTTTTTTTCTGAAGTATAAGAAAAGAAAATATAAATATACCAATTTAAAAATTTACCGATCCATCAGCATTGCAGAACTTGGGTGCTGCATTGGAAAGAAGATCCAATCAAGGAAAAAATTAGAGTAGCACTACATGTGCATACGTTGTTGGGCACATCTCAACAAACATTTAAAAAAATGATAGATATGCCTTATTACCTTCTTTTGAGCAATAAATGATTTCAATAGATTTAAAAATTAAGTAACTATGATTAAATAAAAATAAAAATTTAAAAATATTTATATACTTGTATAATTCATGCACTTTACATGTAAAGTTGACAATGCTACTCTTCACCAATCTGATGGAAAAGCATAAATACCTTATGTAGCTTCTGTTGACCCTACATAACATGAAGGTCTCACGGGAATTAGTATTAAAAGGGGTTTAAAAATTGCCTCTACTGAGATGTCGGTCATATTGAATATCAGCCCAGATCATTCTCTACTCTCTTTTTTTTAAAAAAAAAAAATATTCTGTTTTTATTTTTTTATTTTATCTGAATTAGAAAAACTTTAAAAAAAACCAGGCATTTAAAAAAAAAAATACATAATATCGGATGATATCGGCCGATATCATTGTCGATATTTAACCGATATGGCCAAATATCGGATCCAGCACTGATATTAGATTTTTTATTTTTATTTTTATTTTAATATAGACCGATATTCAGGATATTGACTGACATTTTGGGGTGATATATCACGGTCATATCGCCGATATCTTCCTTTAGCAAGCTAATACATATCCTATCGGTCGATATGTATAAGCCATAAAAAAACCGATACATAATGGCCGATATGACATGCATCGGTATTAAGAAAAAGAGTTCCATATTGTCTTTTTCCAGAGCTAATTGGTAGCATCTAATACTTCCAAAATATAAACTCTTTATAATTTATTTATCTTTTCAAAACAAACCACAAACAACTTATATATATATCTTTTTTTAATACAAAAATGCAATATATTAAAAATTGTAAATTTGAAACATTAAATTGAAAGACTATTGGTTGATCCAATTTTGATTTTCCCACCTAACAAAAGTATTTTAGATTTGAATAAAAATAGAAGATGAATAAAATGAAAACAAATAACAAATATAATGATGCATGGTAAAATGAAAGAGTCGAATAAGAAGCAACCCTTAGTTAAAATCAAGACGTCCCGCTAAAATCAAGTGACCAAAAATTACTTTGAAGCTAAAAGTTGGTTCATCTTAATATCATCAAGTATAAACTTCAGTATATCTCAAGTGGTTACCTCCCGCTTCAAGAAGTGGGAAGTTGCAGGTTCGAGTTTTCATGGTCTAATCTTGATCTATTTTAGGGGTAGTGGGATTACTTGTAGAGGTTTTAGTAGGACTGTGTCTGAGTTTTCCACACGTAACTAAAAAAAAATTAATTTTCATAATTAATTTTTATATAGTTTTATGAAAATATAAGAAAAAAAGAAAAAGAAAAAGAAAAATGAACCAAGTGCTATACATATTTCATAATTTTTAATGAAAGAAAAAAAAAAAAAACCCTCTCTACAGCTAACCAACTCAGAATGACTTGTTGAAGTATACTTTTCCCCACTTAATTTTAAAAATAAAATAATGTCAAATAACAAATAAAAAAATCACACTTAGACGCGTACTGAGAAAGAAGATAAGTATGTGAGAGTTGAGTGTCACGCGTTGAGCGTGTAAACAAGCCCAAAATAACCAAAAATTCGTAAATGAAAAGTTAGTAGCCGACACTGGTTTACCTATTTTAGTAACATGTCAGAAAGATTCTTTTCATTGAAATTAAATATATTTATCTTAATCTTTTTATATCATCTGTATATATTTTGTTTTGCTTTTTATTTTAGAATTTTTTGGTAAATAAGGTAATCAGGCCTCTTAAGACATCTGAACAATTCTCGAAATATGTCCCAGCCTCTCTCTCCATCAGGTGATTTTATTGAACATGACTTTTTGAGATAAAATGATAATCAAATTCAAAACTAAGACGAATTTCTTACGATCACTTCAATTCCTTTGAGTTTTCCTTTAAAATTCATTGATTTCAACTATTTGAAAAAAATCATTTAATCCAATTGTAATACTTTCATTTTTTTTCTCAATTCTATTATAGAATTTTGATATGGCCGATGTGAATTGAAAAAAAAAAAGGCCTGAATTGGCAAAGAGACCTGAAATTTTACTGGCAATAGAGGCTGGAATCTTTGGCTCTAGCATCAAAATCGCTTCCATTTTTGGAAAAACAGCAGCGAAACATTGGCGTTGAGTTATCTAAAATTGTCTTTAGCAGAGCAAATAGAAAAGTAATCCATCATTAATGAAACACAACTAAGAAAAATAAAAAAGATCATTAATGAAACACAACTGAGGATTATCTCTTTGATTTAATTCTGAAACTTGTCAGCAACAAAATCGCATCCATTTTTAGAAAATCAGCAGTCAAACTCCCGCTGTTTAATTATCTTAAAACTGTCATTAGCAAACACGTGGGACACAGGATGTGAGCATGACGTGGGAACATGATTAGGCCTTTATCCATCTTTTGTAATTGAAATATCAGTAGTGATACTCCCAGTAACTAAATACGGGAATTAGTAGATTTCTGATTTTACCATTCACATAAAAAGTAAAATCGGCTCACCAAGTCTTCGCATAAACATTAAATCGGCTCCCCAAAATTTGCATGAACAGTAACATCAGCTCATCAAAATTCACATGAACAGTAAATCGGCTGATCGAAATTCGCATAAACAGTAACATCGGCTCACCAAAATTAGTATGAATAGTAACATCGGCTCGCCAAATTCTCATGAACAGTAAATCGACTCGCTAAAATTTGCATGAACAGTAACATCGGCTAGCCAAAAATTTGCTTGAACAGTAAATCAGCTAGCCGAAATTTTACAGTTCATGCGAAATATCCAATTTTACTATTCATACAAAAGGTAAAATCGGAAATCCACTAATTCCCGTGCCTGGTTACACAAATCTCCCATGGGATGATCGCTATCCTTAAAATATAGTTATCTTTTATCCGTCTGTTCAAACCCGATTAGCCTTTCACAATAAATAAATAAAAGTTGCAGTTGCTTAAGTTACATAATCATTCAAAAAAGGTTATATAATTTCTTATCTTGGCCGAACCACTACTGAATGTACAATTCTGATTTTCTAATCAATTGGATAGAACTGAAAGTTAGTCCAAATTTCGTGAAGCTTAACACGATTGTATAAGTCAAATTTCTAATTAAATATGTTACACTTAATTATTTTTATAATCCATATGTGAGCTTTATTTAATGACTAAATCACTAATCGATTTCATAATCTATTTATATTTCTTAAGTTCTATATATAATTACAATCTCACTCATTATAAAATAGTTTCTTATTTTTTTAGAATACTTTTAGGCTGAAATTTTGAATATTTTGAGAAATCATGACATATAAATGAATAGATTTATCACAAAAGATATTATACTGTTAAAATTAGAATCTATTAATTCAAATTATTTATTAAATTTTTAATAATGAATATTAAGTCGCTAGATAAAAAAATTGACCTATTATAATTAATTTAATGATAATAAAATATATAAATAAAAATTAGAAAAAATTAAATCCTAAGTTAAGTTTAACCGATTAAATTCAACGTTAAGTGAGTCGAAAGGCCGTTGTGCCGGATGCCAAGCGTTTTGTCATTTTCCTATTTGTCTTTGTAAGGACTAGGCAAAACCCAACCCATGAAATCATGCGGGTCGGGTCATGTAAGTCAGATCAATAGGTCGGATTGGATTGAGAAGACAAAACCCACATGGAATTCAGATAGGGTCGGGTTGAGGAATTTTCAAGTTAACTCGATCCGACCTGGTTAAAATTAGGCTAAAATGGGTTCAGAATGCAAGTCGGATCAGAATTCGGATGGAGTCGGTTTAAAATTAGGGTCGGTTTAGGTCGAGAATTTCGAGTCAATAACTCGAGTTGAGTCAGATCGAGTTCCATAAATATTGACTCAAATCGAGTTGAGTTTTAAGAAATCTGACCCAGTTTGACTCGATTTTGGCCCCAGTAAGGACTCAACTGTTTGTATTTCGAGTTTAACGCATGGACAACAGACTCAGAGAGCAAGCGGTACTCGGTCAACACGTGTCTAATCAGTACAGCAAGGCCACTTAAGCCACGTGGCTATTCTCCATTTGTAAAATAGCACGAAGTTTAAACATCAGTTTTAACTAACATTGCTTCAATAGAAAAATGGCTAGCAACAAATTAATAAAATAGCCAAAATGATGACAATATGCAATTGAAATAAATTTTCTTGTTTTAGACTCTTTAAGTAATTCAATTCAACAAGTTTAACATCGTAGAAAATTAAAATGTGACAGATTCCCTATTTTAGCACACACCTATTGTAGTTAAGTGACTGTTGGTTATTATTTTCTTTTGCTTGTTTTCCTTTTTTTTTTTTTTATAGTATAAACATATTGAACAACTAACGATTGTAAAACTATCTTGCTACTTCTATAGATTTATATTTTCATATAATAACATCATTTGCAAATAATGATGCATGTGCTAAACTATTAAAAATCATTAAAAAATCTTGAAATTGTAAGGCAATGATAGAATTGAAAGGTTATGGATCATATTAATATTTGACTATGCACACAACCAAAACATGTCAAATGTCACCCTTGAAATATGATAGATTGTTTATTTTTTGTCTATACCATTATTGGGAATTATAGAATTATGAGTATTAGTTAACTTTTTGCTAAGTGAATAGTCTGATATTATAAGAAATCACTTTGAAATCATGTTTTGTTTATACTTACTTACCTTTTTCTTTTATATAACCTAAGAAAAACTCGGAGTCCACCGAAGCAGTCGGTTATCAAGTTACTTACCTTCATTTGCATTAATGGTCGGAATGGTTGTAAACAGGGGTGAAAAATTCAGTATCGGCCGATATTTTTCTCTCTCTTTATTTTTTTTTCTCTTTTACAAAAAAAAAAACATATCAATATTGGTTGATGTCGGCGATATATATCAGATATCGACCGATACGTATCATATCGGCCGATATCTCGACCCCTGGTTGTAAAGTTGATCTTGGTTGACTAAAACATCACAAGATTGTGAGCATTTTATCTTTCATGTCAAAGAATCTTGAATTTGGAACCTTTCACCAGCTCAACTGGTTGCCTCCTGCTTCAGGAAGCGGGAGATTTTGGGTTCGAGCTCCCATGATCTAACTTTGGTGTACCTTAGAGATAATAGGTTCATCCATAAGAATTGTAGTAGGACTGTTTCTGAATTTTCTACACGTAAATAAAAAAAAAAAAAAAGGATGATTGAATCACCACAAGAACATGAAAAATATTGCACTTTTGACTATCTGACTTTACTGTGAAGTCATCCTAAACTATATGTCCAATTAATATTCTTATTATTACTTGCTCATTACTTAATGACCACAAAATTTCCACATAGAATCTTAAATTTGTAAAATCTTAACACTAAATTTGAAGAGAATCTTCATTAAATTCATTTTCACTAATTGAAAATCAGTTCTGGAATGATAAAAAGTTCATTCCTTTAACTTTAAAGCCACATAAAATCACATATTTAATTCATCTTTTTCTAAAAATGTAATTTTAAAATTCAAAATTACCAACTTAACCATTAACATTTCAAATGAAGAATTTACAATAAGAATTTATTCATTCATAATTTTCACAATAAGAATCTCCTCTTCTTTCTCTCTAGATCACGTTGTTCTAAAAAATTATAGATTTATTTTATAAGAAAATTTATCAATAAGCGACAGCTGCAAGAGATCACATCAAAATTTTATGAAAAAACTAGTTAAAAAAACCTAATAAAGTGACTAATCCAAGGATGGTTTGGTCCAAAGAGTAGCCATTGGCATTGTAACAACATGAAGCATCATTTTTTTTATCACCAAGGTGTTCAAGCCTCTTAGAGCATCCCGACTAATCCTCGGGCATATGAAAGCCTCCCATCAAGTATCTCTATAGAGAATAGTTCTTTAGAGTAGAGTGTAATCGAAATAAGGACTTCTGCTTCTTGAGGCAAATTTCTGATCATCACTCCAACAAGAAACAACTTTGTTACTCTGTCTCACTCCTACTTTTTATATTAAATTAATATTGAAACTGTTCTCTAAATGGATCTTGAACTCTATATAATTGATTGTGATATAACGAGGATAATATGATTAGGATGTATTTACAATTTATCCTCATTATTAACAAAATTTAAAGATCAATGCCTTTAGATTCATGGCAATTTTATGGCCAAGAATAAATAGCTTAAATGATCGATTTGACGAAATTTCATATAATTCATATTCATTTAATTTCCTATCTAAGATACTAACTAGTTTGAATTGATGGTCCATTTTAAAGGATTTCTAGATAGGAAAGTGTCTCCAGCCTAACTCCTCGGCAAATCCAGGCCTCAGGTGAAGCGAAATGGCGGTTGGAGCTTACACACGTGCGAAAACATTCCAAATGCCCGCTTAATCGTCCTTTTTACCCCGGGTTAATTTATCTGACCACGGTTCAAAATCCTTTTTAATCCCCCCCCACGGGCACTTATTTCACCACTTAAGCGGCAACAGTCGTACTCTCCTCTCTCCTCCTCCTCCTCCTCCTCCTCCTCCTCCTCCTCCTCCTATTCCTCTTCCTCTTCCTGAAGCAGAGCATTGGAGAGAAGAATCTTTAGAAGGCACAAACGAGTTCTTGAAAAGGTAGTTGCTGAGCTTTTGCTATAGCTGTTTCTGCTCGGCTTTTGCTCATATCCTCCGTGCTGTTTCTGCAATTCTCTCTCTCTCTCTCGATGTTTCAAGAAGCTTCCGATTCTTCTCTCTATCTATCTAAGTTCCTGGTTTTTAGAAGCTTGATTCTTTTCTTTTTCATTTCTGTCTTTTAATTAATTTAAAGAAGCTGGGTAGGCTTTGTTTTCAAGATTGAGAAAGAGAACACCTTAGTAAAAGTACATTGTTTTTTTTTTCTAATAAAAAATGGTAAATCCATTTTTTATTTTTAGTTTGAAATGTTATTTTACTAAATATTACTGTTGTTACCTTTTATTTAAAACGAAGACTTTGATTTCTTCATTAAATGAATATAAAGGAAAAAATCTGACTTCTTTTGTTGGCTTTTATTTCACCGATTCTCGTTTTTTAAGAAGATACATTGTCTGATCTTTGCAGCTTCATTTGAATTCTCAGTTAGCTTTGTTTTTATTTTCATTTTTTTTATAAATTTAAAGAGGGTATGATTACTCCATTTGTTAATGAAAATGTGAACTTCATCGATCACCATTATTTGTTTTCTTAAGTTTCAAGAGCTTCTTTCACTGATTTCTCTGTTATTAGCTAATGATCAGCTTCGGTTCTACGTTCACTTGTTTTGATCTCAGCAACTCGATTGGGACTTGTATTTTCTTTTTTCATTTTCTCTCTTAATTTAATGAGGCTTTCATTTCTTCAATAGATGAAGAAAATGGAAGCTTCAGAGAGCATAAGATAGACAATTTCAGATTTATTTTTTATATAAATTGGAAGCTATCTTTCATCTTGCTCACTTATTCATAAAAATTAATGTAAACTTCTAATCAAATTCTTTAAATAAATATTGAAAATGAGATTGTACTTTTTAAACTTAAAGTTAATGATTTGATTCAAAGACTATTCTTAAAAAATTATAATAAATTATTTTGAACTGATTTACAATAGATAATTTCCGAATAGTCTATAATTGATTTTGAATGATTTAAATATAACTTTTTTTAATTGTCCTAACCTTGTTTTTGCTTGACTCGTGGCAAGTTCTAAATAGCCCATGGTACATGGACAAAAGTTGCGGGTTTAAGTCACTCTGTTACCTTTTGAAGTGTTACTTTTTTTCGTTTTGGATTTTTTTTTTCTTTAATTTTTGGTTATTCAAAATCAATATAGTTTTAAATTTGTTTTTTCATTACGATTTAAATTTATGAGTTGGTCCTTGTTGAAATCCATGTAAATAATCTTTCCTCATGAATGCTGGCTTTCGTAACATTTCCTTTTTATTTAACATCTGATGCGCATGATATTTAATTTCTTGGGTTCTTTGAGTTCTTGCATAGCATGTGATGCCTGTGACTCTATATCCATACAAATGATTGGATGGATCTCAATCACCTGTTGTGTCATACTTATGGATTTTGATGATTTTTACCACTAAGGGTCGAAATAAGAGGGTTTTTTTTTTCATTTGAAAAGAAAAAAATCTCATATAAATTATAGAAATATTATAGCAAGGTAAAAATTTGGGACTTCCTCTTGGCTGCAATATCTAATGATCGTAATGTGAATGATGTGGCAGATTACTTTGTTGAGCTTAGTGTTGGTGACTCATTCTCAGACATTTTTTTTCCTTTGAGTCGGAATATCATACATTTTGTTGTAGTCTTATTTTTTTGGGTTCTTTCTTGTATTTTCTTTCTCTATGTTCTTCCTTTGATTAGACATTTCTGTCTTTGTATTTATCCTCTTTTTTAATGAAGTTTTTTAGTTACCATTGAAAAAAAAAAAATCAAATGATCACAACAAATAATCAGACTCTCCTTTTCATGGGTGGGCCACAATCCGATATTCTAATTGGTTGCTGAATGTCTTATAAATGGATAGAGAAAACGAAATAGATCTATATAAGTAATGGCTCATTCATCTAATGGAAAAGAGGCCTCTTATTCCATCAAGAGGGCCTCATAAGATTGATGTTTTCTCCTAGCAGCGTTAATTGGGAGTGTCCTGTGTCGGTGTAGAGTGTCCTTTCAAGGAGTTTTAGAGTGGTTGTTGCCAGAGGCGTAAGTTGGAGTGGGGTCAGAAATTTTCCCTCGGTCTTCAAAAAACACAAAAAAAATTAATAATAATAATAATAATAAGATTGATGTTCTTACTTTCTCTGCTGAGTGGAACATGCCTCCCCCTATACAGGTCGCTCCGAAACCCCTGATCATTGTCGTGTTATCATCTCCAATGATGGTTTCCTTCTGATTGCCTCTTTTGAAACGGTGGATGGCACAATTCTGGGTGCGCTCTATAACAATCAGGACTCAAATATTTTTGGTGCTAAGTTTATTACTACTTTGGGCCCTATCTCGACTTTGCAGCTTTTGATTTTCATTCAGAAATTTCTGATGTTCATTCAGCAGTTGGGCCACTCTCTTCGTCAGATGTTTCTCTGTGATGATTTTGTTTCTTTGATCAACAATTCCAAAGTTATGGACTGGTCTAACCACAACCATGTTTGTGCTATCAGGGCTCTCTTAAAACATTTTAGTCCTGATAACCTAAACATCGCTCGCTATGGGGATTCTCTTGTTCAACTACTCTTGGACCTTCATCACAATGGGGATATTGGAATTTTCTCTGAGTTTTCTATTTAATTTTGGGCCCTTTTGGGTTGTTACTTGCTAGTTTGTCTTCCTCTTTTTTGAGGTTTCATTCATTTTTTGGGGCCTGTTCGGTTTGTTTGTTTCTTAGCTTATATTGTTGGCCGCCTTTGCCTGACTCGGGCTGTGGGTTTTCTATCTTGTCTTTGGGCTTTTGCCTTGAATGAATTCTTACCCAACATTCAAAAAAAAGATTGATGTTGCATCAACCACCAATGACTCCATGTAGAGGGCACTTTGGTAACACACTTATGCAGTACGGATGTTCAAAGAATTTGCTTCTTTTGTACTTCTACAGTATTTTCCCATCTGCATTTACTGCTGTTCTTGATATGAATTTCAATCGGACCTATCAATACACAGACAGGGAGGGAAATATTTGTTTATTTTTAGAAAATATTTTATAGAAATTGTTTGTAACAATTCAAAATGAATATATTGGCTGCATGTATTAGACCCTCTCTCTCTCATTTTCTGAATTCCAGCTCTCCATAATAGTTTCATCCCACTGTGGTTTTTTACTTAAGATTTATTTGAATGCGATATTATTGGGATTTTTTTATAAGAATTATAAGTATATGATTAGAAAAGTAATAATCTTCACTTATTGTTGATTTCATTTGAGAGAATTTCTTTCATGTTTTGCAGAAGGTAAATATCAATTATTTTTTTCCTTCCATTTTTGCAGATAATTGGCCTATATCTAATGAGTACTATTTCTTTATAAGAATTATTCATGGTTATTGAATTTGCACGAAGTTCAACTGACAGGATGCATTTTTAATAACGTGTTTTTATAATAATTTTTGAATAAATGATGGCATTCGAGAGATTTTCATCTCTGTTTACAGGAGTCATTGAGATCTTTCAGGGTTACATTTCTCTGAATCAAAACCATCTGTGCTTCTTTTAACTTGAAATTTGAGAATCTTGATGTCGATGTTTGAAGACATTGGAGACATGGATGTCCTCGCCCTTCCTGATGGGGTTGGTCACTTCCCAGAGAAAGTAGATGAAAACTTGCGGGAGGAAGAACTCAGTGACGAAGATATAACTGTAGAAGAACTGGAGACGAGGATCTGGAAAGACCGGTTGCGGCTCCAACGCCTCAAAGATCAGAGCAGAGCAAAAGAAGCTGCAGACTGTCCTAAGCAGAAGCAGAGTCAAGAGCAGGCACGCCGGAAGAAGATGTCTCGAGCTCAGGATAGCATACTCAAATACCTGCTGAAAATGATGGAGGTGTGCAACGCCCAAGGTTTCGTTTACGGGATCATCCCTGAGAAGGGGAAGCCGGTGAGCGGGGCTTCAGACAATCTACGAGCTTGGTGGAAGGAAAAGGTAAGGTTCGACCGAAACGGGCCTGCCGCGGTTGCAAAATACCAGGCTGAGAACTCCATTCCAGGCACGAGCAGCTCCGGTAACTCGACGCCTGTAACTAGGACACTGCATGAGTTACAAGATACAACCTTGGGTTCTCTTCTGTCAGCTTTGATGCAGCACTGTGACCCACCACAGAGGAGGTTCCCATTGGAGAAGGGAGTTGCTCCTCCGTGGTGGCCAACGGGAATGGAGGACTGGTGGCCCCAATTGAGCCTCTCAAATGATCAAGGCCCTCCACCTTACCGGAAGCCTCACGATCTGAAGAAGGCCTGGAAGGTGTGTGTCCTGACGGCCGTGATCAAGCACATGTCTCCGGACATTGCAAAGATTCGCCAGCTGGTGAGGCAATCAAAATGCCTCCAAGATAAGATGACAGCAAAAGAAACTGTAACCTGGTTGGCTATCATCAACCAAGAGGAGTCTCTCTGTCGCCAGCTCCATCCAGAATCCTGCCCTCCCCCATGTGAAGCAACTCTCTGTTTCAGTGACAGCAAGGAGTATGATGTTGAAGGTGGTGATGATGGTGATACCGAAGAAGTTCAGGATTGCAAACCAAACATCAACCTTCTTAATCTTGTGCTGCCGGGAGAGAAGGGGAAAAATCTGGTTCTACCTGCAATGAAGGAAGAAAGCAGCGCGGGTTTTATGCGAAAGTGGGAGCCTTCAGTTGAACCACAATTGCTGGATCGGAAGGTGTACACTTGTGAGAATGTTCAGTGCCCTTATCATGAGCCCCAGCTTGGGTTTCTTGATCTGGGTTCGAGGAACAAACATCTCACTAAGTGCCCATTTCGATCCAATTACAATCAAGAGATGGGAGGCCCAAGCCTTCAGACCGATGAGGAAAGGCTGCCGGTCTTCTCCATCCCCTTTCCTCAGCAAAGGCCAATGCTGCCTGTGAACCCACCTGCTATGAATTTACCTGGATTGGGGATTCAAACTGGAGGGCAGAAACCCCCTAGTGAATTCATGTATTTCTATGATAATAATCTTCAGTTGGGCGAGAGCTTGAATCATGGAAACATGAATAATGTTGCCGATGTTCAGAACAGTCTAAATCCACCGAGGATTCAGATGGATGACAACTTGTTCCGCTCGGGGGTTGAATGGGGTGGCAGCATGTTCGATGATCCCAGTTGTTCTACCAGCATTCACCCAATCACGAGAGATGCAGGACAATTCGATCAGTATACGATGTATGAACAGCCACTTGAGAACAATCCACCAGACATCAACACTGACTTCAGAAACCCAGCCATGGATCTTTCTGAATCATTGCCAAGAGGAACAGATGGTGGGTCAAGGCCGGGGAATCCCAATTGGTACTTCTGAAGGAGAGGCCAGACAAAGACTGGGGAGTAGTGGGTTTAGGACATGGCAGTCTCTTTTCCCTCACAGTAACTGGTTCTTTCTGGGGGGCAAGGAGCTGAGTTGATCTCTTGGTGCTGTTCTTAGAGGAGTCCTAGTATCAGGCCGAGGGTGATCAGGTGAACTTCTGCCTACTGTTGTTTTTACTATTTCAACTTATGGTTTAATCCGCTGTAATTTAGTGCATGAAACATTTCTTTCATTGGTTTATAATCATGTTTCATTAACTCTAATGCATATCTAAGATTCTCTCTTCCATTTTTTTAAACTAATCATGTTTTGTTTATCATTTTTGTTAGTTAAGGTTTGAAAATTCTAAATTGATGCAATAAATGACTTTGATGATGATGATGATATGATTTAAAAGTAAAAAAAAAAAAAAAAAAGCTAAAGTAACTCAACTAAAGTCGGTTTATTTTGATTTTGTGTCTACCAAATTGGCAAGTTTTACCAAATTTCAAAAAAAAATGTTTGTTGACTCGCTCAACTTGATCAAATTTCAACAGAAAAATCTATACTTCAAAATCTTAAACTATGTTTTCAATTCCCTATTTGGAAATGTGTTTTTGAACCCAAAAGATGCTCTATAATTTCAATAGGCTCATTTCAAAGAACTACATACCTAGATAAAGAGAGAGAGAGAGCCAATAAAAGGGTGAAGATCTAACCAAGATCATTACCATGGCCTGCTCCAACTCCAAAGAGACAATGTGCCATGGTTTTGAATCTACCGGGCAATCACCATGAAAGATTAACAAGCAAGATGAACTCAACTCAAAAGCGCACGCTTCGATCAATCTACATTAAGGCACTGATTTCAATCAAATACCAAACTCCTTTCCAACTCGATGCATCTCATTACGGCTTTCATCACATTTATACTGACTTCACCAAATAAAAAAATAATTTAATTGCGTAGGATTCTTGTTCTCTACCTAGAGAAGATAAGTATGAAGTAAATGCTCTTTCTATATTTAGACTCAACTCTATCGTTACGTATCAAAAAAGATTTATGCGGAGCTGTAAAATCTAAAAAGATTCGAAGACCAAAAATTGGACGCGAAATCACTTAATAGGCCAGTAATTGAGCCATGATGGACACGGGTCGTATAGCTTCAACATGTCTCTTTACAAATCTAGGCTAGTTCCACTTAACCAAGTTTATATAAGCTCGATTTTGACCTCATCTCCTCACCACATTTCCAAATAAATACATCTTTCAAATAGAAATCTTCTTTAAGAATGCTTAATTTTATTGCCCCTTTTTCTAACATTGTAAGCTTCATTGGAGAATTTGAAAAGAAAATATGGAAGTGAATTGAACAATTAAATTCTTTTCAAAATGGAAGGCAATCTTAATATATTTAGTGCAAGCATGAAATATTAGATTAAGAATAAGATATTAAGATAGATTGCATTGAGATTATCACATTAAATTAACAGAGGATCTTTAAGAAATGCACCCAAGTCCTTAAGTAGGGATTTTATCCAGTCAATTTTCAAATAGACTTGGTAGCTAGACCCCTATATTCAGATATGGTTGTCATGAAGAAATTTACAATAGCCTCCGGTGGATCCAGGATTGATGGCCCAGATTAGCAAATGAGTGAGTCATTAAGTGAGTCAAAATGGAAAAGTCGGTTTGTGAACCAAAGTTCACTGTTTCTTTTTAAACGTATTGAAGAATTCTTTTGACAGCAATCCAATGAGTTGTAGTGGGACCCGTATACGAATTGGTAAATTTGATTTACAGAATAAGAAATATTGGATCTTATGATGGTTAAAGCATGGTGGTGTGCCGAACACATTTCAATATTTAGTAGAGCATTAGGCAGGGTTGAGGTACAAATTTTGGTCAAAATCGTTTTTTTTTTTTTTTTTTAGGTTTTGGGCAGATTGAAGATTTCGATTGATATTTTGATTAAATAAGTTATTTTTTTATGAAATTTGTAAATGAGTAAAATTTATCAAAATTTAACTGAAAATTTTAAAGTATGATTGAAATATTTAAAATTTGATTAAAATTTTACCCCAAATATTTAAAATATTAGTTGGTACAGTCCAAGGGTTCACCTTTGCACCCAAATAACTTAGAATTAGTGATTGCGGGTGTATACTTAGAATTGGGTCAACAATAGGCCTATCACTGCAAAATAGTGCCTCAATACTCAAAAAGTAATGTAAATGGGTAAATCTTTTTCTTTTCTTTTTGAAATTCTAAATTAAGAGAATGACTCAATGAGTAGAATTCTCTTACAATATTTCCATTAAGGATAATATCATCTACATCAATGACGAGAAAAAGTAATAGACCTCTCGATGAAAGGTAAGTCAGGTTTTTAAACTTCTACTTACGTTGTCGTGCGAAGATAAATTTTAGATCTGAGATTTTAAGTCAGATCAAGGATGCCAATGATAAAAATCCTAAGAAAATCAACTCTCAATCTTCTTGATCTGTATTAATTCGACCCTTAATTAGAAAAATGACAAAATTTTAGAACTATTCATTTGGTTTTGTGACCGGTTAACATGATAGAGTACGGAGAGAACTTCCCTGAAAATGTATTATAAGATCCAATCGGAGCTCATTTGCTCAGTGATCCAGCCTGATGGAGTTTGGAGGGCATTTTGGACATTACATAATGTCTTTCGTTTTACTTAAAAATTATGAATAGTGTCTTCAAAACTATTAGAAGGTTCGAGACCACTCTAATGTCCAATTTGGAAACCGAAAATTTAACACACGCTATGTATTTGAGTATTCTAATCTCCGGAATTTTCAAATGTCTACCCGAAATACGAATCTTAGACGCACTTTATCTAAAAGCCATGATTTGTCGTATATCCGGTGATTTGAAAATTTATAAATTTGAAACACAGTCAATCTGTGTTTTCACTAAACTTTTGGTATTTTAGAATATTGATTTTATATTTTAAAACACCAAAGAATAGAGTTTAAAGATATCAAAAAACTCAGACAGTGTATTTTTTATAAAACGTTATTTTTGTAAAAATCAAGGATTTTTTTTAATAAAATAAAAATCTGATTTTGCCACCCAAGTTAAAATCCGTGTTTTCAACGTGACTGCAGTGTCGGATTTTATCAAATTAGCCCTAATTATCACTAATTTTAAGTGTTTAAAAGAATGATGTAAATCCATTTTCTTACAGACAATTTCCACCGACGGAAACTGACAGTAGAAATCGACCGAAGGCTTCTTTCGAAAGCCTATAACTATGAGATGGGTTTCAGAAGAAAAAATTACAGTTCAAACATTCTTTTCTTGTTCGTTTTCAAAGCTTTTCAAGCAACCCTTTTTGTGTTGGATTTTTAGCAAACTTCTGTAAGTATTTCTTCCAGTTAACATTTTTCCTTAGTAGAAGCTCTGTTTAAATTTTGGTAGAAAAATACTTAGTAGATTTTCCATGAAAAATCAGAGAAGAAAATACTCGAAAAATGGTTTTCTGCTCTAACCGTCGTCGACACATCAAGCTATGCGATGTCTTTGCTTTTCTGACCAACGTGTCGAAAATGTCGATATATCTAAATTGGTCAAACGACGCATCTACTCCGTCGACATATTGACAAGAGAAAATTCGACACATCTTATATATCAACGTATCGAGCAAGTGACTAGCCAACACGTCGACATTATTGACATATCGAGTAGATCAATAGACAATTGCCAACACAGTGTAGTGAATGGGTCGAAGATATTCAACATGTCGAACACTAGACATATGGAGATAGTCGACCTATCGAACACTATGACTGAATAGAAGAGATAAAGCAGAGCATAGTCGACATATCGACTCAGTCAACACATCGACTGGGCAACATATCGAACTACTCGACATGTCAACAGTGACGACATGTCGAGATTCAGCAAGCAACTTTGAAAATATTTGCATAAAAAATGTTAGGTTATTTAAACCTCTTTCAAACATATGATTTGTTTATACTATTTTTAATGTTTTAATAGTTTTAACTCAAAATACTCGCCAGTCAAATGTGAGGAGATTCAACCACACTGTGTTATTAAAATGCATCTCATTGTGCATTTAAATTCTGAAAAATTCTACACAATTAGTCATATGGTAATGAGTGGATGTTCGTTGTCATTTTACTGATAGAAAGAACTGTGAACGGACTAGAACGCGATACCGACATTGTTCATATGTAATGGGATAATGATTGTTTCTACATATGAAACGTGAATAATAGAGTATATGGGATGTCGAGGTCTAGCCATTCTAAAAAGAAAAACGAAAACCACTTATTCCTAGAGGCTGACTGATTATCAGTTGGAGATATTGAGATAGATCAAATTCCAACCGTAATTCCAATTGGAATATACGTATTTGTACGTTTAACGATGTGTTGCAAAAAATACATATTTACACGGTAAATGGTAAGTAGAGGTTAGACGTACCTGACTTGAGAGTACGTAACTGATAGAACTTGTGTACATTGCTTAAATTGCAGTCCATATAAACTGTGTTTATTTCCAGCATAGTATTGTTAAATACCAATTGTTGATATATGTATGATTCCATGTGAAAGGACGTAGGAATCCATGTTAGCTGAGTGAGAATTTATTACGATCATATGAGAGATGTTTATGTGGGTTGAACGGAGATTTAATCCATAATTGATGTGCATTTGACTGGTGTACTGTGCATATCAAATTACCTCACAATGTTGTATGAAGTACCTAACTCATGGAGGGCATTGGTACGAGGTGTATATACGAACTGTGTGAAGCACTGAGCATAACTTTCCCAGTGATGTAGCCATGTATCTTCGTGGCTAAGTGTCGTAAACGTCGATTGACAGGGGGTATCATTTTGAGGATAGGAAGGACATGTATTAACTATATTAAATGATATTCTCATAGAGAATTACATGATTTATTAGTGTTTAAACTGTTATATGATAACATGTTTAAAGTAGATGATATATTGCACTATCTGTTGTTTGTTTTCTCTTTGCTGGGCTAATAGAGCTCACATCCCTTACGTTTCAGAAACCCAAATGAGGGAGCATAAGAGGACTTTATGCTACAGTAGGGGTTGAGGCTATATCTATCTATTTATTCCCCTGTCGTTGGGAATTTATGAGATATTATTTTTATTACTATCTTTACAAACAATATGATGTAATAAGCCCTTATTGTGTCTATTTTGAGGCACAGTAGATATATAATAGAACTATTGTGTTTCTTATGTGTATCTCTGATGAGTATGTGAATGGGTATGTATTCTAGTTATGGTAAATGTTAGGTAGAATGTATGCGACATGATATCTATTTTGTTGAAACAGCAATGTCTGTTATATTCAACCATCACGGTATGAGCAAGACAGGCACAAAAAGGCCAATAAGATATTTCAGTAATTCAGATCGTAATTGGTATTTTCCCCTTAGATGTTTGCAAGGGGCACGCCCTAAACCCTAGATTTTGGAACTCCTTGAGGTAATCTCTTGTCCCTTCCCTAAAACTTGATATTTTGGCTTCAAACTTCGAGATTGAAGGAAGATGATCTTATAAAATAAGAGTTTTAGCTTGGGGTGGGGTTTTGACTCATGCATGGAGACCCTAGGGTGAAAATTTGGGGGATTTGATCTTGCGGGAGAGGGTTTTGATTTTGGGAGACAAAACTCAAGCTGTAATGACTTGGATAAGTAATTTAGGGTTAGCCACCCAAATGAAAGCCATGGATGTGTAGGGAGAATTGGGGAAAACCTAGAATCTCCCCTTGCTTGAGTGAAATTATGATGTAGTACACCAATCAAACCCGACCCGGCCAAACATTGAAAAACTCGGCCTAGCTTATTTATTTTATTTTTATTTGATTTATTATGTATTTTCGTGCTTTTAATTATCTCTTAAATTTTAGGATTAGGGTTTTTCTAATTTTCTAGAAATATGAGATTAAGAGTGTATTATGGATGATTATTGATTAATGGAAATTTCAGAAACTCTATGTTCTCTCTATACTTGTGATTCTCGTTTCTCTCCTCTCCTCTCGTGGATTTGGGTTTCTTCTTTTCTTCTTTTTCTTCCTTTGCTCTTCCTCTTCTTTTTTCTCTCTTCTTCCTCTTGAGGATGGGGATTCCCTTTCTTCCTTCTTTTTTTCTCCATTCTCTTCTTCTCTCTGTCGTTGTGGGTAGCACTACTTCATGCCCATTGTCTCCAACTACTCGCGACCACAGAGATTCCTGCAGATCTATCATTTCATCTCGTTAGTCATTCTCTTTCTACAGCCAACCCTGCATACTACCACATCTCATACGCCCACCTACATATGCCCAAACTAGTCTTGCTACTCTGCCTCTCGACTCAGATCCATCGCCCAAACCGTCCCTTTCACTGTCAACATTGTTCTACAGTTCTACCCAATCAGACACGGTGCTGGACCTGAGAAACCCTAAAATCTCACGGGCCCTAGTCAAAACTATTAAGATGGGGACTTACTACAGAAGCCTTAATATCTCAGGGGCTCTACTACAGGTTATTTTTAGACCTATTTTGGGGGGCCTTCGTCGCCGCCAGACCAGACACAGCCTCCTCCCTGTCAGATCTGTTGCTTCCATCGTTCAACTGCCACCACCATCACCCTTTATCTTTGCTTTCTTTATCTTTAATAATTTTTTTAACCCAAACCATATCCAAGCCATTGTTCCTTATTTTTATTACAATAAACTAAAACCCATTTGCCTTGTCCCTGTTTCTTCACCTCCCTTTTCACCCATTGACTCATTTTGACCGAAACCCCATCCAAACAAAACCATCATCCTTGTCTTTTACTTCTTTCACTTTTATTATTAAACCCACATTCATCCCCTTTCATTTACATTATTTCATCAAAATAACCCATCATTTGTCACCACCATTGACCAGTTGTCCCTAGGGTCGTCCCATTGACTGTGGACCCATAAGTTTACCCAAAAACCCATTTAACCCATCAAATCAAGTTATCAATCCCATTTTGTACGCATTTAATCTTTCCACAAGTCACCAAGTGATCCCATTTAATTGAGTCAACTCACCCAATGTTATCTCTTTGACCGAATCGTCCGTCCGTATCAAACTAGATCCTACCCGCACTGCGTCAAGTGTTATTAGTAGCCAGGTCTCATTAATCAAACATCGGGTGAGATTTTCTTCATAGTTGTCAAAGCCTCAACCAAGCATGACTCGAAAAGGGAAAAGAAAAAAAAACTTGATGGTGAATCTTCCAACGTTAAATGACCAACTATGTCGACAAGGAAACTTCTCTATTCAGTGACTATGCCGCCGAGTTCTGCCATCTCTCCGCGAGAAACAACTTAGCTGAGACTAAGTCTCTACAGGTCACCATGTTCATCGGAGGACTCCGTGTCGTGACCTTGGTCCTCAGCGTATCCCACCTCATCTACACTTTGAGGGAGTTAGATCGACGCAATAGAAGCAATGTTTGTGCGATTGCTTACATTGACCTGGAACCACCAAAGACCAATGAGATCACGACAGTGGTTGTGTGAGAATTGACCTCAAGGTGTGTGCCAGTTTCACTGACATACATTCTTGCTTCCTCAGAATGTGCGTCCACCCCCTCGGGATGTGTGCTTGTTTCCTCAGAATCCATGCATGCACCCTTAGAGTCTGCTTCAAAATATGTGCTAGTCTCTTTGGCATGCGTGTCCATCTCATCGGAGCTCGTGTTTGTTCCTCCGACAAACATGAGTTCACAAATAGTGTCTGTGTCGGAGAATGAGCTAGTTGTGTTGCCAGTGCCACAGTTTATGCAACCAACGAGTGTTGACCCACCATTGGTGTTGCAACTGCCACCAGTATCACATACACTACAAGAATCACCAGAGTCAAAGGAGATGGATTTTATCAAATATGATCTTTATTTGCTCTTTCTGACGTCAAGCCATCACACGTTGTTGTTGAATTTTTTTTTTTTTTGCATCATGATGCCACTGCTGTCGTTGTGGAGCCACATGTGCCTATTGAAGTCATGAACGTCAAGATTCACTATGACTTGCTCACCTATTTGTCTGGCGTGTTTGAACCATCAAGACGCAAAAAGGGTCTGATCAAGTATCGTAGGTTTAGACATTGGATTCGAGCTCGAGTACAAGTTCTTTTTCAACCACGGGAGACTGATATAGCACACAAGTCTAACCCGACCTGGCCAAACATCGAAAAACCCAGCCCAGCTCATTTATTTGATTTATTATGTATTTTCATTTTTTATTATCTCTTAAATTTTGGGATTATGGTTTCTCTATTTTTCTATAAATAGAAGATTAAGAGAGTATTAGGGATAATTATTGATTAGTGGAAATTTGAGAAACTCTCTTTTCTTTCTATATGGGTGATTCCCATTTCTCTCTTCTCCCTCCCATGGATTCGGGTCCTTTCTTCCTCCTCTTCTCTTCGTCTTCTTTCTTCTGTCTTCTTCCTCTTGAGGGTGGATTCCCTTTCTTCCTTTCTTTTCTCCCTTCTCTTCTTCTCTCTGTCTTTGTAGGCTGCGCTACTTCATGCCCATCATCTTAAACTACTCGCCACCACAGAAATCCCTGCATATCTGCCCTTTCATCTCACCAACCGTTTTCTTTCTACAGCCAACCCAAGCCTTCTGCCCACATCTCACACGTGCACCTGCACATGCCCAAATGAGCCTTGTTGCTTGGCCTCTCAGCTCAGATCCATCGCTCAAACTGTCCCTTTCACCGTCAGCCCCATTCTACCCAATCCCAACTGATCAGACACGGCCTCCGCTCATCAGGTTTGCTGCCTCCATCGTTCTACTGCCACCACCACCACCCTTTCCCATTTGCTTTCTTTATCTTTAATTATTTTTTTCATCCAAACCATACCCAAGCCATTGTCCCTTATTTTTATAAAAAAAAACTAAAACCCATTTGCCTTTCCATGTTTCTTCACCTTCCAAAAACCTCTTTCAAAAATAAGAAAAATGTTTTTACCACTAGGCCACTTGAACTATTGCATATGGATTTGTTTGGCCCTAGTAAAATTGTCAGTCTTGCTAGTAAGTTCTATGCATTTGTGATTGTTGATGACTTTTCTAGATTTACTTGGGTATTGTTCTTAGTCATAAAAATGAAGCGCACACCATGTTTACTAAATTCGGTAGAAGAGTTCAAAACGAGAAGGGCTATGCAATCAACTCAATTAGGAGTGATAGGGGTGGAGAATTCAACAATCAAGATTTGGAAAAGTTTTATAGCAAAAATGGTTCTAAACACAACTTTGCAGCCCCTAAGACCCCTCAACAAAATAGAGTTATTGAAAGAAATAATAGGTCACTCTAAGAGACGACTAGAACTATGCTCAATGACATAGATTACCAAAATATTTTTGGACTGAAGCCAGAGACAATGTTTGCTATGTTTTTTTAATTAGAAAATATTTAAATAAAACTCCATTTGAGCTTTGGAATGAAATAAAACCTAATATTGGATATTTTAAAGTTTTTGGATGTAAATGTTTCATATTAAATACCAAAGATGTTTTAGGAAAATTTTACTCAAAATCAAATGAAGGGATTTTTGTTGATATTCTACTAATAACAAAGCGTATAAGGTTTTCAACAGAGAACAATGACTTTAGAAGAATCAATGCATGTTGTTTTTTCTTATGAATCTATCCTTTTGTAGACAAAAACTCTTTCGAAGATGATTAACCTATTGTTTTAAAAAATGAAGAAAACCATCTTCAACATAAACAGCAACCCTCTTTTCCGTTAAAGAGCATTACTTACCAAATAAAGATTTCTTTTCTATTTGGACTACATTTGAATGAGAAGTAAATTTTGTAAGGGTTTCTTTGGAACAGGAAGTTTCCCTTGAGTATGAGTTTTCTCTATCTTGTTTGGTAATTACCGTGGAAAAAGTATAAGAGGAAAAAAACTTACCCTAATAGAGGTAAAGTGATTAGCTCTTGGAGTAAAAAGTTTTAGAATTGTGCTGGAGAGAAAAGTTTTCACCTCTCATCCAAACGCAACCTAGGAAATTATCTGAGTGATCTTTGAACATCAAATGGATGAGTTTTTTGGGAACTTAGAAATTAAAAAAAGAAACTTGATAGAACTTGTCAACTTGTTCCACTCTAAAATTTGAGTTGGCCAACTCAAGATTCAGGGTATTATGCTCTATTTTGATAACATGATCGTATTTCCTAAATGAAGAAAACCTCTCCATCACCACTAGCAATTTGGTTTTGACACGATGGTTTAGTAAAGAGGGCTTAAAAAACAAAACAAAGCCTTAAAAGAAGTCAAGACATGACTAGTAGATTGGGCTTGATCATAGTGGAGTTGGACCAAATTGTTACGCTATGGGCTCTTATATCCAGGTTTGTATTTGGCTCGTGGGCCTACAAGTTTGACTTGGGAAGTCTATTAAACATTTAAAAGTTGGGCTGACTCATGGTTGTGACTTCAGGCATAGAGGCTTTGTCCTCTTTTTGTATTTGACAATCTAGAAATTTGGATCAGGCCCAGCCAATGGGCCTAAATTGACATGTATTCTTGCTGGGGTTCAGCCCATGCTGAGAAGGCCCATCCAATGAACAGCCCTAGACTTTTGCAGAACTTTAGATCTTGTAATCATGTATACCGAGTAGATAAGAAATATGATTTTTTATGAGAGAATGACTTGCAGGCTTTTTGGCTACGAAACTCCCTGATGGCCTCATGTGAAGTTTAATGGTTATTTTTTATTTGTCATGATCATCAAGTTGATATCGGAGGAAATTGAATTTCAAAGTTGTGGGTTAAGCCCCATCGCCTAACTTTGGTGTGCTCTAGGGGTAGTAGGCTCACCAGTAGGAGTTTTACACTGGGTATCTCACGGTTTCCCACACGTAAATTCAAAAAAATTCACACTACTAATAGATGGATAATTTTCTTGTTGACTTGTGTTTCGTAACTGAGAAAGAATTGCAGCTAATAAGCTACAAATGGACGAGAAAAACTTCTCTATATGATTGAGATAACTTCTTAAAATGGATCATGAAAATCAACAATATGTGACTGGTGTGTGTGGGTAGCTAGGAAGATTTGCACATATCCCATGAATTAACCAAGTGCTCTAAGATGCCAGGATATCTGTCTTCAAAAAATAAAAAATAAAAATATATTCAACTTATTTCTATTGTTAATGAAGAGCATCTTTAATTCGACTTTTCTTTGATTCACTTATCTTTACTATTTCTATATCTAGTTCATTTTTTTTAGCTTTTCCTATTGTCCTGCTTATATATGAAATTATAAATTAAGTGTCTGGGGTTTTTCACTTTTTCAAAGCTAACAAATGCCTCTTTTGAGCATGTATAAACTTCTCAATCCACGCACCTCGGCATCTTGACATACATATCAAATTACTGACTATTACTGGAATTAGTTCTCATTAACTTCCGACTGTTGAAATTTTATTTTGATCTTCGTCAATCCTATATATGGATTAATAATAAAAAAAAGGTTGGACGGTGCCCATCCATGGTGAGCTCAACCATTGGGTAAGTGGGACCAATTGTGGATTTTTTAGCAGCTTCATTGAATCCAAGATGACATATAGGTGAGTGCAAATGCAGAGGGAAAGTGCCAGTCTAAGGGGACCAAGAGACTTCATTTTCCTTCTCGTTTTGTTTATACAAAGAGACTGTTTCATCAATGTAATCGTGGAATGAATTTCAACATTTATTTAATTAATAGTTAAGATTAGAGAGTTGAACATCTATTTTTAAAATTAGTGTCTTACATTGTTCTTAATGACTATTTTTCGCATGGTGGATTTGGAAACTGCCCCAACTTATATAGCTCTTGACTCTATTCTTCTATATTATCAAGCCAGCCTTTCTATGGGGTTTTTTTATATGCCTTCAGTATTACCGTCTAACTCACAATTCAAAAAGATAAGTAACAAACGTGAGAAAGAAATCATTAAAGAAAAAAATAAACGGGCATAGCCGTTGAAAATAATAACTTGGAAGAGTTGGTTTGACAGTCAAGATGCTCATCTCATAAAGTTAGGTTTTGAGTTTGATTCACGCTCAATCCCTCCAGACCACTCTCATGGGTTACTCTCCATCGTTGGATTAGTCTCACCTCCAATATGGGGTGAAGATACCCATATTAAAAAAAAAAAAAAAATGACACCTTCTTCAATTCAAGCCAACATGTCTTTCAATTATCTAACTTCCTGCCTCACATATTTGTTAATAATCTTAAAATTTAGAAAAATGTACAAATTAGTCACCTATGAAAGATTAATAATATTGATTATTTATATCCATTGAATCTTTCACTTGAAATGGATGATTGAATATTTTTAAAATATATAATCATTTTTATTCTCTTAGATCTCATCCTTTTTTTAAATTCGACACCCAATCTTCAAGGGACCATTCAACAGTACTTTCAGAATTTCAGGAAACAACTTTTTACATGAATTCAGGAAATATATGTACTGTATCTCAACCAAAATCACTTAAGCTAAACTACTCCTAAGGTCTAAATTTTTCTCAAGAAAAATATCAAATCAATTAAATTTATTACAGTATTTCTCCTACAGCTTCCACTCACAGCTTCAAATATAAACTGATTCCGATGGGTATCTTTTTATTGAAAAAAAATAAATAAATAAATAAATAGTGATATCTAGAGAATCATTGGTACCAGAAATGGTGTAAGCATCTTTACAAAACAATGAAACAATGACTAATAAACATGGCTTCAATGGCCCTGTCTAGCCTTTTCTATTTTGTTTATTAAAACTGTGAAACCTGATCACATACAAGAGAACTAACAATAATACAAGACCCTCTCTATCTTCATCACTCATTTTGACAAAATTACAATACCATCTCCTACGTATGGTCAAATCTCATTATTCTTTACCACATTTGGTAACTTTCATACACATTGGCTGACACTGAGATGCATGCTGGGCAATCGGCAAATCAACTATATCATGCCAAAATTTGAACCATGCTCGACTCCGTCCTTTCATCTCTGCTAACAGAGGTTAATAGTATCATAGGTAATTAATTAAGACAGCTTGAAAGAATCTAATGAAAGGGAGGGTGGGTAGAGCTAGAAAGAATCGAGGAGATCATGTTTAAGATGGTGCAGTGTACACCTTCAATTCACTTTGGTGCGCCAATCTGGGTTGAGGCAGATGCCTAAGGAAAGTTTTCAAGCTCGTTTTATCCGAGAGACAGCTCAAGTGTTTCCAAGAAAACTACAAGGTACTCTGAGATGGCTAACATCCGAGCTCCGATCATTTTTTCCCAAACTACGATCATTCACTGAACCAAAAATCTATTTTCAGCATTTTGGAGCAAACCGTTCTTCAACTCAAAAGCAGAAAATAGAGGCTATTAAGATGCATGACGCACTTTCCCCAACTCAATTAAAAGAGATCAAATTACCATCAGCCCCAGACGATAGAAAACACACAGTATTCCTATTCTATGCAGGTTGATATGCTTATCGTCTGCATTAGTAAATGACAGCTGATAATACCCCAAGGCCTTATTATAATACCATTCAAAGATAAGCTCGCTAATCTCATGTGGAAAAAGATGATAAACTTGACCATTTGAAAGTACATGAACCAAAACCACCATAGAAATTATGGGTGGGTCCATTTGCAAATGAATACTAATATCATCACAACACAGCTTTTCAACTCATTACCTTAAAAGATTGCATATATAGGACGCGTTTGCTAATCAAGATAATGAGATTCTGTTATTAGTTCAAATGCTGGACATCCAATCAGCAGATCCACTTTTTTTGTGCAAAACAAATGGAAAAGATGCCTGATGATTGCATTCAATGAGCCCTCACGAAACTGCAAAAGCTTTTAACTGGTGGCATCATTAACTCAGTTCCAATGCAAAGGACATTTAGCTCTCATTTTCAACTTTTGTGCTTGCCTCTTGAGAATTCCGTGTATCATCCACGACCGAATTACAGCCTCCATCAATCAAATTTTCAGTGTCCACATTGTCATTTCTGACAGCATCCATACTAGTTGAATTTATATTCCCATCGTTTATGTTACTACCTAAACTAGTAGTAC
The DNA here is from genome assembly GCA_013350335.1 of Chimonanthus salicifolius. Taxonomy (NCBI): domain Eukaryota; kingdom Viridiplantae; phylum Streptophyta; class Magnoliopsida; order Laurales; family Calycanthaceae; genus Chimonanthus; species Chimonanthus salicifolius. Next base: position 16,125,439 of record CM023534.1, on the reverse strand, counting down.
CATCATCATTCGCAGGAGCATCATTGATAACTGGATCAGCTGATACTTGAGTCTGATCAACCGAATTACCAATCACCATGCCCTCATTGTCGATGGCAAGTGCATTGATTTTCCCATCCTCAACCTCTTCAGTACCATGGAGAACATCCACATTCTTTACTCCCACAAGAGTCATGTCACCAACATCGACTTCCTTTTCTGAATCATGAGCATTTTCAATTCCTAAATCACAGGCATTCTCTTTTGCCTCCAGAACTTCAACATCATTAATAGTCTCACCTGAAGGGACATCCACTGAGTCAACCATCATCTCTTCTGGGCAAGCCTCAATACTTTGAGCAGAATTATCCTGAGAGATGTCTGATGTTTCTTGAATTAGAGGCTCCTCACATTGATTATCAATTGGAAATAAGACTCTGGGTTCAGTAGAGGTGACAGGTTCATATTCCACATTTGCACTATCAGTTTCTGTAACAGAAGCCAATGACTCGAGTTCACGATTTTTAGCTGCAATTTCTTCCTGTCTTTGTAATTCCAGCTTGTACTCCTCCAAGAACCTTTCAATCCTTTCCTTCTCTACTAAGAGGTTCCCATAGCGATATTGCAGATTCCGTTCAAGCTCCTTTTGCTTATTAACCTCCTCAAACATACTGTTGATCCTGTAAGATGCTGCTAACTGCTCTTGCTTTTGTAGAGTTTGGAAGCACTCTAATTCTGTTCCAGCTGTGTCCATCTGCTTGAAAGTTGCCTCTATCTGTGACCACAACTTCCCTGCACGCGTCTGCCCCCACAAAATATAAGCAAGCATTCAGAAAACCAGCAATTAAAAAAAGAGGAATAATGTAAGTAAGAAAGGAAAGTAGACAGGAAGAAAAGCACTGAAGAATGGCATGAACTCAAATAGGCAACTGACATGCAACCAAGGAATTATATGATCCTCAATCCAAAAAGGTACGAAACATGGCAACCTAGGTTCCACTATAGATTCTCCATCTGACAGACAGTGTTCATAAGATGTTCCCAGATGGCACAATGACTTTTAAATTAAAGCTTGTGAATGCCACACTGCACTTCCATGGATCAAGGATCATTTAATTTTCTGCAGCTCATACTATGAGTTCAGAGAGATTACTGAAAAGAAATGAAGTGTATTAGCAAAACAATATGATTCTCCATAAAATAATTGTTGATTACCTGATATCCATGTGTAAGGAGCTTTATCTTATGCTCAAGCCGCAGTGCCTTCTTAGTTTCATCATCCATTTTCTTCTTCACATTCTCAAATTCATTTTGTAAGGCAGCGAGTTTATCAGTATTATTGGCAACACTAGCAAGACCATAAGCATAACGGGTGGGAAAGTACATGAGATCTTCTTGGCATGCGTCGCGTGCTTTAACAAATTCATCAAGAGATTCATCTTCATGCCCCATTGCCACACGGAGAAATTGAACCTCTTCATTTATAAAAGAATCAGCCTGGAAAAGTTTAAAAAAAGCAATTATCATACCATTCCTGATCAACATGCAAAACATGTGGAACATGATATCCACTCAGTCATTAAGGCTTAAGAAAAAGGGAATTTCTTGTGTACATTCAAAAAGTATCACATCAATGTCTTATTCTGCTGATTGAATTTCAAACTAGCCATCTAATTGGCTCTCTATCCTGACAATTACATGAAAAAACTGAAAATGTTGTAAACCATGGTGTATGGGAGAAACCCTCTCTAGGGAACACCCACAATGGGGTACTAAAACAATTCAATTGGAGAAAACTGAGTTAAAAAAAATTCACAATGGTATTGAATTGAAAAATAGAAGATGCAGTATAAGAGATGAGTAAGAAAAAATATAGAGTTTTTGAAAATGTTTTAGAAACATTGAATAGAAAACACATAACCAAATAAATACCATGAGATCATGCTAGATTATAGATGAATAGAGTTCATTTCAACCATATGGAAATTGGTGTTTGTTTGCAGATGATGTGGCAATAATTAATGCCAGCGAAAATTCAATTAACCTGGAATTTTAGAGAAAGCTTCGTTAAGCAAATTTTTGAAATTTGGTAGAATAAAAGAGAATAAAATCAGGAGTACAAAAGATCTGAGTGAAGGAAAGATCAGTTCCCAAATTTGAAAATAACTTCTTGTCATAATGTGGAAGATTTCTATGACTTGAGTGCAATCATAGAACAAAATAGGTAGGTCAGAGTCAATTAACACATATAATTTCTGTACAGTGGCCAAATTGGAGAAATTAGTGGAATGTTCTTTGAAGGTGATGAGGGCATCAACATGCACCAAAGTATTGAATTAGCTCCTCAATCTTACAAAGTATTTCATCAAGGAAAATCGAGTCTAAAGGGACCTAGAATGATGAATCAGAGGCCCATATCATAGACATATGGGTTAGGGCCCAATTAGAGGTGTTTTGGATTTGATTTGGCTCTTTTGGAGGCCCATTTGCTTGATGCAAGGGAGAGATGAATTGAAAAGAGAAGACAAGCTTCGACATCATCATCCTTATCTCTTCAAGCATTAAAAAAAAACAAAGGAATCTCTCTCTTTATCAAGATTTGGGCACCACTTACATTAGGATTTTCTTTTATTTTTTTATTTTAATAATGGTGTCACTTTAGGACTAACAAAAAAGAGGCGTAACTTTGTATATAGATTTGATGTATGAAAAGATGTCGGAGTTACACAAAATTAGATTCATTGCAAAGCTTTGCCCAATTCCGACATACATAGACAAAGTTATGACCAATTTTTTAACCATGTTTATAAAGTGAAGGGAATGTCTATTTTTGTTAAGTATTGTATTTCAAGCACTATAAATAAGAGGGCTTGCATGCCCAAAGCATTGCATTGGTTTGGATTGAGTTTATGTGAATCTCCAATTGGTGAGTCCTATCCTTTTTATTTATGTTCTAGTTTAAATTTTGCATGTTAATTTTGTGCAATGTTATTTCTAGTTTATGAATTGTTTGCATTGTGTTTCAACTTCGACTTGAAGTTAACAACCAATGAGATTAGAGCCTTAGATTAACCATACATTGAGCGAACCAATCTTTGGCATCACCAATTCGAGTTTCAGTTTGCTCGAAATGAGTGAAATTCGATTGGAAGAATTTGATTTTTGTGAAATCTACGGATTTCATCTTCAAATCCCAAGTTGATTTCAAAATTGAGGTTTGCTCTAGTTAAGCCTAAATTTGAAATTAACCTTAGATCCAGTTATCAACGAATCTTAAATTTCATCTTTCAAGATTGCAGCCTAGGAATCCAATTTTGGAGACTCAGTGATGCAGAGTCAGGCCCAGCAGCCAAGCCCAACTTCACACTTTTGTTTTAAAAGGGGTCTTAACCCTAAGGCAGGAGATGAATGGAATGAAATGAAAAAGAAAGCTTGAAGCCTTAGCCTCCATGATGTGCACGGTGATGAATTCCCCTGAGGGTTTGGTGTGAAGCCAACAAAAGATTCTTCATCTATCTTCTCCTCCTCCTTTCCACATCTTCTTCAGGTATTCTTCTTCTACTTCTTTTTTCTCTCTTCTTCTCACCTTCTTCTTTCTCTCTTTTTTATCTTTTCTGTCCTTTACCTGCCGATTCACCAAACCAGCCCAACCCTTTCAGATCTTGTCGCTGCCCCTTCTTTTCCCTCCTCTTGTTTTAGCCACCCCCGTTAGGCAGTTCTAAGGTCTTCGCCACCCCCTGCTATACCCCTATCTGTCATCGCTCATCTCTCCTTAACCCAGATTTGTGTCGCTACCAACCCAAATCCCATCCTAGGCAATTGCTCCCTCCAAATATCCACTCCTAAGCCCATCCCCTTGCTGCCATGAGCCCCTAAATCCATCCCCTTGCCGTTGTTTGCTGTTGCTACCTTCCTATACCCAGATCTGCTTGTCGCCAGTCCCATATCTTCCCCTTTGTTGCCACTGTTTCCATCCAAAACTCCTCTTATTGCTTTCGTGAGCCCCAAACCCATTCTTTTGTTTTGCCATAAGCCCTTTTTTTTCCCTTTTCCATACCCCTGTCCTCCTTTAGTCGCAGCCTACCCTCATTTTATCATTTAAAACTATAGTATGCATATTTCATTCAAAATCATGGCCCCTTTTGTTATTAAATCTTTCATGTATTTGTTTACGTGGATTCCGAGGATATTTGCATGATTGTTTGTGATAAATCTATATTAATTAATTGCAAGTATTAATTGGAATTTAATTTCAGCCTATTTTAACTTTAGAGTGCATTATTTTCATCCCTTTAATCTTTAGAGAACCAAATTAGGCATTTAGGGTTACCCTTGTTAGGGCCTCGGTTTGACCGAGTCTATGTATTGTCAATTCCGTGACCAAGCATGACCATGTGTATTGGACCTTGCCTTAGAAGAATGTGAAGATGTCAAAAGATCTACCATGCATAGAAGAATCTACACCAAACATGTGATTGACACACAAGGTAAGTAGACTATAGTGGACCTTAAGTCAAGCCTAAACATCCTGGAAATCAATGGTTAATAAATTGGAAATCTGAAAAATGTTTAGTCTCAGCCTCGAGGCCTCAAGCATTTTATCGAGGCCTCAAAGACTGTCCACATCTGAGCCAAGATCGAGACAGCTGGATTTCAAGCGTGTGCTCTTAGTGCCATCTGTCCTTTGACCAAATATCTTACAAATATGGTAAGGAACATATGAAAAAGTGGGAAAGGCTCCTCATGATCTTTTGCCACATCATGGTTAGAATATTTGTGGATATAAGAAGATCCTAGAAGGCTCCTATGGATATGATGAGATTATGAATAATCAATTTGCCATCTCACACTGATGAAAGAATCTTTTGAAGGCACCTCTTGAGTTGAAAAAGATTATGGAAAATCTTTTTGCCTCCTCATGATTTGTTATTTAAATATTGTGATTGGCAATCACGGACAGGTGACAAATTAGTGAGCTGGTCATTGAATAAATATCATTAAAATTAAAGTTTGAAATCTGAGAATCTAGTGTGATGTATTGTCTTATACAACCTCGAGGCCTCGAAGGAAATTTGGAGGCCTCAAGACTTTACTATTCCAAAACAGTCTTATAAATACACGGCTGGCTGATTTCAAAATATGGTGCTGAACATTTGGAAAGAACAACTGAGACCAGAGAGATTTCCAGCCCCTTGTCACACCTTCTTCATCATCCTCTAATAAGGATATGTTTGGGTAATCAATACCTTAAGTTTGATGAAGTTAAGGATGTTTTATCTAGGACCAAAAATCAGTTATACCTTTGTCCTAATACCCTTGTCCCGCTGTGCCAATACTCATCAAAAGATGGACCTGATCTAAAGGAAGAAGGCACAGAGACATCTACAATAAGAACACACATTTTGAAGAATTGTTAAGGCCCAAGGCAAGTGTTCTTTCTTTACTTTGTTTATCATTGTACGGTGGATTAGATTAGTGTGATTGAACCACCTTAAAAAATAGGTATCAAGGATTAGACCAGGGCGGTCGAACCTTTCAAAACTAGGTTGTAGTGTTTGGGTGTGACTCCCATACATAGTGGATTTGGGATAGCCCTAGAGAGGATGAGTCAAACAGTGGATGTAGGATTCAGGTGAACCGAACCACTATATGTCATTATGCATGTGTGGTTTACTTTAATGGTTTGATTCATTTGTTTATCACTTGCACACGTTTATTCCGCTGCACATATTATTAAATTGATTTATTTTAAAAAAACGGAAATAAAACCGGATCAGACCTATTCAACCCCCCCCCCCCCCCCCCTTCTCTCGAGGTCTTGCATCATTCTAGTAATAGAATTTCAACCCTATCCCATTTTCTTGCATCACTTAGCCTGCATTCAGAAGGTTGAGTGTCAATTTTATCAAGAAGGCAGCTTCATAAGACAAAAAACATCTTTGCTCTATGAATTTGCAACCTATGTTCATGATGTATGTTATTTACACAAGGCTTGGTCCTCTCAAAGAGTTAGTGAGAAAACAGTCCTAACTAAAATAAGCTAGATTTTTTTTTGGGATGTTCTTCAGCTATGCTGCCACCTTCTCTAGAAGTGATAGAAAAAATGCCTTTGTATCAGTTAAAAAATTGCCAAGGACTTTCGGTTTCACCACCATGATGTGATGGGAATCTGATGCAGGACAATGTATAGGATAACCCTAAATGCCTAACTTGATTCCCTAAAAATTAAAAGGGAAGAAAATAATGCACCCTAAAACTAAAATGATGCTGACATTAAAATTAATAGACTAACAATCAAATAATATGGTAAGCTGTAAATAATAAAGAAATCCAGAAATTCAATGTAACTAATTAAATAATAATCCTAACATTTACAATGTAACTAATGAAACTGGATAGACGCACGTGGGTAATAGGATCAAGGTTGTCGAAATCATGCGATTCATGATTCGAATCGTATGGTCTTGCGATACGAATCACATGTATCATCAAAATCCAACAAAAAACGTGTGTTTTTCCATTGACTCGCAAATCGTACAATTTGAATTGTACAAATCATAGTATCATATGATTCATGTTGGCGAAGGAGGGGAAGGGGACAATACAGTTTTTTTTGGAAAAAATAAAGCCTAACGTTTTGCATGATACCTATTTACGTGGTTCCCTTTCGGTACGTGGATCACCAATAAATATCTGACAATTAGGCTCCACAAGCCTAATATCGCAGGACCTATGTATATGAAATAGAGGTGATGTAGTTAAGTTGTAGGTCCTTCGGCGAGGGACTATAACATCTTTTCTTCTACTGTTTTGTTTGATTGTTTTCATTTTTTCTATTTCTTTTCTTCCACTATTCTGTTCTTTTCATTTTTTCTATGTTATCATTCACATGACTTATGTAATGTTATGTATGTAATAAATTTCATGAAATAATAATAGAATTAAGTTTGCAGGTCGACAATTTCCCTTCCACAACCATACAGTATATTGTTATACACCATAGAGTATATACTGTTATATTATATAATGATGGTGTACAATATACTGTATTTTGGAATATAAAAACCCGACTTCTAATGCATTTTTATTTAATTTTGAATTGGTACATTTTGTCATAGATTCATGTGTTAGCATATTTACTTATATATTATGAGGAATTGAACAAAACATTATGAATCTTACGATTCTACGATTCACGGTTCACACCCCTAGACCGATTCATGATACGATTCGATTTTGACATCCTTAAATAGGATAAGGATGGGTAGGAATGAATGGAATATGAGAGCTTACGGCAACCATATGAACGAAAATAGGAAAAGGGGCGGACGATTTGCGATGCAAAAGACAGTAGAGACATAGAAGGGAAGGGACTACAGAGGTTTGTGATGGCTGTAGGAAGGGCTACAGGGTTGCGGCAGCCAAGGGAAAGCCAAGAAAGGGAAGGCAGGAAGCAACAGAGACGAGATATGTGGGTGGTGACAATGGCAGCAGCAGGTCTAGGGGATTCTGGGGATCGCACGGGAAGGGGCAAAACTGATGGGAAGGGTTAGAAGAAGAAGATGGAAGATGAAGAGAAGTACCTGAAGAAGAAAGGATAGCATCACGCCAACAAGGGCCTCACGCCAAAGGAATCGCTCCACACAAGATTTGGGAAAACTCCAAAATTTTATTCATTCGTATGTATCTTTGCCTCAAAGGTCTACAATATATATAAACTTTCAACCTACTAAAAATAAATAGCAAATACCTAAACTATCCTAGCAAAAAAAAAAAAAGAAAGCTATGGAAATAGGAAAACCATGAAAATAGAAGGCCTGGAGATGCACCGCATTAGAATCCTCAAGTAGTCATCTTCAACAACTTGACCATCTTCGACAACTTGACCTCCTCAAGTAGTCATCTTCAACAACTTGACCATCTTCGACGACTTGACCCACGTAGCGCCTCCATTGAGTTTTAAGGCATTCTAAGACAGAAAACATTTCAACCCACTCGAATCACCAAAACCAACCAACCCAAAATAACTCAACAAACCATATGGCCTGTAGACCTAGTGGTGGAGATTTCTTACCTAACCCACAGACCCCACCCATAAAAATCCCAAGTTTAGGTCATGTTTTTTTTTTGAAGAAAAGTAATAGTTGATTCAATCTGACACAAATCAAAATCCGAGTCAAGTCGGGTTGGGGACCTTAGACCCATCGGGTCCTTGTACCCACCATTGCACCCATGCATTAAAGCTTGATTTTCCTATGCCGATGTATGTTCCTTAGAACCATCTCTGTCTCTCACACTCTCTGATGCAGACCACCTACACAAGTTTCCATATTTAGCAAGTTTCTATTTAGATTTAGGATTTCCAGCTTTTCATAATTGTCTCCATACAGGATTGACAATTAATCAATGAAAAGAACAACTTTTACTTTGTGCAAAGTTGCCTCCATCACAGGAAGCATGGTGAGAAGCCAAGGAACCCTCGTGAGAAACTAAAGAAGGTGAGAAGCCACGGGAAAAGGTGTGAATCCTCTTTCAAGATCCAGGTTTTTATCTCTCTCTCTCTCTTTTTTCCCTTTCTTCTCTCTTTGTTGCCTTCTCAAACCCAGTCGAACTGTTGTCCCAGAATCATCCTATTGTTATCCCAGAACCGTCCTATTGTTGTCCCAGAATCTGTCCTATTATAGTCCCTGCTTACCATCCAGATTCGTCCCGACCTATCCCAGATCCCATCCAGACTCGTCCCAAGCCCTTCCTAAGTCCCATACAGCCATCCTACTGCAGTTCCACCAAGCCCCTTTTGTACCCTTCTTTAACCCATACAGCCCTTCATCTGACACCTCTCGTCCATACAGGCCCTAAACTGCTGCAGTCTCGTTTTCTTTAGCCTTTTTTAACCCTCCTTTACATATGTCCTGTGTTTCCAGCCCTATCTTAGCCTTTCTACCCTTTCCCAAGCCTTTTGTTCACTTCTGCTACCCCTAATAACCCTTACACTGCTGCCATATTCTGTTTTTATCATCATCTTATTACCGAAAAACCAAATCAGTCCCGTTTGGTGATAGATCTACACAAGATTTGATAAGCCGCTTTGTTTTGAGGGCCTTCTATTCTACGTTGTAATTAGATTTGGATTGCGATATAATTATTTACATTGAATTCCTTGAGTTTCTTGATTATTTATGGTGGATTTTATTACTCTGAATTGCAATTATTAATTTGGATTTTAATTTCACCCCATTTTAGATTTAGGGTGAATTATTTTCATCCCTTTTAATTTTTAGGAAACCATATTAGGCATTTAGGCAATGTTATCAAACCCGGCTCGGCCCACGGGTTGACCCGCGGTTCAACCATAACCGGGTACTTAAAGGGTCGGGTCGATTTAGAACCCGTATGGGTTTTAAACCCGTAAATACCTTCTTGACCGTGGTTCAACCCGGGTTTTCGCATAAACCAGAGACCCGTTTTCATGTAAAACCCGTATCTGGAATTAAAAAAAAAAAAAAAAATTAACACAGTGGAATGCGAATGGACTATTGATGGAATAGAAAAAGTGGAAAACAGCAGTAGGGTTTTCGTTTCTTGGATTTCTTCATCTCTTCTTCTCTTTTTCTTCCAGTTTCCAGTTTCCCTTCATCTCTTCTTCCTCCTTGGATTAGGACCGGCTGCACTGAGAGAAAGGGAGATGAGATTAGGGCCGGCTGCACTATGAGAAAGGGAGATGAGATTAGGGCCGGCCGGCTGCCATGAGAGAAAGAGAGATGGGATTAGGGCCGGCTGCAGAGAAAGCAAAATAGAGAAAGGGAGAGAGAGTAGGGTTTTAAGTTTTAGATTTTAATGAAATTCCAAATTTATCATTGTCTCTTTACCAATACAATACAAGTGTGGTTCAGGATATTTTTTGAGAAAATGAAATTTATTTTTAAACTTTTTCATATAATGTAAATTTATCAAATGAATAATTGAAATAAAAAATATGACTAAATTTTATTAGTCAAAGTCACATTTTAATTAAAGAACTATTTTTTACTCAAAATTTTATTTCAACTCATTAATTAAATTTTATTTAATATTATTTATAATATAATATTGATGGCATGGGTTTGACCAAGTTTGAACCCAACATTTCATTGAGACAATTCACTTCACTGAGCCTATTTTTAAAACAATGGACACGATAGTTGTCATCAATCTCAACTACTAAAATATATATTGATAAAATAATTTTTTATATAAAATCTTATTTCAACTCATTTACTAAACTTTAGTTAATAATTTAATAATATTTATAATATTATATTAATGACACGGGTTTGACACGGGTTTGACCGGGTTTGACTACTGGTCAACCCAGTTGAACCTTATTTAACCCACCATTCCTCTAAGACGGGTTGTTCAACGGGCCGGGTTTTAAAATATTGCATTGAGGATTACCCTATCCCTTGTCCTGCGTCACTCTCTCCCCACCTATCTTTCATGCCCAGCACCACCAATCTCTCCATATTCTCTCACCAATCATTATTCATCTCTCTCTATCACAACTGCGAGGTACAAAAAAGAAGTGCAAACAGCTTGATGCCCTTTGATCTCTAATTTGTACTTTTGTTTTACTTTCACTTTCCTTTTCTTCAACCTCAGCGTTTGTGGGTTTATAATAGAATTTTCAATTTCTTTATATTCCCAAAAAAAAAAAAAATCCTCTTTGTTGTATCTAATTTTTTTATTTCTATTTTTTAAAGATAACTTCATTAATTCCTTGAAAAGAATTACAAAAACGAAAAGGAAGGCCAAGAGAGGCCACCCAAAACAGAATTACAAGAAATGAAAAACTACTTAAGAATCTAAAGATAACCCCTGATGAGCCAACTCATCGGCAGCCGAATTAGCTGAACAATGAACCCAAGCGATTTGAAATCAAAAGAAAATGATACAAAATGAAAGGTCTGCAAAGACCCTCTGAAGGGAAAAAAACCAAAATTACATCAATCTGTTAACAACTTCCACATCTAACAACGCCCCCCTGCTTAGCCAAAGAATCCGCAACTAAGTTAGCTGACTGGAGAACCCAAGCAATCTTAAAATCAAAGGAATTAATAGCATGACGGATTCCTCTCAACTTTGAATATCTATAATATGTTTTTCCAGTAAAAAATTATTTTTTATTTCCCAAACAAGAAGATTTCTCTGTTTTTGGGCCAAGTCAAACAAAATGCTTGTCAATCCATAGCCAACCTATCCTAAACGGACCCAATCCTATGCCACCTCTATCTAGACCCATTGGGTTAGATTCAAGTGGCACACTACAAATATCTAAATTTAAGAGTGCTTAGACTGGTATTTTGGACCCCATTGGATTCTTTGTACAACATCCACATTCAAATAGAATGAATAGATACCGAATTACAAGTGGATCATCATCATCACGATTGCCACTTTCCCATCCATCTGAAGTCAGCTCTTTGAGTTCTACTTCTCTACTTTGCCTTATCAAAAACCATATCCTCCAACACTCGACGATCCATCACATCCTTTTTCATCCTTTCAATCCAAGTCTTTAAGGGCCTTCCACTCCCCATAAGCTCTAACATCATCATAATCTAAGTCATTTATCCCATAATCTAGGGTTGGTTTTTATATTTGGGTTTGGCAAATTATTTCCATGGACCAATAGTCCTATCTGACGCCAATAGGACATGACCCCACAACCACTAGACTGTAACAATGGGCCTTAACTAGTTGTGCTACAAGTCCTCATAAGCTCTAACATTTCAACCAATTTGCCATTGTGGAAGAGTTCTTCGTCGTGGAAAGATTGTTTAAAGGGCTAGGTACAAACTTCATTGCCTTAGTGCCAAAAGGGACGAGAAATCAACACTTAGACCCATCAGTCTTCTTAGTAGTGCATACAAAATTTTAGTGGAACTCCTAGCCAACATACTCAGGCCTATTCTCTAGGAAGCACGGATACTTCAAAATTAGTAAAGTACCCGTGTCTGGTACGTATGCGACACAGATACGGCCAGATACGTACTCGGATAAGTACCAGATACATATCCAATTAATTAAAAAATATTTTAATTATGGATACTCCCCGGATACGCGTATCTGGGTCAGGATACTGGCAACAAATAAAGAGGATACTGCCGGGACACGGCCGAGACATTCCGCACGGGATACGCCTCGTGCGGAAGTAAAAAAGGGGGAAAAATGTGCGGAAGTAAAAAACGAGAGAAACCCTTTCCGTCTCTCTTCCACTCCACTGACCTACCTGCTGCGACTCTGCTCTCTGGCATCTTCTGCAGATTCTCCGTTCAGGTATGCTTTTCTTCTTCTCATCTTCTTCTATTCTCTGTCTTCTTCTTCTTCTTCTGTTATCTTCTTCTTCTTCTTCCTCTGTTCTTCGTCTTCTTCCTCTGTTCTTCGTCTTCTTCTTGTTCTCTCCTTCGTTAGGCCAATACGGCCGGCCTGAACAGTCTCTCTCTCTCTCTCTCTCTCTCTCTCTCTCTCTCTCTTCAACGCCAGAACAGAGTCTTTTTTTTTACACACTCAATACGGGTGGGACAACGTAGAGAGCCTTGGTATTTCCCCAATGCAGAGAGTGGAGAGAGCTCTCTGCTCTGTTATTTCTCTTTCTCTTTTGAAATCTATACTTGTAACAAATTAATTTCAAAAATCAATTTAAAACCAGTTTGAAAAAGTAAAAAAAAATGGTTTTCCTTTGAAATCTGTTAGGACTTGATCTATCCAAAATTTGTAGGAAAGAAAAAAGAAGAGAAGAATTGTGGATAACAGTGGGTTCTTAATCCTCTTTTTAATTTTGTTTTTGAATGGAATCCTACAGAGAAGTTTTTGAAATTATTTTGACAAGAAAAAGATTTCAATCAACCAGTTTCATGGACTTTGAATGCTTTGCCTGGACTTTAGGGATTTATTCTCTTCCTGTTTATACGAATATATCAATTGTGTGATATGACCTTGTGAAGTTGCATGGGAAAATGATCTCCCTTTTACCTTAGAATTAGAAATTAGAATGGTTTACGGCAACAAATAATTACTCGTGTACATTTTCTTGTAGAAACATTTTTATCTTTCTTCATCTATTAATGTATTGTTGTAAAATAAATTTATTTCCTTATCCCATCTTTGTCTTCGTATTGTTGTAAAATAAATAACTAATGATTTGGCACCAACCACATGTTCTATGTTTTTTAATACAAATGGCAAACTGCAGCTAGGGACATTTTCATTTAGTTAATAAAATCCTGCTATGAATTATTCAAATCCTGCTATGAGTTTATTTAATTTAGTTAATAAAATCCATCTATGAATTCTATTCTCAATATAAGCTTAGCCCATTTATTAAATAAAAACACTAGTTTGCTGACCTCAATCCATACCCTTTAATGCACTATTGACATCTTGTTTTTGTTTTTTTCTTATCTATGTTTTCTATTCAGCCTGTTTGTGAATTGAAATGGCTACTGGTGTTGAGGCAGTGGTAGTAGTAGGTGTGGTTCATCTAGTAGTACAGCTACAAGTAGATTTTGTTCTTTACTGGCAATGGATGACCATTTTCCTCTTTGGTCATATGTTACAATACTGCAAAGTAGAGATCCGACTCTTGGAGGTGGAAATAGGAAGTGGAAGTGTAATTTCTGTAATAAAAATTTCAACGGTTCATACTCTAGGATTAAGGCTCATCCATTGAGGCAAATTGGTAAAGGGATTCAAATGTGTTCTTCTGTGACTAAAGAATATTTAAGGGAACTCTTCAAAGTTATTTCTGAGGCTGAAGAGAGGTCCTACACCAAAAAATGTTCCCTTACCCAATCGTTCCATTACAACTCATATGGCCTCAGCATCAACTAGTGAGGGGAAAAAAAGACGAGTTGGAGGTAAAAGTCCTTTGGAACAAGCATTTAAAAATTATGCTAGAGATCGGCTTACAAGTGAAATTGCTAGAATGTTTTATTCAGGTGGTTTGCCATTTCACTTTGCTAGAAATCCCTATTTAAGGGAACTCTTCAAAGTTGTTTCTGAGGCTGAAGAGAGGTCTACACCAAAAAATGTTCCCTTACCCAATCGTTCCATTACAACTCATATGGCCTCAGCATCAACTAGTGAGGGGAAAAAAAGACGAGTTGGAGGTAAAAGTCCTTTGGAACAAGCATTTAAAAATTATGCTAGAGATCAGCTTACAAGTGAAATTGCTAGAATGTTTTATTCAGGTGGTTTGCCATTTCACTTTGCTAGAAATCCCTATTATCTTAGTTCATATATTTTTTCTGCCAACAATCAAATCTCTGGGTATGTTCCTCCTGGTTATAATGCTTTAAGAACCACACTTTTACAAAAGGAGAGGGCAAACATTGAAATGTTGCTCCAACCAATCAAAGGAATTTAGCATGAGAAGGGGATGAGCCTAGTTAGTGATGGGTGGAGTGATGCACAAAGGAGGCCGTTAATCAATTTCATGGCTGCATCTGAAGGAGGCCCCATTTTCTTGAAAGTGAGTATAAAGATAAGCACTATACTGCCAAATTGATAATAGACACAATTCGTGAGGTTGGGTCAGAGAATGTGGTGCAAATTGTGACTAATAATGCTCATGTATGTAAGGCGGCAGGGTTACTTGTTGAAGGTCATTACCCTCACATATTTTGGACTCCTTGTGTGGTGCACACATTAAATCTTGCACTAAAAAATATATGTGCAGCAAAAAATACAAAGAGGAATGAGAATGTTTTTGTTGAATGCCATTGGATTGCTCAAGTTTCAGATGATGCATGTTTTATTCGTAACCAATGTTGTGAAAATCGAATCGCATCGTAAATCGTTAATACATCTTGAATCGCAAATCGTGTATCGTAAATCGTAGAATCATAAAATTCATAAGTGTTTTTCCTCAAAAATATTTAATATATGAAATAACGTAAAATATATCTAAAATGTAATAACATGAGCAATTCTCCAACTTTCTTTCAATATTAAGTGTATGCTATATAATTAGTTCATTGGAGCTCAATTTTCAATGCCCCAACTCCCAAAAGTATAAGACTAGTATATAATCCAACTATACTGTAAAAAGTCAATAATGAACTAAAAAAATCCTAAAAAAATCGAAAGGTCTTAAATGCTCATCAACTCAAGCCTTAAAACCCATTAAAACGAAATATTTTATGTTTTCACACTCCTAATAACCCCATAATTCTATTATTTATACGAATCGTAAGATTTATTGATAGATACGAATCGTTCCTCTTATCATATCGTATGAATCGTAAGATACGAATAGTGTATCGTAAGATTTTAACAACCATGTTCGCAACTTCATTATGAATTATTCTATGAGATTGGCTATTTTTAATTCCTTTGTACCATTGAAATTACTTGCTGTGGCCGAGACAGGATTTGCTTCTACCGTTGTGATGTTGAAGAGATTGAAGCTTATCAAGTGTGGCCTTCAGAACATGGTCATTAGTGAGGAATAGAGTGCCTACAGGGAAGATGATGTTTGAAAGGCTCAAGCTCTGAAAGAGATGATTTTAAATGATGTATGGTGGGACAAGATTGATTATATTCTTTCTTTTACACGCCCAATCTATGAGATGCTCCGGTTGTGTAACACGGATAAGGCGACCCTTCATTTGGTTTATGATATGTGGGATTCAAATTCTAGAGCAAGTGAAGACGGCGATATAAGGCCATGAGTTGAAGGAGCTAGATGAGCAGTCTACTTTTTATGGTGTGGTGTATGATGTACTCATTGATCAATGAACTAAAAGTTGCACACCACTACATTGCATGGCTCATTCTTTGAATCCAAGGTAATTTATTTATTTTGATTATTTTTTTAGATTTTGAACTTCATGTTTTACAAACTAATGTTATGCTTTTCTAACCTATAGGTACTATAGTAGTGAATGGCTTGCTCAAGCTCCGAATAGGGTTGTACCACACAAGGATGCAGAGATATCTGATGAGAGAAACAAATGTTTGAGGAGGTATTTCCCTGATGTGAATGAGAGGAAAGTTGTTCTGACAGAATATGCAAGGTTTTCAGAAGTTATTGATGTATTTGGGTCCTTTGATTGTTAACACAACAGATGAGACTTGGATCCAAAAACATGGTAGGTGACCTATGGAGCTTCTATACCAAGACTGCAAACGATGGCTCTTAAGATTCTTGTACAACCATGTTCATCGTCATGTTGTGAGAGGAATTGGAGCACCTACTCATTCATCCACTCCATGAAAAGAAACAAGATACATCCTAAAAGGGCTGAAGATTTGGTGTTCATACATCTTCGTCTTTTGTCAAGGAAGAATGAAGGCTATGTAAATGGACCAAATAGGATGTGGGACATTGGGGGAGATCAGTGGGATCCATTTGAAAGAGCTGGAGTTCTAGAGGTTGCAAGTTTGTCTCTTGATGAACCAGATATGGAGGCAGTTGTTTTTACTGATGTTGGTGATGGAAATGAAGAGATTGAAACCTTCAATCAGATTTTCTAATAAGTAATAACATGTATTTTGTGAGTGACTTGTGACGTTTTGAAATGTTGAAATGTTGACTCTTTTTGTCTCATAGTAGAATTTATGATTTTTTTGTAAATGTTTGAATATATATATATATATATATATATATAATTTTTTAATTCGGCGTATCGCGCCGCACCCGTATCCTAGTTTTTCAAAAATTGTTGTGTCACCGTATCGGGTACGTGTCGTATCCGATACGCGTACCCGTATCGGTACTTCATAACCTATTCGCCATGAAGTCGTATCTCCATTTTAAGCCATTGCAATGGAGGGTTGTCAAATCAAGGATGTGATTCTTACTGCACATAAATGCCTTGATTCCCGACATAAAGCCAAGCTCAAAGAGGTCATATGCAAACTTGACTTGCGAAAAGCCTATGATATGGTGGACTAGGGGTTTCTTCAATTTTGCGCTTCAAAGCATGGGCTTGGTCAGAAGGTGGTGTAGTTGGATTAACGAGTGTTTTTCCTTTGTGCATTTCTCCATCATGATAAATGGCTCTCCCAAATGCTTCTCCAAAGTTCTAAGGGTCTTAGGCAAGGTGATCCTCTTTCTCTAGCAATCTTCATCATTGTTGCTGAAGCATTGAGCAATCTGATCAACAGAGCATCAAAGTTAAGTCTTATCAGTGGCCTCCGCATTACGCATTACGCATTGGTTTTCCACCACCTTCAATTTGTGGATGACACCATATTTTTTTGTCAAGCTGATGAGAATGGGTCAAGAAATCTTTGCAACCTTGTCCGTCGGTTCGAGCTTTCTTCTGGCCTATGCATCAACTACCACAAAGTGAGCTATTTGGTATTCACTTATCCGTTGAGAAACTGGGTTAGCTTTTATCTTCAGTTGTTAGGTTGGTTTTCTCCCTTTATTTATTTGGCCTCCCTCTCGGCAAAGCAACGCCTCACTCAGTTTGTAGGAACCAATTGTTGAGAAGTTCAAGAACAAGCTCGCATCTTGGAAAGGTAAATATTTCCTTTGATGGTTGCATCACTCTCCCAAAGTTTGTCCTATGCTCTCTTTTGATTTATTTCCTATCTGCTTTTAAATGCCCCAAGCGTGTGGAGGAAACCGTGGAAAGAATACAGTGTGATTTTCTTTGGGGTGACACTAAAGAAGATCACAAAAAGGATCATTTGAATATCTAGTCTCAAGTGTGTCTTCCAAGTAAAAATGGCAGTTTGGAATTAAACCCATTACTAGTATCAATCAAGCCCTTCTTAGTAAGCAGCTTTGGAGGCTGGATTGCCAAAGGATGTCACTTGTAAGTCCTTGTTTATTTCCAAGTATGTGGAGAACTAAGCCATCAATGCCTGTGGACAAGTTCAAATCTAGTATTCAAATCAAGTTGGGTGTTGGAACTAGTATTCAAATCAAATATGCGGAAAGACAACCATCATGTTCTGACTAGCCACTATGTCGAATGCTCTTGTTGCTAATAGTTACAAAATTATAGGGGCTTAGACTGTGTGCGAATGTTGAGACATGTTTCTTATGCTAAAACTAAGGATGTTGTTCTCCTTCTCTTAATACTCGAAAGAGCTAGTATTTTTCCTTTAAGGCCAAATCCTAGGGTCCAATGGCTTGATCTCTGGTACCTTTAAGGTTGAGCCATTTTTTGTTTGGAATAGTACTGGGCCGCCGTTTGTTCAGAGCTGCAAATCCTACGATTTGGTCTAGCAAAGCCCCTCAGCAGATCCAGGGGTTCTTTTGGGTTGCTAGTCTTAACAAGATTCTCACGCAAGACAACATTCGTAAAGGAACTGTAATAAGGTTAGTGGATGAGCACTCTTTACCTGCATGCGATGGAAGACATTGATCACCTCCTCGAAGTTTAGAACACCACGCTCAACTTATTTGACAGCTATTGGACCATGCGATCTTCTCTAGGCTCAATTGTTTTTTGCTTTAATGTATTGTGGTGGGTCTTCCAAATTTGCAACTCTTTAGCGGTTGACTCTCTTGGCTACCATTTGGAGTCTTTGGTGGGAGTTGAACAACTAGGTCTTAGAAACAAGTTAGAACCCCATATTTCTTTTGGAGGGAGTTGAACAACTAGATCTTCAAAAACAAGTCAAAACCCCATAATTCTGCTTCTTCATCTTCGTGGGAGTTGAATAACATGGGTATCCCCACCCCATGTGGATGTTAGACTAATCCCACAGAAACAAGAAGCAGCCTACAAGCCTCGTGTAAACCCCAAACTTCTATATCGCTTCAAGCCAAGGACAAATTCATTGATTGGGCCATTCATCTAAAGGAGTTCCAAAGTTTCTTCAAATCTGACCTATTTCAGTCCTGGAAAGATTGTATTGCTTACCTTTTCTTTTATTGTTATTTGGCATGTTTGGATTATGTGGATTTTGCTGGGCTTATGTGCTCTCTTATATGGGTCCTTGGTCTAGGCGTTTTTCATCTTTGGCTTGGGGTTCCCGATTCCTTTCTTGTGGTGGGGTTTTACCCTTTGTCTCCCTATTTTTTTATGGGACTTCTCATGCCCTTTCATCATCAACCAAAGCTACCATTTCAAAACAATAATAATAATAAACAATTTTCTAGTAAGCAGCTTTCCTTGATTTTCTTGTCCATCGGGACTATTGTCATCCATCTAAGGTGAGCATTTCTAATTATTGCTTTCAATATTACTCCACTCATACATCTCAGGTCATAGATGATATAGTTTCTGACAGGATAGAATCCAAGACAAACTTCAAAGCTGATCCTAAAAAGATGGAATTAGTGGCTTTAATAATGATGGTGACAACGACTCTTCCATGTTAGCATCCATGTTTCTATTACCATCTTAAATGAATATGGACTCAAGAAAGTTTCAAAATAATGAAGTAATTATAATACATTGTTGCACAGGTAACGAGTTCCAAGTAAAGGTTTCAAAGAATCTACAAAGACATAGTAAAAAGTAAAAAGAAGTTTAGCCTGCCACTTTCAGTTTTATTATCAATCACCAACAAGAAAAGGTTCCCAGTGACGTAATTCAGATGAAGGTTTCACAGCATCTATGAAGATAAAAAGCAAAATAGAAAGCATACCTCATTCAGTGCATCTTCTTCAAAATCTTCAGTCTCAGGGATGGAAACAGAAAGCTTTCCATTTGGAGTATGCTTCACACCTTTCTTTCTCTCTTTATCTATATTTTCATCAAGTGGATACTTGGCATTGTCATGTTCTAATAAAGCAAGAAGCTCTTTTCTTATCATTTCATCAGCCTGCTCAATCAAAGTTGGAGGAACAAAAGAACTTTTATCTTCATCACTCCTAACCAATGAATTCCTAATGAGTTCCAATGAAGCAGCAGGAGGTCTAGGGAGCTCTCTTTGTAGAACTTTTGATCTCTTTCTGAGGAGGGCCTCCTGCCTAGCCACTTCCTGTGCCTTCTCTCTGGCTATCCTATCAGACATGTCTTCTTCAATCTTTTCCTCGGCTTCCTCACTTTCCTCTTGAAGGGGTTGTACAACTATCTGATACTCGTTCTTAGCCTGTGGAAGATTACTTAAACCAGAACGCAAGTTCTTTTTCAGTTCAGCCTGCCGTCGGAGTTCCATCTTAGCACTATCATGCATGTCCATATCTTCATTGATGTGAAGCTCATCCCGAATGGGAGTCCCCCTAGGAGTCATCCCAAAAGAATAACCATCCCTAGATGGTGTCATACCAATTCTGGGAGTAAGACCCATAGGTCCAGGACTCGCTAAAGGAGTTGCCATGGGGTTTGGGGTCAGGATTTCCCTTTTCTTGGGAGTAACACCAGAAAAATCTGATGGATGCAATTCTGGATTCTCTCCACCCAATAAAGGTGTCTGTGACTCTCTCAACCGTGCAAGGTTTTCAGCTTCCAGCATAATAGCATCAGCTTTGCCACCAGGCGTTCTTTGTGGGGTTCGCAATGGTGTCGTTCCCTGCCTTGGGGTTTGAGAATAATTTGCAAGAAGAGCACGTGTCACACCACTTCCTTCAGAAAGTTCCTCACTCCCTGAAACAAGATCACTTGCATAGCCCATTTTTGCAATTTCCTCTAGTTCATGGTCAGAAATCTGTGGTGCTGGAAGCATCAATTTCGATCTCTTCCTAACTGCTTGAGGGTCATTCAGCTTGTTCACCTGCAATATTGATGAAGGGGCATCTTGCCTCTGCGATATCTTATTCTTTGCAATATCCTGTTTTCGTAACTGTGCTTCTATATCAACCCTCCTTTTCCCTTCAAGTTCTTCAATGGTGGTTGGAAACTTAGGTTGCTCCACAGGCCTCTCCTCATCTGCAACATCATAGAACCCAGGTGGAGGCCGTTTCTCGAAAGGAATCTCTGCATTATAATCTATCCCTTTCCTTTTCCTCTTTCGCTGCCTTGTGTCAATGCCAGCCGCCTTCAGTTCTCTACGTTTCTGCAAAGAAGCAAGCCGCCTTGCCTCTTCAAGCTGTTTCTCTCTGGCTTTACGCTTAGCCTTCTTACCCCTTGTGTTTGCTAGCCGAGCTCGTGCTTCAGAGAGCATTTCCTTCTCATCCTCATCCATATCAACTGGATCAGGACGTGCTGGTTTAGATTCAGGATTTGGGTCTATTTCTCCAGGGCGCAATTTACGTGGATCATCGTTGGGGTCATAGTTATCATCCTTGACACAGGCCGCATCGAGCAGTTTCTCATAACGTTCAAGACACTGGGACGGTGTCCGACCCACTATTGGGGCAATAGTTCTCCACTGAGTGGGCATGAGCTTAGCCAGATGAAGTAGTTTCTCATCTTCTTCTCTGGTCCATTCAGTCTGCATCACAGAATGTAAAGCAATAATCATCAATCTATAGTTTGAATTATGCAAGATCCCCAATCAACGAAGGAAATATGAAGCAACCAAATAACCAATCAAATATCATCCATAAGACTTGGATTAGACGCTAATAATAGAATTAGAAACAATTGCACTAAAGAAACTGTTATGGTCCAATAGATGAGAAGATGAGAGGATGTTGTTTAAGAAGGTGGATACATGGACAACTAGAAACAAGATATAATATGTAAGAATCGAAAAGGAAGCTACTAGAACAGAGGATAAGTTAATGGTTGTGATTGATAGAGTAAAAAAGGACACGAGATCATAGATTCACAACGAATATAATTTTGATAGGATGGAGTGGAAATGAAGTACTCAAAAATCCAAACCCAGATGGATGGGAAAATAGTTGTTGACAATGATGATGACAAAATCATTAAAATGGGAAAAGGACAAAATCGTTCATGTATGTCTAAACAAAAACTAATAAATGACAAAGAGATGAAGAATAAGAGTCCAAACCAACCTATTGTTGGTTGACAAAATTGCATGGATATGGATATGGATAAGAATAAGTGCAACATGTCGGACTCAACAAATCAAGAAAAAGGGACTGGAGGGCACTGACACCATATTTAAATATTGGATTTATTCTAAATAAAAAGAAGGTGCAAAAATAACTTCTATGGAAAATTATGTATTTTACTCTAAACAATCAAGTGACAGACATAAAAATACTTTAGTTAGCTTTTAATAGGATAAAGTTGTGGTAATATCTTAGTCATCTTGGGAAAAAATGTTAAAAGGTTCTATAAGAGTCCACTGAGGAACCAGTGCAAGTGTCCAACGCAAGTGCCTCACTCATCTAGAAGAGTCCATTCTACATAGTTGGTTGATGAATACCACGCAACAAAAACCAATCAAATTAATAGGCAAATTGTTGTAATCCATGTTAACCAACAATCAACTGTAAATTTTTCACACACACACACACACACACAGAACACTGCAATCCATAATTTTCAATTAAGAATGCCCAATTTGTAACACAAACAAATATACATTATCATTTTTTGTTTTCTTTGAAAGATAAGCATAACATCATCACTACCATCACCACTAAAGTCATTTATCCTATCTATCTAGGGTTCGCACTCATAAATAGACATGGAAAATTAAAACAAATATACATATACCAACAACTAAACAGAAAATGTAACCAAGTCAATTATGTAATTTTTGTGAAGAAGTTTTTAAAGATGGTATCACTCGTTTGATAAATCACCTTGCAAAAAGAACATTGCATGATGTCAAAATGTGTTATAAAGTTCCTGACCATATTTGTGAAATAGCAAAGGATGCCATCGCATTTAAAGATAGGCATAAAAGACATAAAGAAGGAAGTGGGACAACAAGAACGTCTATTGCATTTGCATTGAGGAAAAGTTTGGCATCATATGTTGCTTTTGCATTTGCATCGAGACAACAATTGGTTGATACGATGAATGAAAAACATGATAAGGATTTTGTTGATATGATGTTATTTAGAAGTATGGAGATGAACAACATCTCCTTTAATTTGCTAAGGTTTGAAGATTTTAAAGAAGCACTTCTTGCCATTGCAAGAGATGAGCCCACCTATGCCCCTCCTGGTAGTGAAACGGCTAGGTCCAAATTGTTGAAAAATATGAAAAAGCTAATTGATTCATATATAAATGATATAAAAAAGAATTGGGAGTTCTATGGATGCACAATTATGTCCGACACATGGACAAATATGAAAAATCGGCCTTATATTAATTGTTTATTAGCTTGTCCACAAGACACAATTTTCTTTAAGTATGTACTTGCGGAGGAGAATGTAAAAAGTGGGGCTTTCGTTACATATTTTATATCTTCTGTAATTGATGAGATCGGACCAAAAAATGATGTGCAATTTGTTACAGACAATAGGTCAAATTATATATCTGAAGGAGATATACTTGAAAATAAGTATTCAAATATTTTCACACAATGTGCTGCACATTGTATTGATTTAACGTTGGAACATATTGACAAATTGCCGCATGTGAAGCCTTACATGGACAATGCTCGAAGAATTGTTTAAGTTTTTGTATCAGTATCAACATGTCACAAATTTGTTGAGGGTACATATCAAAGGAAAAGAGTTGCAAAGGTCAACCACTCCAAGGTTTGCAACTCAATTCATTTGTTTACATTATGTTTTGAGTCAAGAAAATGAGTTAAGATTAATAGTTGCTTTGGCTGAATGGAGAAGCATGTCACGATGTAAAAGAAGTGAGAAAAAAGAAGTAGCAAACATTCTACATGGTGATGAATTTTGGAGGAATGATAGCAACTGAAACTGATGCAAACATCTCATCCTAGTAAGGTTTTATTCATTTGTTTTCTTAATTTAATTTTATCTTGTAAGTTGTATCTAATTCTTTTAATTACTTAGAGCTTTGTTGGGAGTTATGTGGAAGTTCAATTCCAAATTTATAGTCCATTGTAATAAAATCCGCATTAGCATGTGAGCGCACCTGGAGTGTTTTTGAAGCAACTTATTCGTAGAAGATGAACAAACTTGATCCAAAAAGGCTTCCAAGTTTGGTTTATGGGAGAATGAAGTTGCAGATGCAAAAGACTTCTAAGGAGAAACTGTTTAAGGGCTCAAAATCCATTTCACTTGATGATATCAATCCATTTGATGGTTTGAACAAAGAAAATGAAGAAAATCAATATGATAGTGATGATGGTAATGATACTCCACTTTCTTTTAAGGAGTTTGAGGGCTTACAAAATTTTATTTCTTAGAAAAATGATAAATTTATTGACATTTGATTTGTTTGTGATATCTGTTAACCTTAATGATACTATTTTTCAATGTTATCAAACTCGAATCGTATCGTGAATTGGTCTTAGGGGTGTGAATTGTGAATTGTGAATCGTGAATCGTGAATCGGAAATCGTAGAATCGTAAGAGTCGTGATTTTTTTCCTAAAATTATTATTTATAGTATAATTAAATATAGTATGACATAAAATAATAAGATGATTTTTCAATTTCTCATAATATATAAGTAAATGTAAATACATGAGTACATGACAAACAACTCCAATGCAAAATACAAATCATCATAATTCATAAACTTTTATTATTCAAATTTCAAAGTCTCAAAAAAAATCTAATAAAAAAGAAATATATTAATATAAGATTAAAATATAAATATTAAGTACTGATAAATTTAAAAATTAACAAATAAATAGAAGACATTTAAATAAATTTTCTAACATTGATAATTTCTTTCAATGAAAAAATAAAGATTTTTATTATTTTTAAAATAGATATAAAATATTGAAAATAAAAAATAAAAGAGATTCTTTTAATTATTAAAAAATGATGATAAAAAATTTAAAATATAAAAATAGAGTTCCAACGAGAAAAAAGAGAGAAATAGTCTAATCTCAAAAGTGGAAACTAAAAAGGGTCCTCCTCACGTGACGCATAGAGAGTTCTCATCGACGAAATTAAGAGTTTGTTTTGATAAAGTCTTTGCATGCAGAAGCAATTAATTAAAAGTGTAAAGTAACAAAAGAAAAGGAGAGGAAAAAGAGTAAAGTAACGAAAGCAGAAGAGGAGGAAAAAGAGTAAAGTAATGAAAGCAGAAGAAGAGGCAATACAGAAGAACGGAAGAGGAAATATAGAAGAACAAAAGCAGAAGAAGAGGAACGAAAGCATAATTACAGAAGAAAGAAAGAAGAGAATGCTCGGAAAAGAGATTGCGGAAAGGTTGTTTCGCAAAACCCACTTTCCAAAACACTTCTTTCCGCCTTTGTCTAACTCGCACGAGTTTGCGATTCATGTGAGTGAATCGTACGATTTGCGAGTCACTTTCAGAATCGCATGATTTTAGCCCCTTTTCGATTTTCACTACGATTTGGCTCGTTTATGGTCCCGATTCAATTCGAATCGCACGATTCGAACCATGAATCATGCGATTTTAACAACCTTGCTATTTTTCTTTTAATGGTTTGTTAATTGAAACTTTAAATTAGACTTTCTTGGTGGATGATTCTGTCTTTTAATGTTATTTTGATATTAGATGACTTTGATATGGTATTTAGCAATGAACTCATCTAGAATTGTATGATATTTTTTGCTCAAGAAGTGTTAGCTGAGAAATATTTATTTATTATATTTATTTTTTATTATTTTTAAGTATTTATATTTTCCGCAAGACTTTCCCAATAAAAACCTGAGAATTTGAAAATATCTCAATATTACCAGTCGCTATTAATATCCCGATAACGGTGTTTGTGACATTGATTACAGGAGAGATCGAGTCATCATTCTACCTTATGGAGGTTAACTTCAACAAGTTAGAAGATTAAAAAAATTAAATAGGTGATGTTTAGGGAATAAATGGGGATCAATAGAGATGCACTCACATAGGCAATACCTTAGAATAGTAAGACATATTTTCAGGTTGAACCGTGTTACATGGAACAAGAGGGTAAACGTTTATAAATGTTTCTTGTTGGTATACTTTGGCTATATTGTATGTCCACCTCTATGGTGTTCTTTAATCAAGTCCACCTCTATGGTGTTCTTTAATCAATAAATGTACATGCTGCTCATTAATGAGCATTAGTAGCTAGTAGTAATCACTAACTTAGAAAACCTGAACTAAGACCAAAATAAAAGCAATGTCGTTTGCAGCATAAATAAAGAAATAAATAACCTTGAGCCAAATCAATGGATGGAGCAAATAATCATCTTAGGAGTGTGGTAGATGGAACTCAGTGTCGCAACATGCCTGAGAAAGTGTGATGAACAGGTGTAATAACTTAAAGAATCTAATAAATGATCCATACATTTCACAAACCACATGAGTTTTTGTGAAGTGACATGACATGAATTCATCAGATGGAGAAAGGAGCTCATAGCACAATTGCAACTGTTCATTGATGCAACTACAGAAGTTACAGGATCAAGTCATATCACCATTTCAATGTGTGTGTATCTTGAAATGGAGTAAGTTCATTGGTACCAATGAAAAATGACATGGAAATCAAATGGCACAAAATGGATTAAGAAAACCAGATACAAAATCACATGGAAAGAATTCATTAAAACCTACAAGTTGAAAATTCCCTACTGAATAACTTCTACAGGGCCTTAGTTAAGTTGTAAAATACCACTATGAAAAATGATTGAGCTGTAACATGCCATTATGAACAATGATTATCAAGTCCAATCTCAAAAATTGGCAAACAAAAGTAAGGACTATCATGATCATTTACAGCAAGTTGATTTAACTTTCAGAAAAAAATAACTACAGCCAGTCCAGTCCATTTCTTCCATGCAGACAACTGAAGAAAACAAGTTTAGCACTTTTACAAGAAGTTCATGTCATGAAAGGATTTAGACCAGCAAAGATGGAATACGAGGACAAAAGACTTCATACAACTACCATCATGGTATGAACCAACAAATTTAATATTCAATAGTATCAATAAAGGCTGTATTTGAGTGGATATCACCATGCGTGCATGGAGATGAAAAGTTTCATGGCACCATTTTGGTTACACCATGCATGCTTACATGGACGAACCCTCCAAAGGTACATCATTGTTATTCTTAACGTGCACGTCCTGAATTGGATATCTTTAAGGGTTAGTTACATCAAATAGGTCTTCAGAATAAGTGCATTCTTACACAATTTTCATTTTCATCCCATCACGCAGTGCATCAAATAGGTGAAGCCCATCAATTGTGTCCCACGTACACCATGCACAATTTCCAAGATCACAAAAATGGCCACTAACCTCATCATTTCAGAAACTTTATAACAAAGGCATGATTGTGTGATTCTGACAAACATTGAGAAAGTTATAGGCCAATTTTCAATAGGCAACCATCATAGGATTAGTATCACCTCCAATGTGAGGTGGGCATAACCATGATTTATAAAAAAAAAAAAATGACAACAACAGCAGCAGTTGCAAGTTTGCGTTTGGAGTACTTTGGGAACTTCAAAATGGTTTGGAAAGATTCTTCAAATTAGTGACCCAAACTGATTCTTTGAGCGAAAAGAAGACTTTTTGTAACATTAATAGGAGAATTTACATCATGCACAGGATAAATGAGAAAGTTATCTGCTCCAGGAATACACTTAAAGAAGGTGTCATTGATTTCTTTAAACCCCAGATTTAATTTCTCCTCTTGACATCTATGTTGCTCATCTAACTAGCATAAGATCTCCATATCACTAGCGGATGGTGACAAGCTTTTGTGGAGTAAGATGTATCTTCCTATAAATTGCTTGGTGATGATGATGACATATTTGCCTATAATCATGCAATTTTTGTATAATCCAATCAAAATTATGGTTAAGCCATTTAACCTCCATGCAACTGTTACAACTTGCAGGAACCTCCTGATAAATCGACCAAGTATCTACTTTAAAGAGCAACCCACTTCTAGCACATAAACCCTTTATCTTTGTTTTATAAAAAAGAGACATTTTTAAGTGACCGCTCAAAACATGTACTAATATTATTACTCAGACTTAAATGCATTAATCTATTGGCTCAGTAACCTTTAACATATTGGTAATCTTTCTTTCATTCGATCTCTTAGAATATCTCTGACTTTACAAATAATCATTTACGGGCCTCCACAAAAAGCAGATGTATGGACTGTAGAACTTGATAGTAACACAAGCGAAGTGCATACATTGTACAAGTAACATAAAAACAAAGAAACAGAATACCACTTTCTAAGCTACAATACAGAGAATAGCAAGGGGGAAAAGTCCACTTTCAGGGTACAAATAGGTTTCAGCACAAGCTACCATTTTCCACAACTAACCCAAATGACGAAATATTTTGAAGAACTAAGCAGAATTAATTGTTTATCCAGTAGCAGAATTAATTGTTTATCCAGTAGCACACACAATCAGTGTGTCAAAGAGCATGATTAAGAAACTGCATCCCCATTACCTAGGAAACCAAAATAGAAAAATACCAACTACAGACCAACCAAATCATGTGCAGTGTTGCACAGACTCTAATACAGACTTTTACAGATGTCAGATTGAACTCAATTTTATTTTAGACTTGCTACCATCACAAAAATCGCATTCCTCACTGACTCTTTGCATTTCTCCCCACCTAATGTCAAAATGGCATGATCATTGATCTTGATATGGAACCTCACCAAATGAAATTTCAATATAAGCCAGTGATACTACATTAAAATTACGAAGATGTTGAGGATTTTGGTACATTCAAAAGTGCCATAGAATGAAAAGGGAGGAGGAATAACAGCACATACCTTTTTGATGGAGGGATCGAGCCACTCGTACCATCGTGCCTTGCACTGCTTGGCAGATTTACGGACAAGAAGGGAAGAGATGCGAGCCCACTGATTCTTCCCATATTTCATAACAGCTGCTTTGAGGATCTCATCCTCCGTGTTCTTCCATACGCCTCCCTTTATCATAATCCTCATCTTGCCGGGTTTTTTTTTCTCGCTCTTCTTTGTGAAGGGTTGTTTTTTATATGTTTTCTAGGGTTTTCTTCTTCTTTGGAACCTTTTCTACGGAATTTTTTTAATTCTTTGGAACCTTCCCCACAGAGCGGCTATGAAGAAACGCTGGAAATGGAGATCGACTTCAAAACTGATGTAAAAAAATAAACATAAACGAAAAGAAGGGAAAAAAAAAAAAAGAGAGAGAGAAAGAAAAAGTAGACAAGTAGCATACCTGCGTGGAGGATTTCCGAAATGAAGAAGGAAGAGAAAGAGGAAAGAAGAAGAAAGAGATGAAGGTAACAGTAAGGAAGAGGGGACTGGAGAAGGAAGCGCAATGTGGAGAAAAAAAGAAGGGAGAGGATCGGATCATCGGATGCACCTAGCTGTACAACTAAGGGCTGAAACTCGGGTCGAACGGGTTGTGATTGTTACCCATGTTACAATCAATCCGATTAGATCCGAATTAAAAATCAGATTCGACCCAATCTGACTCGAGCTTAAATTAAACTTATATAAATTTAAAACTTAACCTCATTCATTTGAAAAATACAATTTGACCCATCCAAGAACTAAAAATTTTAAAATTAAGAAAGATAAAAAGAGAGATTTGAGGGGAACAAGCAAGAGAACGAGAGAAATCAAAGAACAAGAGATAGTTGAGAGAGATATTAGAAAGCGAGAAAAATCAAAAATTTAATAGATATCAATTCCTCTCCATAATATTATTCACTTCGAGACCCATTCTTCCATACTCAATATGAAAATGAACTCACTAAAGAAATAGAAATAAATTATAAAATAGGGAAACTTACGTAGGTCTGATTGAGATGAAGAACAATAATAAGGAAGGGAGTCACAGTTTGGCAAAGAGAGAAAGAGTTGAAATCCACCTCACTCAAGAGCACTTAAGCTCTCAAATCTAAACCAAAAAACCACACTGACACAAGGGAAATGGGTTCAAAGTTCTTTGGATTGGTGGGAAATAATAGAAAAAAAAAAAAGATAAAGAGAAACGATGGTGAGAGGAAAAACCAACCTAAGAGATCTCGATGAAAATAAGATAAAGCGGTGACGAGAAGCACAATTGTGCAATGGAGGAAAAGAGAGGAAAACCTGCGGTAAGGGCTGGAAATAAAACTTGTGATTAGTCGATTAGGGTTTGAGGGTGGAGGGTTTTATATAAGTTAGGAAATTCGGGTTTCAACCCGCCCCGACTCGAATTACATGCAAATTCTTGTCTTTTCAATCCTGATTCGTCTCTTGTAACCCAATCCACATGATTTCTTGTCAGACCATGCTGTTAAGCCAAAACGCGACCTGAGTTTCACCCTGATATATAAGGGTAATTTGGGTAGGATCAGATTGGGTTGATCTGAATTTTAAGCAGATCTTTTTTATTCAATCCACTTCTACTCAGCCCACATTTCACTCCAAATTATTATCCTTTCCTTTGCTATGGGAAGGTAATTTTCTTTTGTTGCAAAGTCTACTTTCTCTTATTTTTTTCCTTTTTTATGAACGTATCAATTAGATTTAATTCTCTATCTTAAACTAATCATAAACTTGATTAGAAATTTTGATCAAAATTATATTTTTTTATCTTTGTAGAAGTACATGTTTTTATTAATATTTTACTTATATATGGGACATATCAGCTGAAATTTGTAAATGGTCCATATCAATGAGATCAGCCAAAAATTTCTACTCGATATTTATTGAAATTTTCAATGTAATTTACAAATATTAAATTATACAAATTTTAAAAAATACAGTGAAATGAAAGTATATATGTTTCGACCTTGTCCCATACCAAAATTTTGGCTTTGTGGTTAAAATTTGAAAATGAGATCATGAATGTTTTATTTTTTTTTAAGAATGAGCATTTACTAGTCATAGAAGTGATTTTATAGGTTGTGCATTGCTTTGAAATAGAAGGCTGTGTAAAACATTTTTAGCTTGGAATAGTTTTACTTTATGTTTTTATTAATTACTATTAATACTATTATAATTTGTAAATCAATTTTTTTATTCTATCTCTCTTTCTTATTAGTTGAGATTGTATTTATATCATAGTATATTATATTATATCATAATAATATGTTATATATTTGTTAGTTCATTTTTCCTCTCCAATTAACTACTTTTATATTTTAATATTTAAACCAGTAAAAAGCACATGTTTTTTTACATATAATAGCTTAATGAATATCTTTAGTGGTTGAACTCAAGAAGAGGTTGGTCTGACTGCCAAGAAGCTCCTCTTATGAAGGGAGGTTTTGAGTTTGATTCTCATTCTACACTCCTTTAAGCCACTTCCCGTAGTTATTTACTCGGTGTGAAAGAATTGAGAGATTTGCACATGCCTCAAAGACTAGTGGGGTTAAATTGTCCCCTATGTGGAGGTAGAAAACTTCCCACCATGTTGGCTGATTTTAGTTCTTTTAGGATGAGTTTTAGAATTTTATTTTTGTTTCGCAAAGCGAGGGTCGGCTCACTTGGGAGTAGGATTAGCTTTTTGGATTTTTTTTTTATATATATATAAATAGCATATGTAAGCCACCAATTAGAGGGGGCCAATTTGGGAGATTGAAGAAATAATATCCAGATTTTTTAGTTCAACGTGTGAAACTCAGTCAAGCTTGGAGCTTGAGTTGCAGTGGTTTGAAACCCATTCCATTGTGTTATCCGGATAAAGCCCAATTCTCTTTTAATTTGTGATTAATTGAATCAAGTCTATTGGTTAATTAATGTGGGGTTTTTTAAGCAAGGAATTGCTGGCCTAATTAACTAAGTCGAATCGGTTGAGGTTCAACCCAGTTTGAGGTCTGTGTTAAGACCCGGGTTTGAATCAAGTCAATACTCGTTTTTGTCCTCTGATTTCAGTCTATACTCAGTCGAATCTGGACCTGAATTCAGTCAAACCAGTGCTGCCTACAGACCTTTTAAAGACCAGAACTGTTCTGGATTTAAAGGGCCTGCAGTACCCAAAACGTTGCAGTTTTTGGGCCTGCACAACAACGTCCTGACTTGTTGGATCTTGGGTCAGAACCCAGTCCATTTCTGCTGCAATTACAGTCTGAAACTGTATAAAACCGCACTGTATTGTGTTAGAAAGAAAATCTGTTTCACCCAAAGGTATAAATCTCTCGGTTGATACATATTTAAACAATTGATATTTTTTTTAAAAAATAAAAAAAGAATGATATAGACTGAGATCTTAGTATCAGTAATTTTTTTACCTCTGATTTCACCATATTCCCACACCTAGGTCAGACGTGTTACGAAGTCCATTAGTGTTGGTGGGCCAGCCAAGCATAGACCTGTTCGCTGTATAACACGTTGTCGAAGGCTGCTATTTGCTCGGTGGTTTACACGATGTCAAATCAATCTGCTCTACTGTTGAAGTGGGGGCATTAAAAACTCTTAGGGCACGTCAGATTTTGGTTCGGTCCACTATGATCTGACTTGAGAAATCATGCGGGTCAGATCGAGAATTTTGGACCAGCAGATTGAGAAGATAAAAATCTATATGAAATTTGAGTCAGACTGAGTTGATGATTTTACAAGTTAATCTGATCCAAGCCGACCCAAATAAACTCGACCCAGCTAAAATTAGGCTAAAATGGATTCAGCATCCGGATTGGGTCAAAATTCGGGTTAGAATTTGGGTCGGGTTGGATTCTAAAGTTCGGATTGATAATTCAAGTCGAGTCGAGTTGGGTTTTAAGAAACTCAATCCGTCCGACCCGAGTTGCAACTGTAATTGTCAATATAAAGGAGTCACTCTCCATAAAATTATCTAGTGTATATAAATAAAGAGGTTTATACATACTCCAAAAATTAGTTAGGTACTTTAAGAGACTTAAACACTTCGTTTTAAAAAAAATATTCATATCTAAATTGTTAGAGCAATGTGTAGTTAAAGTGGGCTGAGTTTCCTACACTTGGACGGCCAATAAAATTTCACTCATCCAGTACCTGGTGCAGGAGGGTGAAGCATGGATTTAGTGGGCTTTTAAAACTACAAGATGAATTGCATGCGCAGTTAATTGTTTGTGAAATTTTACCACTAACGTGTTTTAGTGCATGAAACATGCAGCACGGACGTGTTTGCATACAACAGGCATGGTCAAGCTGTTGACCATATTTGAGTCATTTGATGCTGAGTTAATAAGAATTATAACTCGTTTAACAAACGGTGAATTTAAAGGACTGTTCAGACCTAATTCAACTTCGAATTAAGTTGTGTGTGCAATCATTCAACATTGTTTAATTGAATTGATTCAATTAATCCTCTTTAATTGAGATTGAATTTATAATTTAAAGTCCGTTGGTTGCGTTAAACCTCTTTAGGTTATTTAACTTCCACAATCAGGGCATTCGAGTTGTGTCATAGGTTTTGCTAAGCGATTGAGTTGACTGTCCTATCTGACCCAATTTGCATCATAACTTGATGCCTTTCAGCATTATTTTTCAACAAGAGACTTTACTCTAAAATTTTTTTTCAAATACTCTACGAAATGTAAAATAATACCATTTTCCATCATATTTGTCTTTGTCTATTATCTATAACCATTGTTATTAAAATCACTATACATGATTCATATGTCATGATAAAACGCATGATTTGTATTTGTTTAGAATCTTATGATTTATGTGAATGATAGACTTTTGAAGCTATTTAGAATTTGGAAGTATGAAACTTTCAGTTTTGATGATTTTCAACATTGGAGTTTTTGAGTTTGTAGTGACTGTTTTTTCTCTTTTTTTTCTTTTCTTCTTCTTTTCCTTCCCAACAAAGAGAAGAAGAGAAAGTGAGAAAAAAGAAAGGACAAAATGAGAGAGAACGAAAAAAAGGGAAGAAAGAAAGAAACAGAGAGAGGTAGAGAGGGAGAGAGACACCCCTTCCTCTCAAAACTCTTCTCCCACCTAGCCCTTCACTTGAGAAACTCCATTTCCTTCCTCCTCCATCTTCCTCCCCTCCATGCATGTGTGAATATTGAAAACCTTCCATCCCCAAATGTCCCGGATTCAAAGTTCAATTCCTCTTCTCTAAGGTAAATCCTTCTCCTACCTCAGTTTTTCCCTTGGGTATGTTCTTGAAACTTATTAAGGGAAGATTTTGACTAAGCCAAAGAGGGTTTGACACCATAAGATGAAGTTGGAGTTTGGCATGAAATTGTTGACTTGGAATGGTGATGGGAAATTTGGAGATGTTTAGGAAAAAGCATGAAATTCCCTCCAGATAGGTGTATTAGGGGTTGGGTTCTAAAATGATTGGGGGCTCAATTTCTAATTTGGATTGTTAACCATGAGATTTGAAAATGGGGAATGTAGGGAGTATTCCATGGATTTGCTTTCTCAAATTGGGGCTTGACCTTGATTAGGGGTCATGAAATTGGGGAAATGGACTTCCATTCCAATTGTAAAGTTTGAGATTTATACTTGAGTATTTGAGTGTGTAAAGCCCTAAGAGTGTTGCTTTGTTAAACATCTCACCCTCCTGGCTCAGATATTCGCCAACCCAAAAAAGATTCGAAGGTGTCTTAGGTCCCCTAGGTGAGGAGAACTTCACCCCAAATTGGTTTGATTCCGTAAAGACATGTTTTGTGTTGAACCTCGTTTATAAATGAATGTATGTGGCTGTTAATGAATGATGCCAACTGATGTGGTTTGAATTGTGAGGATGATAGTGTAAAGTCAAGTTGTCGAAACGGGGCTTAGCTCAAATAAGATGGAACATTTGTGAGAGACTAAACTGATAAGAGAAAAGTCAAGTTGAGAACAATTGCCCCAAGATGGAAATTTGATTTACCCTTAGATTGATGTTGAATGTGCTGAATAGGCTATGTTTGGATGTAATGAACCAACATAGGGTGGTATTATGTGTTTAACTATGAAGTGTATCTGATTAATGATGTGATAATGTGCCCTTGTGTGAGAATTGATAAATATTGTAATTATGTTTATGTAATTGAATTAATAGGATGAATGAGAAATGCTCTCTGTCTTACTTAGCATGATATGTGAGGGCATGGTGAACTTTGAATATTCATGTATATGTTTAAGCATGACTGAATGGGGTATTGACATGATTTGCATGGGCATGAGGGGTAGGTGGGACTAGAGGGCGTGTGAGTCTGAGTGTCTGTGTGAACCCCGTGGATGAGATCATGTGACACCCACATAAACTCAGAAGTGGTTATGTGTTAATGAAATCCTAGTAGTGGCCATGTGGGTTATGCTGTATATGAGTGTGCAGACTAAGTCGCACTAAGTACGCAGACTAAGTCGTATTGGACACGCAGTATAACTAGTGTCAAGTTGTGATTGGGTACGCAAACTAAGTCGTACCGGGTGCGCAAACTAACTCGCACAAAGCACGCATACTAAGTCATGTCAAACCTGCAGGTTTGTATGGGTTGTGTAACACCAAGAAGAGAGATGAGACCATGGTCCGGTTGAGTGGGTACTCGGTGGTTGATTGGTAAGTGATGCATTGCATGACATGCATTTCATTTGAGCATCACGTATGAGTCATTGTATATAAAGGTGAACATAATGTGAATACGTATAAGATGTGAACATGATTATGTGAATTGATATGTGAACATG
Organism: Chimonanthus salicifolius; assembly: GCA_013350335.1. Classification (NCBI taxonomy): domain Eukaryota; kingdom Viridiplantae; phylum Streptophyta; class Magnoliopsida; order Laurales; family Calycanthaceae; genus Chimonanthus; species Chimonanthus salicifolius. Next base: position 16,089,979 of record CM023534.1, on the reverse strand, counting down.
ATTATGTGAATTTGATATGATTATGAGTATGGTGTATGTGAGAGTTGCATGCTCGATACTCTTCACTGGGCTTTGTATGTTCACCCCTTACAGTTTCAAGAACCAACTTGGAGGGACAATCATAGAAGATGACCACTTGAGAAGATCCAATTATACTATTGTCTTTTGTTTATGTATTGGCATGTTTAACCAAAAAGATTTGTAACTAAAGCCATGTTAAGACTAAGTTGTATTTTGATGAACTGTCCATGGACTGTACTTAAAAGATGGACTAGACTTTATGACCCTTAAAGCTTGAGATTTTGAGTAGTGGTAGTTTGATTGGGTAAGTAGAGTAGAAATGAAAAATGATTTGAGATTGTGACGTTGAATATGTATAATTGTGAAGTAAATTTTTTGAGAGGACAGGAGTTCCCATTGTAGTAAGGGGATTGATGTATATGATGTATGAATGGATACAAGTCACGTTATGTATTTTACAGTATGTAGAAAAAATTCAAATGTCCAATTAGTCATTCGGGGCATGTGCATGCTTCTCTACACACACATGCCGGGTTCAAGACCTTACTATGTAGTCTGTACATATCCTCGAGAGAGTGACTATTCATTAGAATTACCAGGGATTAAACTCAAGACTTCAATCCTGAAGACTTGTGTCTCAACCACTAGGCCAACCCCTTGGGGTTAGTGGTGTCTTACTTTTAGAAGTTAGAATTTTGAAATTTGAACCCCAATAAATAGTTATATATTTTTGTTCCTTCATTTTGCAATATATATATGAAATGTTCATTTAGAATTAAAATAAAATTGAAGAATTACTCATTATTACTCTTTGTTATTTTATATATTATTATATATATTTATGTATTTTCAATATAAACACTTATGAATCTTATACATCTACAATTTACAATTAAAATTTGCAATTCATAACATAAAATAATTTGGTTTTTATGACATTCTCCGTACCTATCTATCTACATGGCAATAAAAAACATCCTGAAAACAACCTCACTAATGGATCCAATGGGCTTAAAAAAAAAAGACAATTGAAGAGCAAATTCACAGTCATTTCCTTCATTTGCAGAGCACAAGAAACAGGTGATTGATGATGAGAGTTTGTCCATTAAAATGTCTTACGAAGTCTGGCCAAAGATGATGATATAGATTCTGTGATAACACAGCAATACCTTCAGGTTAAAATTCGATTTAAACTCGATATTATCTAATACAACTGAGTCCTACTGTGAATCAGATGATTCCTATTATTTTGATCTGATTTTAACTAGAATTCTCTGTCGATACGATTCAAATTTGGTCCTTTCTGATTTCAAGACCGAGTCTCGGCTGATTCCTGTTATTTTGACTCGATTTCAATTAGAATTTTCTACCGAGTCCCTCCTGAGTTCAAGACCGAATCCGATTTTGAAAACCCTACTTGAGGCAATATGGTTGAAAAGTCATTGAAACTTAGACTTGATAAAATGGAAAAAAAAAAAAACACTAAATTGAAGATCTCTAAAATGCATTAATTGCATAAAGTACTCAAACTTGGATACAATTGATGATCAAATATTTTCCCCTGGGTCTAAAAAATAAAATAAAAACAAATAAATAAATAAATAATTGATGATCAAATATAAATAGTTGAAAGAGGTATTGCTGGGGATTTGGGGTTGATAGTGTTTAAGTGGAGATCCATGAAAGGCATATGCCATCTCAACTCTAATGTGGGGAATGTCTTGACTTAGACTTCTTTCAGAGTAAAATTACATATTTTTTTTACATAAATTTTAATTTTTTAATATAAAACTGTAAAGAAATTAAAAATGAGTTAGAAAATAAAAGGGCTTTAACTGGATGAGCTCGAGCTTTATGTATTTTAATTGAACAAGTTCGGGCTTGACTTTTAAAGCCAGTTTAATCATGCATATCTTGCGAGTTTGCCATTAAACAGCCCTCCCTCTTCCAGGAATCTGTAGAGACAAATATTTCCAATAATATAATTGATTTAAAATTTTCAATGTTATAATTATAATTAAGTTAAGATTAAATCTATTATCATTATTATTTAAAATATTTATCATCATTTATTTTAATCAAAATCTAAATGATATATATAAATTCACCATTATTATTATTATTAGAGGGTTTATTTCTAATATCCCCAAGTGGGTCAGTGTCAATCTTGGTCGATTATCAAATAACAACTAAAAAAACATTGTTGACTGTTAGCAGTTTGCTCAAATCTCATAAAAGTTAAAAACAAATAATTAATTGTGAGCGGTTTGTTCAATTTTTATGAAAACGTAAACAAGTTATGTAATATCCTGCCTCAGATTAGGCGAGTTTTAGCTCGTTAATCATGTTTAACCGGTTGATCTTGAGGTTTTTGGTTAGGGCTTCGAGGAAAGCCCAAGTTTGGCCCGATCTGAGCCCGAAAACTCAGTGATTCAGCTAGTCGAGCTGGAGGGGCATTTTGGTAATTTACCACTTCTTGTGTATATTTTTATAAATTGTGTGATTTTGTGAATATTATTGGTGAATAATGTTTTCCTTAATTAAGGATTTGCATTTCTGATTTTAAAATAAAATTATTTTCAGAAAATAATATTTAAATATCGCCCGAAAGGGGGTATTAATTATTTTAAAGGGTTTTGAAAATGAAATAAATTTTGAAATTAGTATTTTATGGTAGACCATTTTAAGAATGGTCTAGTTATTTCATTTCACTTTAAAATAAGATTTACAAATTAGTTATTTTTACATTTGTTTAATTAAGTAATTATGGGTAAAATATGAATTTTATTTAAATAAATGGTTTTTAATAAGATTTAAAATCTGAAATTTTTATGGTGATTAAGATTTTTAAAACCCAACTTATCTATAAGGTTGGATTAAATTTTTGAGATTTTTAAATTATTGTTTTAGTTAAAAATCAGGTTTTTAATAAAACTAGGGGCTTTTTGTAAAAATGGAAATATAGGAGGGCTGATCTGCAAAAAAAAAAAAAAAAATCTGTATCAGCGACGTGCGGACGTGCAGTGTCTCTGCTCGACCCGATTTTCCGGCATCGTCCCATCCCATCGTCGCTGCCGGTGATGATGATTTTTCCCCGTCCCGTCCCATCTTCACTGCCGGCGATAATTACATTTCCCCGTCCCGTCCCATCGTCGCTGCATACGCAGCGGGATTCCGGCCGAGTCGCTTCATGCGCAGCCGGATTTTCCGGCCGAAAAACCCTATATAAACCGGCCTCCTTCGATCGGTTTTAACTCCCACAGAACCTTCTTCTCTTCTCCCTTCTCTCTGTCTCTGTTCTCCAAAAGAAAACCCAGCCAAAACCCGGCCGACTCTCTGTTCTTCCCTCTTTTTTTTTCAGACAATAACTTAGAGGGAAATTTCAAAAGAAAATCCGGATTTCAGCCCAGAAACTCAATCAAAGGTAACCACTGCATTCCCCTTTCAATTTCGATCGGTTTTGAATAAAAAATTTTTGGATTTGGTTCTGTTTTCATTGAGAAAAACGATTTCAAAATTTAAGGAAAATTTTAGGGTTCCTCGTATCAGTGAGCTTCCGGTGTTAATATCGGATGGCTCACTGAGTTTCAAAGCTCCAAACCTCTCCCTATGGAAAGAGGACTCCCGAAGGAATCCATCGGACCGGTCAGATATAAAAACCGAGTCCCGAAAATCCCCCATTTTCCATTTTCGGTTTTACTGTTCACCGGCCGTTCACTGTCTGTTGCAGACAGTGAACGGGGAAGAAGAAGAGGATGAAGAAAGAGAAAAAAAAAATGGAAAAAAAAAAAAATATTTTTGATATTGCTGTGCTTTTAAAAGGTTGGTTCCCATTGGGGGAAAAAAAAAATATAGTAATAAAATAATAAAATAAATGAATAAATGATTAAATAATTAAATATTATTATTTTATTCCAAAAAAAAAAAAAAATTATTTTTATTTGAGAATATGGTTGCTTATGATTTCAAATGGTGGTTCCCACCGAAGGAAAAAAAAAAAGAATAAATAATTAAATATTTAAATATTATTATTTTATTCCAAAAAAAAAAAAATTATTATTTCGTTAGATTATGTGATGTGATGGTTTATACCCCCCTTGTTAAATAAAACTGTACTAACCCCTTTCTCTTATTATTTATAGTGTAAATATTATTATATCCGCTTTCAGTCCGACATTAGTCGGGAACTGAGTGATTCACTTTCAGGCCGGCACTATAGTCGGGCACTGGGTGACCTCGAGGCCTACTCAAAATGTCAGCTCTGGTCCTATCCAGAAGACAGCCGAGAAGTGACCCGAGGATCTAGACCTCACTCAATACGTTAATCTGGTCAATGCCCAGAAGACAATATGAGTTTGGACTGAGCCCCTTTTTTTTATTATATTATTATCTTGTGGATGATTTAAAAAGGCTAGAAACCAAGTAGGAGACTCATTTCCATGAACCCTGGATATTTTGTGGGAAAACGTGTGATTTTCAAATACTACGTATATGTACGTATCTGATATGTATATTGATTGTGCACTTGTATGTTGTTTGACAGAGACCGCGAAACCACACGATCACGGTGAGGGAACTTAACTCTGCAGATTTTGTAAACAGGTATTATTTTGAGCAATGAGTGGTTTCGGTTTTGATGAACCCACTCATGTGCCTATACATGATGCACTATGGTAAGAGTGCTGTGATGATTTGATATTACGGTGTTGACCGTATGTGTATGTAAGACTGCTTCCACGTACCTGGGCTATTGAACCAATATCGGCCATATGAGAGATGGTTTATGTCTACTGGACCATGGGCGGACCATGCTGTCGTCAGTTGCTGACTTGAGGGTGTCAGTATCGGCTAAGTTTAAGAGCCGGAGATGTACTTGCAATGATGTATTTTGACCGTGTCGGGACTTAATACTGGTCTCAGTGTAGTCGGCAGGCGTTACGGTGGATAATGGCAGTGATTGATAGTTGATGATGTTATTATCTGATTTAAGATTATGCTTACTGTCATCAAGCATGTGATATTGAACTGTTGTTAACCTGTTTTACTATTTGCTGAATGTGCATTGTTAATTATCCTTCACTGGGCTAGTTAGCTCACACCACTCACCTTTCAGGCGATGAACCCGGGGAGGAGGACCCTCTCTTTCAGGCTTAGGGCGTTTGAGATAAAGCAGTGTTTTGGGATTCCCCCGGAGAGGAATGCCCTGATCTTTCTGTTGGTTCTAGGAACCGTTGTTTTTGTATTAAGTACCGGATGTGGTACTTAATTTATGTTTAAATGTTATAATCGGCTATGTTGCCATTTGAGACAATGTTATGATTGATTAATCAATGTTGGTATCTGTTTGATCATATTATGAGTGGATGTTATTCTTGTGTTGTTTTTGCTTTGTCTTTGGGGCAGGCATATGGTACATGTTTGAGTCCACTTAACGGGCTGATGTGTAACCGCTGGGCCTAACTGTTGATCCGGCCCAGTAAGAGTGCTTGTGGTTTAGTTTACTTACCTTTAAAAAAAAAAAAAAAATCAGTCGCGTTCCGGGCCCACCGGTCCGGTCGGGGCGTGACAGCTTGGTATCAGAGCGTAGGCTCAACTCTAGGACTGTGATGGGTTACTACCTAGTTAGACTTGTTTTTGCCTTAGTGCTGCTATTGTTTTGACATTTTCTTGTTTGGTGATACAGATATGTCGGGCAACACAGAGTATTTTCAGGGGACACCTAGCGACTCTATTGTCATAGATTCGGGAGACGACTCCGGTGCGCCAAGTCTCGATGAGGTTGCACCAGGAGAGGAGATAATAGTGGCATCCCCAGAGTACCACGTGGGTGCTGAACCTGTGGAGGAAGAGGGAGATATCCCAATTCCAGAGGAGTCGATGGGGGAGAACGGTTCACCCGAGTATGTTCCGGCTACTCCGCCATTGGACGAGTACCAAGATGAAATGTGTGAGCTCTGCAATCAGGCAGGGCACAACTTCCTCTATTGCCCCTATCCACCCAATGTCATTTGCCCTGTTTGCGACCTCCGCGGACATGGGAGTGCCAGAACCAATTGTCCTTATGTAGGAGGACCGGGGATCATACCCTGTTTAACTTGTGGGGTGTACGGGCACAAGTCTGAGACCTGCCCGGACAACTTTTATTACTTTGGTGGTGAGAAAGGATCTTCTTCAGGGAATTAGATCAGTGTTTGTTAGGGGGGGGCATCGGAGTGTTTGTTTGTGAGGGTTAAGTTTTGTTCTTTTGAAGGGTTCTCATACCCTACTAACCCTTGTACTTGTATTTGAAATTTCAAATGAATTCTAATGAGATTGTTGCAACTTGTGTCTTCTACTTTGATAAAAATCTTAAAATTGATTAATGATATTTACAAGTGTAAATAATAGATGTCAGGACCCAACGCAAACCGAGCCAACTTTCGTGGGAGGAGGACTAGTCTTCCACCCCGTGACCTACCCAACGAGGCGGTAAGAGCGGCAGTAGAAGCATTTCAACAGATAGCTGAACATATGCGACGTCCGCCAGTCCAAACACCAGAGGAGAGAGCCACCTCGGCTCTGAAAGAGTTCAAACGTCTGAACCCGACTAGCTTCTCGGGAACAGAGGACCCCAGCGATGCGAGGAACTGGCTAACCCAGATTAGCCGCATCCTCAATACCCTAGCGATCGCCGACGACTTACGTGTGACCTTGGCGACCTATCAGCTCGAAGGGAACGCCTACGAATGGTGGGAGGCGAAGAGCTTGGTTCGTAATCACGAGCCAATGACTTGGGAGGAGTTTTCTGCAGCCTTTCTGGCCCGTTACTTTCCAAAGACGGTGAAGGAGGCGAGGAAGAGAGAGTTCCTCAACATTCAGCAGGGTTCAGATACAGTGGCACAGTATGCCATGCGCTACATCGACCTGATGCAGTTTGTGCCGTGGATCGCCGCCAATGAGGAGGAAAAGATCCAGCATTTCGAGAACGGACTCAGACCCTTCCTGCAGCGGCAAGTGGCCGGCCTAGTGTTTAACACTTTGGAGGAGATCATCGATCGAGCTTCAAAGGTGGAAGCGGTTGACTCCATCAACCGGAGCACTGACAACTCTCAGAAACCTTCTTCTAACAAGAAGGCAAGGTTCAATCAGCAGAAGAAGCCTTTCTTCAGGAAGAGCCAACCTAGTGTGGGCCAGTCCAGTCGGTTTGACTCTCGGCCAATTGTGTGCTACACTTGTAATCAGCCTGGGCACACTTCCAATTTCTGCCAATCCAAAGGAGAGAGGGCTTGCTTTCACTGCAAGCAGACTGGGCACCTGTTCAAGGATTGTCCTTTTTCTGGTAAAGCGGCACCTTCGCAAGGCGCCTGAGTTTCCTACTCTGTGGCGCAACCGTCTGTCGGCAGAGGTTCTCAGCAGGCTTCCAGAGAATCAGCGACACTGAGGAACGGACCACCTCGGAACGATCAGGGGAGAGGACGAGGGCGTCCTCAAGGGAGAGTCTACTCTTTAGGGACTCAGAAGGAGGAACCGATGGAGAACACGGTGATGGAAGGTACCCTTAATCTTTTCAGTCTTTTGGCTCGAGTGTTGTTTGATACCGGTGCTTCGCATTCCTTTATCTCTAGAACTTGTTGTGTTAGATTGGGTTTGAAACCGGTAGAAGTAGTTAACCCGCTAATGGTAGTTTCACCTTTGGGTAAGAAAGCTTTGGCAAACCAAGAGTGTAGATCTTGTGTTTTGAAGATTAGTGGAGTGGAGTTGTCCTATGATTTTCTGGTTCTGGAAATGACGGACTTTGACATCATCCTTGGTGTGGATTGGTTGTCTGTTTTTGGAGTCTTGATAGACTGCTCTCAGAGGAGAATTCATGGGGTCTCCTCAACCGGTGAGAGGTTTATGGAGAAGTTGGTACCCTATGAGAGGATGAGAGTCACTTTCTCTGGCCTTAGGGCGTATTCCGGTAGTGTGGTGGCAAGCATGGGTTGGGAAGATGTAGGTGGTGTAGGGTCTGTTGCTCATCGGGTGGTGTGTGAGTTTATGGATGTTTTTCCTGACCAGTTGGCTGGGCTACCTCCACGCCGAGAGATAGAGTTTGTTATAGACCTACAGCCAGGAACATCTCCAATTTCCATGGCACCTTATCGGATGGCGCCGGCAGAGCAGAGAGAGCTAGCTACGCAGGTAGAGGAGCTTCTTAGTCTTGGTTTTATCCGTCAGAGCAACTCGCCGTGGGGTGCACCTGCTCTCTTTGTGAAAAAGAAGGATGGATCGATGAGGATGTGTATAGATTACCGGCGGCTTAACCAGGTAACTATTAAGAACAAGTATCCGTTGCCTAGAATAGACGACCTCTTTGATCTTTTGAGGGGATCGAAGTGTTTTTCGAAAATCGATTTGAGGTCAGGTTACCATCAGTTGCGGATTCGAGAGAAGGACATTCCAAAGACTGCTTTTCGGACGCAGTATGGCTTGTATGAGTTTGTTGTGATGCCTTTCGGTTTGACGAACGCGCCAGCCATGTTCATGGACTTGATGAATCGCGTGTTTCGACCGTATCTGCGAGAGTTCGTGATAGTCTTCATCGACGATATCTTGATCTTTTCGTCATCAGAAGAGGAGCATGAGCGTCATCTGCGGATTGTTCTTCAGACTCTTCGGGAGCATCAGCTGTTCGCTAAGCTGAGCAAGTGTGAGTTTTGGTTGACTCAAGTGCAATTTCTGGGACATGTGGTGTCTCCAGGAGGAATCTCGGTAGATCCAACAAAGGTAGAGACCGTGAAGACTTGGGAGAGTCCCAAGAGCGTGTTCGAGATCCGGAGCTTTCTGGGATTAGCAGGATATTACCGAAAGTTTATCCCGCACTTCTCTCAGATCGCAGTACCGATGACTCGGCTGACGAGGAAGAACGTCAAGTTCGAGTGGAGCGAAGCTTGTGAGAAAGCATTCCAGGAGCTGAAGGAGAAGCTGACGACGTCTCCAGTGTTGGTGATACCCGAGCAAGGACGAGGTTACGATGTTTATTGCGACGCGTCCAAGTTTGGTTTGGGTTGTGTACTAATGCAAGAGGGGAAGGTAGTAGCTTATGGTTCCAGGCAATTGAAGGGACATGAGCAGAACTACCCGACTCATGATTTGGAGTTGGCAGCCGTTGTATTCTCGTTGAAATTGTGGAGACATTACTTATATGGTGAGAAGTTCAATGTGTTTTCTGATCACCATAGTCTCAAGTATATCTTCACTCAGAAAGACTTGAATATGTGGCAGCGTAGGTGGATGAAGTACTTGGGAGATTATGACTTCAGTCTCTCCTATCACCCGGGGAAAGCCAACGTGGTGGCCGATGCCTTGAGCCGGAAGTCTCACAACGACGTGGCGAGGATGGCATCCTTGCAATGGAAGATGCTCGAAGTTCTGTCCGAGTACGATCTGGAGCTGATCGAAGGGAGCGGGTCAGCAAGAATCCATAGTTTGGTTCTGCAACCTGAGGTAGTTGGATTGGTATTGGAAGGACAACAGAGCGACCCAGAAGCGAAGGAGTTGGCAACTCAGCTTTCAGGAGGAGCAACTTTAGAGGATTGGAAGATCAAAGCGGACGGAAGTCTTACTTTCAAGGATAGACTGTTTGTACCAAAGTCGGACGAGTGCAGGAGAAAGGTGCTTGATCACTTTCATCGATCTCGCTTTGCGGTGCATCCCGGTAGTACGAAGATGTATCGTGACTTGCGGCGACTTTTCTAGTGGAAAGGCATGAAGCGCGAGGTAGCAGATTTTGTATCCAAGTGCCTAACTTGTCAACAAGTGAAGGCGCAACATCAACGACCTGGTGGAAAGATGCAACCTTTGGAAGTGGCTGAATGGAAGTGAGAGCATATCACGATTGATTTTGTAACTGGTTTTCCTAAGTCTCCTAAGAAGAACGACGCTATTTGGGTAATAGTCGATCGATTGACGAAGTCAGCTCACTTTCTACCGATTAAGAAGACGGATTCTTTGGGTACTCTAAGCAGACTGTACTTGAAGGAGATAGTCAGATTGCATGGAGTACCTGTATCCATTGTATCTGATAGAGACCCGAGGTTCGTGTCAAGGTTTTGGCAAGGATTGCAAGAGGAGTTGGGGACTAAGCTGTGCTTCAGCACTGCTTTTCACCCTCATACGGACGGTCAGTCAGAGAGAACCATTCAAACTTTAGAGGATATGCTAAGGGCTTGTGTGATGGATGTGCGGGGAAGTTGGGAAGATCACTTGCCTTTGATCGAGTTCGTCTACAACAACAGTTATCACTCCAGTGTGCAGATGGCACCCTACGAGGCTCTGTATGGCAGACCTTGCAGGTCACCTCTTTGTTGGACAGAGGTAGGAGACAAAGCGCTACTAGGACCTGATCTAGTGCGTGAGACGTCAGAGCAAGTTGAAGTGATCAGACAACGTCTCAAGACAGCCCAGAGCAGACAAAAGAGTTATGCTGACAAAAGGCGACGACCTTTGGAGTTTGCAGTTGGCGACCGAGTTTTCTTACGTGTGGCACCACGTCATGGAGTGCAGCGGTTCGGGCGCAAGGGAAAACTATCACCTCGATATGTTGGACCCTTTGAGATCTTGAAGAGGATAGGTGAAGTGGCCTATCAGTTGGATCTTATTCAGGCTTTGGAGAGAGTGCACAGTACATTCCACGTGTCTATGCTAAGGAAGTACGAGCCTGACCCGTCACATGTGATCAGTTTTGAGGAGATTGAAGTGTCAGAGGACTTAACTTTTGAAGAAGCACCAGTCAAGATTCTAGAGCGTCGGACTCAAGAGCTCAGGAGGAAGTCTATACATTTAGTGCGAGTGATGTGGCAACATCGCGACGTGCAACATGAGACGTGGGAACCTGAATCGACGATGCAGAAGCTGTACCCTGGCTTGTTCACAGGTCAAGAAGGTATTGTTTGTTTTAAATTTCGGGACGAAATTTTCTTTTAGGGGGGTAAGATGTAATACCCTGCCCCAGATTAGGCGAGTTTTAGCTCGTTAATCATGTTTAACCGGTTGATCTTGAGGTTTTTGGTTAGGGCTTCGAGGAAAGCCCAAGTTTGGCTCGATCTGAGCCCGAAAACTCAGTGATTCAACTAGTCGAGCTGGAGGGGCATTTTGGTAATTTACCACTTCTTGTGTATATTTTTATAAATTGTGTGATTTTGTGAATATTATTGGTGAATAATGTTTTCCTTAATTAAGGATTTGCATTTCTAATTTTAAAATAAAATTATTTTCAGAAAATAATATTTAAATATCGCCCGAAAGGGGGTATTAATTATTTTAAAGGGTTTTGAAAATGAAATAAATTTTGAAATTAGTATTTTATGGTAGACCATTTTAAGAATGGTCTAGTTATTTCATTTCACTTTAAAATAAGATTTACAAATTAGTTATTTTTACATTTGTTTAATTAAGTAATTATGGGTAAAATATGAATTTTATTTAAATAAATGGTTTTTAATAAGATTTAAAATCTGAAATTTTTATGGTGATTAAGATTTTTAAAACCCAACTTATCTATAAGGTTGGATTAAATTTTTGAGATTTTTAAATTATTGTTTTAGTTAAAAATCAGGTTTTTAATAAAACTAGGGGCTTTTTGTAAAAATGGAAATATAGGAGGGCTGATCTGCCAAAAAAAAAAAAAAAATCTGTATCAGCGACGTGCGGACGTGCAGTATCTCTGCTCGACCCGATTTTCCGGCATCGTCCCATCCCATCGTCGCTGCCGGTGATGATGATTTTTCCCCGTCCCGTCCCATCTTCACTGCCGGCGATAATTACATTTCCCCGTCCCGTCCCATCGTCGCTGCATACGCAGCGGGATTCCGGCCGAGTCGCTCCATGCGCAGCCGGATTTTCCGGCCGAAAAACCCTATATAAACCGGCCTCCTTCAATCGGTTTTAACTCCCACAGAACCTTCTTCTCTTCTCCCTTCTCTCTGTCTCTGTTCTCCAAAAGAAAACCCAGCCAAAACCCGGCCGACTCTCTGTTCTTCCCTCTTTTTTTTTCAGACAATAACTTAGAGGGAAATTTCAAAAGAAAATCCGGATTTCAGCCCAGAAACTCAATCAAAGGTAACCACTGCATTCCCCTTTCAATTTCGATCGGTTTTAAATAAAAAATTTTTGGATTTGGTTCTGTTTTCATTGAGAAAAACGATTTCAAAATTTAAGGAAAATTTTAGGGTTCCTCGTATCAGTGAGCTTCCGGTGTTAATATCGGATGGCTCAGTGAGTTTCAAAGCTCCAAACCTCTCCCTATGGAAAGAGGACTCCCGGAGGAATCCATCGGACCGGTCAGATATAAAAACCGAGTCCCGAAAATCCCCCATTTTCCATTTTCGATTTTACTGTTCACCGGCCGTTCACTGTCTGTTGCAGACAGTGAACGGGGAAGAAGAAGAGGAAGAAGAAAGAGAAAAAAAAAATGGAAAAAAAAAAAAAAATTTTGATATTGCTGTGCTTTTAAAAGGTTGGTTCCCATTGGAGAAAAAAAAAATATAGTAATAAAATAATAAAATAAATGAATAAATGATTAAATAATTAAATATTATTATTTTATTCCAAAAAAAAAAAAAATTTATTTTTATTTGAGAGTATGGTTGCTTATGATTTCAAATGGTGGTTCCCACCGAAGGAAAAAAAAAGAATAAATAATTAAATATTTAAATATTATTATTTTATTAAAAAAAAAAAATTATTATTTCGTTAGATTATGTGATGTGATGGTTTATACCCCCCTTGTTAAATAAAACTGTACTAACCCCTTTCTCTTATTATTTATAGTGTAAATATTATTATATCCGCTTTCAGTCCGACATTAGTCGGGAACTGAGTGATTCACTTTCAGGCCGGCACTATAGTCGGGCACTGGGTGACCTCGAGGCCTACTCAAAATGTCAGCTCTGGTCCTATCCAGAAGACAGCCGAGAAGTGACCCGAGGATCTAGACCTCACTCAATACGTTAATCTGGTCAATGCCCAGAAGACAATATGAGTTTGGACTGAGCCCCTTTTTTTTATTATATTATTATCTTGTGGATGATTTAAAAAGGCTAGAAACCAAGTAGGAGACTCATTTCCATGAACCCTGGATATTTTGTGGGAAAACGTGTGATTTTCAAATACTACGTATATGTACGTATCTGATATGTATATTGATTGTGCACTTGTATGTTGTTTGACAGAGACCGCGAAACCACACGATCACGGTGAGGGAACTTAACTCTGCAGATTTTGTAAACAGGTGTTATTTTGAGCAATGAGTGGTTTCGGTTTTGATGAACTCACTCATGTGCCTATACATGATGCACTATGGTAAGAGTGCTGTGATGATTTGATATTACGGTGTTGACCGTATGTGTATGTAAGACTGCTTCCACGTACCTGGGCTATTGAACCAATATCGGCCATATGAGAGATGGTTTATGTCTACTGGACCATGGGCGGACCATGCTGTCATCAGTTGCTGACTTGAGGGTGTCAGTATCGGCTAAGTTTAAGAGCCGGAGATGTACTTGCAAGGATGTATTTTGACCGTGTCGGGACTTAATACTGGTCTCAGTGTAGTCGGCAGGCGTTACGGTGGATAATGGCAGTGATTGATAGTTGATGATGTTATTATCTGATTTAAGATTATGCTTACTGTCATCAAGCATGTGATATTGAACTGTTGTTAACCTGTTTTACTATTTGCTGAATGTGCATTGTTAATTATCCTTCACTGGGCTAGTTAACTCACACCACTCACCTTTCAGGCGATGAACCCGGGGAGGAGGACCCTCTCTTTCAGGCTTAGGGCGTTTGAGATAAAGCAGTGTTTTGGGATTCCCCCGGAGAGGAATGCCCTGATCTTTCTGTTGGTTCTAGGAACCGTTGTTTTTGTATTAAGTACCGGATGTGGTACTTAATTTATGTTTAAATGTTATAATCGGCTATGTTGCCATTTGAGACAATGTTATGATTGATTAATCAATGTTGGTATCTGTTTGATCATATTATGAGTGGATGTTATTCTTGTGTTGTTTTTGCTTTGTCTTTGGGGCAGGCATATGGTACATGTTTGAGTCCACTTAACGGGCTGATATGTAACCGCTGGGCTTAACTGTTGATCCGGCCCAGTAAAAGTGCTTGTGGTTTAGTTTACTTACCTTTAAAAAAAAAAAAAAATCAGTCGCATTCCGGGCCCACCGGTCGGGTCGGGGCGTGACAAGTTACTAATTATTAGTAATTTGTGTATTTTTATATGAATATCTAAACAAACTCTCTGAAGGTATCCCTGTAGTGCTTACACTGAGAAAGTAGAAACACACAAGATTGTTCAATAAATCATTTGGACTGAGGCCATGTGCAGGCCCAATTTATTGGATGACTGCTTCCAACAAATTTGTTGTTTAATAAATCTCGGCTATATCGTCCCATAGCCCGTTGAGATTGGCCGATTCACATTCATATAGTTGAGATTTGTTGAAAAAATTAAAAGAGATACATATTAGACAAGATCGACTGATATCTTGGTATCAACGATTTTTTGATCCCTGCTTCCATGTGATGGGGTTTTAGATTTTGTTTTGCCTCCTCTCTTGCTCATACATTGGAGGATCAAAACTTTTTTGGGCTTAGGCCCAGTAATCTGTGGGCCTATGGCCTTAAAAGCCTGGTTTTAGGCGTCAATATTTTGTTTTTCACTTAAAGAAATAACGACCACCAAGTCCTCCATCCGCCTCTGCACTTTTGCAGTACACGATGGACAACTTCCCGCCAAATTCATCCGTTGGGAACCCCTATAAAGGTTAACGTCTCCTTACCGTTTCCCCATTTCTTATGCTTCTCTCCTTTTGAAATTAGGGTTTTTTTAGGGTTTTATTCCCATATCTGGTCTCTTCTTTTTCTATTTGGTCTGACGGTCCCATTCCAATGGCCCCATCTCGTCGCCTCAGCAACGGTCGATCTCCCATCGTCAATCCACAGCGCCAGATCACCTCTTTCTTCACCCCAGGCAGCAAAAACACTAAACCTAACAGTACTCCCAGCTCTAGCCCTAACCCTAACCCTAGCCCTTCAACCCTAAAGTCCAAACAGAACAAGCCCCTTCTCATTGTTGGCTCTTCGCCTCCCTCCGAATCCACGCCATCACCATCTTCTGGAAAGAAATTAGACCCAGAATCAGTTGTTGGGAAGAGAGTTAGGGTTTTCTGGCCCCTCGATAAAACCTGGTATGAAGGTTGTGTGAAATGCTTTGATAAGAAGTCCGGCAAGCATATGGTTCAGTATGATGACGCTGAGGAGGAGGTTTTGGATCTTGAGAAGGAGAAGGTTGAGTGGATGGAGGATGAAGTAAGAAGCTTCCGCCGGCTGCGGCGGCGTAGTAGTTCAGTTTGTGAAATTAGAGAGGTTGAGAAGGAAGATTTGGACGATGGAAGAAGCAGTGGAGTTGATGATATTGATGATGATTCAATGGATGAAGATTGGGGAAAGAAAAAAACAGGGAAGGAGGAGATGGCTGTTGGTGACGATGAAGATTCAGATGATGTGGAATTGGTGGAAGATAGGGCGGAGGAGGAAGAAGTGGGGAGTGCAAGGAGAGGGCGGATGGGGAGTTCGGGGTCTAGAAAGCGGAAAAAAATGGTGGAGGAAAAAATTGATTCTGGAAAGAAGAGCAGGGTTGTTGGAACTGAGGAAAGGTTTGGGCTTCAGGTTAATTCAAGCAAACCTGCCAAGCTTCTTACTAATGCAGAAAGTAAGCAGAACAATTAGATGCTTTCTTTGTCTTGAACAATCACAGGTTTTAAGATCCTGCTTCTTGTAGTTGTTGGATGTTATTGAAAAATGATATTCCATAGTGCTATGATTGGTCAATAGCACCGATTCATTAGCATTCAAATTCATATTTCTTATTGCATTGTAAAGAGTCATGAAACAAGGTGTTCTCCATTATCTTTCTCTGTAATATGCATGGAATTCATGACCCAAAGGAGTTGAAGTGATGGCCAGGAACCCGCTTCAGGAAGCGGGAATCCTGAGTTCGATTCCCGCTCCATCCCAAAGGGCCACTCCCGGTAGAGTTGCCCAGTGTGTGTGGGTAGGGAGGCTTGCACATGCCCTGAGGACTAGTCGGGTGCTCTAAGAGGCCTAGACACCTTGGTCATAAAAAAAAATATGCATGGAATTCATGAATCTTGATAGATTCATTTATTTAAATGATGTAATTTGATTTTCACTCGTGTATTAGCATCATAGTTGTGGGCTCGGTTTAAGTTAACAGTTGTATGGTACTATCCTTGGTGCCACTAATTCAATGATGGAAGAATTCATATTGAAGAGAAGGAATAAGGGGGAAAAGGTTCCAGTTACTTTATATGGATATTGAATTACTTTATGGCAGGGGGACCAGTGCCAAACACATTTGAGAGCATTTTAACAGGTGATGCTGCAGAGCGATTTGGTAGGCGCCAAATAGAGAAGTTTGGATTTCTAGGAGCGTAAGTGTTTTCAACAGTATTTCTTTCCTTATTTCTCTTTACATCCCTTTATCTGTGCATCTCTTGATATAAATTGTAATTTCAGTAACATACTATCCATTTTAGTTCCAAGTGAGTGAATATTACATATTTGATGGTTATGTTATGACTGTCTACATTTCAGTATTATTCTGGCCTACTCTAATTTATTCAACATCCAATCATCAATAATCTAAGCCTCCCTTTTCTCTCATCCATTGAGAATTCTGTGGCAAATATAATGAATAATGGGGAAATTTAAAAAACCTTTGACTCCTGAAAATTCCAAAGACCCTTGAGTTTCTTTTTTGAAATATTAAAAACGCTCCATGTTTCCTTGAAATTCTCAAACACTCCTTTGATTCATGGTCAATTGATAGCTGCCACATCATGCCCTTATCACTAACCTTACAATGGAAAATGGTAACAATACGCTCTTTTGAATGGACCTCATTAGTAGCTGCCCATAGCAGTCATGGATCCAATACCCAATGAGTGGCACCATAGAGGTTGCCATTGAGGCTGCCAACAAGATCCTTCGATGTGGAGATGGCCCCCCATTTGAGCCCTCCATTTGAAAAGAACTCATTTTGAATCGACATAGTTTTTCTTTTCTACACAAATTTAGTGATGTGGAGTAACTGAGGATTTTTCCCTCGTATAGTTATGCTTTGTAAAGAGTTATCTTATACTGACACAGGATGTTCTGCTGTGGTCATTGGCTCCATCAAAATAAAGAGTATGCTCCTGTTTGTCAATGTGCAGAGCATCAACAACAGCTCTACCAGATATTTCTGTCAATCTGATATAAGGCCATGGTGACAAAAACATCATGGTCGAGTCACATGGCTAGAAATGTCTCTTAAATTTGATTTTGAGCTAAACCTTTTTGAGAAAAAAGAGATTTTGATCTGTTGGCTAATCCATTATATACTTTTTATATTGGTGTGGTAATCGATCTTACCAATATAAGACTTTTCATTGTAGACGAGCATTTTCCACATGGTACATAAATCATTCTATACAAGAATGAGTGATTTCTAAAAACGACAATGGTTTTAGACAACCACAATTGTTATTACAGCCCTTTTCTAAAAGTCACTATAGAAATTCTTCGATGTTATGTTCCATAGTAAAGGCAGTAGAAGGGATGCTACTGCAGGTGGTGGAAATGAAGGAAGCTTCCTCTTGTGGAGGGTCACACTTGTAATTACAGCACTTTCGTCTTTATCATTAAAAAAAAGTCTTATGCGCTTCCAACCCCTTTTATATATTAAAATAAAATGACAACTTTGCCCCTAAATGTTAACATAGTAGAGGCTCTTTAGTTAGTCTTTGTTTATAGATTTATTATGAATTGACAACTTTGCCCCTGAATGTTTTGTAGGTGTGATCTTTTATTATGAAAGATGCCACTCGCTTATTATGAATCCTGTCCACTCATTTGAGAAAGATCATGTTCCTCTGAGAGTTATGCTGATGCGCGTACCATATGAATTTCCATATTTAGCAAGTTTCTATATTTAGATTTAGGATTTCCACCTTTTCATGATTGTATTTTTTCTTTCATTTATTTGTTTAGTCCAATAGTTGGTTTTGTTTGGGGAAATTTAGTGATTTTACATGTAATTAGGGTTTTCTAATCATCATTGGGGGTAGTTTGGTATTCGTTTATTTGAGGGTATTTTGGTCTTTTTCATGTTTTTAAGTTATTATATATGTGATGTAACCCCTTCATACGGGATTGACACTTAATGATGAATGAAATTAAAGTTTTCTTCCGCTGCTTGTTTGACGAAAATAATTTGGGAGTGATTCCTTTGGCGTGAGGCCCTTTTGGCGTGAAGCCTACCGCGAGGCCACCATCTTTCCATCTTCGGGTATTCTTCTTCTTCTATCTCTTTCTCTTCCTCTCTCTTTTCCTTTTCTTCTCCTTGAATTGCTGTCCCAGGAACAACTCCAAAACTTGTCCTAAATCTGTGCCAGAAACAACCCAAAAAACTGTCCCAAAACAACCCCAAGACCAGTCCCAGTTCTGTCTTAACCCCTCCATACGGGATTGACACTTAATGATGAATGAAATTGAAGTTTTCTTCGGCTGCTTGTTTGACGAAAATAATTTGGGAGTGATTTCTTTGGCGTGAGGCCCTTTTGGCATGAAGCCTAGCACGAGGCTACCATCTTTCCATCTTCAGGTATTCTTCTTCTTCTATTTCTTTATCTCTCTTCCTCTCTCTTTTCCTTTTCTTCTCCTTGAATTGCTGTCTTAGGAACAACTCCAAAACTTGTCCTAAATCTGTTCCATAAACAACCCAAAAAACTGTCCCAAAACAACCCCAAAACCAGTCCCAGTTCTGTCCTAAACCTATCAGATCTACTACTACATTTAGATCTGTATCTTGGACCAGTACAACCCTCTTCTTAACTCTTTTACTGTTGTTCTACACCTTTTCTTTTGCCGTTATTAATTGATTAATTAATTTCAGTCGTATTAGATTTTAGGATGCATTATTTTTATTTAAATTTAGGCATTTAGGTCACCCTATTAGTTGTCCTGCATCATATGCTCTCCACTGAGTATTTCGATCATGATCAGTGGTTTGCATTCCATCCTTTCGTCCACAGAAGATGACCTTTTGTCATAGTTTGGCCCTATAGTTACTCAAACAAAGGGTATTTTTTGACAATTCCATAATTTGAATGTTGATAATGCCGGGTGCTATGTCTGTCCCTTGACCATGAATTAAATTGGTGATTGAGTATCTTAGAAAAACTTTGGTGTTTTTTAATATTAGCTCACGGTTTTCTAATTGTCAAAAAACTCATTTTCTTTTTAATTCCCCATTTATAATTAACAATTATAAAAATATTGTAATTGTATTCACTTTTCATGAAAGACAAGATTTTACTTTGCATTTCAAGAATGCATTACATATTTTGTTGTTTGCGGTTGTCATTCTGATGGTTATGTAAAAAAGTACAAAATAGAACTTAGAAAACTGACCCAGATAGATGGAAAAACGGCTAATTATGATGAATCATCAACTGGAATCCCATTTATCTGGGATCAGCTGATGATGAAGTTGCATTAGTGCAAGAATAGAAGATTTAACTGGTTATGGGTTCAAAAATAGTATAATCAATTTTCTCATTGTTATTATTTTAAAATGATGATGAGAATTTGAATTTAGTGAAAGTAGTTCCTTCCAAATTGCTACTTGAAATTTAATATATATTTAGCATTTTAGCTCTTCCATTCTCTGGTTAAGGTTTTGTCATTTTCAATTACAGGGGCCGCAGGGATGCTTGTAGGAGATTGCCTGGTGATGCAAATTATGATCCTAGAACACTCTATCTACCTCCCAGTTTCTTGAAGAGTTTGTCTGGTGGTCAGGTGGTAATTTATATTATATAGCCTTTCATATAAATTTAATGTTTACCAACTATTGGCCATAACTGGTATCACTGAACTATAGAGACAATGGTGGGAGTTCAAGTCAAAGCACATGGACAAGGTTCTGTTTTTCAAAGTAAGTATTTATTGGTGTCAAGAAGGCTGTTTCACCATCTACCTTCTGTTATCACAATAGGTTAACCTGTTATTTGATCTTGTTGGAGCAGATGGGGAAATTCTATGAATTGTTTGAAATGGATGCGCACATAGGAGCGAAGGAACTTGATTTGCAATACATGAAGGTGTTCTTTGGTTTGACCTTATTCATTTATTTTTCATAAATGTTGTTTATTTCAGCTGCATGCTGCCTAGATTATTTAGTTAACATCTTGAATCTTGATGATTTAGAAGTTGATGTGTTTTTGTTGGTTTGTGAACTTCAATCTTACTTCCTCACTTCTTCAATTTATCTTCTGGTTGCCATAATCAGCAATTATGCTCAAATATTCCTTCCCTTCTCTACTAATCTGTTCTCGTCAGATTGATGAATTGGAAGACTTAATTTGCATGTCAGACATGGATAACTTAATTATTTGCTGCTTAGCCCCCCACTCCCCCCCTTCCCTTCTATATGTATTTTTCTCATTCATTCATCTTAAATTCTTACTGTTTTTCCTAACCTTCTGCATTTGAGGGTTTGCTTATATAGCCTTATTTACAGGGTGAACAGCCTCATTGTGGATTTCCAGAGAAGAATTTTTCAATGAATGTAGATAAATTGGCAAAAAAGGTTAGCTTTCGCATGCTCCTTCTATTTAATTGTATGTTCTTGTGCCTCTTGTGGTGTTACTTTTATCATTTTATTTACTTGAATTCATGATACTTTTTACTTGCATTCATGATTCTTCCTTCTTTATTCTGTTCTCATGGGTCATATTGGACTTTGAGTAAATTATCGTACTGAAAGCTCCTTGACAGAGCAGGGCTATCGAGTACTTGTTGTAGAACAAACAGAGACACCTGACCAGCTTGAGCTTCGTCGCAAAGAGACAGGATCTAAAGATAAGGTGAATGTGAACTTTCTTGAGCTTTATGAATTAGAAAGATTTTTCAAAGGATACTTCTTTTGAAAATTATAGGAAGATTTATAGATGATCCTTGCCTGAGCTATTGCTGTTTGCAAAATAAGTCTCCGTTTTTGCATTGCATTTCAAACGTCCTCAAATATTAGATTTCTTTCATTAATATGTCTCCGTTTTTGCATTGCATTTCAAAGGTCCTCAAATATTAGATTTCTTTCATTAATATTTTGCTGACCTTTATATGTCTGTGTTTAATCAATGTAGCATACTACATGGATTTTCTATGAGGCATCTAGGAAATAGATAGGTGGCTGACATTCTTCTGTTCCTTTTAAGGTTGTGAAACGGGAAATATGTGCTGTGGTTACCAAGGGCACACTTACTGAGGGAGAGATGCTATCTATGAATCCTGATGCTACTTATTTATTATCAGTGACTGAAAGTAATAGAAGTGTTGAGAACCAACAAGAAAGGGATGTGGTGTTAGGGATTTGTGTTGTTGATGTTTCTACAAGCAGGTTTATGCTTGGACAGGTATACAATCTAGACTCTTGTGTTTTCTAATTCTTTCCCTCAAAATTATCTTGTTTTGTCAGTAATGACATATCCTCATTGGACTAATTGTCATATCTTTGATCAGTTTGTGGATGATTCAGAACGTCATTGCTTATGTTCAGTTCTTTCGGAGCTAAGGCCTGTAGAAATTGTAAAGCCTGCTAAAGTTCTTAGTACTGAAACTGAAAAAGTTCTGCTGAAACACACAAGAAATCCATTGGTCAATGATCTGGTTCCATCATTAGAATTCTGGGATGCTGAAAGAACTGTAGATGAGGTCAGAAAAATTTACGGGCTAAATAACGATTCTCAAGTATCTCGATCTCGATCCTCAAATGATGATAGCATAGGCATTCATATGGATTCTGATGCTGCTGAAAGTGATACTGAGGGCCTCCCAGATGTCTTATCTGAACTAGTGAATTCGGGCGAGAATGGCAATTATGCACTTTCTGCTCTTGGAGGCTGTCTTTTCTATTTAAGACAAGCATTTCTGGACGAGGCATTGCTTAGATTTGCGAAATTTGAAATGCTTCCATGTTCAGGGTTTAGTGATGCACTTAAAAAACCATACATGACACTCGATGCAGCTGCGCTAGAGAATCTTGAGATATTTGAGAACAACAAAAATGGAGGTTCCTCAGGGTACTTGCTATATACTTGACTTGGACTTTTTAGGTTCATTTTCTGGAGTTCTTTCTGCTAAATTAGCCTATTTGTCAATGTAGCACATTGTTTGCACAATTGGATCACTGCATGAGTGCTTTTGGGAAACGATTGCTTAAAAACTGGCTTGCAAGACCACTATATCACATAAGTTCTATTGTGGAACGTCAAGATGCCATAGCAAGTCTAAAGGTTAGCGTCATGTAGAGATGACTTTATGTTTCTGCTAATTATTGTTTCCTAAAATAATTTAAAAATAAATATTGTTTCCTAAAATTCTTCTTTTGGTCTTTGTAATTCATCAATACGGAAAGCCAACTTTTGAATATTATTTTTTTTTGGTAAAAAGGATTTTACTATTAGACGGACAAAACAAAAATACAAGGAAAAATCAATATGAAATCCACCATCGAGGAAAGAAATTTAAGTGTCAGAACCCTGCAAAAGATTGAAAGAAATTATGAGTCTTTTTTCAACCAAATATTCTTGTCCCATTCTGTGACCCACAACAAACATGAAATTTTGAAATAATTGTCATTATTCACTTCCAAATTTTCAAATAGCATATAGCATATTATTTTATCATTTGTTCTATTCTAAGATTTGCCATGTTTTGCTCTTTATTGGTTTATCTATTTTTATGTAACTTCTGTGCTTCATATAGTGGACCCATATTATTTTTAAAAGGCAACATGCTTTTATTTGGTTGCAGCTTCCTTAAAGTGGTTTTCTTGTGATAGGTATTAAAATGGATGTGGCTTTATGCTTGAGCTGTTCTGGAAGTCCAAGGGCTTTCATGGCAGATCCCTTCTGTCAGTCTTGAGCATTTTGAAGTGTGGGGTTACTGCCATTGGAACTATGGCCTTTCAATTAACTTTCATTGTACCATGTGGCATGGCTTAGTTTGTGTTGAGGAGCTTTCCTGGGAATCCAGAGGCTCTTACGGCAGATGCCTTTGCTGTCAATCTTGCTCCTTTTGAATTGTGAAATTCCTGTCAGCTTTTTATTATCTGTGCCATAGGCACCTCGAACCCTGCCTTTCGATTAAGTTTTTTTTTTTTTTTTGGTGGAATCATGGCATTCATTGTAGAAGGTTCTCTCTGACAGTTGTGCAAAAATCCTCTTTGTAAATGTTTTATTTACAACTATTTTCATTATTATTATTATAAAGTATTTGTGATTTTCTTGGTTATGTTGGTGTGCCTTCCATAGAGTGACACTTTTAACATCAATAGGTTGCATAATTATATTAGTTTGCCCTTTGCAGGGTGTTGCACAAGCTTCTGCACTCGAATTTCGAAGAGAGATATCTAGGCTTCCAGACATGGAGCGTTTGCTTGCACGGCTTTTTTCCAGCTGGTAATTCATTTTCTATTAGACTTAAATGTACACTTGATTCCTTGTGTAAATTGTAGAATAAATGTGACATATTAATAGATGGTAGTAGTCCCATCCAAATGTGACATTGCAAGAATAACTTGGACCTTTGTAAATTATTGTGCCAATACGTCTACAAAATAGTTTTATTTTTCTTTAGCTTTGGGCTGAACTTGCTTCTATGTTGGAAGAAAAATCTTCAAGTTAGGTTGCCCAAATCACTCACTCTAGGTTGGGCACAACAAAACTATCATTGAAATTTGAATTACTTGGAGTATGTTCACATTCTTGATCCTGCACAACAATATATTTCATGGAAGACTAGAGTTCATAGTCACAGTTGATGTATGCATTTTTATTTTTGAAGCATTGACATGAATTTCATTAATAAGAGAAAGAGTGTACAAATATTACACTGCCTAGAATATGAGGTTTATTCAAGGCAACAAGAGACGAAAAAACAAACAAAACAAAAGTAAAATAGCATGTGGATAAAGCCTCTAAGGTCGGGGTTCCCAATGGAAGAACAAAGACGCTCCCATGAGATAAAGGGCTCCAAACGCCATACACCTTGAATAACATCAATAAAAAAAATTCAGTGCGTCTCTGTCTCTCTACACCAATCTTCTCCAGGAAGTCTTCAACACTGTTTGCCTAACGAGCCACATGTGAAAGGCTGACTCCACCCATCCTACTTAACCTCCTAAAGTCCCTTGAAGTGTCAATCAGTTTCCACAGGGGTACCTTCCTATTGCTAGCCCAGGAGATGACATTTGTAGAATCACTTTCAGCACAAAGATTACCATTTCCATAATTAGGCCAGACCTCAAGGCCTCTCCTAATAGCTCTTA
Organism: Chimonanthus salicifolius; assembly: GCA_013350335.1. Taxonomy (NCBI): domain Eukaryota; kingdom Viridiplantae; phylum Streptophyta; class Magnoliopsida; order Laurales; family Calycanthaceae; genus Chimonanthus; species Chimonanthus salicifolius. The sequence goes on along the minus strand of CM023534.1, from coordinate 16,065,531 downwards.
GTTTCGCCTCATTAGATTCCATAGTACCTACATGCTTTGAGAAAGTTAACACCATTCTACCCCTATCATCGTGAAGCACTCTCCTAATCTCTGCTGGACCAGGTTTACCATATGCAGCCCCATCCACATTGAACTTAAACTGAACCTAGGGGAGGTTTAATCCAACCGACCTTGGGCTTCCTCCCCTTACTAACTCCTTTCATGCATCCTTCCCATGACACATATACCAACAAAGTCCTTGCACGTGGATAACCAACCTATCAAGTGCCATTTAGCCCTTTCGAAAACTTCCCCTACATGGTTCAATGTTTCCTCAAAGACTTGAATTCCTATCTTTCCAAATCGCCTGCAAAGCGACAGTCGGTACCAGCCTCCAAGCCACCCTAAGCCTCCCTCTAAATGGACCACCCATCCATTTAGCGACAATATTCTTAACCGAATTCCCGAACACCCAAGAACACTGGAATAAGTTAAGAAACTGCCTCCACACCTCCCCTGCAAACCGACAAGTACACAGTAGATGATCTATTGTCTCGATTTCCTCCCCGCACATCGGGCACTCTTCCGACACCTTCTGGAAGTACACCCCTCCTCCTAAGATTGTGTCACACTAAAATTTTCCTCTTTAGAGATGACAAGATGAAGATTTGGATCCCAGGAGGAACTTTATTGTCCCAGGCCCCAAAACATGGAGATGGTGAACCAAAGGTTAAGGACCGAGAAATTTTAAGAATGGATTTTACCCAGTAGGAGCCAGACGGGTCCATCAACCAAATCCATCTATCCTCATCTTCTAAGCACAATCAACTCTCTTTGAGGAGTGAAACTAATGATCTATAGGATTCCTTTTCAAAGCCCCTTGGAGATCTTCTGAATGAGATTGCCCAGTTTGTAACACCACTGATCTCGTTGTAGTAATCAAATCACACACAAGAGCAGAGCTGCCCTATAGAGTCTGGGGAATTTTGCCATGAGGGGCATCTCCCCAAGCCAAACATCACTCCAAAAGGACACACTCTTACCATTACCTACCAGAAACCTAATCCTCCCTTCACCAAAACTTAGTCTGACTAAGGCTTTCACTATCGGGGAGCCCTCCTTAGCTGTCCTAAGGAGTAAATACCAACCTCCTATGCCAATCTCCCCGTACCTCGATACCAAAACCTTCCTCCACATGGCTCTCTTGTCAGCTGAGAAATGCCATAACCACTTACATAGCAAGGCATGGTTCCTATCTATAATATTGTATAAGCCCAAACCCCCATTCTCCTTAGTATCCTTGACCTCCTCCTATTTCACCAAGTGAAGTTTCCTATCCTGGTTACCATTCCATAAAAAATCTCTTTGACGCTTCTCTAGTCTTTTCGCCACACCCACTGGCACCTCAAACAAGGATAGATAATTTGTTGGAAGATTCACTAAATCAGATGTGATCAAGGTCAACCTACCTCCATTAGAGAGATAAGATTTGCTCCAAGAGTTAAGCTTCTTGTCTACTCTTTCTACAATGGGATGCCAAACTGATGTAGATCTAGGGTTTCCCCTACCAACAAGCCCAGGGAAGTGAAAGGTAGTCTACCTACTCCACAACCCAACTCATTGGCTAACCTTTCCACCTCAATATCCAGACCCATGCCCATAATGCTACTTTTTCCCAGATTTATCCTCAGCCCCTTCACTAGTTCAAAACATCGCAAAATCGCTTTCACCATGAAGAGTTCCTCCCTAGAAGCCTTACAGAACAAGTATCATTTGCAAACTGTAAATGGCTAATAGGAGGATTACCAACGAAGATTTCCAGGTCTCCAATAAACCGTAATTCCTTGGCTCTCTCCATCAATCCGTTAAGGTCTTCTGCTACCATTGAGAACAGGAAGGGAGATAAAGGATCTCCCTGTCTCAAAGTGCCAGTGGCTCTTATGGGGTTGGTTGGAGAGCCATTCACCAGAGTAAGAAGAGTCTTGGACACGATCCCTTAGCCAATGTCTCCATCTAACATCGAAGCTGGTTCCAAGCTTTGTTTTTGGAGATTCTTGTTGATCTACTTTCGCTCCAATCAGATGGCATCGTTGAATATGTTCAACCTCAAGTGGGACCCACTTGAGCTTGTGGGGAGGGGGGTGTTGATATATATTTAGATGATTTAGATTTGATATATTTAATTACTAAAGTTGTATTTTCCATTTTAGGGCTTTCTCCTTTATTTTATGTTGCCTTCCTTAATAGTATTATGCTTTTTTGTGAAGCAGACAGAAAAAGGTGGTGGTGGCTAGGTGGTGGACTGAATGTATGGCTCCTCGCTCTGCCGAAAAATTATCACCGGCAGAGGGAGAGAAGGAAGTGCCTAATCTGAGTTAGAACCTACGATCAAACCTGTCTCTGCATACCATGTTGAATAACACACGTAGAATTAGTGTGTCTTCCTTAATCAAGGAGAGACCCTATGGTTTATATTTATAGAGAAAACATAATACAATTAAGGAAGGTAAAATCAAATAAAGGGGAAAGCCCTAAAATGGAAAATACAACTTTAGTAACTAAATATATCAAAATTTAAATCATATGAATATATCTCAACGAAGGCCTTCTGCTACCATTGAGAAGAACAGGAAGGGAGATAAAGGTTCTCCCTGCCCTAGTGGCTGTTATGGGGTGGTTTGGAGCAGGGGTAAAAATTTCGCTGAGATCGAGATATCGGCGTCGCGGCTGATACCTATTGTATCAATCGAGATTTTCACCCTTGGTTTGGAGAGTCATTCACCTGAATAGAGTAAGAGGAGTCTTGGACACAAGCCCTTAGCCAACGTCTCCATCTAACACCGAAGCCCATTCTCAAAAAAAGATAATCTACAAAATCCCACCTAACATGATCATAGGCTTTTTCCATATCTATTTTCAAGAGCACACCAGGTAAGCCATCTTTATCCCTCGTATGAACTAACTCGTTCGCAATGATTATCCCATCAAGAATTTGCATACCTTCTATAAAAGTCCCTTGGGATTCCCCAATAACCTCACCAGTGACTGTTCTAAGTCTAACAACTAGGACCTTCGCTAGTAACTTGTAAATACACCTCACTAGGCTTATAGGACGATAGTGAGAAAGTTCTGAGGCTCCTTCTTTTTCGGGTATAAGGCCACTAAACAATTCTTCAATTCTTTGTTCAAGACCCCTCTTATGGAATTCCTTGAAAAACTCAAGGGACTCCGAACCCACTATACCCCAAGAAGCCCGAAGAAATTTAAAAATGCAACCATCTGGCTCAGTAGCCTTATCCTCCTCAATTCTGTGGGTCACCCCTACCACTTTGTCCTCCTCAAATTCTCTCTCTAAGTACGATACTCGATTTGTCGATTTGTGGAAGTAGTCTTAAAACTAATCTCATCTAGAGTTAGTCTAAAAAGGTTCTCCGCACTACTGGGGCCTAATACTAAGCTATCAATGAGTGTTTTTTTTTTTTTTTTGGAAATGGTATCAATGAGCGTTCTTAGGGACACAGGTCTAGAACTTTGGTTTGAGGAAGAACCTCGCCTCGAAGATGGAACCACATCAGCTCCCCTACTAACTCTAGGTAGAGGACCCCCGTGGACTCGGTTAGAATGCGAAGGATGAAAAGTAGATAAAAGAAGAGGATGAGTATCGCCTGGAACATAAGGACCCAATAAGGATGACAACTGACGGATATGACAAATCTTCTGGTGAAAAGCTGAGAAAGCCTCCTGTGGTAGCACAGTGTGGTGTCGCTTGCTCTGGAGCCAGATGATGTAGATACCTTCCTCCTCTAGAATCCTCTGCTTGATCGAGCCTGTCTTGAGCAACAAAGTGAAGTCCCCTTTGCTAGAAATGTGCAACAGGGGTAAGTAACGACAAAACAGGGAATGATTGAATGTTTATGGAATTAGAAGTACCTGCAGAGGCAGAGGACCCGAAATGAGGATCTGAAGGATGAAACAATACATGGGGTTGCAAATCAGAGCGAGGAAGGGAGAATATACCAAGATGTATGTGTCAACGCCTATTGTGATGCATGTCAACTATATCCGGTGCAAAGATAGAAGAAAAATGAGCTCCGACTGCTGCTCGAAGTTCCCTTTTCCCTTCCACCCTTCTACCATTAACCATCACCACCCTCATAGAATTAACCATGGATCTCGCTTTAGCTAAAATGTGGAAAAATCTAGTATTCCTGTCCCCTTCTGTTAGCCAAGCCACTCCAGACTTCTCCTCCCTTCCACATTCCTCTCTTCTCATAAGCTTCCAAAGATTAGACATGATGTAGGACACGCAACAGACCAGAGACCCATTTAGTATTTCTTATTTTCACATATTTTAATTTTAGAATTCTTGTGTAACAAGAAAACCTGGTTGGTGCCTTTCCTAGTTTATTTAGGAGTCCAAGTTATGTTTAGAAGTTGTGCTAGAGTCGGGAAACCACTTTCGTGGCTTTTCTTAGTTGAGTCCTTTTTTATTTTGAGTTTCTAGTATTCTTATAAATAGTTGTGGATGTAAGAGAGGGATTCACCTTTTTCGAAATTATGAAATAAGATTAAGATTTGCTTATCTGCCGTCGAGTATCGAGTTATCTTCAACCTTCCGCCACAGCTGCAGACACACTCCATTGTTGGCCTGTTCCAGTCCTTCACATCGTTGATTTTGGGCTCAATCCCAGAGGAGATACCTTCATTATACCACTGCTTTTGCTTGGGCTTCATCCCAAGTATCCATTAACGCTTCCGCCTCCCCTACGTTGTCGCCACTACTACCAGTTTCGCTTAGTTGGCTTCGCTCCACAACCAGATCCATCTCCTCTTGCTGCCCACACCTTTAAGCCAGGTATAGCCATCATCTTCTACTCCTTTTCCATCTTCTTCCCTTCGATTTCTTCCGCTTCGCTGCTTCTTCCTCTTCACCACTTCCGCCGCTGCCCCTTCTTTCATTTTTCCCCATTCCTTTTCTTTCCCAATTCGTGTTTTAAGATAGAGCAGGCCTAATTCCCTTCACACGTGCCTGACTTAAAAGCCCTCTCCACACATGTGACGAGTTGTGTGCATGTGTGACCCGATCTTTTGTCGGGACTGACTTGTTTTGGTTTCTTTCCCCGCTTCCGCTACATTAAGACATATGTGAACGCTTCTCGTTGACCTCTTCCGGGGACAAATCTCTTTCTTCCTCTATCCTCTTTGAACCTTCTAAGCTAGAAATGTGATCCTTCTCCTTTTCCCCACCGCCCAACTCATTCCTGCACCATACTTTAATCTTGTCTTTGAGAAGTTTCAATTTTTTATGTAAACGAAAGCCAACCCAACCGTCAATCTCAAAGTCAACCCACCATTCCTTGACTCTATCCAAGAAGTCACTGTATCCCAAGCAAGCATTATTAAAGCAGAAGGGGCGAGGACCCCTGTCAGCCACATCTGTGCATGGGACTATTGGCCAATGATCCTGCACTGGACGTCTCAATTTTACCTGTGAGATATCTCTGAATAATTCCTCCCAACTAACAGACAATAAAAATCTATCTAGCCTGTTTATGGACAGTCGAATCTGCTCATTCGACCAAGTAAATCGTCCACCACTGATTGGGAGGTCAATCAGATCGCAAGAATTGATACAATCAGAGAACCCTTCTGAAATATGGCTCTATCTGATCTACCTCTTCTTTCTGAGGGGAAACAGATGGCGTTAAAATCTCCTCCTATACACCACGGTCCTTGCCACCTAGACTTAAAGCCATAAATTTCTTCCCAGAACTGGTCCCTCCCCGATGCTAGATTCGGGCCATATACATTAGTTAACATGACCTCAACATCCTCCTCCAACAATCTGCCCACAACTGATATAGATCTGTCACCCACCACCATGTCCACAAATTCAAACACTTCTGTTTTCCACAAAATCAGTAGTCCACTCGAATTCCCAGTTGGTGGCTTAAACTGCCAACCAACTGACCGAGCTCCCCAAATCTCTCTAATGTCCCTGTTGGAGATTTCCTCTCTCTTAGTTTCTTGAATAAACACTATATCAACCCTGTTCTTCCGTAAGATTCTTCGAAAAAGACTTCTTTTCAGGTCGAGTTCGAGCCCTTTCACATTCCAAGAGAATATCTTCATTGGGGGACCTGTTTTTTTCCCCTCTGCAAGGCCTTTCTTCTGGATGTGTATACCTTCAGGAAGGAAGATGTACCCAGCAGACCTTGAGCTCTGGTTGAGCGATTGGAGAGACGTGATTCCAAGGATAGACGATCACGTTTGTTGATCCATTTCAAGGTATCCTCTGCAGACTTCAAATCCAACAACCTCACTCCCATTCTGTTCCCTGCTAATAAAATTTTCCAGGCATCTTCTTTACTGCATCCCAATTTTGCAGCCAATACAACTTCTCCAACCTTGAAGAACTTTTTATTACCATCGTTTTCCTCTGCAACCTGGAAAGGATTCCCAACGTCGTCGCCAGTCGGAGGTTGGCCACAGATTGATACCGTTCCTTTCTGTTCCTCACCCTCAAATCGATCTCACATTGTAAGAAGGAATCCTCACCATCATTTGAGCCTCCATCATCAATATCAGCCAAGCCCAATCCCAGTTCCGGCATTGACGACAATCTGCTGATAGCGGATGGCATCTCTCTGAGTACCCATCCACCTGACTGGTAACCAACTGAAACATCATCTTCCTCTGTCTTGTTTTACTTGAACAGGCATCGCCCACATCCTCTTCCGTGGTGTAGTCGTCTTCCCACTTCAATTCAAATTTTTCTCTTTCCGAAGGAGGCTTTCTTCCATACTCTCTAGAAGAATGATCGTCGACGTGCAGGGTAAGGGAACCCATCTTTCTCCCAGTGAAGGAAATGCCTGGGCTCAAATCTCCTCCCGCGGTGAGATTTGGATCGCACCATAAATTATTTTCTTTTCCTGTGGGCTTTGGTCTGCTTTGGCCCATGAACTCTGCTGAGCTTGGCATTTAGGGCCGACCACAGGCCCTTTTCCTTCACAACTCTCAGATATTTCTTTATCCAGACCAGGCCCAGAATTGGCCTGGTCCATGCCTTGCGAAACCTGTATTAATTCCTTGCCTCTTTCAGTCTCTGTCAAACACCCTTTTCTGATCTCTCCTTCCGCCGACCTATCTCCGTCAACCAACTGGACAGACTCCACTCCAACCCTATCTTCCACATACCCCATGTCTCTAATCTGGACCCTCTGATTTCCATCAGACACTTTCAGGATCATTTCTTCCAGGGTAGCTTTAGAATTTTCTATCTCAAGAAGAAGTTTAAGTGACGAGAGATCTTTTTTCTCCAGATTTTTGCTGTTGATCTCCAGGACTTTGTCAAGGTGTTTGCCAGACTTTAGGATAGAGGATCTATCCCAGGCCACCAATGGAAACCCAAAACCGTGTATCCATGTCCAACGAACTAATGGAGTCGACTCCGATCGCCAAGGTTCAACTGTGGTGAAAAATCTGGACCAGATGGGATCGTCCAGCCAACCATCTCACTGCTGAGTTGTTGATACCCTTACTTGCACAAAACGGTCGGACGTCCTGAGGGCTGATGCAAAGATCTGCCATTGCCTTCACAGATCGGCGCAGCCATTCATGTGCTTCTTCCAGGGTTTGGTTACTTATTTTGATTTTAATCGTCTACACTGCTTTTTGGGTCAGTGTTTCAGCAACAACAGCTCTTGGATTGACTGAGTCTGCCCAAGTCCGATGCAGAGGGGGAGAATGTCTCGGAACCAATTCCTTAGGTCGATTACTGTAGTCTTTCCTCAGGATTTGGTTCTTTTCCTGTTCTCTCTTCATTTTCTGATTCTTCACCTGCCAGAACTGTCCCCTGGCATCCTCCCGAGTAAACCTGAGAAACTGTGCGGTGACTTTTCTGCCACCTGTCCATCTACTGTTGGAGTCATGGATGGCTATTAATGCAGCTCCTTCTCCTACCATTCACATGAAGGCAAACCTCTGTCCTTTTTTGTTCTTCTTTCCAGGGATAAATACGTCCACCACCTGTCCCCAAGAACTGTAAACGTCCATCAGCTCCTTGGAGTTGTTTCTGGGAGGTTTTCCACGAAGATTGTAAACACTGCTGCTCCCTCTGCTTCTTGCCAAGGACATCACTAACTGCTGATTCTCACCCCATATCCGCTGGAATCTGTTAAACCAGGTAAGTATCCTGCCCCTGCACACTCATCTCTCACACTTAAAGAAGATGCTTTTATCTGAGAACAAACCCCAGCCGTTTCATTGATATCCCAGGGTTCTGAAGGAAGGAAGGAATGACTCTCTCTCTCTCTCTCTCATTGATGTATTCATACCATTGCAATTATGGACATTGCTGGAAATCAGGATATCAAACTCTGCTGCTTGTATCAGTCACATCATAGATGATAGATTGATTCCTTCATTGCTTCCAAAAGTCTTTCTTTTAGATATTTGGAGTTGCGTGGCCCCTTTGGTTCCATTTTTCACCTCGTGTATGAATTACTGGTATGGATGCAAGTTTTGTGGAAGATGGGCGGACAAAGCATTGGTTTGGATAACAATCATATAGCTACACATATCTTTGTTAAGAAAGGAAGAAAAGCATAATGGTTTCTAGAAGCTCTATTATTTGAAAATTAAATGTACCTTCTTATATCACTCCATAAAACTTTGCTGTGGCCAATGTGTTATCTTTGCTATAATTGTAAGGAATCTTCCTATCACCTTTTCATTCACTTCCCTTTTTGTTGTTCCATTTGGTCCCTTTTCTTCTTGATTTTTGTCATCCTTGGTTCTTTCTTCCTTTTGGGTTCTTCTGAAGGGTGGGGCTCTAGGCCTTACTCTAGGAACAGCCAAACTCTTTACAAGTCAGTACCTTTTAACAATCACGTGGTATGGCTAGAAGAAAATAGGTCAGTCTTCAAGGGATAAATCATCTTCCAAAGCTAGTGTCATGGAAGGAATCAGGCAACTTTTCCTAGTGGGCTGCAGTGACACGTGTCTTTGAAGTATGCTTGGAGATCAGCTTGGGGAAATCTGGTTGTTGATACCATAGATCAATCTTATTTGTTTGTGCTTGTGTTAGTGTTTTTATACATATGCTTCACGGTGATCTAAGCTGTACCGAACTCTTCTTTGGGTAGATCTCTAAGATATTATATTCTCTCTATCATATTAATTACAAGATTGATATTGTTATCACTCGAAAAAAATACATATAAAAGTTAGATGATAATGCATTTTAATATACCAAAGATTTGTTTGAAAATCTTGCAATGCTTTTATTGCCCTTATATATATAGGCAAATACTTTGGCTTAGGAACCAGAGGTCCCAAGTTCGAGTCCCGTAGTCATCTGATGCCCGTGGCTTGCGAGGGGTTGCGTGCATCCTGAGTTTTACCCAATGCCCTTGTACTCGGGGAGAGGTGGGGGTCTTGGGGTTTTGTCATATATATATATATATATATATATATATAGGTTTTGTCGTTAATATATATAAAAAAATGCGAATATGCCCTGACTGCAGTGAGGCCAATGGAAGAAATGCGAGTAAAGTGATTCTTTATGAGGATGCATCTAAGAAACATCTTCAAGAGTTCATCACGGCTCTTCGAGGTTGTGAGTTGATGACCCAGGCATGTTCCTCTCTTAGTGTCATACTGGAAGGGATTGATTCTAGTCTACTTAATTGGTTGCTGACACCAGGTATGAGTGATTATCCATTTTTTTATTGTTGTGCTGATGTAGGTTTTGTACTTGAGTTTTAAACCTTATGGGCATACCTGCAGGAAAAGGTCTTCCTGAAGTTCATCCTATTCTAAAGCATTTCAAGGATGCTTTTGATTGGTTGGAAGCTGATCTTACGGGACGTATTATACCTCATGAAGGTGTTGATATTGAATATGACTTGGCCTGTAAAATAGTTGATGATATCAAGATTAGCCTTGAGAAGCATCTGAGGGAGCAACAAAAAGTGCTTGGAGATAGATCAGTAAGTACCTACCTGAAACATTCATTTGTTTCCTTTATCTGTGCTTCATGGCTTCATGTCGTTTACAGTTACTAAGCATCTTGTATCTTGATGCTTTCATAGATCAAATATGTTACAATTGGGAAAGATGAATATCTGTTGGAAGTACCTGAAAGTTTACAAAAGAATATCCCTCGAGACTATGAGCTGCAGTCATCTAAGAAGGTATAAATGAAAACTCAGGAATTTATTGCCCACTCGTTCAAGTAGTTCAATCGTATGATTACTTTGTGTGTGTGAGAGTATGTGTTTTACTCATTTATCTTCATTATGTACTTGGATGCACACTTATAAATGGTAGAAAATGACCTGAACTTTCAACAATCAGCCCCTTGGGCATTTATATTCATCCCAATGTGTTGGATGTCACATACTGCTACAAGTTACAATTCAAGGACACGCCCACCTACCTCTGCATATTGGATGCCTACCCAATTTGAACTCAGTCCAATATGATGACTGTTGGATTTGAAACACACCCCCAAGTTGATTAAAAATTATTTAAAGCAATCCAAACTTTTATGCTTAAAAAATTGTTTTACTCTACTTTTTTAAAGGTTACAGTGATCCTATCAAAGTGATTTATGATAGGCCTCCTATTCAAGCAAGATGGTATTTTACTAGGTGGTGGTGTTGATGCCGGGTGTAAGGAAATAGAAACCAAAAAAAGGGGGAAGGCTCTGCCTGTGGGTTGACTAGAATCAAAGGTTGATGGAGCATTGAGAAGAAAATTGGACAAGCAGGCATTCATGACATTCTTAGAGGTAATGATATGTGGTGGCAATAAATCAAGGAACTGCCGAATTGCCGGTTTGTTTGAATTACATTTTGAGGTAACTAATGGAGAGGCTGGCATTCTTGTAATAGTTCTAACAAGAGGTTGAAAGGGACTCTCTACACGGGTTAATTCTTTTGCTGAGAGTTTTGACCAACAATGGTTGTCTTCTTTTCACCAAATCTTAATCTTGTGCTGGCCTCTTCAGTGTTTTTTTTTTTTTTTTCCCTGGCATTTGCAGGGATTCTTTAGGTACTGGACACCAAAAATTAAGAAGCACCTGACAGAGCTTTCTCAAGCTGAGGCCGAGAAGGAAGCAAAGCTGAAGAGCATTCTACTAAGGTTGGTTGGGCATTTCTGCGAGCATCATAACAAATGGAGGCAGTTGGTTTCTGCTACTGCAGGTATTCCTACCAATCCTCTGCCTTACGCTGTAACTTGGGCATGGGTTGCAAAGGCATGTAATATGTGCTCATGTGGCATTATCATGTGCCTGCATATCCATTGATGCCCAGGAAACATATATATCCACAAGATAATTAAATGCATACTTTTGTACTTGAAGTTCCATTTTGTTCCACTTTTTCATGATGCTTGTATATCATTTTTAAAAGTTGGCATGAAAGGTGATAAATGCTAACATGATCATGCATTGCAAAAGTTGGTGCTTTTAAGTTCCCTGATTTTATTGAGACCAATGTCTTATTGGTCAGGGATATTCTATCTGAGGCTTAACTTTCCTTGAAACAATTTACTTAATTGCATGCATATAACCATATTTAAAGCTTATGTGTATACCTGCACATTCCTGCTGATTGTAGGGTCAATTGACAACTTTGATTTTGCACTTTGGATTCCCTTTTTTATCGTTTGCATTTTTTTTTTAAGTTTTTTTTTTTTTAAATTTATATGGTATGTGCATTAATGTTTGTGGCTACACCTGTTAATTCTTAATTTTTTATTTGAATGGTTAATCTAAGAGGCAAAAGTCTAGTGGTAGCAAGGCTTCTTTCTTGCTGCTAACCCCATATTCTCTGACAATGAATTGTCTGCAATTGTGCAAAAAATCTAATACAGTGAACAGAAGAGGATGGGTGCCACAGCCTTCTCATTAGAAGGGAAGATATTTTTATTTTCCCTTTTGAATGTTTGGGGAATGGAGAAACTTCATGATCATCCTCATTGTCATCAATGACATTTGTCCCGCCTATCTGGGGTTAGCTTTTGATTTGGTTTTTGATAGCATAGAATGGAAACAAGCTAAAAAAACCTAACCAAGATAGATGGAATTAGTGGCTAAGATGATGATGACAACAATGGTGACAATCTAGGGTTGGCTTTTGAGTTCTATGTTTGCACTCCACCATATCAAAATTCATTTTCTCCATCATGTTTCCATCTAACGTATCTTTTTCACCAGTTTAATCCATGTCTTCAATGGTCTTCTTTTTCCCTATTACCTTCTGCTTGTAATCCTTCATTTCTTCACATTATGGATGTCTTTGGCTCTCTTCTTACATGCCCAAGCCACTTTGAATGAAATTCCTTCATTGTTTCTTTTGAGGTGGCAATCTTTAAATTTATTGTAATGTAATTAATTTGTAATTCTATCTTTTAATGTTACATAACATATCCATCTTAATGTATACATCTTCATCACTATTACTTTATCTACATTCCCCCAAAGGGGTCCTTGATTTTGTGACATTTGATTCTTTTATACCTGTGTTTGGAGCACTGGATGGTTAAGATTAGACCTTTTTTTTTTAAGAATTTTCTAAACATTCAAATTACTTTTCCTGAGCTATGAATATTCATACAACTTTTGGAGATTTTTTAGACCTTAAGTTATTCTTTAATCTTTTATCTATTTCTTCACCCTTTAGGCTTTTTCCTTTTCTCTACAAGTGGGTGTCTGCATGTGCATTTTTCATGCATGTTTGTTTGTCATACAAGTGACTGGAAACAACATTGATTAGGCGTGGTTGACTGAATGTTAGTCACATTAATTGACTAGGCGTTGCTTTCAAACACTCACTAGTAATCTTGACAGTCATTTATTTAAACACATGCTCACACCTTCTGATCATCTGCATTTATTTTAACACGTGGAAGATTACTGGGGCTTCATGGAGGCTGACAAACAGATCATGATTGGTAGTTGAGGGGATAATTGAGTAATTAGATCAAATCAGACTATCAATGATCTTATGATCAGTCTATTTCAGTTATGAAGATATGGATCACATTCCGAGTAAAACTGATAGACGTTGAATCTGGCCATGGTATTAAGATCATTGAATAGTCTGTCAGTAGCTGATAACAAATCAATTTTGAATTTGTCAGATTACAGGGATATGATTCAAAAGGCAAGATGATAAGGATTAAAATATCTAAAAAAATGCTCATTCACTGCCAAGGTAAATTCCATTTCACTTGCTTCCAAATCCCCCACTATCCTTTCTTCTAAAGCATCTCTCTGACCACTTCATGTCTTTATCCACATCATTTTTTTAACCTCCTTTTCCCCAGCATCCTCTAACTTTCTAAACTAGCATCATTGGAGTTGGCTGATTGTCATTTTTCTATCAAGATGCTGAGGGCCATCTTGCACTTAACCGTAGAGGATTGTGAATACTTCTTTTTGTAGGGTGAAGGCTTGAGAATTTGACTTTACTGGTCAGATGGTTGTGTAAATGCTTCTCTCTTGCCTTGGTGATTGTTCAAATGTTGGGTTCCATTTTGAAGTTGCTTCTTGCAATGTTAAAGATGGGCTAAAACACCACCTTTTTTTTTGTCTTTTTTGCTATTTGCTTGCTTGTGTATTTACTATCATATGATGTCAATATTTTGAAATGAATATACAATTGAATTGGAGGTCACAATCTCATGGGTGGAGGACGTGCTCAGTCATCATTTGTGCTGTCATTTTTTTTCCTCCAACACATCTATTTCTCTCGATAATGACCCAAGTGTGAGCTGAAGGATTTCAAGTGGAAGAAGGCATTTATAGGGAAGATGCCATTAAAGAAGGTGTTGAGACATTATGATATGGTAGAATGTGGGTGATGAAGAGCATATTAATTGATAGGATTGAGTGAAAAAGTAGAACTTGAAAAGCTCACCCAAGATTTGAGGGACAATCTTTCTTCAAGCTGACTCAAACCACAACTTTTTTTATGTTTCTCTTAGCACTCATCATGAAAGAGTTAGTTGCACTGTTGTAACTCGGTTGATTGCTATCTATTGATTGTATTTTGGGATGCATGCATGCTTATACTGATCAAAGTGAGATAAGTGGATGAACATTGTGCATGATTGAAAATTCACAAATTGCAAGCAACAAACAATGGGGTTTTGTCAACTTTACCTTTGGGAAATTACTTTTAGCTATGTGGAATTTTCTGTAACTACACAACTTGGTGGGAAACAGTTGAAAAGTAGATCCAAGTAGTTGCTTAATAAATTTTCAAATATCCCACTTTTCATTTCCTTATATGACTTTATCATGGGGCTCATGTGTTTTTTGTTTGATCTGAAATGCAGAGTTGGATGTCTTGATAAACTTAGCAATCACAAATGACTATTATGAAGGGCCAATGTGCCGTCCAACCATCACAAGCTCATCTTTATCGAGTGAAGTGGTACCATGTTTGTCTGCTAGAAGTTTAGGGCACCCTATCCTTAGAAGTGATGCTTTAGGGAATGGTGCTTTTGTTCCAAATGATGTAAGCATTGGTGGTCCTGGATCTGCTAGTTTTATTCTTCTTACTGGACCTAACATGGGGGGGAAGTCAACTCTTCTTCGTCAGATTTGCCTGGCTGTGATTTTGACTCAGGTGATATTTTGTTTTCTTTTGGTTCATTTGTCATTTCATCTTAGTTGCATCTGCTCTTGACTTCTGTTCTTTCCAGATTGGAGCAGATGTTCCTGCAGAAAGCTTTGTTTTATCACCTGTAGATCGTATCTTTGTTCGAATGGGTGCAAGAGACCACATTATGGCAGGCCAGAGTACATTCCTGACAGAACTTTCAGAGACTGCTGCTATGCTGGTGATGTTTTCTTTAGAACAATGCAATTCAGTTTTCTAAAATAATTGTGTTTTTAACCTTTTATCATTTTTTAAAGTTGCATTTTTATAATATTGAAAAGGATACAGAACACTTCAAAAGCCCTTGTCATAAAGAATACTCCAAACACAAGAGGGACAACAAAAAAAAATCCAAATCTTCCAAAGCGCCCCATTGTGCATCAAAGAATCATGAGCATCATCATAGCTGTCTGTGGTCTAACTGGGTTGGAATTTATAATTGGTTTTGGCGAATTTTGTCTATAAACTGACTTCCTATTTAACATCTGTAGGACTCGAACCCTCAGCACTATGGTTCTTGCAATGAGCACTTGTCAATTGTGTTGTAGGCACAGTTCGAGTCCCAATGGCGTTAACTGGCGGTGTCCTGTGTGGGTGTGGGGCGTCCTTCCGAGGGGTTTTGGCAGTGGTTGTTGCCAAAGGCGCTGGTTGGGGTGGGGTCAGGAGCTTCCCCTAGGTCTTCAGGAAAAAAAAAAAAAAAAACTGTGCTGTAGGCACTAGCCAACATTAAGCACCTGCCAAGTATCCATCAATTTCCTTTACAACGATCCTTGTTGCTAAGAGCCATTTTTTGAAGAACACATTAATGCTATCCAAAACCCGTAGCTTTCAGATCTGTTCTAGAACCCGTTCCGGTTTTGTCTTAATAACTGAATGTTTCAGAGTTCTGTTTCGGAAAAGATGGAATAAAAAATTTAAAAAGTAAAAAATATTATGAAATATGAAGACAATAATACAAACTTATAATATATATAAATTAATTTTTTTCATCATTTTACACCAATCTACATAAATAAAAACATAAATTATCATTAAATAACTATTTATATTTTTAATCTCAATTTATAATAGTGTAGTTATCAAATACTGATTCAAGAATATTTGTATTTTACTCTAATAATAATCAATAGAAATTGAATTAGAAGAAAAAAATATAAAAAAAACCCAAGAAATAAACTTGAATTCTCATTTTATTCAAAATTAAAGCTCAAAATTATAGGCCCATTTCATTTTTTCTTTTCCCTCAAAATTTCATCTGACATAAAAAATAAATCATATGAATTAGAACATACTTCATGTACTATAACTAGACCAAATTTTAGTTCAAAACTCAATTTCTAGCCAGAATTTTAGGCTCATTTTTTTAACTGTAGCTCGTGAACTGTTTTTTAGTTGTAACGTTGGATTTTATGTATATAGAAAAAATGAAATCCTATAGAGCGGAATGGGTAGGGCCGAACATGCCATTTCGGCCTGTTTTGCCCGAATAAGGTCCGTTCTAGCCAAAACAGACTTGAATGACCCCGAACGGAACCTGGTATTAGAATTGACTTGTTTCGTTCTGTTTTTTTAGCTAGACCTTGAACTTTCCAGCCATTTCAGCCAGAACGAATGGAATTGACAACCATGAGCAGACTCTCCCTTTCATGGCAACTTAAACCCCACTAATATAAACTTTATTATCATGCTCTCATTACCTCTTTTCCATGATAGATGGATTCTTTAAATGGGTAACGGCAAGTGTTGAATGCACTCCTTGGATTCTTCCTAGATTGATAGATTCTTTTAGCATGTGTCGGATTCTTCATGGATTATTCTAATAATGGCATAACATTGTTTTGCATGGTGAGAAAGTATTATCACACTTTCCTTATTATGCAATCTAACTAAAATATTTAAATATTTATTATTAATTTTCCTGAGTGAAGTCTATACATTAAATTTTAATCAACTTATTTTCATGTATCACCATTGTTCAAATGAATGTTTCACAAGAAGAGGTTCTTGTGCATGATAAAAATTCATCTTGACAATCATCTTGACAATGTGTTGGGGTATCATCTTAGCTCCTAGTCATTAAAGATGGGGATTGGGTTCTAGGACATGACTTGATAGAATATGGGATGACAAAGAACATGATGGTCGATAGGGTTGATTAAACTTGAAAATAGACCCTAGATAGATGGGATAAAGGCTTTGAAGATGATGATGAGCCTAAGCCACGCTCAGGATCTCTCGGTCCACAAATGGGTCACAAGGAGAGAATGCTTCATGATCTTGGGGGTCCTTGTGCAAGAGCTCGACCTAGCATCCTTCCAATTTCTTGCTCGGTCCTTCAGCCTGTTGATTGAGGCTCATATTGAACTGACCTAGTTATATTGAAGCTCTTAAATCTCTTTTGTTATTATCTGCATAACTTGATTTATGTATTTCATCCTGTTAACATTGTATTATCAACTAATCAAGGCAGTCATCTG
Source organism: Chimonanthus salicifolius (assembly GCA_013350335.1). Classification (NCBI taxonomy): domain Eukaryota; kingdom Viridiplantae; phylum Streptophyta; class Magnoliopsida; order Laurales; family Calycanthaceae; genus Chimonanthus; species Chimonanthus salicifolius. Next base: position 16,048,394 of record CM023534.1, on the reverse strand, counting down.
CAAGCCATAATTCTCTCGTGGCATTAGATGAACTTGGACGGGGGACATCAACTTCAGATGGACAAGCTATTGCGTGAGTCCCATATTTGAGATCTTCATTGTTTTTTTTTTTTTTCTCTCCTTGTCCTATTCACATGAAATTTTATAGAGCATTCGCTTATAGTTTCATGCCTTTTTTTATGAACTTGTTATCTAAGAAAAAGTACCTTACACTTCCCTGGTTTTATTCTTGGCAGAGAATCGGTTCTTGAGCATTTTGTCCACAAAATACAGTGTCGAGGAATATTTTCCACACATTATCACCGGTTATCTGTAGACTATGAGAGAGATCCCAAGGTCTGCCTCTTCATTGGATGCTTCTATAAAAACTATTCAGCTAGGGATTATATTATGCAACAAATGCACAATTTTTTTTTTGGTCGTATTATGTGCATGTGGGACCAATTTTTAAGTGTTTTGCATTGATATGTGATGGTTCTACTGGATGATGTCTCAAAATTCTTCCAAATTGCAAGACGCTAGCCACAATTCTTTAGCATTTTCTCCATAGATTTGCCTCTCATTCTTAACCATATCTATTTGTGCTACTAGTTGAAGAGTTATTTGTTCTTCTGATGTGGAAGAAATTTAGATCATTGACAATGGGATCCATCTTATTGTCAGCGAAACCATGGGTTCATATTGCATGTCCGACAGTCTATTGTGATGCAAATTTGTGTTCTACTTCAACAGGATTCTGCTTGATGAACTAACTATACTTGATCTTCAGGTGTCACTTTGCCATATGGCATGTAGAGTTGGGGAAGGAATTGGAGGTGTTGAAGAAGTAACATTCCTATATAAGCTAACGCCTGGTGCATGCCCAAAAAGCTATGGTGTTAATGTTGCACGTTTGGCAGGTAGGAATTTGTCGCTGCACTGACTTCGTAGTGTTTGAGAGAGAGAGAGAGAGAATTAACATTATTTCTTTGCAAAATTTCTTCATCTGACCACATTGATTAATTCAGGACTCCCCAACTCTCTACTTCAAAATGCTGCTTCTAAGTCTAATGAATTTGAGGCACTATATAGTAAGGGGAGATGCGGTTCTAAAGCTCAGACATCAAATGCTCTTAATGATGATCTCATCTCAGTTATTCAAGACATTCTTCATGGTGCCATCTCATCCAACATCCATGAGACTTGCGAGAATGCCGGTATGAGTCTGCTAAGTCAGCTTCAGCAAAGAGCAAAATTGTTGCTGTTAGGAAATTGAAACTGCTTGCTGAAGGTTTCCACTTCTCCCCAGCTCTTGTTGAGGTTTCTTTTGGGATAACTACTTACAAGGGTTCTCTCCACAACTGCTACCTGTGCTAATTTTGCCGTCTAAGCACAATTAAAGGAGTTTTGTCTGTGGCATTTTGTTGATGTAAGTGATTGCATGACTTGGAACATCAATGAGAGTAGTAGTGAGGAGAGCGAGGCTGTGTTCTCATGGGGTGTTGTGGCATTTATAGTTCGGGTTGCCGACTTTTGTAATACTGTCGGCGAATGTGTATATAGCACCCAATGCCATTCCTGATTATTGATGATGTGGAGGGTTTCTGGTTTCATTGTCAAGGAGCACCACCTGGAAAATGGTCGTGGCTTGCGTTTATTGCTGTAATATTTCTTGTATAAAATGAATTTTCTGGGTGTAAGTATTTCATAGTCTAAAAATTATCTGATTCATGGTTTACTATCTTGCACAACTGATGCCCCTTTATGTTGTGAAAAACATGGGGTAAAATGATGTTTTGAGGCTCTGTTTGCATGAGTGGAAGGATTGATGGACACTAGTTTCGAGGACCTGAATATTTAAAATTGTCTATTTTGTTACTTTGGGAGGAGTCAAACTTGAGACCTCTACTCTATTTCTAGAAATTCAAGCCAACTGAGCTAATGGCCTTTCTTTGGTACCTTTGAGCCTTTACCATTATAGTTGTCGATTATATAGGCTTTGTTTGGATTAAGGTGGGTTGTCACGTTAAAAATTCAAGCTCTCATCCTATCTAGGTTGTCATTGTGTTGATTGTTTATTATTAGAGAAATGGGTGAAAAGGCCCTAAACTTGATTAAGAACAGATTGTACTGGGTGTACTTGGTGGCCATTGTCCAAGGCAATTGATTGAGGATTAGAGCTCTCAAATACGGCATTCGGCTCTAACCGGAAGCTTGTGGAAAGCCGGGTGCTTCTGATAAGGGAAAAAAGAGGCTTTTGGTAAAACGGGAGGTTTTGAAAACGAGTAAAGTTTTTAAAGAAAAGTTTATCAGCAGATTTTAAGAATAAGTTAAGTTTTTAAAGAAAGGTTTATTGGAAGATTTTGAAAACAAGTTAAAGTTTTCGAAGGAAGGATTTATGGGTTAGATTCAAAGAAAGGTTCTGATAAGCTGATTGAAAGTTTATTTTATAGTGAGTGGCATCTATTTCAAAACTGCAGGCATTTACTCATGTTTCTTATTTGAGTAAAATTTTAAAAGTGAAAAGCTCATTTTATTATTATTCCATGTACTTGTATGTTTAGGTTATGATTTTTATCATAAGAAATGATTTTATTCTTTCTACTGTGCTTGTGAAGCTCACCCCTTTCTATAATTTCAGGACTGAAGCACGGGGACGAGATTAGTGATTTTCCCGAGTTGTCTTTAGGAGCAAAACTTAGACAAGATTCTATTTGTGATATTACGCACGTGTTAGTTTAATATCCTGAAAACATGCATCTTAATTTTGAATACTTTGTGTTTATAATATTTATTAGATATTAATGGGAGCTGGAGGCCCCAGTATGAATAGTTGATGTGATCTGAGCCTATTGGTGGCAGATGTTTTTGGGTAGACAGGATGTCTCCTATTAGACATAAGGGCAGAAAGTTATTATAAGCAGGAGTTAAAATATCGATATCGGCCGATATTTTTCTCTCTCCTCCTCTTTTTTTTTTTAATTATCGGCCGATATGGTACGGTCGATATATCGACCGATATTGTAAATATCGGCCGATATATCGACCGATATTGTAAATATCGGCCGATACGATAAGATATCGATCGATATAGGACTATTCGAAACCGATATATATTGGCCGATACGATATGTATCGGCCGATATTTCGACCCCTGATTATAAGTGTTTATCTTGTAGGTTGTAAACATGTTATAAAATTTTGAATTGTATGAAAAACACACGAATTTCTGCCGAAATTCCAGTAGAATTCTTCACAATAGGTAAACTTTTGGTAGGCAAAAAGAAAAAATGTTTTCGGCCATTTTTACCTAACTTAATCTACCACATTAGTCATGTCCTGGGGTTCAGGGATGCATGAAGTAAAAGCAGGCTAGAAACAGCCTGGGACAAGTTTTGAGCAAGAAAATAGAGAAGGGGGGAGAGGAAAAAGAAGAAGAGAAAGGTCTCCACTTTTGTCAGGCTGAGAGAGTGAAGGAAGAGGTCGAAGATCCAATGCCGCGTACTTCTGAGAGCCATGCATGCATACGTATATCTTCTTTATCGTTTTTGTCATTGCGCGCGCTTACTTTGATATTATCAGGCTGACGATGCTACTAATTAACGACGACTACTGATTTTCTTGCTGTTCTTAGTGATTCACTTATTTTTTTTGAAAAAGTAAGAAATAATTTGTTCTCTCTCACTTGAACACTAAAGCTAAGTGTCATTCTCTTACTTCTACTACTGCCAAAGTTATTTGCCTCATTGGTTAGAGCGTCTATCATTCTGGTGTTCTTCATATCTAATATGATAATCAGATTGCTATCCAAGTTACTCACAATGATTTTTTTTGTGAATGAACTAAATATATTGAAGTCGATTGCCATTACCTTTATTAAAATGTGTCTAGAGAAATTACTGCTTTACCTTTGATTACTTACCTTTGATTACTTCTGATCAACAGTTAGTGAATCTTGCAAGTCTCTAGAGAAATTACCACTTTGTCTTTGGTTACTTCTAATCAACACTAGCTCATTCTACTATTTGACATGTAATTTTAACATTTGAACTCAATTTACTCTCTCTTGTGCCACCTTGAGTTATGAGGACTCCTTTCTTGTGTAGAAATATAGAAGTTAATGGGAAGGTTGTAATCAATTCACAAGTCTTTAAAAATTTAAATCTATGTTTCATTCTAAAATATGAAGTGATGAGTGCAAAATAAATACATATTTTACTCATAATTTATTATTGTTAATACCTCATTTTATTTAATTTTATCTAATTAGTATAATTTTGTGTTTTGCAGGTTTAAAAGTGAGGATGACAGGAAAAATGCTTAAATATAAAGCCTGGGCCCATTATGAGTTATTATAGACCTCAAGCCCAATTATTGAGCCTATTAAGAAAAGCCCATGAAGAAATCCACATGTGTGAATAATATTTTCATCATCTCAAGAGGAAATTCGAAATTTACAAGTCAATATAAGAGGATTTTCGAATTTGGCAAGTGGATTAAGGAAAGAAAGAAAATAAGAAAGGGAGAAAAATAAGGAAGGTTTGACACATGTTTGGTATTTTGGTCATAAATTTCTATTCCGATGTCCGATTTCTTTGATTCTTTTTGCGTTGGAAAGAAGACTTCAAGAGCTACAACTTTGTAGTTTACGACTTTTCCTGATTCGGAAGTTAAAAGGGTCAAAACTGAGCTGCAAGATGGTACATGTGTAAAAAACGGGATTTTGCATCCACTTTCCTTATACAAATTTAGCTCCTTGCCTCTTTTAAGTCATTCCATATTTAGCACAAATCAAATCCGCCCTCCATGTGTCCCTTGCTTTATTTAAATCTTTGAATCCAATCCATTCATTCCACCTCCTTTCATCTATAAATACTAGCCCTCTCCCATTGAGAAAACTGAACTTGGGCATTGAAGCAAAGGAGAGGAGAGGAAGAAGAGGAGGAGAAAGACCGTGGGATTTTCAATCCACATTGGGTTCTAAGGTTGGTGGATTTTGATTTCCATTGTATTTTTTCTTATGTCTTTATTCCAAAATTTTAATACATTATAATTCTTAATTCCAAATTTTATTAATAATTAAAAGGCAGAAAAACCCTTAGAAATATGGTTTTCCACTTATTTATTTTTATATGATGAAAGTTTGATTTTATTTTAATTCTTTTTATGGATTTATGTTAGAGATTATTTTAAGTTGTTCAATGAAAGCAGAAAAAATCTTTAGGATAAATAGAACTTGATTTTTTCAGTCTAAGGCTCTTTTTAAGAGCAGAAAAACTTTTAGATTCGAAATTGCAAGTTTAAATTTTATTTAGCCTAAGGCCGGATTTGCATTTTCTTATTTTAATTGATTTCATAAATTTCATAATGAGGATTTTAATAGATGAAGAATTTGAGTATATGATAAATAATAAATGTGAGCTCCGTATTCTAGGCCTTGATATTATTTTTTAAAATATGGAAAATAATGCCTCCTTGATTCTTTGAGCCAGTTCCACTGTAAATATGTACAGAGGTAGTTTAGGTGTCTTTAATTTTATTTTTGTTTATAAAAACTCAAATCTTTGAAATTGATGAACTAGGTTGGAAATAATTTAATTGCATCTTAATTCTGTATTTTAAATTAAATGGAGATTGTTTATATTTTTATATTAATGCCACCATTTTAATTAAAATTAGTTAAATTGTTAGATTCTATGTTTAAATCTAGAATGTTTCTAAATTAATATTAAAACTCATAGATTAGATAAATTATTTCATATTTATGATTTATCTCCATACTTCTCAAAGTTCTTAAAATATCTAATTCAATGGTGTATTTTCATGGATATATTTTCCTAAGTTCCGATGGGTTCGACCTCGCACTTAATCGCTATACTATCTAAATGGTTCGTGCGCTTGCGAGTTATAAATTTAAAATTTGCACAACATGAAGTTCATATTGTGAAACATTATAAGCCACAGTAGGGCTTGTGCCATAATTGCAGGCTTGCCAATTCGACTAAATCAAAGGAGACAATATAAATAACAAAAATATCAAAAAATCCTATTTAGGTATTAAATAAAAGAAGATAGTATAAGTCACCTTACTATAGTTTTAAGTGTAATTTTTGTTGTTGTTGTTGTCATTATTGTTTTCTCTAGTCCATTCATAGTGACATTTATAATATTTTTAAATATTCTACAGTATTTTGATAGTTTCATCTCTAATTAAGATTTTTATTTTCTGAGTATTACAAATTGAAAATATTTTGAGATTTCACATGAATTTATATAACTCATAATGTATAAAGTTAAATTCATAATTTTCAATTTTACTAAGATCTTATATCTATAATCTATATCTTGTATAACTTTTCTACTAATATTTAAATGGCATAAGACAATATAAAAATCTTAATATGACCCATTAGCAAAACATATTTTGAAAAAATATATGGGATAATAAGCTTGGACTCTCTAGATTAAATTTTCTGAGCCTTCTTCAAGAAAATATTTTGCATAATTAAAAACCCTGCAACACAATCTTCTTGAATCGTATGGAATCAAGTCTTCAAAGTAGAAACTAAATATGGCTTGGACATAAAAATGTGATCTCTTCTAAATTTCTCATTTATGGGACGAGCTTTGAAACTGTGATACCATTTGTTCTTATAATTTTTTTCTAAGATAAATGTATTTAAATGTCTCACTTGACTAATTCTTGGACTGTTATAAACTTTCCAATGCCTCCATTGTTATATAGTCATTAATTTCTCAAATTATCCTATTGCTGTATGCGGAACTTGTTCTAATACTATATTAGAAAACCATGACATAATAACATTGTTGAGGAAGAACTCACTTAAAAAAAAACCAGCTGTTGAGAGAAGGCTTCCTCAAGTATTATATAGAGTCATTGGTTTCTCAAATTAACCAATGTGAGACTTTTGTCACTTCATAGTCCAAGTTTTACTTGGTGGTGTGTGGATGTAGAGGTTTGCATACGCCTCGAGAACTAGTCAAGTTCTCTAAGAGGCCTTGGACACCTCACTTATAAAAAAAATAAACGAAGGAAATGGCTACCGTTTTAACGACTCAGGTTCTCTTACTTCATCTCTAATTAAGTTGCATGACATTATTGAATTATTAATATGACAATTAAATTTTTTATTTTGAATGATAGATAATAATAGATTAGTTTTAACAACTATACCAAATTTATTAAAGAAAAAAATTAAATATTGTAATTATAAGATTAAAAACAAACAGGATGAACAGTTAAGAAAGAGATTCATTTAAAAGTACTTTGCATTACTTAAGAGGGCATTTGGTTGGAGTGATTTGGACGAAAATTCATTGAACAAAAAAAAATAAATAAAATAGAAAACAAAATTGCTGGGTTCGCAAATACCAAATGCCTATATAATTTTTGTTGGTACTCTGTCATGCCTTAATACTTTAGAAATATTCATCACTCTATTTTAAAGAAAGGAGGGCCTAAATTTGAGCCAATAGTAATTGAAAAACAATGTCTTGTACTTCTCCAGTTTTCATTTGTACAATTCGACTATGCCAACTTCCCAATTGTTTATCAATTCGAATATTCAACCATTCAAGGTCCCCTTCTATCTCATGTCATTCACAATTGTACGTTGGAAAACCATGTCACATGCAATTGTATTATCTACTTTTCGAATTGACTTCCAAAATAACTAAAAATTCCCTCTTCTAGTCTTAGCTGCTTAATATATTATTTTTTTTAACGAAGGGTATCTTTGAAGTATTTTATCTAACAAGATTAATCCTTCTAGACGTGCACGATTTAGCCTACACAGCCAGCCAGATAAGTCAGGAGCAGCTAGAGATCGGAGGCAAGACATGGGGAGCAAACCCACTCCTGCCTTGACCACTGAGCTACTCAATATTTACCTTTGGTTCATCCATGGGCGATGTCACCTATGGGCGACAAAATATTTTGACAGCCATGTGGAGCCCACCCGGGCCCATTTGATCCTTTTATCCCTTCACACTCTACCCTAGTTCATAAATTAGATAGTTCATAGATTTACTTAATTTAAACTCATTCTGATTTCATCTCACCGTTAGACCTAAAATCTATACAAAATTGTTCCATCTTTTTACTACTCTAGTTTTGATTCATCAATTATGATCATACTCTTTTTTTTTCCTTTTAGTACAAGTGATCAAGGGTTTTAACTTCAGCCACACAACACGTATTGGTGATATATGCTGTATCAGCCATTTATCATCGATACGATTTCTCTCTCATCTTTTTATTTTAAAAAATACGTACAATATGAGAAAAATAGGGAAACATGGAAAGCCTAGTGTAAACATATTTTTATTAAAAATAATGACCATTTTATGAAGTGTTAGACCCTTCAGACTTGAAGTTTCAATATGAATAAAGTATGTCCTAAAGATTTTTTTTTTTTTTTAATTTGGAAAATGTAATTTTTTTTGAAAAGTAGGAAACCAAAATGAAGAAACACTTAATATGAAATTCATATTCTTTAGTATCTCATGGTGAGATGTATCTTCTATTATAATTTATAAATTTTTTTATTGTAAAAAATTCTAAACTTTCATAAAAATATTGGAATATTAGAAAAATCATAAAAACAACCTAAAATATCCATTAATCACATTAAGGGCTCTTCATTCGATCTGAAAACATTTGTATATTGTGCCACTAATTTTTTTCCACAAGAAACTTGAAAATGGGACTTCATTAATTTTCAAAAAAAAACTTGAAAAATTACACATACATTATACAAACTATATCAATCAAATTAAGACATTGCCCTTGAATTTCATAAGAACGCACTATTATTTTATTAAATTATTTTCACAAAAAAACTCTAAATTTGAGATTGTCTTAGACCAAAAATTTAAGTAAATTGATGAAAATAATTCAGAAGGGTCAAGTTTTAAGGGAAAGAAGTTTGAAATTGACAAATTTCTTTTACACTTGAAAAGCTTGCTTCTAAACCTTCTTAAAAATATACCTAATGCAAGATTGAACTCGAAAAATGCTCAAAACATTTCTTTAAACATTTAAAAAAATATTTGTGTCAGTAGATACAATGGCTTATCAGCCGATACTGGCCAATATGTTGCGGCCAATAATTTTGCCGTATCGGCTGATACGCGTCATTGTGGACACAACCATAGGTATCAGCCAAATTCTAATTATTCCCCAAGGAAACTATTTTCCATGGGAGGTTTAGAGAATAATGGTGCAATTAATCAAAAACATAGTTGACAATTAATTTTCTCAGAAAAACTGTAATATAAATGTTGAATTTTTTTTTTTTTTTTTTGAATTTACACGTGGGAAACTCAGATTCAGTCCTATTAAAATCCCCACGAGTGAGCCCACTACCCCTAGGGCACACCAACGTTAGGCCATGGGGCTGGAACCCGCAACCTCTCGCTTCCTGAGGTGGGAGGTTACCAGTTGAGCTACACCCATGTGGGGTTACTGCGAGAAACCCAGCGTAAAATCCCCACAAATGATACCTATTGCCCTTAATTTTCATTTTTTAGTTACACTTTTCGGATAAAGAATTTCCAATAGGCCCGACTTTTTCTAAATCTTGGAAACACAGCCCGTGCATTTTCTTTCTATGAAAAAGAATATGGAATGTAAGAAAAAAAAAAACATGAAAATTAACAAATTTGAAAACATTTTTCTAAGAAAATTTGCCAAAAAGTCAGAGCTTGGGATGTTAAAAAAAATATAAAACTAAGATGATACTTGATCTAGCGAAATAGAAAATAAGTTTTTACGATTGAAAGGAATGAAGTGCTTAAGAGGTATCAAGATCAAATGGATGCTGATACAAGTTCAATTGCTTCATGTTAGTGAAAACTTTAGCAAGGATCTTACTTGTTGGGAACAAGGGGCTAACGTGAGCAAGAAAACTTGATTTGGTATAAACTGGAAAGAGATCCCTTTTTGGAATCCAATCTAACATTTTTTTCTGTAGATCTCCTTCTACATTTTCAATGTAAGACCCGTTTGCTGCCTGAGCATTGAACATCTCGAAGAAAAGATAGGATCAATAACAGTAGAATAACATTCTTATTGTGATGATTTCACACAAAAGAAGAGCCCATCTAATGACAGAGTACAACGGATACAATATTTCCAGACGAAAGCAATTCACGGTCGTGATGATGACCATGAGATATTGTAGCCAGAGGGAGCATATTTATTTCATATTATTCTGACAGAAGCATTTAATAGTAAACATAAAAGGAAATGCAACTTGAGCAATTGAGCTGATGAGGCATTTGCACTTTGTGTTGTGTTGATCAGTTAGAAGATGGAAGCTGACGTTAGATAGCCCTAGATCATCAACATAGGCGGTCTATCAGATCATCAACCTGGGCTGTTGCTTCATCGAAAAGCCATTTCTCTAGGAGTGACCTCTCAGTCTCAGCCATGGAACTGGGGCCGTCACTGAGACCAGATGATAGATAGCCCTGAGTTGTAAAATCTGCTGAAGACTTCTCCCATGCTAAGTTGTTCAAAATATCAAAAGAGAGAAGATTTTCAAGCTCGTCGTGTGAGATTAGTTCGCAGCGTTCGTCCTTCGGTTTTGGGTCGATAGAGTGAGAAGAAGCTGCAACCTCCACATTGGTATTTTCATTGCTTTGCTGGTCATATTCTGAAGCAGTAGACTTTGGAGTTGGCTTCATCCAACCTTCTAAGAGCCTCGATATGTTCTCTGTGCTTGAGGCATAGGTGGCGCAGCCCCTGAAAGACGACGAAAGAGTCCCACTGCAGCCCTTAGAATGAAGCTGGGTGATGCATGAATTGGATATTAAACAACTGTCTAGAGATGATTGGAACTTCTTTATCCTTTTCTTCAGATGGGTGTTCCAGTAGTTCTTGACATCATTGTCTGTTCTCTGAGGAAGGTATGATGCAATGGCAGCCCATCTGTAAAAATAAAAAGAACCCAGAAAAAAAGGAGGAGAAGAAATCAAGAAGTCATGAGTGAGGGATTTCACATTAGGTTTGTACTTTCTTTCAATAAACCCAAAATATGATCAAATTTGTTGAGATCTATGGTCAACCCTTCAGTTGTTTTATTTGTTCGTATTTTCTAAAGTACATCATAGAGAGATTGAGATAGTTAATGATTTTTTGCATGACATTGATTTAGAAGAATACCTATTGCCCAGCAAAGATTGGAGATGGATTATCATTCCTTCTTCATGGGGGGTGAAGTTTCCTCTCCTGATTCCTGGCCTCAGGTAATTAGTCCACCTAAGCCTGCAACTTTTACTGCATCTGAGCAATCCTGTGAATTCAAAGATAAAAAGAAAAATCAATGAATGAGATAAAATAGGTATATGAGATTCATTGAAATTTTGTCAAAAAATTCTCAATCTTTACACACATGAAATGCTAAACTTCTTTCTCGTTGGTTGATTGAAATTCAGCAAATTAAGCGTCATGAAGAAAACCCAGATGGAATCTAAGGGGTTCATTTGAATCCACTAGAAAAAAAAAGAAAAAAAAAAATTATGTTCCTGTTTGGCATTTGTCCAGTATACCTGTGCTTGTTGGCACTGATCTCCAATTTCCTGGACCATGTTCCTGAATGTAAGAGACCAAGATGATATCTTCTTCTGGTGTCCAGGGACCTCTCTTCACACCAACCTTATCACAGCAAGGAGGCCTTCCCATGTCTGCTCAACCTTCCTTTCCTTTCTATACAAAGCATTGTCATGAGCCATGAGCTAGTTCGTGTTTATATGCAAAGATGACTAGGGTTGTTGCCTTTTCACTCTTTATTTACCTGGCCAAGTGAACTTATTTGTTATTACTACCCCTCTCTTTACTCTCATTTAAATAACTACTTTTGGTCCCTACTCTCCAAAGCTGAACAGAGACAAATACCAAGCTGAATATGAATTATAACACATTAGTTTTCTAAAGTTTTCTTATATACTCTGTCTCATTTGAAATATTTGTATTTTTTAAGGAACTCTCTATATAAGGTTAGCATTCCATGTGATCTCATCCATTTTCAATACACTTTACATTACTCCAATATAAATGAGACAACTAATTTGGGACAATTCCAAAATCCATATAGGACAACTAATTTAGGGACAGAGGGAGTATTTATTTACATACCCCGCTCCTATACATTTAATAATAGGTTATTGAATATTTATTTTAGAGATCTTTATAATTTTTAAATAATATAGGTATTCTCGTCTCACAATGAAAGTGAGATTAATCAAAGTCAGAACTCTCGCTTCCTAAAACGGATTCTTGACCATAATTCCAATTCATTTTAAGTTAAATATATATAATATTTAGTTATACAATTTATTAGATTCATAAATATTTGTGATTGTTTATTTTATAGGGGGGCCATTTAGACACCCAAATTTTCTTTTATGAGACACCCGATTTCACAATTTTGTGTGAAAATTTCTATTTTGCCCCTCAGTTTTTAAAAAAGATGATTCCTCCACACAAAACTGAGGGGCAAAATGGTAAATTCACACAAAACTTTGAAATCGGATGTCTCTTTAAAGAAAAGTCGAGTGTCTAAATGGCTACCCTTTTATAAACTTAAATCAATCATTAAAAAATTGAATGATCTGATTTTAAATGGAAGACTTCTCTTTATTCCTCTTTAGTTTAGAAATGAGCTGCACATGTTTTGAGTCATTTAGTATATAGAAACTGGGCTACTGTGAAGCTTGAACTAACGATTATTATTATTTTGAAATCTGGCTAAAAACAAGGGGAAGAGTAAATCATGTGTAAAGAGCTAAATGTCCTACCTCCTCAATCAATGTTCCTTCCTCACCCTACACATGGCTGCGTTTCGATGAGGGGTAAATTTTGTAGGGGTTACCCAGGGTTTCCCTTGACTAAGAGTTATCCTGGGTATTATAAAAACTCTTTGTTTGAAAAAGGTTTTCAAATGTGAGAAGGGAGATTTTTTACCTTACCCCTTAGTTACCAAACAAAGTTAATGGAAATTATCACCCATCCAAAAGCAGCATTATCTGAGATTTGTAAATAAAATAAAAATACATTTTTGTCCTCTTCATGTGGCAGTAATATTTTATTTTTTAAAATTACTAATTCAATAAGTCGTGTTGATAAATTTTGTTATAATTAGTCATTTATTCTATAAATCTAGAGTTAGTGTCTGCATTTCAATTTGTCATGTTTCTATCGTTTCTATTTTCTCTTTATCAATCATTTGTCATTATTAAACATAAGAAGTGGTTGGTTTGACGGTCAAGAAGCTCTCCTCATGAAAAGAGGTCCTAAGTTCAATTCATGATTTTATAAACTATATTTTAAGTATGTAATGTTATTTAAATATTTTATATAAATTATAACAATACATAAATACATTAAATTTAAGTAGTACTACACCTAAGATTTTTTTTTTTTTCACAATTCTTTCAAATAAGATGTAGCATATTTGTAAATATCCATTTTAACTTTTTCACATATCTGTTTTTTTGGGGGCAAATTTTTTATTGTATTCTTTTTTTTTTTCCCTGGATTAATGTGTGGAAAACTCAGACACAATCCTACTAAAACCCCCACGGATAAGCCCACTATCCCTAAGGCATACCAAAGTTAGGTCATAGAGACTTGAACCCTCAATCTTTCTCTTCCTGAAACAAGAGTCAAACAGTTGAGCTACACTCATGTAAATTATTGTATTCTTTATACAATACAAAATTGTACATTAATAATTCCATTCTATATTTAGGAAAATGACAGAGGTACTCCCTCATTTTGATTTTTTAGAGGCACCCCTGTCAGATAGATAAAATTACCCGACTTCGTTTTCTGGTCCACTTTTGCCATGGAGATTTTTATTTTCTTCTTTTTCTTTACCTGTTTTCAAATGCCAGCGGAAAATTTATTGATATTTAAAGGAAGGCAAGTGAGGTGTTGAAAAGTATAATGGCCATAAAACCATAAAAAATATTTAAAATAATATAAATGAAAATTCTATAAGGTTGGTAGAAAGTTCACTAATTCCACTTAGATTAATTGTAATATGGATCATTTTATGAGGTCCACTAATTCAACTAAATTAAAATAATAATTATAGATAAACCAATATAAGAACTACGCTTCATCTAACCATCTTTATCCATTTTATTAAGTAGATGAAATACACAATTGATAAGAAGTTCACTTCAACCATCCATTTTATTTAATTTAAATATACATATTTAATAAATTTGTAAATATTCTTACATTGACAATTATTTATTTGATTTTGTAGGATCATTGGACATCACATCATTGTTGATTTTTTTTCAATTCTAATTGAGTATAATGTGTTACCTGGCCGCTCAAAAAAAGAGAGAGAGTATATTGTGTAAGCTCAGTGTTCTTCTTTATTTTACCAACTCAATTTCATAAAAGAGATTTGACATATTGAAATTAGTATATATTATGTTCCTTAATATTAATATTTCATATTTTATAGCAAAATTGAAGTATTTGTATGATGACCATGTTATTTGTGATGCGTGTGTTAGATATTGTGATAGACGCGCAACAACCAGCTAGTTGTGCGAGATGAAATTGATGTGCTAGATAGAAAGAGGGGGAGAAACTCCATGTTGTTCTCCCACATCGCTTGAAATGAGGGACCTGATCCTAGATGTAAGTTAACCTTCACTCCTCTTTCAATACGAGGCCTTTTGGGCGTGTGTGAGATGCACACATACCAATGCAAAGCCATGTGAATATATGCGCATCCAAAATAGATAATATTGTATGGGGCAAAGGTGGATCGTTACAATTTATTTGTACACCTAATTATTTATTTTATATTATTAATTAAATTACTAAATACTTCCATTTGAGACCAAAGTTTTGATGGTGTCAGTATGTAGAATGTCTACTTCTTTTCAATGCATTGAAATGTTTGAAAATGTGTCACACTATTAAATACTTATATTAAATGATACTAATATAAAAATAGTATACTGTTGGGGGATGGTCTAACACTCATAAAGTCATAAGGTCTACAAGACATGCAAACGAATATTATTTGTTATAGATTTTTCATTTTTAATATTTTTATATCCTTTTGTGATTGTTATGTGTAATTTGTAGTTATTATACTTTTAACACCTTATTTTCCTTTATTTAAAAATTCAATAATTTTGTCTCTTTCGTTTTAAAAAGGTAAGAAATGGTAGAAAATGAAAATGGTTATTGCAAGATTTGAACAGAAAAAATTTTGAATAAGAAGATTTAAGTATGGGTGTCATTTATTAAACGTATGCTAAATTACCAATAATACTTTAAATTTCTTGTCATCACAATATAATGCATTTTTAAATTCCAACCTTAGTTAGGAATTCTCCATTTAGTATAACAAAAAATATTGTTTTCATGTATTTTCTAGAGATGCTTTAGTTACACATATACATATTATACTTGTCATGTATAATGCAGAAATTATTCTATTCCCTTAAATCTTATATATTCCTTTTTATATTTTATATACATATGTAATTTAAAAAATTTCTTAAGGTAATTGAAGTAATTACAAACACTTGACATTTGGAAAAGATGAAAAGATTTTTTTTTTTTTTTAATATCTCATTGAGCACCTTTTTTCTTACCTATTGTATATTCTAAATAACATGGTCTTATAAAAATGTTTTAAAAGTTAATTTTTTTAATAAAGTTTCTGATAACAACATTTTTTAGTTCAATATTCACTTCACATAAAGTAATGATATCTTTAATCATATTTAAAAAATAAATTTATGTAAATTATTTTTAGTTCATAAAGTCACTTCACACGCTAGGCCCTAATGTGGGTCTTCTTTGGGAAACAAAATTAGGTGGAGATCTTATCATTCTCTCTAATGTTCAATGAATATCATGACCTGTCATTATCAGTGCAGTTGTTTGACTTAAATTCGGATAAAAGTAATTTGACTTAAATTCGGATACTGAATTGGAGTTGAATATTCTAACCTAATTTTTTTTTTTTTAGACAAGAGAAATCTCGAGTCCAACCCGGCATCTGTAATCATGTTGTCAAGATCACTTTACATCTACATAAAGTGCCCTCAGTTAACATCATTAGGGATTGAACCTGCTGCTACCACTCACTGAAAGCAGTGAGAGACAACTAATTGAGATACCTAATGTTGAATTCTAAGCTGAGTTACAAAATCAAATTGAGTTGAATAAAGGACATAAATATAAAATAAGTGTACATGATTACGAAACTTTCATCTATTCTTTGTGTGTTCAGAAAAAAAAAATATGAACAAATATTTTTCATGTTATGTGATTAAAATTTAAGTTTGATAAGAATTCATGTGGCACTAGAAGTAGTCCATTGGCTATATTTGATAAGCATATGTAATTAAAAATGTTTCATAAAATGAATACTTTTTAATATGGCCGATTAACACAGTCTACCCTTGAGTTTGAAAGTATGTATTTAATTTTGAGTAGAATCTTTTTACAGGAATTTTGTATAATCAGATATAGATTTTAGTATATTGTCAATTTTATCTTTACCGGCTTACTTATCGGCTCACTTAATTTTCCCTTTACCGACTCATTTACCAGTTCACTTACTCACTCACTTACCAACACTGCAAAAAATATTAAATCGGCTCATTAAGTGGATAGTAAATGATTCGGTAAGTGAGTCGATTTACTTTTCATTCATTTTTTTTTTTTAATTTTCGATAACATAAGAGAATGATAAAATTGATAATATACTAAACCCTATGTCTGATTACACAAAACTCCTGTAAGAGAATTACTTGCCTTAATTTTAATAATAAAATCTACGTTTTACGTTCACAATTAGACCACCTTACCAGTAAAAAACTAAATAAATTTACAGCCGTTTATTGAAAAAGAAAAAGAAATTACTAATTTTACAAGTTAGGCGGCTGGAATGCGGACTTTTCAACCGCATTAAATGGTGGGTCCCTTGCTGTTAAAATTGATAAGGACAATGCGAATTCCGTACAATGGCTCCCTCTCCCTGGATATGTTACTCTCAATCTTTATCATCCACGTGGCACGCTCTTGGAACGCAACGTGGTTCAGTACCATCCACACCATCTTATAGAAACACTTAAAAGACAAAGGCTGCGTTTGGATGGGGGGTAAGGGGGGTAACCCCCAGTTACCCCTATTTACCCCGGTTTGGTAACAAGAGAGGAGGGGTAAAAATTCAAATTTTTATCCCTCCCCCCTCCCTTTCCAATACCCCCACGGGGCAAGGGGTATTAAAAAATGAATACCCCTCCTTACCCCCACTCCCCTCTTTTACTTATGATTTTTTTTTTATATATTTTATTTATTTATTTATTTTGGTAAGTACTTGACTTTTATTTTTTTAAAAGCACTCCATTATTTCCATTTGATAAATCTCATATCACCAAACAACAAATTATATTTTTTTATGAAGAGATATAATGAATTTTGTATTCATTTTTTGAAATTTAAAATAATAGTAGTGGTTTTTTATTTATTTATTATTTTTTAAGGAAACTTTTCCCCTATTTATCCCGTGCCTTCATTTATTTTTCAATTATATATTATATAATTTTCTAAAACGTATTTGTCAACATGTTCTATTTTTAAGGGGTGATTCTGTCGAAATTTCGATAGGGACTCAAAATTCTGAAAATTTTGAGATTTATGATAATATCTTTCAGGGTAATTAACAATTTATTCTATTAGAAGATTATTTTAAAAATGTGTCAACATTTTCAACGTAATGCATTTAGGTGAGGGGTAAATTTTTACAGGGGTTACCCTTGAGCAGGGGTAATTGTACGTAGGGGTAAACTGACATATTAATAATTTTATGAGAATTAATAATTTTATTAAATCTATATAATATAAAAATAAAATTTCTACAACATTTTCAACGTGATGCATTTGGGTGAGGGGTAAATTTTTACAGGGGTTACCCTTGAGCATGGGTAATTGTACGTATGGGTAAACTGACATATTAACAATTTTATGAGAATTAATAATTTTATTAAATCTATATAATATAAAAATAAAATTTCTGTAACATTTTCAATGTGATGCATTTGGGTGAGGGGTAAATTTTTACAGGGGTTACCCTTGAGCAGGGGTAATTGTACATAGGGGTAAACTGACATATTAATAATTTTATGAGAATTAATATTTTTATTAAATTCATATAATATAAAAAATAATAATTATAATTTTTATGAAGAGATATGTTGATATTATTTATTTATTTATTGGGATTTAAAATAATAATATCAAAAAAAATCTTTATTTATATTTTTAATATTAGAATGCAAGTGTTCATTTTAAATTATAATTATGAAAAATAATTTATAGAAATTAGATAATATTATTATAAGTTATATTATTAGAATTTACTTAATAAATATTATTTATAATTATATTTTATAAAAAAAATATTAATATATTAGATTACCCTTGTTTGTAGTTACCAAACAAGATTTTTTACCCTTAGGGTAATGTTTACTTTACCACAACAATTACAAAACAAGATAAGGGTAATCCCAATTCAAAGGTCACCCCTACTCAAAGGTGATCCCTACTTAGGGATAACCCCTATAAAAATTACCCCCATCCAAACGCAGCCAAAGAGACAAAGTCGTACCATTTTCCTCTTCTTTGTTCCAGGCAGGCTCTGTCCCACCGAAATGATTAAGTGGTGTATCAAGGTGAGTTTTATACCATTTTTTTAAAGGGAAAAATTATTTTATTATTAATTTTTTCTCTTCTTTTGATTTTTAGAAATAGAGAACAAAATAACTTTTTCTTTTTAAATGTAGTGCATTAATTTTTTTTATATTTTTTTTAAAAAAGAGAGAAAAGTGGTCTTTTCATATAAAAGTGGTGTATCATAATATACTTTTTTTTATTCAAACGTAAATTTTTCATTTTCATGCTCCTTTACAAACAAATCTTATTAGATGAATCTCTTAGACTTCTAAGAGGAGAGATGATTTTCATAAAAGTATAACTTCTTCACTTTATATTTCATTTGAAGAGAATTTTTTTAAATAAAATTAATTGATGTATCAACACTTTTATCTTTAATATATTTAGTGCAATATTCATTTTATACAAACAAATGAGAAGAGAAAAAAGAAGGGATTAAAGAAAATTTTGACAAAATCAATATTCACTTAATTTAGTGTACTTAAGGTAAAAATATTGGTGCCCCAATTACTTTTATTTAAAAAAAAATTTCTTTTACTTTTAAATTAAAAATAATATTTTTTATAGAAAAAATGATAAACAAAACTTCTCTAATTTTTTTTATTTTCTTTATTTATATACACTCTTAAAATATTTTTCATTTTTCTAATCTTTTGACTTTTCTAAATGAGATTTTGTTGAATAATATCTCAAGAAATATAAATTGAAGACATCTATTTATTTAGTAAACTGCACAATCTATTGAAGGTTGAAGGGTAGGAAATGTAAAGTAGATCTGGACCGTAGGAGTTGCCACGTGCACGAGAGAGTTGCCGTGATAGTACAATAAGCAAATAAAGCATTCAGGTGACACGTAGCTGTCACCATCGTAGAGATTTATTTCCAGTGAGTCACTAGTACTGACGTCTCTCTAACCTTTTTATCTAACGTTAGCACACGTGCTTCAATTTCATTTCCAGCTAAAATTATTTTTAAATTCCAACACGTGTGGCATGTGTTTGACTCACACGGCGACTTCACCTGCCATGTTGGGTAGATGCTAGAGTCGAAATATTTGATTATTTTAATATTACATAGTTGATATGATGATAAAAAAATTATATAAATAAATAAATTACTTCCTCTATTCCAATTTAATTGTCTTATATAGATTTTGGGATTATTCCAAAATAGTTGTCCTATTTATATTGAAATAGCATAAACTATATTGAAAATAAATGAGATCAAATAGAGTGCTACTCCTATATAAAGAGTTCTTTAAAAAATATAAATGTTTTAAATGAGACAATTAAAATAGGATAGAGAGAGTATATTAAGTTCAACATTTCACAGAACACATTAGCAATAGCGGAAGCAAAAATTTAAAAACATAAAATCAAAACCTTTTAGAGATTATTGAGGGTCAATCTTACCAACCTAGTCTCCAAAATCAGGTTAGTTACATTTTTCTCTTTCCACCTTGGATTTCCAACTATTAGACTAGGCTCCCATTTGATGGTGTGCGCTACATTAGATAGACTGCAGTTTATAATATGTCTATGTTTGAGAAATTTGAGCAAACTATTTTAATTTTTTAGATTTTTGTGGTAAATATATTTCATTGAATGATCTTGAAAAGGTTTTCTAACTCCTATTGCAGACTGCATTGATCTGTGAAATGTTTGTCTTACATTGATGGGTTTTTATTATTTTAGATGGTGACCATGGTTCTTGATCCACTGCCTTCTTATATTAGCATTAGATTAAAGAATTTCTCATTTATTTATTTTTCTTCTCTTGACTTGTAATCTTTCTACGTAATTCCCAATTTCCCATATTTAACCTCATGGTCGGTCATTTCTCGAGAAGGATCATATTTGATCATATTACACAGTTTGTGTTCAAATTTATCTATTATTTTCTTTCAATCAAACCACAATGTAATGTGTTGTGCAAATTTTAAATTTATAACTCGCAAGCGCATAAAGTATTAGATTGTATAGCGATTGAGTCCGAGGTCTTACCCATCGGAAATTAGAAAAATATATCTGTGAAAAACATACCACTGAATTTCATATTTTAAGAAATTGAAAAAAATCATAGAAAAACATCTTAAACATGGGATTAATTATCTAATTTAGAGAATCTAATTTTAATTTAGAAATATTCTAAAAATAGAAAACAAATCCAAAAATAGGAACAACATCTAAAGTTAGAAATTAACCATTCAAGAGATCTAATTTTCATAGAAAACCAAAATTTACCTAAATTCAATTAAGATGGTAGATTTAATCTAAAAATTATAAATAATGTTAATATAATTTAGAACACAAAATTAAGATGCAATTAAATTAATTAACCAACCTAGTTTTACAATTTTCAAGAATTTGAATTTATAAACAAAAGAAAACAAAAATAACATCTAAATTACATATATACATATTTACAATGGAATTGAATCAAAGAATCAAGGAGGCATTATCATCCAAATTCTAATAATAAATAACGGCCTAGAACATGGAGCTCACGTAAAATTCCAATTTTATTCAAGTCTTTCATCAAATTAGTTCCCTAATTAATCTGAACCTTAGATCTAGATTAATCATGCAATTCTCCGATCTAACTATTTCATTCGTTCCAAAGAACCTTAGACCTAGAATAGTAATGTTAATCAAAGATCTAACTATTTCATATGTCCAAATTAATTACCAAGAGAGGAGTTAAGAACTAAAATGATTCAAACCATCATAATAAAAATCAAAATTTGGAAAATCATAATTCTAATAATCTCACATTCTTTTATTAATTAAAACATGGAATTAAAAATTACAAATCAATGAAATTTTGGAATAAATACATAAGAAAAATAGAATGGAAATCAAAATCCACCAACCTTAGAACCCAATGTGGATTGAAAATCCCACTATTTTTCTCCTTCTTTTCTTCCTCTCCTTTGCACAGCCTTTTCTTCAATGTTCAAGTTCAATTTTCTCAAAGGGAGATGTAGTATTTATAGATGAAAGGAAGTTGAATGAATGGCTTGGATTTAAAGATTTAAATAAAGTAAGGGACACTCGGAGGGTTGGTATGGTTTGTGCTAAACATGAAATGACATAAATGAGGCAAAGAGGTAGAAAAATAGTAAAATTCGTGTAAGGAAAGTGGGTGCAAAATCCCATCTTTTACACATGTACTATTTTGAAGCTCAGTTTTGACCTAGTTAACATCCGAATCACTAAAAGTTGTAAACTACAAAGTTTTATCCCTTGAAGTCTTCTTTCCAACCCAAAAAGAATTAAAGCAATCGGACATTTGAGTGAAATTTTATGAACAAAATACTGAAGATGTGTCAAGCCTTCCTTCTTTTTCTCCCATTTTTATTTTGTTTCTTTTTCCTTAATCCACTTGCCAAATTAGAAAATCCTTTTATATTGGCTTATAAATTTTGAATTTCCTCATATATATCTTGAGATGATGAAAATAGAATTCACACATTTGAATTTCTTAATGGGACTTAATAATTGGGCTTTTCAAAGTATGAAAAATCTAATAAATAATTTTACCACTCACAATCAATTCTAAAAATGACTAAATTAATCCAAACTCTCATAAATGGATTTGAATTAATTAGTTTACAAATAAAATCCCTTGAAATTTTGGTAAAATAATTATTAAAAATTCAAACTTTCCAAAAATATCAACTTATGCTCATAAATTGCAAAATTCACCATTTGAATTCTTATATCTTGTATTTCCCTTTAAATCATGCAAAACGTCTAAAATCCCATTAATTATATCCTAAAACACACAAAATAAGGGCTATCTAGTCAAAATACAAGGGTAAAATAGTCAATTTCCTGTGCTCATCACAATGTAAAAAACACTAAGTCAATTATCATAGTCAATGCTTTTAAAACAACAAAAATGTTGAGGACAAATTTTATGATCATCTATTAGGATATATTTAGGTGATAAGATTATTTAAATATATTTAGATTTTACTAAATATTTTATTTATCTATTTAGGGATTTCCTCCTTTATTTACTTTTCTGATATGTATTGCATTGTCTCTATAACTAAGATTACATGGTTTCTCCTTGATTAAGAGACACACCAAACTCTATGTGTTATTCTACATGGTACAAAGCCAAACCTAGATCCAATTTTTTTTTCCCACCAATCTCCCTTACTGGATGAGATAATTAGCAGAAGGAGGCACCATAAGATTAGAAGACCAATATTTTTTTTAAAAAAAAGCTCCCTTCGTGTCTTGAGACTGAACAAGAATTCTTCTTCTATGCCCTCAGATCTCTACAGCCCCAACTGTCTCTAGTGACAGACAACAATCCGACCTCCCACACAATCCCGTTTGTTCTCTTTCAGAATTAGGCGATGAACAATACCCAGAAATCTGCCTTCGGCACTCACCGTGTTCCATAGACTAGATCCCACCATCTATCTCATCTACAGTACGAGCTCCACTCATCACCGCCTGATTCTTGCATCCAGATCTGAATCTAGCTTGCTCGCCGTCTCCTTCTTTCTCGATCCTCAACACATGCTTGTCTATGGCTCTGCTTCTCCGCACTTTCCTCGGCGACGACGTTGCTACCTGCCCTAGATCTCTTCTTCTTTCCCCTGCTACATCGCCGGCATCCCTACTCGTGCTGAGAACTCTTGCCATCACCTTAGGTCTCTCTGGTGACTTTCCATTGTAGGCATAAGACTCTTCTTCTCACGTAATGTTGTTGTCAAATTTTACATTAATAACTCGCAAGCACACGAATCATTTATAATATAGCAGTTAGAGTGCGATGTCGAAACCAATGGAACATAAAATATATGCACTAAAATTAAATGAGCATTCCTTTAAAAAGATATATTTCCAAAAAAATAGAATTAAATGTGTAAATCAAAGAACTCTAACACTTGGGTTTTAATAATCTTAGATCTAAAAATCAAAATAACATATTTACCCAATTTGTATCTAACTTGTAAAATTGACAAAATAAGATGTTTGAATTAAATCCAATTTATTGTCAAGAATCAAATCTATGTCATTTGTATATAAAATAGTGAACTAAAATGGCAATCTCAATTCCCAATTTAAAATCACATGTTTTAAAGTCAAAATAACACATCTCCAGCCTTAGTTAGTTGAATTTTGAGAGAAAGAATGTTTGGATACAAAGAATTTAAAAATAAACACACAAGATTTACAATAAAAACATAAATTGAACAATTTTTATATAACAAATATACAAAGTGACTAATGTAATTAATGACAAGAAATAAATTGACAAATAAAGTAAATGACAAAATAAATAAATGCATAATTTAAAAGTTGATTATTGGAATAGACCGTTCAACACCCAAAATGTATAAACAAATATAAAATCTAGATATGAAATTTGCATAAAAGTCCAAATATCAATTCATGTCCATCATCAAAGTTAAGAATTATAAACTTTAATTTAACGATCAGGCCTTAGTAACTTAGAATCAACACTTACAACCTAAACTATAACTAAATTTAAATCTAAATTCATGTCCAATTATTAAATAAAGAATACAAATTTTAAAATTAAATCTAAACAATTATCAAGGAGACTTGAAAATTGGAATGTTTTAGGGTTCTAAAGGAATATTTTGAATTTATTTCATGAAAAAATTCAGTACAGACAATTAAAAATTAAATATAAGAAAGACAACATAAAAATTTAAATTTACAACTTCATTTATAAATTCGAATGGTGCTCCTATCTTCTTATCTTTTCTCTCCCATCTTTGGTCCTCTTGAGCTTCAGGTTAAATTCGAATTTCACTATTGTGCCTAGTGCTCTATTTATAGGCTCTAAGAATGAATGGATGGTTGTGATTAAATTTGGGTTTATGTTATTAATGGAGGGCTAAGATTGGATCTTAGTTAAATGTGGATGGATAAGATTGAAGTTGAAAACTTAGGGTTTATAGGACATACACGAATTTTGTGTTGCTTGGGATTGAGGTTGGCTTGGTGGCTAAGCAAAGGATGAGAGAAAATTGGGATTTAGGAGAGAAGATAGGGCATGGGTGAATTTTGCACGTGTTTAAGGTTTTAATGCAACACAATGTATAATATATGAGATCTAAAGTTAGAGTGAATTGATGAGTACAGGAAAATGAATATTTTACCCTTGTATTTGGACTAGTTAGCCCTTCTTTTGTGTGTTTTACGATATGTTTAATAGGATTTTGGAAGCTTTGCAGGATTATAAGGAAATAGAAGATATGAAAATTCAAATGGTGAATTTTGCAATTTATAGGGCATAAATTGATATTTGTGGAAAGTTGAAATTTTTAATAATTATTTTACCACAATTTAGGGTTTTATTTTAAACTAATTAATTCAAATCCATTTATGAGAGTTTAGATTAATTTAGTACATTTTTAGAATTGAATGTAATTGTAAAATTATTTATTAGATTTTTCATACTTTAAAAAGCCCAATTATTAAGCCCATTAAGAAAAGCTCATGAAGAAATCGACATGTGTGAAGACTATTTTCATTATCTCAAGATACATGAGAGGAAATTTGAAATTTACAAGTCACTATGAGAGGATTTTCGAATTTGCCAAGTGAATTAAGATAAAAGAAACAAAATAAGAAGTGGAGAAAAAGAAGGAAGGTTTGACACAATTTCAGTATATTAACCATAACGTGCCAATCTGATGTCCGATTGCTTCGATTCTTATTGCGTTGGAAAGAATACTTCAAGGATATAACTTTATAGTTTATGAAATTTTGCGATTTAGACTGTTAACTAGGTCAAAACTGATCTGCAAGATGGTATATGTGTAAAAAATAAGATTTTGCACTCATTTTCCTTACACGAATTTTACTATTTTTTCACATCCTTTCCTACTTTAAGCCATTCCATATTTAGCACAAACCATATCAGCCCTTCAAGTGTCCCTTGCTTTATTTAAATCTTTAAATCCAAGCTATTCATTCCACTTCCTTTCATCTATAAATACTATCCCTCTCCCATTGAGAAAATTGAACTTGGACAGAGAATTTCAAGGTTGGCTAGACTTTGGAGAGGGAATGAAAAGGAGAAGAGAAGACTTTGACAATTTTGATTTTCACATTGTGTTCTTGAGGTTGGTGATTTTAATTTCCATTGTATTTTCTTGTCTTTTTAAATTCCAAAATTCCAATTGTATTATAATTTTTATTCCAATACTTTAATCAATAAGAGAAGGTAAGAATTAGAATTCTGGTTTTCCAATTGTTTTTTCATGTGTAATGAAAATTTCAATTTTATTTCCATTCTTTTAATGATTTTATGTTGTTTATTTTTCTAAGAAATTCAAGGAAAATGAGATTATTTTAGAATTGGTAGAACTTGATTTTTCTAGTCTAAGGCTCTTTTTAAGAGATATTATTTTAGATTCGGTATTACAAGTAGAAATTTTACCTAAGCCTAAGGCCGGAATTGAATGTTCTTAGTTAAATAGATTTCATATTTAGAATTTTAATGAATGAAAGATTTGAATGCATGTTAAATAATTTACTGTGAGCTCCATGTTCTAAGCCGTTATTTTATTGTTAAAATATGGATAACAATGCCTCCTTGAGTCTCTAATCCAATTCCACTGTAAATATGTTGTTTTTTATTTTTATTTTTGTTTTCTTTGTTTATAAATTCAAACTCTTTAAAAAATTGTGTACTAGGTTGGTAATTAATTAATTGTATCTTAATTCTGTGCTCTAAGTTAGACTGAGATTATTTATAATTTTCAGATTAAGTCCACCATCTTAATTAAATTTAGGTAAATTTTGATTTCCTATTAAAATTAGATCTCTTTAATTGTTAAATTCTATTTTTAGATTGGTTTCTAGTTTTAGACCATATTTTCTATTTTTTTAGAATGTTTTTAAATTAAAATTAAATTTCTTAGATTAGATAATTAATTTCATATTTAAGATTTATTTTCATGTTTTCTAAATTTCTTAATATGTATAATTCAATGATATATTTTTCTAAGTTCCGATGGGTTCGACCTCGCACTCCAAAACTATATTACAAATGGTTCGTACACTTGCGAGTATAAATTTAAAACACAACATGAATGGATGAGATGAAGTAGATGATGTGGAGGGTTGACTACATGGAAATTTTGAATTAGGTGGACAAGATATGGGAGAATAATGTGGAGATGGAAAGATTGGGATGATGAGGTGTTTTGGATTTTGGGAATGTATCTGGATGGGTTTTGGTCTAAGTGCATGGAGAAATTTTAGTGCAAAAATCGTCTGGAGTGTTGTGGATTGGGTGTGTGATGTGTACATGACATGGCATATGCACATGGAGTGAATAGGGTTTACTTGGGTTCCAAGTTATCTTATATTTAGGGTTTTATGGATGAATGGCTAGGATTGAATGAGATCTAGATCTAATGGTTCTAATATAATTTGGTTAAAATAAATTTTATAAAGGGTAAGTTTCCTAAGGGAGGTTTTAAGATTGAACGGTAGATCACAGTGATGGGTGAATTGAATGGCCTAGATCTAAGATGATAAATGTATGAAATGGGTATGGAAATGTGGCTCTAGAATTTACCTAATTTTGATGCATAAGATGAATGGTCAGGATTTAAGATGGAGATTGGATGGTGTGGATGACAAGGAGATGGACAAGGCTTTGGCCGTGTGAATGGGTTATGGGCTTTGGTTTTGGACCTATAAATGAGCACATGGGCCTCTGAGCTTGAGGTGCACATTGGCCTGGCAAATCTGAAATATCCGAATGGACTGCTTGTGTCCCGGTCCAATGTTGGCTTGTGAAGCTTAGCTTGGCCCAATTGAAGTGGATCTCTGGCCCATGGATTTTGATTTTTAGCCTTTGCCTCTTGAATTGCATGTTCTCTCTTCCAGAATTTAATTATTAACTTAACCACTTTAAAATCTAAGATATTGATTTAATCTAGACTGATCAATTTACATAAAAACCCTAAAAGTAGAGTGAAATTAATCATAAAAATTCTATGTCTTCTGAATTAAGCTTTAAACTTACAATTATCCACTGATTTGAAATTATTTTCCTCAACTTTCCATTTTTCTCTACAAAACTAGAAAATGACATTAAATACATGTGATATATACAAATCAAGGCTAACAAGTCCAATAATCAGGGGTAAAAATGTAATATTTCAGTGCTCAATAGGCAGTCTCTCTATTTTCCTATTCTCTGATGATTTCTGGACGATTCCTCACTTCCTACTCTCTGATAAGGAGCCTATTTGTCAGATCTACTCAACGATCATCTCTCCTCCTTCACAGCCGGACTTCTTCTCTCTTTCATCCTTCCGCCTCTGAGCAGCAGACAACCTCCCTTTTTCCCTTTTCTACAGACCCTCTCGGCCATTGAGATCCGATCTTCTCAGTGTTGTTCATTCAGGCCACATCACCCCTTACTTGTCTTTGCATGCCTGCTCTAGTGCCACATGCCTCTTCTCCTTGCTCTCAGAATGTCTGCCCTCTTTCCACTCCAGCGATGTGTTAGCGTCTCTTCAGCAGATTCAGATCTCCCTCGACGATTGGGGACCTTTCTTCTTCCTTTCTTCTTCTTCACATTGATGCCCATCGCTCCTTCAAACATAGCACGAGATCTGCTTCTCTTACTCAAAGGCGTCACATGCACCAGATCTTGCATCCTTCTCCTCTCCATGCACATCGGTGATTCTCTTCTACTCAGGGGATCTTTACCCTTCAGATCTTGCTCGGCGGAACTTATCTTCCTTCATGCCAGGTTTTTCTCTTCTCCGGCCCAGTGATAGTGACAATACTACTATTGTTTTCTCTCATCCAGATTTTCAATTGCTGCCCGCCTGATGAATTTCACGGCCAACCATATAGAGCCTGCTCTTCCATTCTTGATAACGAAACCTTCCCTACGCCGGCTTCTTCTCCGGCAGCAACCTCCTGCATCTTTCTCTCCAATGCCTAACTCTGAGCCCGACGGCTATTCCCCTTGCCATTGCTGTTGTAGCTGCTCTTTCCCTCTTAGCCACCATTTCTGTAGTCTTCTCCCTGCTCTCAGACGATGCTCCTCTCTGCATGATCCATATCAATGGTCTGCTCCTCTCTTTGACCGATGGATCTTCTCTCTTTGCTGGATCTCCTCGTGCTCCCAACGTCATCGTCTTCTTCTTTCTTGCTGGCTCTTGCCTACCACATTACTCTTTTAGTCTAGCCCGGTGTTGCCTGCTACTTCGATACGTATGCTATGGCCATTGAGACACGAATGCTATGGCCATTTATATTTAGGCAAATGATAAAGGCACTCCCTCATTTTGATATTTAGAGGCACAATATTTTGATAATAAATATTCAAAATTTAAATAATATGTTTCTCATTAATATTTAATATTTTAATTATGAATTTGATAGATCTATTAAGTATGTTATCATTTTTAATTTTGTTGATATTTTAAATAAAGGAAAATGAGGTGTTGAAAAGTATAATGACCATAAATCAGACATAAAAAGGATAAAAAATAATATAATGAAAATTCTATAAGGTTGATAGGAAGTTCACTAATTTCACCTGATGAGCACAGGAAAATGACTATTTTACTCTTATATTTAGACTAGTTAGCCCTTTTTTGTGTGCTTTACAATATGTTTAATGAGATTTTGAAAGTTTTGCAGGATTTATAGGGAAATACAAGATATGAGAATTCAAATGGTGAATTTTACAATTTATGGGCATAAGTTGATATTTTTGGAAAGTTGAAATTTTTAATAATTATTTTACCACAATTTAGGGTTTTATTGTAAACTAATTCAAATCCATTTATGAGAGTTTGGATTAATTTAGTCATTTTTAGAATTGAATGTAAGTGGTAAAATTATTTATTAGATTTTCCATACTTTGAAAAGCCCAACTATTAAGCCCATTAAGAAAAGCCTATGACGAAATCCACATGTGTGAAGTCTTTTTTCATCATCTCAAGATACATATGAGGAAATTCAAAATTTATAAGTCATTATAAGAGAAATTTCGAATTTGACAAATGGATTAAGGAAAAAGAAACAAAATATTTACTATTGACTTGTTTCTTTTTCCTTAATCAATTGAGCTACACCTTATGTTTCAAATAAAGAAAGTGAGACTTTTCCCTCTTCTTTCAAAAAACTTATTTCTAATGGGAAGAAAAGAGAAGTTTCCGGTCCTTGACATGACAACATTTGTTTCCTTCTTAATCAAAATAAGAGTTTTGATGCAACCGATAAAAATGTCATCAGACCAAACATGATGCTGCATATCAAGTTACGTGAAATATAATATGAATTGCATCCAATCATAATTCTTACTGTAGAATTGATCTTCTTAGAAAAATCAACAGGCAACTAATGAAAGAATAATAGAAAATGCAAATGCTGCTCAAAAAATAGTTCAGACAAAGATTCACTTAAACAAGCACTTCAACGGATAATGATTCGTGCACCATGAGTTTCACTATGGTGCACTGCTCTTAAAAGAAAAAGACCATTTTTTTCCCTCTTTTTAAAAAAGGAAAGATAGAGAAGAAGAAAACTAATAGCGGTTATTTCTTTTTAAAGGTGGTGCACTATAGTGAGAACTCATGGTGTACGGATCATGACCCTACTTCAATATGCCTGTAGAGTCCACTTTCCACATCTAAATGGACATCTATTTGTCTTTCCACTCAAAGTGAGGTGAAATAGAAATCAATTAGAAGTCAACATTCATCACTTAAATAACCTGAATAGTAATATTTGAAAAGACTACTATTATTAATGTGTTAGTTCAAATTAAACACATTAATATGTGAGGAGACTCAGATTTGAGAGTTCAAAGTAAACAAATGGAAGGACCCAACTTCCACCTTGAACCTAGTGCATTGTGATTTTTAATATTTAACCTTGGAAAAGGGAAAGAAAACAGTTTCCTTGGAAAAGTTAGGGTTGGTGTAAAACATTGAAAATGGTACGGGAGTAAGCTAGCAGAAGAAATGAATGCAAAGGAAGAGAGAATTGAAGGCCGTCAACACCATACCCTCGTCCAGCCACATGAGTAGTGAGAATTGAAACAGTTGAGAGCTTTAATGCCTAAAAAGAAAACAAAGTGTTGGGATTTGCCCCATTCTTCAATCATATTCCATACATGATAGGGTTTTATTGCTACTCGTGCCATGTTCTTCTTCTCCTTCCAATCAGATGAATATATAATCAATACAAACCCTTATTATTGCTTTATTTCTCACAGAAATTTTCATGTCCACGACTGTATTGACAGCTAATGTGGATGGTACGTATGGATGAAAATTTAGAGAGGTTTTGTGGATTGTTGGTATCCACAAATGTATGGAAACCAATGTATTAAACTCAATCAAAGGACCACTACCAATTTGAAGTGGGGCTGAACAAATGGTGCAGTCCAGATCGAGAATAAAAACAATTGGGGTTGCAATGACTATCATAGCAGTTGCAAAGTAAATGCCCATGACAATTTACAATCCATTCACACTAGTATCATCTTTGTTGTGGTATGTCTTATCTCCATTTCATATTTCATAGTTACTACAAACAGCACCCTTTGAAAGGATGGGAATTAATGTGGTTTGAAGTTTCAACTGGATTTGGATGTTGTAGTGATGTGGCATCTGAATGATTATAGAAAAGTAGGGTATGTTGGGGGTGGTTGCGAACGAGTTCCACATTGGAAAGGTAGAGGGAGATCTAGAGATTTATAAAGTAATTGAGTCACTCCACCTAACATACTACTATTTTGGACTGGATACACAGGTCTTAACAAGTGATATCAAAGTTAGATCTCAGGTTACTTCATGTGAAGTCAGGAGCTCAGAAGATCTCCTAGGTAGACGAGATGACTGCCCTCTTCCGAAGGGAAATAGTTGAGGTTGGCTGAGAAAGAGTCTCACTTAGAAGTGTAGAAGGATATTTAGAAATTTATAAAGAACTTAGGTCACTCTACCTAAGAGGTTAGTCTTTTGAGCTGGTACCTAAGTCTTAACAGTGTAAAGAGAAACTCTTTAATTGAATTTGTTAAGAAAATGTATTAAAATAGAGTTACAGAAAATCACAACTAGTTCGGGGTGGTTCGAACTAAACTCATGTTTAAATCTAGCTAGAGCGATTGTCCATCCATCTCCACTCTATTAAACTAAAGATCAACCTTGGCTTCTGAATAAATAAATAAACTTGAGCTTGGCTCACTTGGTCTCTAAGTATGAATGCTAAGCATATATCTTTTGATCCACATACGTAAACATCGGAGCGTGTATTTTATTAAGAGAGAATACTAACATAAATTCTTTGAGTTTGAAATCTAAACCCAAGCGCAAGCAATCCAGTCAGAGCAATATTCTTGCTACTATCGTTGGTTGCTGATCTAACACACACCTATGTGCCATGTCCCTCTCTCTTTCTCATGTGCTTTTCTACATCACCTTAATTCTGCGTGTAGAAAACCTAAGCAGATCACCATGTGTAGGTGTCTCTCACCTGCGCCCTGTTGTGGCCGATGTCCCTTCGTTGTTACCCATACAGGTTGTTTCACGTGTGTTCTTGCTTCTCTATTACACTTCTTCAGTGTGCCATGTATGAAATACTATGCTCAACACTTTTTTATGCTACCCAATCAGATCTATTGTAAACAAGGGACGATGGCCGGTCCCTTTCTGTTTTCTCTGATTGGTTATTCTTCATGCGGTTCTCAGTACTGCTACCTTGAAATTGAATCTCTCTATTGCCGAGATCTCTTCCTACTTATCTGTTGGTCCTCTCTCAATAGTATTCTGCAATGGGTCTCTACGAACGTCTACTCCTAAAACGGTCTGCCTGCTCTACTTATTACCCGCTGGTTTTCTCGGTCACAACCGAGAGATGGAGATCAGATCTCTGTTCCACTTCTTGCCTCTTTCTCAAACTGCAGATGGTTCTTCTTGATCTGAAACTCAAGATGCCAACATGAGAATCCGAACTTTGATCTGTGCCTGTCCCGAATCGGGAACCTAGCTCTTGATATCATTTGTTTCGGAATAAATCAATCAAACAACAAATTAATCACACAAACAAGAACACAAAGATTTACGTGATTAGGCAAAATTTGCCTATGTCCACGAAGCGTGATTTACGATTCCACTATTAAGAAAAAACATCGTACAATTGATTACAAGGATTACGCAACCCTTTCCATCTGTCCCCTTCTCTCATTTTCTCTATGTTTTCTTCTCTCACTGAGAAAAAAAACATAGAACTCAGAATAGCTTAAGAGGAAATGCCCTTATATACTGGGCATTACATAAAACACAGACCAGACCTGGTGGGCCTTATATAAACACACCTTGGCCGAATAAAGCCTTTTGAACCAAACGCAACACTAATCACCGTGGCCCAATTGAAAGTCGAGCCATACCCTACATCTGTCTCACTTCATGTTTCATGGTTACTACAAACATCACGCTTTGAAAGGTTGGGAATTAATGTGGTTTGAAGTTTCAACTGAAAGATGTAGCATCCGAATGATCAAAAGTAGGGTATACTGAAACTCTTTTATCAAATTTGTTAAGAAAATGTATTAAAATAAAGTTACAAAAATTCTCAACTAATTCGGTTTGGCTCGAATTAAACTCATGTTTAAATCTAGCTCAAGTTATAGTCCACTCAGATTTTTTTTTTGAATGAAAGGTACGAGTTTATTATCATTCAAGGAAAAAAGCCTCAAAAGCTGAAGCCTGAAAGAAATAAATAAAAGCCCGGGCCCGGTGACAGATGGAAAGGCCAAAGTCCACCCAGATTCACTGCATTAAACTAAAGATCACGCTTTGCTTCTGAATAAATAACTGAACTTGAGCTTGGCTCAGTTGGTCTGAAAGTATGATTGCCATCTCAAGCACATCTATATCTATCTTATTTTTCCCTTGATCCGTGAGATAGTCATTATCAAAGAAGGGCTTATGCATGTTCGAGTGTGTATTTAGATGGTCAATAAATTTTAAGTCTGGCCCTAGCTAGCCATACCTGCACTCCATCTGGGGTATAAGGTCTTTTATTTTTCTCTTCATAGTCTATAGTTTTATTTTTAATTTTCCGATTGTGAATTGTTCCATGGAATTTTATAGACTTCCAAGGATTTCTTACATAAAAATTCTATACAATTTTCATTCCAAACATATCTTGATGATGATGCAAAGGAAACTGAGATTGTTGTAAACAAAATAATATGACTTCTGACAGTAGCAATTCAGAACTTTGATAATAAGATTTTACGTGATTCACTTTCAGCATATTTTAGAGGCAAGAAAATGAAGAAATGACAACCGACACTTGTTACAATTTTTGCTCAACTACCCTCTCTCACGAAAAGGAACAATATATACTTATTCTTATTAGGGTTTACACAAGTACAATATAAAACTACATAATTGCCCTCGAAAGTAGCAATTACACTATGTAGTAGTGCATTTGAGGTTTAAATTTTAAATATCAACAGCTATTAAAATATCAAATTAAAAATAAAATTTAATGCCCAATGAAACCATATCAGAGGTAGAGAAGCTATATATATATATAGCCGATATTTCAACTAGTGACTTATATATTAATTTGGATTTGGAATCACATGAAGAACTGAGTCATGTCGCCTAAAACATATAGTGGATAGGTTCTAACAGATATACTTTTTAAAATTTTAATTTTTAATCTCAAAAAATATTAAAGATGATTGAGAATGATGATTTAATCAAATCAATTTCTTCAAAATTTTAATTTTTCAAAAGTAAAGAATGAGGCAGACCAATATGTCAACTTATATACAATTGATGCAGATCCAGTGGATTAGGGTTGGAAACCAAATTTTAAGAACTTGGTTCATATTAAAATACGAATTTCTTTCTCAACCATCCAATGTTTAAGGACCAGTACACAGTAGTCATTTGATGGTTTAAACTTTACATTAGTGAACTAAGTCTAATACTAATCACACCATTTGAGCTTTGACCCTCCTCTTCTTCTAATCCATTTATTTCCATGGTATCTCAATGTGACTGACTCTCCTATGTTTGCAAATAATTTGGATGAGACATTAGAAAATGAGCAGTGCTTGTGAGAGTACAAGGGCTTAAAAAATCACATACGATCGATACAGTTTCTCTCCCCATCAATTTTTTTTTTGGAAAAATATAGTAATAGATGAGAAAGGTAGGAAAAAAAAGGAAAACCTAGGGTGAGTATATTTTTATTAAAAGTAACGATCATTTTTATAGAGTATTAGATCCCTAAAAGTCAAAATTTTGATACGAATAAGGTATATTCTAAAAATTTGAAAAATATCCTTAAATTTGGAAAATGTCTAAAATTTTTAGAAAATAGGAAACCAAGACGAGGTAACACCTAATATAAAATTCATGTTCTCAAGTATCCCATAGTGACATATGTCTTCTAGTGCAATTCATAAATTTTTATTGTAAAACATTCTAAATTTTATAAAAATATTGGAATATTAGAAAAATCACTCAAACACTCTAAAAACCAATGTTACAAATATCGGCGATATTTTCAAATTTATCATGCTTTTATCGGAAAAACACTAATCACATTTAATATCCTAGAGATTTGTCGGCACTATGGTAAATTCCCAATAAATTCTCAATAAAATCATAATAAATGGTAAAATTGCAATAATATCCTGATAAATTACCTGTAAATTCATCACTATTCGTTAATTTCTCAGTAAAAATCTGAGAATTTGAAAATATTCAGATATTACCAATTGCCGTTAATATCCCGAGAAAGGTATTTGTGGCAATGCTAAAAATTATATCGATCACATTAAGGGCTCTTCATTTAATTGTAAAAATATTTGTATATCATTTCATTATTTTTTCCATAAGGAACTAAAAAAATGAGAAGTATCTTAGAAAACCTGAGTTTCCTTAATTTTTCAGAAAAACTTGGAAAATCACATAGACACACTACAAACTGTGTCAATCACATTAATACATCTACATTGAATTCCATAAGAACTGAATATTATTTCATTAAATTGTTTTCACAAAAACAAACCAAATTTTAGATTATCTTAAAGCCAAAATTTAAAAAAAAAATTGATGAAAATAACCCTAACTTGATAAAGGCCCATATCGACCAATAGACATCAGAAATTTGTAAATAGTGTGAGTGGGGAGAGGCGGGGAAGGGTTCTATTGTGAGAATTCCATGCAAATCGATGGATTAGATGTTTATGTCTTTATATTATGTTAGTAAAAAAGTTAGTTTGATTGAATGAGTCTAATCATAATTTTAAAAGATTCAAAAATGTAACAATGGATAAGATCGCAACTATCATCAAATCAATCTAATTGCGGGTGTAACTTAGTTATATGATCAAATTGGATACAAAACCATTATGGGGTTCGTAGCTAACCCTTCTCATGTGCGTGGATGCACGTGTATATTTAACACACTACATACCCTTTTATGAACCCACTCATGAACATGCCTTTTGTGGGCCCACATGGGACCACATTGATGAATTTGTTAGAAAGATTTGAAAAACTAAATTTTATTAACTTATCAAGTTGTGATTTTTAAATTCTCTAGATTAATGGTATCTTGGTGCATAAGTTCAATACAATGAGAATGTAAATTACATCAGAACCAATATGGTTAAGTCCAACTTATGAGGGCTGGTTGGTATGAGATGGAAAAGGGTGCAAATATTTATCAATGATTTGTTACTAGTGTAGTGGGGCTAGGATTTGGGTGTAGGTCAACCTTGTGTGGGTTAGAATAAAGGGTCTGATTTCACACTCTATCAACTCTAGAGCTTTTAACTTATTGATCAGGTCTCTAACATTAATGGCATCTTAGAGCATGAGTGTAGTTTGATGGAGATGAGATTTAATTGGGATCCAAATGGTTGAGGGTCAATTTATAAGATTTTGTTAGTTTGAGGGGGAAAAGAGTGACATGCATTTCTTGTTGCCTACATGAGGCCTTCAGCTTGGGATATATATATATATATATATATATATATATATATATATATAAGCATTTCACCCTACACTTTTTGATGTGGACATCATGTATGAACTTGAGGTGATGAAAGTACTTTAACTATATAATCAAGGCCAGCTCTGGCTTAAGGCCAAATCGACGGCTGTCTAGGGCTCTCTCAATTTGACTAATGGCATAGGGTCCCCACCTCTAAGGCCTAGGGCCCCTGAAATTTCAGGGCCGGTCCTGCATATAATTCTATAAGATCTTTGACTGTGGCAAAGATAGGGCTAAAGGGTCTAATTAAGAGTTAAAAATAGTGAATTTTGTGCATGTGGACCCTACCCATGGCTTGGGACCACCTTGGAAGAATCGAGGACCCCACAAGAAGAGTTGGAGGGACAAAACCCTAGCAAAAACTTGAATCATAATTGGCCAATGACAAGGTAAGGTGGCACATGGAGGTGGAGAAATCCCATCCGTTGAGACAACACACCAAGTTGACGTGGTGCAACATGATTGGTTTCTAGTTCTTTCTTCAAATGTTATTGGTCCATATGAGTTGTAAGCACCTTAAGAAAGCCATCCCTCTCCACGCCCATCCTCCTTGTATTTTCTCCTTTCCTCTCTTCAACCAAACCCTATAAATTAAGGGTTGGTCGACTATCATGTGCACACTGAATTTTGGAATCAAGTTAAGGAAGAGAAAAGTCTCTTTTGGATTTCCCAAGTAAAGGCTTTGAGTTTTACTAGTTTTTAATTTGTGTTGAATTAAATTTATCTCCTCTAGATTCTTTCTTTAAGTTCCTTTTTTTTTTCTCTCTATCCTAGTTCTTAAGGAATTGGTAGATTTTGATATGAATGTAGAAGATTAAAGAAAATCTACTCAAACTGAAATCTCAGTATTCGGTTGTCAATAAAGTAGGATGAGATTGATTACCACTACCCTTATGGCATACCAAGATTAGGCCATGAGGGCTCGAACTCACAACCTCCTGCTTCCTGAGACGAGAGACAATCCGTTGAACTACACTTGTATAGGTAAAGTAGTTTCCACTATATATGGTATAAACTCTCTCTCAAGTAAGAAAAAATAGTGATGTTGCATGATCTCATTTTAATATCATTTCTCATACTAAGAAATAACTAAACAAGTTCTTCAAGAAGAACTTTGTACTTTCTCTTAAGTTTCTCCCAATCCAAATAGATTTAGATTAAAACCTCTAATCTCTTCTCTAGAGATTCAGAGTAGTCAAACACACACAAACATGAAAAACTCTCTCTCTCTTTAGAATCTTCTACTTTTAACATTTTCTCTCCTTATCTAGTGCCTACCAAACTTATCAAATGAAGTATCAGAATCTCTAACTTCTAAACTTGGCAATACCAAACTAGCCAAACACAAACTAATCTGTAGGAAACAATTTGTAAATGAATGTAATGAACAAGGATAAGGATAGTAACCACAAATTGGATGGGACGTGGGGGAAACTCAGGCGAGTCGGAGCGAGTTTTAATAAATCCACTCCAACCCATGTCAATTTTTTTTGAACCCAACCTGACTCAACCCGGATTACCTAACCCGACCCGATCCGAATTTCTGACCTGCTCGACTCGAGTGCTGGCCCAACTCGAACTGTCCCAATCCGAGGAAATACAACAACCAAAGATTCCATTAGCAATGGAGATGACATACCTTCAAACATTTCAATAATTTCGATGGCATGTATATGCACTAACACATCTCTTGGTTTCTTCTTCTCTTGCTTTGAATTTTCTTTCCTCATCCTTTTCCTAGAGCCACAACACAAACAACACAACTTTGCTAACAATTGAATGTTTTTCCTGTGGGCTTCTGCTTAACAGGAGCATCATAACCATACAATGCTTGCCTTCTGAAGACACATCTCCAACATAGATGGGTCCTTGGATTCCATCAAGTCCTTTCATGTTGGTCTGAACCCCTTCCAACCACCGCCGCCCCCCCCACCCCCACCCACCCACCCACCCACACCCCACCAAAAAAATAAAGCAAGAAGATAGCCATCCTTTCAAACCAGAAGAAAGCAACACATGGGCAGAAAGTGAGAGATGCGATTTGAATATATGTCATGCTTATTTATCCCTTCAAATCTTTAAGCAAGAGAGTCATCGGAGAGAAAGTGAGGCAGAGAGTCACCAGAGAGGAGAGACGGGGCGAAAATGGATCAAAGGAGGAAGCCGAGAGGAATCACAGAGAGGAACAAACTGCTGCAGGGAATTGCTCCAGGGTTTGATTTCTGAAGAAAACAAAGAGAGGTTGAGAGGATTAGGGTTACTGGAATGGCTGCGTGTTTTATACTTAACTTATGGAATTCGGGTCGGGTCGAGTTTTATCAGGTCAGGGTGAATTTTATATTTCTCAGCCTAATCTGAACCGAATTTCATGCGGGTTTTATTTTTCCTTAACCCAACTCGACCTTAATTTCAAAAATGTATAACTCAGCTCACACATTTTTCGGATCGAGTCATACAGGTAGGGTCAAAATCCGACACAAGTTTCCCTCCTAATTTTTAGAGTTATTGTTGAATTAGGGTTAGAGGATGTATTTGGGTAGATTTGATGAATAATGAAATTTTAATCCAGTTTTGACTCCCCTCTTCCTCTCGCCTCTCTTTCTGCTTCTTCTTCTGCTCTGTTCCTCCATAGAGAGAACGGTGATTCTCTCTGTCTTCCTCTTCTTCCTTGTTGCTCGTGGATTCCCTGTTCGTGTGACGGTTAAGTGCTTAATAATCTTGAAATTATTATGGGTGTTTGGAATTTAATCACTGAACCTTGATTATGATTCTGCGGCCCTCCCCATTTCAGATTTTCAGACGAGCCTTTTTTGTGGGATTTTGCCTTTAGTTCTTGCCTTGTTTTAACTTGGTTTGAAGGGTTAAGTGCTTAACAGATCAAATTTACTATGTGTTATTATTATTTTTCCATAACGGCAGCTAATCCCTAAATCATTCCAAGTATACTACTATGATATTATGTGATTTGAACCTGTATAGATTTTCGTGTACTAGATTTGTTTTATTTTTCTATATTATTATATAATATAGGATTTTGGAATTTCCAGTAGATATCTAAGTATCATTTTATTTTATTTTCTCACCTATTAGCCTAAATTATTTCTAGAAGGTCTCTTATTGTGTTATCAACGCATATCTAGATTTTATACCATCTTCATTCAGTTTTACATATTTCCTTTATATTCTCAATACTTGTAGCATCTTGTTACTGTTATTTAAAACTATATATATTCGTTGGTTTATGATTTCGAATCTTTTGTTACAAGTTGTTACTATACAACCTTCACATATTTCTGTTTTGAGAAAAGAAAGCAGACATGAGGTGGAAGATTACTATTATTTTATATTATTATCGGTATTAGTGTTATTATTCTATTTTATAAGGTTTTCATTGCTTATTAGCACTAAGTCGGATTAGGCATGGTTCACCTTTAAAGCCGTTGACCTTAGATTACCTTAGTTGGAGCAACAACATACCTTACTTGTAATTAATGTAAATTGCCAAAGAGACTTAATAATTCTCATATTAATAGTATTTGGAATCTTTAAAACATTATTCGCAGCAAACATTGAACTTCAAGATTAATTATCGTTTGTACAAACTTTTAGGTGAGGGAAACAATTCACTACATACTTTCTACTTACAGGAATTTTTATATTTTTTGAATGTAGGGTAAGTATTCATTCAAAGGGGGGGAGAAACTCCCAAAGATACAAAAAGAGAGAGGGCTAAGCTTGCCCAAAAAATATACAAAGGAGCAGCCTTAAGAGATTAGAAATTCCATAAGAACTGTTCAAAAGTGCCATGCTTGAAGCTATTCAAAATCAGGTGATCATTGCATAAGCCCAAGACAAACTTAGATCTAGCTTTAGAAGCCAAAGAAAGGGCAATCTGCCTCCTCTTCAAGTGATGCACAATGGCAGCAGTATCAATGAACAAATCCCAGGCAGCAGTGGAAGGGCTTTCCAAGAGGAAAAACAACTCATTATTGATGCATTACACATGATCCAGATCCAAACCGACAGAGTCAGCATAGTAAATAGCAGATTAACAGTAGCCAAGCAAAAGCTTAATTGAAGCTGGACTAGGCAAGGGACACAAAGAAAAGCCAGTACAGTAGTTATTATGCCCCAAATGATAGACAACTAGGAATGGACCCCCATTCAGCAATAATTTTCCAATGAGATTAGTACTATCAAAGATTGGAGCAACAATAGTACTAACCGGCGGAGCAACTAAGGGCAAGATAGGAGAAGAGGGCGGAGGCAGGTCCATCTTAGCAGAAAAATCACTACTCACCAATAACAAGTCGCTATTAGAAAGCAAGAAATGAACCCGGCTGCTAATATCATGGAGGATGCCCATGCTAATGATCTCAACAGACCGCAAATTATTTAAGAATATCCTACAGTTTCTCTCCTTCCAAGCACGCCAAACAATGGCTAGAACCAACAAAAGGGCAGCTAACCTCTCTAAGCGACGAACTCTAGAATTGGCCAGATCAATTGAGTCGCCCATGATGTCCGAAGAAGCACTGATGTAGCTCAATTGTTGCTTCAAGAGATCCCAGATAGAGTAGATAGTGTTGCAATGCAGAAGGTGATTGCTAGTTTCAGGAGCAGAGATACAAAGAGGGCAAATAGGGTCAATAGGTATGCCGAACCTAATAAGCATATCCTTAGTCTTAAGCCCGGAATTGATGTAGATCCAAAGGTAAATGGACTGCTGCTTGGTACAACCAGGGAACCACAAAGAGTCAGCATAGCCATATTCAGGCAGGTGGTTGGAGAAGGAGTTGATAGTAGTTGAAACAGATAAAACAACAAACTCGTTGCCAGCCCAAAGAAGCTTATCATAAGTGGGTGAGATTGATAGGGAGTGGCCCCTCACCAAATCCAAGACGTTTAAGAGCCTATTCAAGTAGACAGTAGGAAGATCCCATTGGAAACCCGAGATGACCTGCTCGATATTGCTCCCAAGACAAAAATAATAACAAGCGCGGTGATCAAAGTGATCGAGAAGGATGAAACCAGGCTTAAGCCATGGGTCCTTCCAAAACTTGGTGTGAATCCCATTTCCGAGCGAAGAGAAAACCTGACTTTTTTTTTTTTTTGAATTTGGGTAAGATGTCATTAAAAGGGGAGAAAATCCCAAAAAAGAATTACGAAAAATGGGGGAGGTAAGCTGCCTCAAAAAAGAAAAGCATACAGATGAAACCAAAAGTATGTAGGCCTGAGCAAAACTCGATGTAGAAGAAGCCAATCAGATAGGCTACAAAAGAAGATCGAAAGATCCATACTTGAAGCTACTGTGAACAAGGTTGCTTATGCAATAGGCCAACACCGAATCAGTACTGCAGCGGTGGCCAAGGATATGGGGATCTTCCTCCTTTGCAAGTAATGAACAATACCAAATGTATGATTCTTGATGGCCCAGGCAGCATTAGATGGATTAGTCAGAGAATTGTAGATCTCGTTGGTGATGCACTGTAGATGGTTAAGATGTAGCCCAGAATGATCTGAGAAGGATAGAATAGTCTGACAAAAAAAGCAGTTCCTCCAAAGTGATAGGACTAATATAGGTGGCAAGATAGCATCCAGTGCAGCAGTTGGAAGACCCCAGATGATAGGCAACAAGGTTGATGCTCCTATTATGCAGCAGAGTCCCAATGAAGACAACACCACCCTCGATGGAAGGAAGAATCCTGACAGAGGAGGGACTTAATCTCAAGCGAGAAATAACAGTTGTAGGGAGATCCAGAGAAGGTGCTATCCATTTTAAAGAGATCTTTTTTGGATAGCAAGAAAAGCACCCGACATCTGACATCAGATAAGATAGTGAATGTTATAGCTTCGTTAGATCTCATAGAATTGTTGAATATCCTACCATTTCTCTCAGACCAAACATGTCAAACGAGAGCAGGTACCATAAGAAGGGCAACCAACTTCTCCAAACGGCTCATCCGACTTCTAACCAAATCTGAAGAGTCACAAAGGATGTCCGGTGAAGAACTATTATGATTGAATTTTCTCATCAAAAGGTCCCAAACTCGATGAACAGTTGTACATTGTAGGAGGTGATCGCTGGTTTCTGGATGGGTGTTGCAAAGGATGCAAACGGGATCAACTTGAATGCCAAGCTTAAGGAGCAGCTGCTTCGTCTTAAGCCCCGAGTTCAGGTATAACCAGAAATAAATAGAATGTTGGTTAATACAACCAGGGAACCACACAAGGCCAGCATTAATAGTATCAGGCATATGATTGTAGAAAGACTGGATTGCACTTGCAAAAGATAGGTATCCCCGAGCATTGCCAGCCCAGAGTAGTGATCGTTGATAGGTAGGATTGGCAACTTGTGGGCACTAACAATATCCCATATGTTCTTTGACAGAGCTTACTGGAGGAAGATCCCAATGGTTGCCCTAGATGAAATGCCCAACCTTAATGTTATTCCCAAGTCCCAGATCACAGCAAGCCCGGTTTCCAAAATGGTCAATTAAGATGAATCCCTGGACGAATCCATGGATCCTTCCAAAAATTAGTATGAAGACCATTTCCCACCGAAGAGAAAGTGTGTTTCTTGACCTTATCCCGGACACCGATGATAGAACGCCAAGCCAAAGAAGGATTGGCGCGCAAAATAGCATCCCAAATATCTCTGTTCTTCATATATTTTGCATGCACCCATTTGAACCACTAGTCATCTTTCTTGTTAGCAATGTTCCAAACTTGCACCATTAGGCTAGCTTCATTAATAATGGAGAGGCGTCTTAATCCAAGCCCCCCTTTTATCTTGGGGGTGCAAATTTTATTCCAACAAATTGTATGAATGCGACGTTGTTGCTAAGAACCCCATAGGAAAGCCTGGCTTTTAACCTTGTCCCAGACAGAAATAATGGAATGCCATGACCAAATACATGATTTTATTTGATTGTGCAATGAAAAGAATGTTGCAATGGATGTGCGTGATTTTAGAATATAATTATTAGGATTGAAAAATAGACTGAGTAATTGTTAAATTAGTGGATGGAATCCGGTGCAATACTCATAATAGTCTAAGAGACTTTTGGCTAAAATGATCAATAGCCGTGAGGATACTCATGTCAGCCCGAAGGAGTGGAAATCAACCATTTACCTTGTTGGAAGGTCTAGTGATTATATTCGACTATATGGGATTTAGCGTATTTGAATTGTAACATGTTTATTATGGTTGACTGATTTGTGTGGTTTGGTAGTTTATGGATGCTATGTGATTAACTGTATAATATAGATTGGGTTAGTGAATTGTGATGATTTAGCCAAGATACTACAAATAAAGACGTGAGCGTGTGATTACTTTAATTTCAAATATATAATTGCCATAATGATGAGTTGAATGATGGAATGTGTGAGGATGTTGTAAATCATGCTTAGAATAATTTTACAATTGATATAGCATGTGTTGGAAATTTTAGTATGCTTACATGATATAATGTTGATCATGTTATGATGTGGATAATGATGGCATGTTAATGGAAATTATAGCATGATATTGGAAATCCATGTTATAATATTGGAGAATTGAGCAAGTTGATAAATTGGTAGAGATAATGCATGATAAACATGGCATTGAGCATTGCATTCTCATATTCATAAGTTTGAGTATGGGAGTGTTATCTGTGATTTGTCATGAT
The DNA here is from genome assembly GCA_013350335.1 of Chimonanthus salicifolius. Taxonomy (NCBI): domain Eukaryota; kingdom Viridiplantae; phylum Streptophyta; class Magnoliopsida; order Laurales; family Calycanthaceae; genus Chimonanthus; species Chimonanthus salicifolius. The sequence goes on along the minus strand of CM023534.1, from coordinate 16,003,926 downwards.
GGCCACATAGTGCACTAAGTGGTAGGTTTAGTGACCCTCAGCTCGAGATGGCTACTCTGGTGGTAGCTGTGTTATCTTCGACTTTGTTGAGATGGTCACTTCAGTGGTAGCTGTGTGATCCTCGGCCAGGATAACCACGGCTCTGGTATTTTAGTTATCCATGACTAATCATGGAGATTATCTCTTGGTGGTAAGTTGGTTGTCCTCGATTTGTCGGGAAGACCACTTCGATAGTAGGTTGTGTGATCCTCGGTTCGTCGAGAAGGCCACCAAGGGATAGTAGGATGGTATTAGTGGTTGGTATTGCATTGAGCATTGTGCATCGGCATTGGGCATAAAGCATGATTAAATTATTAATATGAATTTATTATGCCTGATTATTCTGAAAATAGGTAATGTGATAGATGTATTATGTATGTGCTATTGTTTTCTTTACTTGGCATGGAGTTCATCCCTTACATTGCAGGTAACCCTTTGGATTTGGGTCTTGATGAGGATTAGAATCAAGCTTAGAGGACAAGGAGCTAATTTGGAGAATAATTAGAATCTCATAGTTGTTGGAAGATTGAACACTTAGACTTATTTGATTTATTTGATTTATTTGTTATTTCATTTATTTGATTTATTGAGACTTGATTGATAAATTCTAGGTTGAGTAAATTTGAGGACGTTATTTATTTTGGTTGGTTTGGGAATGTGAGTAATTGGTGAGTTTAGATTATTAATGTGTTGGATTATTTTATCCTTATGCGGATCGATGTTTCGACCCTCAGCGATCACTGGCCTACACCTCGCTGTCATCTGCCCCTACAGAGCCACCACTCGCCCATCGCTCAACCGTTCCACGAACCCAGTTATCCCATCCAATCAGCCTTTCCCAACAACTTATCTTCCACGCCTTCCATCTCCACCATGCAATCCATCATCCTCCAACAGCCAATGAACACCGTTCCACTGCCTTGCAAGTCTGCATCGCTTCTGCTTTCCCCAACAGTGACTGCACGAACCCATCTTTGCCCAACCTTCTTTATTCAATACTAACCCCTTTTAATGACCATCCCCATGTAATCCCATTAATGCCCAGCCAATGAACACCGTTCCACTGCCTTGCAAGTTTGCATCGCTTCTGTTTTCCCCAGCAGTGACTGCTCGAACCCATCTTTGCCCAACCTTCTCTATTCAATACTAACCCCTTTTAATGACCATCCCCATGTAATCCCATTAATGCCCAACCAACATCCTCAACACCTAGGGCTGCAACTCGGGTCGGGTTTTGGCCCGACCCGCATGACTCGACCCGAGAAATCATGCGGGTTGGGTCGGGTTGAGGAGATAAAAACCTGTATAAAATTCGGGTCGGGTCGGGTTGAGGATTTTATAAGTTAATCCGACCTGACCCGGCTAAAATTAGGCTAAAATTGATTCAAAATACGGGTCGGGTTAGAATTCGAGTCGGGTCGAATTGGGTTTTAAGGAACCTGACCTGTCCAACCCGTGCAGCCCTATCAACACCCCATGACGTCACACACATAGGAACTCGTTGGCTGTTTGACCCAGTTGACCGTACCCATTTAATCAGCCCATTTAATCCCATTTAAATCTACCAATCCCATTAATTCCATTGATTTATTCCATTAACCCGACTCACCCGTCTATTCTGAAACTCGATCTTATTCTGCGCTGTGAAAATTATGTTTAAGTTATACGCTCTTGATATTGTTATTCTCTCTGATTTAAGAGAAAGTTGTTTATAATCTCATTTTATAGTAAAATATTCTTAGAAGTTTGCTTTACTACATAAATTTTACAATTGATATAGCATGTGTTGGAAATTTTAGTGCGTTTACATGATATAATGTTGATCGCGTTATGATGTGGATAATGATGGCATGTTAATGGATACTTTCTAATGCTAGTCATGTAGGGGATTAGTTTTATATATAAATCAAGTTGAGATAGTTAGATATAGCAATGAAGGTGAGTTTGTAGAATTGATGGGCAAACATTCTCTAGTTGATGCGAGGGAAAAAAGCTTCAAACTTCTCTTATTTTCAAAATAATCAAAGTCTTAATTACAAATCTGGCCACAACACTAATTTATACGCCTTATTTTCAATAACAAAAAAATAAATGAATCAATTAAATGCCACATTATTCTTTAGTCAATCTGCCACACCTCTCTCCATTGCATTCCTGATTTATCTTTCCTCTCTCTCCTCCTCCTCCGTTGGCCCTCTTTATTTTTCTTTTTATTTTTATCCTCATCTTATTCACACGGTTTCCAGCAATCAAAAATCAAATCTTCCTTATCTTCCTTATTTTTCTTTATTTTCTCTTCCTCATACTACATGGTTCAAGCACAACTCTGCCTTTCTTTTTTTTTCATTTCATTCCTTGCAATAGAAGCCTAAATCAAGCCACATCCACTGCGTTTGGATGAGGGGTAAATCTTACAGGGGTTACCTCTAAGTAGGGGTCATTCTTGAGTAGGGGTCACCCTTGAACAAAGGTTACCCTTATCTTGTTTGGTAATTGCAATGGTAAAGTAAGAACTCACTCTAAGCGTAAAAAATTTCGTTTGGTAAGTAGAAGCAGGGGTAACCTGATATATTAACAATTTTATAAGAAATTTTACACAACATAATTATTAAATAATATTCAAAAAGTAAATCCTAACAATATATCTTATAATAATATTATCCAATGTTTGTAGATTCTTTTTTATAATTATAATTTAAAATGAACACTTGCGTTCTAACAATAGATAAATAAATAAATAAATCTTTTTATATATTATTATTTTAAATCTCAATAAATGAAAATGTCAACATATCTCTTTATAAAAATTTATAATTTGTTCCTTGGTGACGTGAAATATATAATATAATAAACTATTATAATAGTTTAATAAATCACAACTAAGATAAAATTAATATTAAAAACTGTCATGGGCTGAACTCCGAGAGACATGACTATTTTTTTTTTTAAAAAAAAATTTCCAATCACAGGTGCCCAACATGTGTGAAAGATTATTTTTTTTGCTACAAAATGATTACCATGAACCTCAAACTCTTTCAGAGTTTCGAGACCCTATCAGAATTGTGACATAATCACCACTTAAAAATAGGACATTTTGGCAATTTCCCTTTATCTAATGTCTGACTACTACATACATTTCTCATGCATTCACAAGCACTTCAAATAAAATATTAAAATTGTTATTAGAATTAATAGTTTTAATTAAATTCATATAATATAAAAAATAAAAATAACATTTTATAAAACATAATTATTAAATAATATTATCAATTAAAAAATATTTTAAAATATTTTTACTCCATCGGTGCATAGAGGGGGTAATGAGAGGTAAAGAGGAGAAAGAGTTTCCTGAAAAGCCCCATGCCCCAAAGAGTTTCAAAAAGTGAGTGGAGGGGTACATTCATCCTCTATTACCAAACAAGGGTAACGGAGGTAACTCCCGTTAACCCCTCCTTACCCAATCCAAACGCAGCCCTAATGTTTAGACTTTATACCTTGAATACTTCTAAAATCTTGTCCTTATTTAATTTCCAATGGAATTTTTGAGAAATTAGAAGGCTTTTGGCTATAATGGATTTTGATGATTTAGGTGGGGTCCAAAAGTGGGTGATGTGACTGCGGATGTCATTTTGAGTGGGGCCTATAAGTGTAGTGATGTGGCATTCAGAATGGGTACTCTCTTTCCGCCGTCTGTTCGATTCTCGTTTTGAAGGGTCCATTTCTCAAATTCAACCAATCGGACTCTGATTGGATCGCCCTTAGGTTCGTCGCATTCGATGCATGCATCAGTCCCTCCTAGTTATAGAAAACTCTTCCCCGTATTTAATTGGATTTTGAGAGACTTGTTGAGTCGGACCTTCGGCCACAGATTCTTCTTTGTTGCTTTCACTAGTGTTGGAGAGATGGTTTGTGAATTTGTTCATCATCTTTAATTGAATTGCGAACCCTACTCGTGGATATCAACTTCCTCCTGTCAAATACAAAATTGATCAAAGAAAATCGTTTCAATTTTTTATATAAAGGCCTCACATATGGGGTCCACATGTGGTCTGATGGATTGAACTATATTCTCCGTAACTGGCTGTGATGGATTAGATATTTCCATCGTTTCATTCTGGATATAGTCTCCGTGGAATGTTGAACTAGAGAATCACAGACTGTCTCCTGAATTGCTAGTTCAACTTCCGTCAAACTGTTTGCCATGTTGTCTTCTACAACATGCCCAACCTCCAATTCCACCGAACCATCCTCCACTTGTTCTAAAGATGTAAACACATCTATAAAATTGTCAGTGTCAGGATAATCATCGTACATTGGCTCTAAAGTGTCCAGTTGTACATCTGGTGAAATATGTTGTTGTCTTGAGAACGGGTTCTGCATCTCTTTCTCTGTTGAAGAGGATTCGGATCCGTTGTTTTCTCGGTGGGATTTGCCTTCGGATCTGTTACCTCGTTTCGCCAGCAGTATTTCACTTTTCGTGAGAATATCCTCCAGATTTTGGGTCAACTTTGCATTCTGACAGGTTTCCGGTGTTTCTACTGTGACTATCGGCACACGTGTTGTTCTACCCTAAGGTATTGTAGAAATTCTACATCATCAGAAAGTAGAGTGCTTAATTGAAACAATAATGGGTCCCAAACCGACGGGTCGGTCTAGGATCTATAAGCTCTGATACCACCTTTGGAGTTGTATATAAATACATGAACTGAGAGCATACAAGTTAAGGGGTTAAAAAAGAAGCAACCAGCACTGTATGAGAATCTCTTGCAGAGAGAACAAGACGAATAAGGAAAGGGCTGACTTAGAATTGATACTGTTCTAAGTGCAGCCAGCAGAGACCAGATCGAGAGTGTTCTGCAACAGAGAATGGCAAGCTGAAACAGCAAGTAGTAAACTATTTTAGATCTGACGTGCAGATTTTGGCTTTTACTCAGTGCAGTCAGAACAACAAGGAGAAAATTGAACTCAACAGAGAAGGGTGCACGTGGTGGACACGGTAACAGAGACGACAAATTGAGCAGAGGTTGCTCAGTTTCTCTATAGAGGCAGATCTGAGTAAGATTGATCGTACAAGGGTCTCTGAGTTTGGGTTTTGATCTGAAACTAAGACGGTGATCTTATTCTTGTAAGTGTATTATTGTTCTCTCTTAATGAAAGGATTATACACGCTCTGTAGATATAGGCCAGGTGGGCTGAACCACGTAAATCTCTTGTGTTGGATTGTGCTTGTTTTTCTCGTTCGATATTTGTTGGGAGTGTTTAGTTTTCTTAATAAACATGAACAAGTGCTATCAGTAGTTTTAGTTGGAGACCAGAGACTCGTGGGTGAACGGGATACAGCACAGTAAGAGGCTTCAGGTTGTCTGAGGTGATGGAGATCAATACCGCCCGAATGATTAACCTCAATCAAGCAAATTACTTATTGTGGAAGGTAGAGATGGATGATCTTCTGTATTATAGAGATCTCTACAAACCGATCGCAGGGAGACCGAAGGTGCCAACGGAGTAGTCTTTTGATGACAAGGGGAAGACAAAACTGAAGGTCGAGATGTCTGATGATGAATGGAACGATCTTGATCGGAAGTGCCTCGGTTTTATTCGACAGTGGATGGATGATAGTGTGTTTCATCTGGTGTCCAGTGAGACGACGGCGTAATCTCTATGGAAGAAATTCGAGGGATTATATGCGAGAAAGACTACGGGCAACAAGGCGTTCCTAATCAGAAAGTTGGTGAATCTAAAGTACAATGAAAGCACTTTGATTGCGGAGCATCTGACTGAGATGCAGAGTATAGTCAATCAACTCTCATCCATGAATATGGTACATGATGGTGAGTTGCTAGCCCTACTACTTCTCAGTTCCCTACCTGACAGTTGGGAGACCTTGGTGGTGTCACTCAGCAATTCAGCACTAGAGGGTATTGTCACTATGACGTCTATGGCAAGCAGTTTGCTGAACGAGGAGACAAGAGGAAAGTCTTTGGTGGGTTCTTCTCAGACACAGTCTAATACACATGCTCTCTTTACAGAGAACAGAGGGAGAAACAACAATAGAAAACCTCAAGACCATGACAAGCTCAGAGGGTCAAGGTCAAAATCCAGAGGGAGAGGTGGAGGAAAGCTTAGATGTTTCCACTGTGAGAAAGAGGTGCATAAGATGATGGATTGCAACCAAAAGAAGCGTGATCTGGAGGCCAGATCGCAAAGTTTAGATCAATCAAATGTTGTACAAAGTGACACAGACAATGATGTAGGTGTTTTCGTGTGCACAGTCACCACATGTATGAATAATCCAACTGATCAGTGGAATATACATTCTGGGTGTTCTTACCACATGTGTCCACACAGAGAGTCGTTTGACACATATAAATCCTGTGATGAGGGACTTGTGTATGTGGGCAATGGTGCGAGTTGCAAAATCATTGGCGCTGGGACAGTCAAAATCAGGATGTTCGATGGTATGGTGAGAACGTTGGAGAACGTGCGGCATGTTCCTGAGTTAAAAAAAATTTGATTTCTTTGGGGACACTAGGACACTGATGGGTTTACCTTCAAGGCGAAGGATGGGGCTCTTATAGTGACTAAAGGAGCCATGATTGTCATGAAGGGAAAGAAAGAAAATAATCTGTAGACACTGATGGGAAGTACAGTAATCTACCGGAAGAGGGATCCTACTAGTCGGGCAGCAAGAAGGAGGAAGAGAAGAAACAAAAAGTCAGGTGATAGGTATGACTTGAAAAATAAAGTTTCTTTTGTAGGTTGTGATGGTCCGTCCGAGTTCTATGGTGCTAGCGGAGACGGAAAAGCGAAGGGGACGAGAAATCACATAGAGAAAAAGGCGGCGTGTCGCACCCTGAACCCAGATGTGGGCCTGGAAGGCTACTAAATTTTTTTTAAAAAAACAAATTCAATTATCAAGTCCATGGGCCTTTAAGTGAGCTCACTTAAGCCCATAGAAAATGTCTCACATTCTCTCGTGGACATTAGGGTAACTAAATCTGACCTTCAACGACCACCAATCGATACTACGATCACAGTCCTGGTCAAATCCTTCGACATTGACAGTATCGGTTCTCACAGTTAATTTTCAAAATTTTCAATTTTCTCCACTTACTATACATGGGTTTCACCAAACACACCATAAAACAATGAATCATACATCATATTATCATATTACTTATACAAAAGGTCTTTATGCCACAAGTGGTATAATTATCTAATATTTACATAATTTTAATATAAAACTAAACAATTATAAATCCTACCCTCGATTAGTACTGGATTCCGATTCCTAAGCATCGCAGAGGGATTCTTCATTCCCCCATCAAGTACATGACCTGCATTCTAAGGGACGTGAGCTCGAGCCCAGTGAAGAGAACTCAATTTAACAAGTCCCTCCAAATTTTTAGAATATCAAATTTACGATACAATCTACGAGGAAAATACTTAGAACACCATGGCATACCTTTACCATTTGTTCTTTCCTATCCACACACACACCCATGCATACTCACACATATACATATAAACCCAATCATGTATACACATAAATGCAGATGTCACCCACACATGCATTCTCATATTTGCACTTGCAAACTCACACATGTATTCATAATATCAATAACACAATGCATTTTTAACAAAATGATAAGCAAATAAATCATATTTACCATTTAAAAGGTTACAACGAAACTTGTAATGTGATATCCTGACCCATGAACCAGAGGCCAGGCCCTAGATAGGCTGATCCAAGTGAAACTGGACCCTGTCGGACTAGCCAACAGAGTGGGCCGGTAGGATCCGACAGCCCAGCAGTGGGTGGGAGTTGTGGAAAGTCCCACATCGGAAGTTGAGGAGTTTGAGAGGGGGTTTATAAGTAACCTTGCTCCCTCAAACCAGCAAGACGTGTTTTGGACCTGGACTTGGGCTGGGTCCGATCCAAAAACTATACGGGCTCGCTCGTGTGCACATGTGTGCGCGTGTGGGCCCAAAGCGGACAATATCTTGTTGGCCGATCCCCAAGCCCTTTTTATGGGCCAGGCTGTTACAAATGGTATCAGAGCTCCGGGTTCTACACTCGGACTGTGTGGGCTTACTGCCTTCCACTGGGTTCATTGGGTTGAGCCGAGGGCGGCTTTGGGCTTTAGGGGGATGGATTGTGATATCCTGACCCATGAGCCAGAGCCCAGGCCCTAGATAAGCTGATCCAAGTGAAATTGGGCCCTGTCGGACTAGGCCAGCAGAGTGGGCTGGTAGGATCCGACAGCCCAGCAGTGGATGGGAGTTGTGGAAAGTCCCACATCAGAAGTTGAGGAGTTTGAGAGGGGGTTTATAAGTAGCCTTCCTCCCTCAAACCAACAAGACGTGTTTTGGACCCGGACTTGGGCCAGGTTCGATCCAGAAACTGTACGGGCTCGCTCGTGTGCACGTGTGTGCGCGTATAGGCCCAAAGCGGACAATATCTTGTTGGCCGATCTCCAAGCCCTTTTTATGGGCCGGGCTGTTATGTGTAATACACTGGGGTATCCTACTCAACCCTATCGTGGAATCCCACTCAACCTTGTCGAGGAATCCCACTCATCCTCGAATGCATTAAGTCAAGGCAGACATAATGTAGCATTAAGTCAAGGCAGACATAATGTAGCATCTTGCAAGAGCTCGACCGAACGTACAAGTGTGTACGTATACATTAACATGTATATTAACTATCAACTATCCATAAATATGGAAATAATATAAAATCACCATTCACATATATTTTCTCCATATAGCCCTTTCCACGAGGGTTTAACAATGGAATTTCACTTACCATCCACTGGTTTCAATCCAGGTTTAATAACCTAGAATGTTTTCATCTCATCACCTACACAAATTTATTAGCACATGTATAATCACATGCATGCAAAACTCTATATATGATCGAACACCGCACCCACCACATGCACCTATACTATGGTATGAACCACATGCATGCTCTAATATAACACATATGATATACACTACTGATCCTAGCATGAACCTCATGCATGATCAAAGCCACATATATCACCTATTCACATAACCATACATGAATAACAGGCATGAACTAGTATAGCATCTACTACATGCACACATGTTATCATGATTTACATGTTCATGTTCATAAATCACAATATCATTGAATTTTTCACTCTTTCGTCCAAACCTATAAACTATCGCCCTCTAGACTTTCAATGGGTCCCATACTACATTTTAGACCACTAGGCCTCGTCTCCCTGACACCTTTGACTGCTTCCGTTCTAATAGTTAGGACAAAAATACCGTCCTTTACATAGAAGTGGTGTTAAGTCTTGCTTTCTGGTCTCATTTGGTCTTTTCCATCTTAAAAATAACATGGATCCCATTTTCAGTCTAAAATCTAATTGGTTTTCACAATAACCATTATACATATTAAGTTGAGTCTCACCTTGATCGACGAAATCACGTGAGTTTTCTCGATTTGCTAGAGAGAGAACCGGTCCAACTGATTCAATTAGATCATTGACGAAGTTAGACACTATTTATTGACATAAGTAGACCCGACCGCCGCTCAATGGATTCGACTGACGAAATTGAGAAGAAAATAGTGGAGGTTTAATTTAAATACTCCAAGTTGGTCATATTTCATATTTAATGATAAAACCTCACTAAAATTTGAAACTAAAAAAAATAACATCCTTCTCCATTTATCTTTCACTACTCATAGTATAAAATTTTGCAAATTAATTAAAGAGTTTAAATAAACACAACTCAACTAGTTAAATAGGTGTATTTTCAATCACTTGCTATTTATGGAAATAAACACTTCCTAAATCATATTGTAACATATTTTAAATTTAAACCCAAAACAATAACTTCTAATGTTATTTAAAATAAATACCTCATACAAAAATCTGAATAATTCATATCTATCACATTGAAAGCTTAGTGTGATAAATAAATTAAAATCGTACAACAACATCATATATTAAAATGGAATAAAATAAATAGAAACTAATTGATTAAACTAATATAAATTCCAACTAAGTCAAATTCATGAAACAAGAGTCCCTCCTAACTTATCGTAATCATATATTTTAAACTATTTGAAAACAAAATATCCAAAGACATTAATGAACTTAATAATAAGAAACATTACAAAGCTTAAAATACCAAATCAAACTATAACTTTCTCCATTTTAGGAAAGATGAAGAAGACAAGAACAGTGAACAAAAATGGGTTTTTAATCCCCTGCATAATTTCATTTTATTTAATCAACTTAAACCAAATCTTGAAATCCACTTTAAACTAAATCATGACTTAAAAATGCAACATGAAGGTCTTAGCACGTAAAAAAAATAACTTCTAAAGGTGTTACTTAAAAATTAAAAGAAAAGGGGCATTTTTCCCTAAATTCTAAAAATCCAAAAATGAAGACCGAAATCAACCCATTTCACAAAAAGAACAGTCCCGGAGCTCCTAAATTTTCGAATAGATGGATTTCTATACCTTAATCATCGAAATCCACCGAGAAATGATGAAGTTTGAAAGCCCATCAAAAACTCCCATAATCAGAACACTGTTGTCGCAGGAACAGTTAGAAGAAGAAGAAGCAAGAAAAAATAAAGGAAGTAAAAGAAACAAAGGAAGAGAAGATTGGTTGAAGAAGACAGAGGAAGAATGTGAAAAGGAAAAAAAAGAAAGGGATCGATGGAGGGTGATAGACCCCTTTTAAATCAAAACCCACCTATGTTGGTGGTTTTTCCTTTCTCTCCCACGTTATCCTAGCTACATTGTAGCTTATTAATTCCCTTCTTATTTTCTTAAAAATAAACTAAACTATTTACTTCTATAGTTTGTAATAATAAACTAAAACTACATAACACCATAATTTGATTAAATAAATTAAACTTCTTTTTTTTTTTATAAAACTATTTTAACACTTTCAAATATTTAAAATTAATATTTTAAAACAAAATCCACACTTCTTAAAATTCACACGGTAGAATTTTCCAATTTCAAAATTTTAAAACTAATTAATTGAGTCAAATTTGAGAATGTAAATACCTCAAACAATTGATTTCCAAATACAGATAATTTTTAAAGGTCTCAGTTGGAGAAAGTTCAAATAATTTCAACTCTGCCACTACCCTTAACTGAGTTGGGTCCACTTGCTTCCAAACTCAAATCTAGACAAACTTTGACTCTAAACAAGACCCATCTGTTAATCACTTCGATTAATTGGCCATTAAGAAATTAATTATAAAAATATACATAATTAAACACTACAGGGTATTACACGGTGGGTCCGACATCATTGGTGGCGGGTCCAACAAAGCCGGTGACAGGCGTCAAGTCCAAGTGAGGCTTGGGCTTGGGCTTGGGCTTGGGCTTGGGCTTGGACTTGGGTAATTCTTCTAATTGAAGAAGATAGGTGGAGCATCCCAGAGCGTGGGGATGCGTGCATCTCACAAAGAGATGCAAAAAAGTTGCAGCTGTGGGTGGAGCATGGCCAGGAGCAGCTAGCCTGCACAGAGGTGCAGTGTTGCAATGGTCCGAAGTTATCAATGTGCAGTGGAGGACGGCGTCTCAGTTTGTCTCTAGAGGTTTGGAGAATTCTCGTCAAGGTGGAGATTGTTGTAGTTGTGGCTCAAATGTAAAGTGGAGGCCAAGTTTAATCTCCAAATACAAGTGGGACTGACTCAAACTGGCTGGACACTTGGCACTAGGGGCGGTGGTAAGTTCTAATGCTAGTGTGAAAGAGAATCCATGGTCTGGCTGGATTCCTTTATCAGAGGCATGAGGTGTTCTATTGGGATTAGGCAGTTGCTACTTGCCTAATGTAAATATGGAATTAATAAAGGAAAGGATACGCGTATGCGCTTGGGGAATTCTATTACTGTTAGAATTGTAAGCATAATAGAACTGGAACACTACAATTCAATTGCAGTCGGCTTGGAGTTGTATATAAATACATGAATTGAGAGCATATAAGTTTTGGGGTTAAAAAGGAAGCAAGCAGCGCTGTATGAGAATCTCTTGTAGAGAGAACAAGACGAATAAGGAAAAGGCTGACTTAGAATAGATACTGTTTTAAGTTCAGTCAGCAGAGACCAGATCGAGAGTGTTCTGCAGCAGAGAAAGGCAAGCTGAAACAACAAGTAGTAAAGACTATTTCAGATCTGACGTGAAGATTTTGGCCTTTACTCAGTGTAGTCAGAACAACAAGGAGAAAACCGAACTCAACAGAGAAGGGTGCACGTGGTGCACACAGCAGCAGAGACGACAAATTGAGTAGAGGTTGCTCAATTTCTCTGTAGAGGCAGATCTGAGTAAGGTTGAACGTGCAAGGGTCTCTGAGTTTGGGTTTTGATTTGAAACTAAGACTGTGATCTTATTCTTGTAAGTGTATTATTGTTTTCTCTTAATAAAAGGATTATACATGCTCCGTGGACATAGGCTAGGTGGGCCGAACCATGTAAATCTCTTGTGTTGGATTGTGCTTGTTTTTCCCATTCGATATTTGTTGGGAGTGTTTATTTTTCTTAATAAACGCAAACATGTAGGCCAAGTTAAACTTTGAGATTTAGATATGGGGTTTTAAGCCGAACACGGATTTTAGTGAAGAACTCTAGTGTTCTCGGGTTCAAGTGCGGTCTCAACTCAAGAACCTTCTTAAGATTTAATTTGGATTGTGCAATCCAATGTTAATTAAAAGATTGGAAAATGCACTAACTGAAATAAAGATTCAAAAATGTAAATTAATTCAAAATAATCTAATTAATTTCCTGTCTATCCTTTGTTGTCTGCACGTCAGCAACCAATCTTCCCTCTTTATTTCTCCTTTTTTTCTTATCCTCATCTTATTCTTCTTCTTTATTCTCTTCCTTTACTATCTTTCTTCCTATTACACAGTTCAAGCACAACTGTGCCTTTCTTGTTTTTTTTTTCATTTCACTCCTTGCAATAGAAGCCTAAGTCAAGCCACATCTACCTAATGTTTACACCTTGAATACTTTCTAAAATCTTGGTCCACCGTCCATTGTGTGTAATTCTTTCCTTAATTAATTTCCAATGGAATTCCTGAGAAATTGGAAGGCTTTTGGCTATAATGGAACTTGGTGATCTAGGTGGGGTCCACATGTGGGGTACATGACTGATGATGTCATTTTGAGTGGAGCCCGCAAGTGCAGTGACGTGGCATTGAAAATGTGGCCTTCTCTTTCCACCATCGATTCGAAGGGTCCATCTCTCAAATAGAATCAATCGAATTCCGATCGGGTCGCCTTTGGATTCGTTGCATTCGATGCTTGCATCACTTATTGTTTCAAAGTTCTTTACATTTGAATTGAGAAGTTGAGCCACCTGCACCGAAGATACCACAATGAAAACCTTGTGAGGGGACATGGTGGCAGTTGGATTAGATGTACCTTTTTTGGACCGTTTGGACGGTTGGAATTAAGTTCGCTATACTGATTTAACTCCACATCTGTTCCTCCCAAATGGACCTCAGATATCAACGTAAAATATCAGAGAGAGAGAGCGCTAGCCATTATCAGTTTTCTCATTGTGCCTTACAATTTGAAAAATGGGTCTCAAAACTCTCAAAGTGGTGGGCATCTTCTACTTCTAGAGAGGTGAATAAAGCAATTGAGGTTTTCATTTCTTTCTTCATGTTGTTAATAGTATTATTATTATTTTTTTTTTGAATTTTATATGTGGAAAACTGCAGGATACTTAGTGAAAAATCTCTACAGGTGAGCCTACTACCCCTAGAGCACACCAAGATTAGGTCATGGGAGCTCAAACCCGTGACCTCCTCCTTCTTGAAGCGGGAGGCAACCAGTTGAGCTACACCCATGTGGGTAATGATATTATTACTAAACATTCTAATTACAATCTTTAAAATAAAATTTATTTTGAGAAGTGTTTTTTCAATTATCATGTTGATATTGTTGTTTGTCATTTATCATTTTTAAAATATAAATGATAAGATACCTGATTTCGAAGTCTTTCCATTAATTTGTGCTCAATTTTCTTCATAAACTATTGAAAATAATATATTTTTTGAACTGTTATGAGGCAGATTTTAACTAGTAAATCACATATTATCTGACAAAACACTTGTTCTGCTTCAGTTCTTTGATCATGGCTCTTACTCCTGTATCGAAAATGTTTTCTTCTTCATTATTTATCTCTGTTGAGGATAAGCAGCTAAATATGTCATGGATACTTCAAAGAATACTTCATGCAAACCTATAGGAAATCCAAGGTTTTCTTTATTCTAATGGAATTAAATTGCAGCAGGAATCGAGATTCTCCAGATCCCTCTCAAGTATATTTCTATTAATATAACTAATAAGTTTGAAATGGACTACCAGTGTATAAGAAATATTTTCTTAATATTGACCATAAATTTAGTTTTTTTTTTTTTTCTTTCTAAAAGTTTATGAATTCTTTGTTTCTAATAAAACCCCTTATTTTTCAGAGCTGCACATATCTCTAAATCACAACCAAATGAAAGACAATAAATACATTACAGATCCACATGGCTGTAGCGATTGAATTTGAATGGAATTGTAATCTCTCCTGACTACGAGGGCGTTGAGAAAAACTCCGAATGCACGTACTCCTCTGCAACTACAGACATCAACATCAGGTGACTACAAGACTCAAACTTGAGACCTTTAATTCATGAACTAAAATGTCTTAACATTTGAACCGCCCCGTGCCAAGGGACAAGTATGTTATTTTTTCCACTAGTTTCTTAATTCTTTGCTTTTAATCGTAACCACATGTATGGAAAACCTTCAATCACAGTTCAAAACCATGTATGTATTTGTGGATAAAAATAAAATACCACACAAATACACAATTGTGATCGTTGAATTTAAATGTCATAATTGTCCGGTCTCATGGATCACTAGGGCTTTTTTTGGTACTCTACTCATGATAGAATGAGAGTGGGGTACAAAAGATAAAAATCGAAGTTATTTTGTTGACCGTTTACAAAACCATTCTCTCTATCCAAACACACTTTCTTAAATCATTCATACTCTCAATGATTGTAGATACCAAATAGAGTTGATTGGCCTTTATATTTGAATTGGATTTGGTAAATTGTTTCTATGGGCTGACTACCTATCTGACCGTCCATTGGATTTGAACCGACAACCTTTATGATGTAAAAACAAGCCTTTACCAGTTGTGCTTCACTGGAGCAAGTTCTCTACAAAATATCAAATTCAGCTTCTTTTAATGTGATTAAGAGTAGGAGAGACATATTTCTAGTGTTGCATTTTTAACTGGTGAGGAAGATCACAAACCCAATACAGATCTAAATTCCTTCTCCTATTCTCTCTTAAAGAGTGTGATCGACAAGGTCTATTATGAATAGTGGAACTCTTCTTTTTTTTAAAAAAAAATTGGCCTCTTTCGTTATGACTATTGTTTTCGACAAATTTTATATTCTTTCTGTACTAATAGATTTTACGTTGTTTCTATAGTAATAGATTTTATATTTATAAATGAACGTTTTATGTCTAACAGTTTTCTCGACATACATATTATCTTTGACTACAATATACCATAAAACCATTATCTTTTTAAGGATAATGATTTTTGGAAAGTGATTGGTGCACCCACACTCTTATTTTACGTGCATAAAAAACCAGCGAAATACCTATTTTGTCCAATTTTTTTTTCAATCTATCTTCTTTCCTCTTCTCATTTGTCTGGACAAAATAGATTTTTCACCTAATTTTGGGGCACTAAGGGTAAAAGTTTTGGTGCACCAATTAATTCTCATGATTTTTAGACCACCATTTTCTCTCATGGTGCACCCCCTTAAAAGGAAATTCTAATTTACTCTTGTTCTTGAGAAAGAGGAAAAGAGAAGGGAGGAGAAAAATAGTAGTGAATATGAAATTTCAGAGGAACTATAAGAGATGATGGTAGTGCAAAAATCACTAACTTTTTTAAATGTTATATGTACTATTAAATTTACTGACAAAATATTACCCATGTTTGTAAAAAGGTCTAAAATGAATGGTAAATATGATTGCAACTTTATTAAGTTTAGTTCATGATTAGAGTTATCTAATAATATAAATTTTTATAAATTTTAAATATAAATATAAATTATTCAAACTCACTCAATTTTAAGATCATAAATGAGAATTCACATGAAACTTTTATCACGTGATCACTTTATGAAATATTTATATCATTGACACACTCATTTTTTTCTTACTCTTCACACTTTTCAATTTTAACAGTTAAAAAATGGAAAAAAAAAAAAAAAAACAACTTCAGTGCTAATATGTAGGGCCGCACTGCTTATTTGACCCACCTCTCAAGTAATTAAGTTGAACACATGGAAAAATATTGAGTTTTCTGCAATTCGTATTTTAGATTCGAGATTTTAGGTCGAATCATGGATTTCGAGATTGAAATCTAAAATTCAGGCATTCTCGAACCTTACGCTAGTGAGGAATTGGGAGTTTAGGTGTGCAAGAGTTGTCACACCGTGACTCTAATCCGACTTGAAATTCATGTGAAAAACTGAATGAACCTCTAATGAATTAATTTGAATGCAGAATTTAAATTTAATTGGGCATTAATTAATAAAAGACATGAACAATAAGAATTTCACCATGCCATTAATTTATACTAAATTAAATTAAATTTAACACAACACCAAATTAAAATCAAAAGAAAAATAACTCACCAAACTTGGAGATAAAAGCTCAAAGCTTGATAATTTCAATAATAAAAGTTTGCGTTACAACCTTAGGCCAATCATTTTATTTATATGCCTTACTTAAAAATCTAAAAAGGAAGTAAATAAAAAACCAACCATTTCATTCATTCATTCCCTCTTGTCTTCTTATATTGTTGCCGGCAGTAGTTAATCAAGCACAAATTGGACCTTAAATCTTGCTAAGATCTGAGAAAAATCCATCTTCAGATCTCAGCCTTTCATCTTGATTTCTTTCTATCCTAACAGCACTAAAAATCAGGCCCAGAATTTTGTCAGATTAGAGTCTGCTTACATGCGGCCTTTTGGATCGATTTTTGTCCTAATAAAACCCAGGATTTATTCCGATTCAGATTTGAGTCATAAAGTAAACTGACTATATAAGCATGTTTTAGGGGAGTCTATGCAGACATCCGAAAAATCTTTCCCTACACATCCGAATTTAAGACTGTGTTTAGTTAAGAAGAACTTAAACTAAGAGATTCTCTTGGGTTAAGAGAAATCAAGATAAGCTCTTACTTTTGACTATTGGTTTGAATAGTATTAAGTGGAGAGCTTACTAAGGTCGTATGAGTTCTATGTTGGAGTTTTTAATTTTTTAAAATAATCATGAATTCTTAAGAAAAAAATATCAAATGAGATTAAAATTTCATTTGAAGTCCTATATGTGGACCAAATTTCAATAAAAAATATTAAATTCTATCCACTTAATCTTGTTGGTCGAAATCCCCGGATAACTAAAAATCAAGGTTGTATGGTTATTATCGACCTCTAAGATCAAGTTGTTAAAATTTAAATTTTATCTTAAAATTTAGTCTTATAATATTTCATTAAATGACTTTTCAATCTCACCAATTAATTTTTAATTAAACTCCAAATTACTTTTTATTAAACTTTAAAATTAAGAAAAAAGAAGTATAACTAGGTATAGGATGCACTTACAACCATTACTCGCAAGCAAAATAAGATGGCATTCCCTGGTTAGATATGGAGAACTCCATCTTTTCTCAACAGACCTAACCCAAACGGAATTGATTTGAGCACTGGTGCATTTTCTAAAGGAAGCATCGGATGATGTAAATCATTTAGTATTTTATCTTTTTCATTTATCCTTATTATTACTAACAAGAAGCACACGCTTCGTGCAAGTAACATTGGTCAAAATTTTATAAAGAATAATTTTCTTTGATCACAAATTCTATATAGATTCTTCTATTTTTAGATACTAATATAAAAGAGTCTCGGTCCTATCCTTTCAAATGACAAAATTTAATCTTAAAATCTCATTTTTTATTTTTAAGTCAATTTTTTGAGACAAATTTTCTCTATTGTTAGATAACAATACGATAAAGTTGAACCAAATCCTTCGAACTCAGCAAATCACATCTTAGAATCTCTTTTTTTCTATCTCATCATTTTTAGATAAATTTTTCCTTTTTCCTTTGCCAAGATAGAAGTAACTCACAATCAGCCATTAAACAAACACTGAAGATTCATTTGAAACTATCTATATATATATATATATTAAAAGTATTTGTGTCCAAACCATTTCTCTAAACAAAATCATTAGAGAGAGAATTTATAATACCTAAATTTTATTATGCACAAATGTGACAAAATACTCAGGTCTTGCTCAACTCTGTTCTTGATCAAATGAAACCACACTTAGTCTCCACGATCAACTACTATATACCAATGTTAAATATAATACTTTCAAATAAATAAATAAAAATATTTGTTCTTTTTTTTTTTTTTTTACAATTATATACTTTCAAATAAATAAATTAAATATAATTTCCATCAAAATCATTTTTTCTTGTATCTAGAGTAATTGATAAGAATTGCAGCTGCCGGTCTTTGCAGGAAGGCAACATGGACGCATATGGACTTCTCAAACTGCACATTCTTGGACTCTGGGCCACTAAGGTTGAGTCAGGCTTGAGCTCCATTTTTCTAGCCCAACCTTAAGGTAGGTGAGGCTGAACACACTCTTATTTTGAAATGTAGTGCTGGTTCCTATAGTATACCTTCATATTTACCTACAAGACTTTTCAACTGTTGTTCACGAGCAATAGTTTACTTTAATCTTATATGGAGTTCATATTGGAATTCAAATTCACACTCTTCTTTCTCAAACCCCATTTTTCCGGTAAATTTGAATCTATTTTAAGTTGATTTCATTGTTGGATTAACGATTTATTCAAAATTAGTTTCATTTTAACAGTCGATCTATCAACCATTAAAAAGTCATGAGTCATGAGATAATAATCTCATCCTATACGTATCGTGTAAACCAAATAATTTCAAAATCGAAAAAAGCCATGTAAAACAAAAACACGAAAGATTGCAAAAGCGGCATAGAAGGAAATACAAGGAAATAGTAGAAAAAGAGAAAGAAGAGAGAGGGAGAATAGGTGAGATCTAACCACATGTCCATACCAAATGTTACAATACTTGGTGACTAGGGTTTTGCCCCTCTAACTCATCTATCTTTTCCATGGTCAAAGATCTTTTAACTATCTTTTCCATGGTCAAAGATCTTTTAGAATTGTATGGCTAAGGAAACAGTTTCATCAACCTCGAGTTCATGCACAATGCATGCATCTTCTGCCCCTGTTTAGAGGCAGCTTGTCCTCGAGTTTAGTATGTCAGATATCAGGGAGAACCAAAAAAATAAAGGTTGCCAGTTTGCCACTCTCTTTGGCACATATTGAAAAACACGACATGTATGCTGCCCCAGGTGATATATCACTTGCTATGGTTCTTTTTAATGTGGTTACTCATAAAGATTGATAAGGAAGTTCATAGAGAAAATTGTCTTATGTAGCCTTCCCCTAATTGAATCAATTGTATGGTCAAACAATACTATATATATCCACAAGTTGCCTTCCGTCTCTAGATTCTATTGTACGAACTCGTACTACCCATTCTTACTTAGTTTGGAAAGGACAGCCACCTCAACCTCCGGTTGTTGCTTTTCCTCCTCCACGTCTGTCTCAAACTCCTTTCTCCCGATGGTGCATCTTGAGGGAAGGATATTTCTGTGTAGCCAGTCCTCTTCCTGCTCTTGCACAAGTGTAATTAGAGAATGTTGGATCATCAAATTATCACCATAATTAATGTCACATTCGGTAAATGAATTTGTATCATTGTGTTTTCTGTCATCGAATAACTCACTGTCTTCTTGGGCTAAGTGCATGCCCTTGGTCAGATATTCGAATGTTATATGCCCTAAATCATTGAACTTAAAGCATTTCACCATGGACTTTTTCTTTCTGGTCTGAGGTTGAAGGTTGACTGCTCAATTTAGCCGGCTCTCTGAAAGAAGTACCCCAATCTGTACTGGGTCTATTGGGGTCAATGGTTCCGCTGCTCGTCAGCGGATTAGCTCTAACTTTCCCTTTCTCTATCCTCTCCAACTGGACAATCTTTTGTACAGTTGCCCTCAAAAAGTTAAAAGGTGCCCTGTCAATAAACCTTGGTCACACTTTACTCCTCTCTGTTAGAGAGTAGAGTTGACCTACAATTATTATTTTATCTTTGTCAAATTTTCTAATTAAGAATTTCTATACTTAAATAATATATATATATATATATATATATATATATATATATATATATATATTTATTGTATAATGAGAAAAGCATTCGATCCAACTTTTCTAAATTTCTTCGTGGCACAGAGCCACACCTCCGATCTCTAATTTTTTTTTTTTTACCGTGGCTATCCCACTTCTTTCCCTTCGAACACAGCAGTTCTCAGGCTCCTCTTCCCACGGTGGACTACTCTCTTTCTCTGTTCCGTCTTTCTTCATCGCCCTACACTGTTCTTGCTGCTGCTGGCCGGATTTTAGTGCGCCCCTTTTCCTTCCTATTGCTGATCTCCGGCACCAGCTCTGAGCACCCACGACTGGTTCGCCAGATCTGTATTCTCTTCCTGATTGAAATCCCCCTTGCTACCGTCTGTATCTTCCTTGGCTCAGATCCATTCCTGGATCTCATCTTCTCCTCCTTCCACTTCGGCGGCAGATTCCTCTTCCCGACGTCAGTCCTTGTTTGATTCCGATCCGAGATCTCAGATCTGCTCGCCTGTGGCTGCTCCACCACCAGATTTGGGCGTTTTTGCTGAGAGATTGGGCGTTTTCACTGGAACAGCCAGATCTGCTTCCAGTCGCACCCTTCGCTCTGCCGCGAAACAGTTTCCAGATCCGCCTCTCTTGCCGCCTTTTCGCTCCGGCGTTCTCGCCATTAGCAAATCTGCCGTCAATCGCTGCATTGCTCTGTTCTTTGCTGCTGTTCTTCCGATCGGTTGTTTGCTGATGTCTGGCTAGGGATCTTACCATTGGACACGTCGTCTTTACCGATCTGAAACGACACCGTCTCCATGCACCTACGGTGGCGTCAACTGCACAACTCTGAGATCCAACATCATTGGATCTGATCTGCTGAACTCATTCACTGCATCTTGGTGTATATTGGATCCTGCTCTCTTCTTCCTCCGACAGCAGCTCAGATCTGCTCCGATCTCGCTTCCTTGTGGGCGACAGCTGCATTGTTTCTATTGGACGCGGTATTTTTCCTTTTTCCCACAGCTCTTCTCTCCCTGCCAGATTCACCTTAAGTTTGTTGTGGGCCAGTCCCACTTATGGGCCTACTGAGCTTAGGCCCAGTAAGGTGACTTAAGCCCTAAACACATAGAGAGGGATTAGAGAGAGTGAGAGATAGGGAAGATCTGAGAGGAAGGGACCTTTTAATCCCCTGTACATATTTCTCTACATAGTAGATTTGATCTCGTTTCGTAGACGTAGGCATTTTATCCGAACCATGTAAATCTTGTATTGTGTGATTTGATTGTGTGTTTGCTTTAATTAATCCCTAATTCCCAATAAGTGGTATCAGAGTCGAAGGTTTTCAGATTCGAGCAAGGTTCATCTAATCCGTCAGGAACAATCACATATCAGGGTCACACATCAGATCAGAATCAAATCTGTTTCTCTCGGTTGCAGATCGACGCACGAAGCAGGGGTCCAGCGAAGACCCAAAATTGCAGAATCCCCGCCGTTCGCAGAAGCACGAGAGCAGTATCGCATCCAGCAGAGAAACCGACCTAGCCGTGCCTAAAGAGGGCGAACCTCGGGTATTTGCAGATCTGTGAACGAAAAATGGCAGTCATCACCAGAACATTTAACCCTAGATCTCATATCGAAAAGTGGAGCCGCACAAGACCCACTGTGCAGATCTGAGGGCTCGCATGGTGCTAGATGCAGGTAGAGAAAAACATCAAACCCATCGCCTGCAACAGATTGATCTAGGGATCAGAGAAAAGGGACGACATCGGTGCACAGCAGTACTTGGGTACTGGAGATCAGACCGGTGAGGATCGGCGGCAGAAACTCAGATCTGAACAGAGGAGAAAGGGACAGTAACAGTCCCAAATCCTGTTTCTCAAATCCATACAGATCTGAAAACATATTAGAAAGAGGCAACCTAGTTTTTTTTCTTTGGTTTTCGGAAGAGAAGAAAAGCAACAGAGAAGGTTTCGGTTTCGGGTGAAACAAAAAGAAAAAAAAAAGGGTTTTTTCAGTAGTCTGCAGGACCACCATTTCAGGTGCACCCGCGAGACCACCATTTCAGGTAGTCTGAAGGACCACCGTTTGCTGTACACCGGAGGGACTACAGATTCAAGTACTCCTGCAGCGGGAAAACAACGGTCCAGAATTGTTTTATAGTTTTCGGAGTCATCGAGACTCGGAATTGAGATCTGTCTTCGCCTGTACGATCGTGGCAGTGAGCGCCAAACAGTGGCATTTGTAGAAAGGAGACCAGTTGAGTTTTCTTTTCTCTTATTTTTCATAACTGTCATCTAATTTTTACACATTATTCTGCTATGTGATTTGATTGTGTGTTTGCTTTAATTAATCCCTAATCCCCAACAAGTTATATGTGTTTGAATGATTGAACCACCCAAGTGGTGAGGAGTTCGGGGGTAATCGATTGGATGCCAGTAGTAGATCTCTAGGTTTGTATAGGGTCACAAAATTAAACTGTTGATTAATTGCTTCCGTATTTGCACATTCAACAAACTAGACAGAGGTCAGTGCAAGAATGGCATCTAGTTCTAGTAATTCTACCATCATGAAATTGGTACCGGACAATTATCTCCTATGGAAGACCCGGATGCAAGATCTCTTGATTAAGCATGATTTATATCATTCAATCTTAGGAGATGTATCTATACCTGATGATATGAAGGAAAAACTGAAAGAATGGGACTACAAGCATTTGAAGGCTGTGAGCCTTGATCAGGGAGTATGTCGATGACACCATACTTCACCATATTCCAGAAGAAAAGAAGCGGTTGTACTGTGGACCGAACTGTCTACAATGTATGAGAGCAAGGTACCAGTGAACAAAGCCTATGTTATCAAGAGACTGATGAGACTGATATACAATGAGAACATGTCAATGTCAAAACACCTCAGCAACTTTCACGGTATGGTGAACCAGCTAGCTAATGTGAAGATCATCTTTGCAGATGAGATTTTGGCTCTTCTTCTCATGAGGACACTACCAGATTCCTTTGAGACTCTGGTGATTACTTTGAGTAACTCTGCGTCAGGTGGCCAGGCATCCTTAGAGACAGTCAAGGAGGCATTGATTAATGAAGAGGTGAGACGGAAAGAAAAGGGCATCGCATCTTCTTCTTCCGGAGCATATGTGTCACAGGATAGGGGCAGAAGATATACAAATCATGGTCTCCAGGATCATAGAAGCAAGAGCGGACTAGGTCGAGGTAACAGATCTCAGAGCAGAGGCAGAGATAACAAAAAGTGTTTTCATTATGGCAGAGCAACGCACTTTAAGAATCAGTTCAGGATGTGGAAGAGAGAAAATAATCAGACTGTGCAATATCAGGAATGAAAGCCAGAATCTTCAGACACCACAGTTGCAATATCTCAGGAGCAGCGTACTCTTGTCATAGTGACCACCAGTGAAGGGATAGTCTTTCCATTACCCCCTCCTCATCTGAGTGGGTCAATGACACTGGTGCCACTTATCATTATACGTCACACAAGAGTTTTTTCTCCACATATACATCCGGAGAGTTTGGAACAGTTCGGATGGAAAACTCTGCATGTTCCCCTATCACTAGAGTTGAGAACATTATTATGAAGAGTAGTCATGGCTGTGAGATTATTTTGAAGGATGTAAGACATGTGCCAGACATCAGACTGAACCTTATTTTTGCAAGGGTACTCGGCATAGAGGGATACATCAGTACATTCGGAAGATCAACAACGGGTCGCTTACCATGGCACGAGGGGTGATCAGAGATCACCTGATGTTGTGACCGACAGAGTTTGCACTGGCCAGATCCATGCATTGCAGAGAGAGATTGCTTTCTCTCTATGACACCGGAGACTTGCACATTTGAGTGAGAGAGGGCTACATATTCTTCAGAGGAAAGCTCTTATTCCACAGACTGATTACACCCAGCTAGACAGTTACGAGCACTGCATCATGGGCAAGCAGACAAGAGCTTTCTTCAATCTAAAGGGCCATATAAAGGTCAACAAGCTAGACCTTATATACTCAGATGTTTGTGGGCCAATAGAGGTGGAGTTATTGGGCAAGAACAAGTACTTTGTTACCTTCATCGATGATTCTACGAGAAAGTGTTGGATTTACTTCATGAGATCCAAATGTCAGACTTTCTCATTTTTTTGTGAGTTTGTTGCCTTTGTGGAGAGAGAGATGGGTAGAAAACTAAAATGTTTGAGGTCCGACAATGGAGGAGAGTACATATCGAGAGAGTTTAAAGAATTCTGAAAGAGAAATGACATTCGACATGAGTTGACGGTGCCAGGGACTCCCCAGTATACCCGTGTAGCCGAGCCATTGTTGAGCGAATGCGTTACATAGTTCACAACACAAATCTACCCAAGAGATTTTGGAGCGAACAACGAGGACAGTAGTATACCTCATTAATCGATCACCATCTGCTCCCTTAAATGGTGAAGTGGTAGAATGTATGTGGATAGGCAGAAAAGTTACCTACAAGCATTTCAGAGTTTTTGGCTGCGTTTGCTATGCACACAACCCTGATATGTCGAGAAAGAAATTGGATATAAAGTTGACATTGTGTGCTTTTATTGGTTATGGTGATCCAGAGTTCGGATACAGACTATGGGACCCAGCTCAGCAGAAAATGTTTAGGAGTCGATATGTGGTATTCCATGAAGATGAGTTCTTCAATGAGAACAATAAATCCACATACTCCAGTGACCTAGATCAAGGTCCCATCTCCACTCCGGACACACCTCAGTCAACAACAACTCCTCCTTCACTTGCACTGCCACTCAGTGAGTCAGATGACAGTGGGTCAGATGTTCCTTCTACCAATCACAGTGACAGTGTTAGTGGGCCAGTAAATACATCTACAGATGAGACAATTGATGAGCCGATACATGATTCAGTTGAGGACACAGTGGAGGATGATCAGGATAGAGATAGACATTTGAGCGAGGGGGAGCAACCCCCCAGTTCTTCTACATCTGAGGATGTTGTACATCCGAGGAGCTTTGTTAGAGAGCACAACCTATCTAGGAGATACCTGAGTTCCGATTATTTATTGATGACCAGTGAGGGGGAGCCTGAGAGTTACTCAGAGGCTATAGGTGACAAAAACAGAATTCATTGGGGAAAATTATGGTAGAAGAGATGATGTCTCTTAAGAAGAACAACACAAATGAGTTGATTGATCTACCAGTTGGCAGGAAGGCGCTACAGAACAAATGGGTCTTTCAGGTGAAAAAAGATGGAGGCAAAGTTCTGAAGTATAAAGTCCGTTTAGTGGTGAATGGCTTTGAAAAGAAAAAGGGAGTGGATTTCGACGAGATATTCTCACCAGTGGTGAAAATGAGCTCCATACGAGTTATGTTAGGCTTGGCCGCGAGTCTAGATCTTGAGATTGAACAGATGGACGTGAAGACTACATTTCTTCACGATAACCTAGACGAAGAGATCTACATGAAACAACCCGAGGGGTTTGAGTTGAAGGGCAAGGACAACCTTGTTTGCCGTCTCAAGAAGAGCTTGTGTAGATTGAAATGGGCACCGCGGCAATGGTACAAGAAGTCCCATTCTTTCATGACAGAAAAAGGATACAAACATACTGCAGGTGACTCATGTGTGTACTATTAGGAGTTCAAGGGTGATTAGTTCATCATCCTGTTATTATATGTGGACGATATGCTAATATTTGGAAAGAGTTCCGAATTGATCAAGTTGTTGAAGGCAGACCTGTCAAAGGCATTTGACATGAAAGATCTTGGCCCTGCAAGACAGATTTTGGGTATGGAGATTGACAGAGATAGAAAGAAAAAGAAGATTAATCCTGTCTCAAGGAAAATACATTGAGAAGATCTTGGAGCGATTCGGCATGAGGGATTGCAACTCCTTTAGCACTCCTCTCGCCGCTCACTTCAAGCTGAATAAGGAATGTTGTCCTTCATCAGAGATAGAGAGAGACAAGATGAGTCAGATTCCGTATGCAGTTGGTAGTCTCATGTATGTGATGGTTTGCACGAGACCAGATATTGCACATGCAGTTGGATTGGTGAGTAGATTTTTGTTAGACCCAGGACATGATCATTGGGAGGCAGTGAGATGGATCTTCAGATACCTATGAGGTACATCGAGTATGGGTATCATGTTTGGTGGAAACCCGTTAATTATCGGCTACACAGATGCAGATATGGTTGGTGACCTTGATGGTCACAAGTCCACTTCTGGTTATATTTTCACATTGCTGGAGGAGCTGTCAGTTGGCAATCCAAATTACAGAAGTGTGTAGCACTTTCTACGGCAGAGGCAGAGTACATTACTGCTATAGAAGCTGGGAAAGAGATGGTTTGGCAAAAGGGATTCCTACGGAAAATAGGCATCAAACAGGAGGACTACACAGTATATTGTGACAGTCAGAGCGCCATTGACTTGAGTAAGAATGTCATGTATCACTCAAGAACGAAGCACATCGATTTGAGATATCATTGGTTGAGAGCAGCTATTGATGAGAAACAATCAGTATAAAGACGATCCATACAGACCACAATCCAGCAGACGTGTTCACCAAAATTCTTCCAAATAACAAGTTTAAGTTCTGCGTAGGGGCGTCTGGCCTCTACAGAAGATGATATCTATGTCAGAGTGTTTTCCTCCTCCTTGGGCTGGAGGGGGAGATTGTTGTGGGCTAGCCCCACCTATGGGCCTACTGGCCTTAGGCCCAGTAGGATGACTTAAGCCTTAGTTTATTATTCTTCTATATATTAATGTAATCATTTGTTAAACACAGAGAGAAGGATTAGAGAGAGTGAGAGACACGGAAGATCTGAGAGGGAGAGACCTTTTAATCCCCTAAACATATTTCTCTACATAGTAGATTTGATCTCACTCTGTGGACGTAGGCATTTTAGCCGAACCATGTAAATCTTGTGTTGTGTGATTTGATTGTGTGTTTGCTTTAATTAATCCCTAATCCCCAACAGAGTCCAGGCCAGATCATTTGCTGATCTCCTACGTTTTGACTCTTTCTCAGTTGCTCTTCTTCATACGAGCCGATTTTCTTCACTATTGTTGACGCCATCTTCGGTGCTTTCCTCACTGTTCACAAAAATTAAAAAAGAAAGAAGAAAAAAAAAAGGAGCGAACGGGTCACCTCTTAGCACAGCGTACTCACGCCGATCATTACGATGGCCTCCTCTACAGCTTCCTCTTCAATTCCTACTGCCCATGCCATTTCCATCCCCAACTTTTCACATCTTGTCCATTAAATTAATGGAGACAAACTACATTTTTTGGCGTGCCCAAATCAAACCCTACTTGGTTGGCCAACATTATTGGCGTTACATTGATGGTACCAATCCTTGTCCCCCTCCATACCTTTCCACCGATGACCAATCCAAATCTACTCCAAACCCAACCTACACCGCTTGGATTGCATTGGATCAGAACCTTGTTGGCATTCTTCTTACGACCCTCTCTGAACCTGTGCTTGCGCAGGTTGTTGGCCTCTCTACCTCTTGTGAGATTTGGACCTGTCTGCAATGCAATTTTTTACAGCATTCTCTTGGTAATGCCACTTATTTGCGTATTCAAGTACTCACTCTCTCCAAAGGTATAAAGACTATTTATGAATATTTGCAACATGCCAAATCCATTGCCGATGCTCTTACTGCTATCAATCAGCCGGTCTTCAATGATGACCTCATTATATCTATTCTACGTGGTCTTGGCCCAGACTATTCCTTGTTTTATATTACTACCATCCTTTCTTTCCAAGATCTCCGCGCTCGACTCTTATTATTTGAGTCCCAACTCACACATTTGGGACAGCGTACCCCATCTGATGGCCCTGGAGGCGTGCCTCACACTGCTCTTCTCTTATCTCACGGGTGCAGTTTATATGCTCGTGGTGGTCGCAGCCGTTGGGTCGCCCTGACAATGGTAGAGGTGGTCGTGGCAATCGCGGTCAAGGACATCATCAAACTCATCCAGCATTCTTGAACATCCAGCGTCTGCTGCCCTCCACTGTCAGATTTGTTCTAAGTATGGACATAGTGCTTCCAATTGCTATCAGCGCTACCATCAAGAGCCTAAGATCGAGGCTGATATTCCCTCTACCATCGCTGGCCTGCAGATTGCTCCTCCCGCTGATCACAATTGGTAGCCTGATAAAGGCTCTACCAATCATATGACAGGTGATGCCCACCCAATCCTTTCTCTGTCTGACTACAGTGGTACTGATCAAGTTTTATTGGGTAACGGTGTCTCCCTTCCCATTGCGCACACTGGTACTTTGTCTCTTTCCTTAGGCTTCTCTACATTTCATCTTCCCAATGTTCTGCATGTTCCCCACATGCACAAAAACTTGTTATCTATCGCTCAATTCACAAAAATAACTCTGTTAGTTTTACTTTCTTCCTTTGGGGTTTTGTTATTCGTGACTCACGTATTGGTGCTCCTTTGTTTCAAGGCCAATGTGAAGCCGACCTTTATCCTATCAAGCCCACTAGTCGCACCACTCATGCTTTAGTTGCATCCTGCTCTTCTTCATCACTTTGGCACTAGCGTCTTGGACATCTATCTAATAAAGTGCTTCAAGTTTTAGCCACTAATAAATGTTTAGGATCTTCTTTTAGGTTTTCTCGTTCATCTTTTTGTAGTGATTGTGCTTTGGGCAAGTCTATGCGACTCACGTTTTCAATTCGTACAATTTGTACTCCTAAACCATTTTATTTAATTCATTCGGATGTTTGGATGTCTCCAGTTTTATCTGTTTCTAGCTTTCGCTGTTATGTCTTATTAACAGATGATTACATGCATTTTTCTTGGATTTTTCCAATGCGCAATAAATTGAAAGTTTATACTCATTTTCATCACTTCCTTATGTTTGTTGAAAATCACTTTTCTACTTCCATTAAATTTTTTCAAAGTGATGGTGGTAACGAGTATGATAATCACTCCTTTCACAACCTGTGTACGCAAAAAAGGATCATTCGCCGTCTATCATGTCCACACACTCCACAGCAAAACGGTCTTGCTAAACGCAAACAACACCATCTCTCAGAAATGGGCTGCACCCTACTCCTTGCGTCTCATCTCCCTCATCACTTCTGGGTTGAGGCACTGTTGACTGCTGTATATTTAGTCAATCGACAGCCGACACAACTTCTTCAATGGTCCTCACCCTAGTAGAAGTTTTATGGCACCAGACCTGATTATCTCACACTTCGCACTTTTAGATGTGCCTGTTACCCTTACTTGGGTGATTATGCTACTAACAAACTCCAACCTCGATCGGTTGAGTGTGTGTTTCTTGGTTACAGTGATCATCATAAGGGCTATAGGTGTCTGCACCCTTCTATAGGCAGAGGCTACATCTCTCGGCATGTGCTATTTAATGAAGTTGTATTTCCCTACACCACTGCTACCGTGCGACATACAACCTCTCTTTCTTCTAATATGGTCTTCCTTCCTGCTAGTACCATATCACAGGAACCTTCTATCCTTCTTGCCTCTCAGCCAGCAGCATCACCCTTTTCTCTAGTGCCACCTGCTTCACTACCTGTCGCAAACGCACCTCCTTCACTCCTAGGACCAACATCGTCTTCTGCTGACATCTCCTCTCCAGCTCCTGCTCCTACTCCACCCCCGTCTGATAAAGACGGCACCTCCAACCCAAACAGAGGGCCCACTTTTTTACTCGTCATCCACTCTCGCAGTCACTTGCTTCTATGGTCTCTACTACCTCTGACATTGAGCCCACTAGCTATATTCAAGTTGTTCGTTCTGTTGACAGGCGTCAAGCAATGAATGATGAATTCAATGCTCTTCTCCAGTAACGAACTTGGTCTCTCGTTCCACCGCCACTGAATATCAACCATGTAGGTTGTAAGTGGGTTTTCAAGATCAAACAGCGTTCCGATGGTAGCATTGAGCGTTATAAAGCCCGACTTGTTGATAAGGGCTTTCATCAACAGACAGGTATCGATTATGATGAGACTTTCAGTCATGTTGTCAAGCCCACTACTATTCGTACTGTTCTCAGTCTTGTTATTACTTCTGATTGGCCCATTCACCAGCTGGAGGTCAAGAATGCATTTCTTCATGGCCATCTTACCGAATAGGTTTATATGACTCAACCTCCTGGTTTTATTGATCCTAATCGTTCTCATCATGTTTGTAAATTACATAAAGCTATTTATGGTTTGAAACAAACACTCAGAGCGTGGTTTCAGAGGTTCAGCTCCTTCATTCTCTCTCATGGTTTTGTTCAAAGCAAAACTGATATCTCTATGTTCACGTATCGACATGGCAAAAGTGTTATGGTTCTTCTTCTTTATGTTGATGACATCGTGCTAACAGGCAATTCTTCGTCGCTTCTTCACTCTTTCACTTGAAGCTTGGGTAAAGCATTTGAAATCAAGGATCTTCGTACTCTCCACTACTTCTTGGGCCTTGAGGTGACTAAGCATTTTAAAGGGTTACATTTGTCTCAAACCAAATATACCCTTGATCTTCTTCATCGCAGTCAAATGCTTGACTGCAAGCCTTGCTCCATGCCTATTGCTGCCAAGACTCAGTTATCTTCTACCACTGGTGATCTACTATTGGACCCCTCCACATATCGTCAAATTGTTGGTGCTCTCCTCTATCTCATACTCACCAGGTCCGATGTTGCTTATGCAGTACATATTGTCTCTCAATTCATGAGCCAGCCACGCACATCTCATTTTGATGCTGTCAAGTGCATTCTCCGTTATCTTAAAGGCTCCCTTAGATGTGGGCTACATCTAATGCGGGCAACACAGCCATTCCGCCTGAATGCTTACTCTGATGATGATTGGGCTGGTTGTCCTGATAGTAGACGCTCTACTACCGGTTAATCTTCTTGGGTCTGAATTTAATTTCTTGGCATGCAAAAAGGCAACCCACAGTCTCTCGGTCCAGTGCTAAAGTTGAATATAAGGCCCTTGCCTATACTTGTGCGGATACTGTCTGGATTCAACACCTTTTATCAGAGCTTGGTTTTCCTCCCTCTTCTCCGACTGTACTTTTTTGTGATAATCTCAGTGTAACTTATATGGCTGTTAATCTCGTGTTTCATGCTCGGATTAACACATTGAGCTTGATTATTATTTCATCTATGAACGTGTCACCATTGGCTCTCAACAGATTCAATTTGTCTCCTCTCAGGATCAACTCGTTAATATCTTCACCAAGGGGTTACCGTCGCCGCGCTTCTCAAAACTTAGTTCCAACCTCATCGCTTTACCACTGTCGAGTTTGCTGGAGATTGTTAGAGAGCAGGGTTGACCTACCATGTTTATATTATTCTATCTTTATCAAGTTCTCTGATTGAGGGCTTATATACTTAGACATGTACACCTATATATACATTGTATAATGAGAATGGCCTTTTAGCCAACTTTTCTAAACTTCTTCATCCTCCATTATGGCCAAGTTATTTCGAGCCAACAGGGGATTGAACTCCTCTGCATATTTTGCCACCGTCCTACTATCCTATTTCAACTTCTGGAGTCTATGAAATGGGTCTTTCTATGTAATTAGTGGGCAGAAGGTTCTATACATAAGCCTTTTCAACTTATCCCACGATTAAATTTCTCTTTATTTATGGTTTGTCTATCCATTTTGATTTTTTTTTGTACCAAGCTAGTGCCCTTCCTTTTAGCTTAATAGCTACTAATTATACACTTTGGGTTAAATGCATTTTCTTTTGTTTTTATCCAATCTAAAAAAGTTCATCTCCATTTCTACATTCGAAAGACTCGGGAATGTTCAACTGATAGAAATGATTGTCTACACAAATCACAGATTCATTCACACACAAATAGAAAAACACAGAGAACACAGGATATACGTTGTTCGGTCAACCTCTGGCCTACGTCCACGGGAGAGTGTAGATTTTATTTATAGAGAAAGAATACATAGATACAATATTTAGAACCCAAAATGTCTTAGAGTATCTTCCCTCTCTCTCTCTCTCTCTATCTCCCTCACTACCCCTCTCTGCTGCAAGAGGCCCCTTGTGGCCTTGGAAAGCACTAGGCCAAACGCCAGGGTTTCCATGAAACCCACGTCCATATTAAATAGTTGTTGTCCCTTCACAGATAGAAATCATTAGTGTAGTTTCATTAGGAAATTGCCATGTAGACCCTCTGTATATTATCGGCAATCCCACTTGATTAGGAGTCCTACGAGATGGTAATTACTATCCCTGTAGTTGCCTCATTGAAGAGGCCTTCCCAATCTAATACTCCTTCTTTTAGTGGAATTGAGCCACACGTTCCAACAATCTCCACCTTGGTGAAAAATCCACTGATCCTCCTCCAGAGATAACAATGACACAGTCTCATACACAGGCTCTCTTTACAGAGAACAGAGGGAGAAACAACAGCAAAAAACCTCAAGACCATGACATGCTCAGAGGGTCAAGGTCAAAATCCAGAGGGAGAGGTGGAGGAAAGCTTAGATGTTTCTACTATGAGAAAGAAGGGCATAAGATGATGGATTGCAACCAAAAGAAACGTGATCTGGAGGCCGATCGCAAAGTTCAGATTAATCAAATGTTGTACAAAGTGACACAGACAATGATGTAAGTGTTGTCGTGTGCACAGTCACCACATGTATGGATAATCCAACTGATTAATGGATTCTAGATTCTGGGTGTTCTTACCACATGCCTCCACGCAGAGAATCATTTGACACATACAAATCCTGTGATGAGGGACATGTCTATGTGGGCAATGGTGTGAGTTGTAAAACCATTGGCGTTGGGACAGTTAAAATCAGGATGTTCAATGGCATAGTGAGAACGTTGGAGAACGTGCGGCATATTCCTGAGTTAAAGAAAAATTTGATTTCTTTGGGGACACTGGACACTGATGGTTTACCTTCAAGGTGAAGGATGTGGCTCTTAGAGTTACTAAAGGAGCCATGATTGTCATGAAGGGAAAGAAGAAAAATAATTTGTACACACTAGTGGGGAGTACAGTAATCAGCAGGCAGAGAGATCCTACTAGTCGGGCCGCAGGAAGGAGGAGAAGAAACAAAACGTCAAGTGACAGGTATGACTTTAAAAATAAAGTTTCTGTTGTAGGTTGTGGTGGTCCATCCGAGTTCCATGGTGCTAGCGGAGATAGAAAGGCAAAGGGGACGAGAAATCACATAGAGAAAAGGTGAAGGGTCCAATAAAGCCGGTGACGGGCGTCAAGTTCAAGTGAGGCTTAGGCTTGGACAATTTTTCTAATTAAAAGAAGATAGGTGGAGCATCCCTGAGCGTGGATATGAGTGCATCTGACACGGGGATGCGTGCATGTCACAAAGAGATGCAGATGGGCTGCAGTTGCAGGTGGAGTGAGGCCGGGAGCGGCCGGTGTGTGCAAAGTCGTAGGTGCAATAGAGGATGGTGTCTCAGTTCATTAGGGAGTTGGTGAATTCTCACCAAGGTGGAGATTGTTGAGTATAGTCAAATTCTCAATGGGCCCATGCTTGATTTAGCCACATCCAATAATTGCTTCTTAGTGTAAAGGGCTAAGGTTAGACTCCTGATAGGATTAGGAGTTGATTTGGGTCGGTGCAAAGGTATTCTAACTAGGTTAGAATACTACCTGGCAATGGAAGTCTCATCCGTATCTGCTAGAGGGATTGTCGGGCAGCAAGAATAGTAGTTTCTATATGCTATGAGGCTTAATTATAAGCAGCTTGTATTATATATACAGGTCTTGAGAAAGAGACACTCGAACAGAGAGGTGGGGTGTGAAGAATCAATCTGTAAAGAGTTCAGATTCAAGAGAGAGAGAGAAAGGACTGCAATAGGTGTCAATTACAGAGGGGAGTTTTGCAGTGATTGCTCAGCAATCAAGGAGGGTTGCATCGTGAGCTTGGGTGTGATACTGTGGGCTGGAAAGTGTGGTGCTGTCATCGTTGGGGACAGCTATCGTTGGACGTGCTCAAGAAGGGAAGTTGTCTGATATACAGGTGCGATCGGGAATCAACAGAGTGTTGATACATCTTCAAGCTCTTAAGAATCAGTGGATTCTTATATCAGATCTGTACGTAGGTAAAACTGAAGAAAGAGCTACAAAGCAGCCAAAGGTGAAGTTGTCTTACAGTAGGATCTCTCTCGTAATTGTGGACGTAGACCGAGTGGGGCCGAACCATGTAAATTGTTTGGTGTTTGCTTGTGCTTATTTTCCCGTTTGATTCTTGTTATTTCCACTATCAATGCTAACATTTAATTCAGTTCCTTTCGATCTTCTTTTGTGGCCTATCTGATTGAATTCTTCTACATCGAGTTTTGCTCGGGCCTGCATACTTTGGTTTCATTTGTATGTTTTTCTTTTTTGAAGCAGCTTACCTCCCCCATTTTTTCTAATTCTTTTTTGGAATTTTCTCCCCTCTGAATGATATCTTACCCAAATTCAAAATAAAAGAAAAAGAAATGCTTCTCTCAAAGACTCTAATCGGTCCAACTTATGTGCTTTTTAGTATTATGAATACCCTCATTTGGATGAAACAAGAAACCTTCATTAGCCTCGTCTCGTTGGCTGTGTCTGGTATATCCTACCGCCACTGTCGTATGAGATTACAGTGCATTGCTCCAATAAGAGTAGCACGTGCTATAAAAGAGGGAGAAAACACCGTCTTCAAAAAATAAGAACAAAGTGCACAATGAAAGCAAGGTGTATACCCAACAGATACATGCAAGAACAAGCTCTAATGACCAACTAATGAAGATAAGGGTCAATTTTGCAACTTTTCTAAGCCTTCAATTAAATTATATTGCAAACTCAAATCCTACTCAAACTACAATGCACTTAAGAAAACCTTAATCACACAATCCTCCGAAATTTCGAAGAGTTCCTCAGATCTCTCTTCCCTTCCAACGCTAATTGAATTTCAACCCAACTTATGGAAACCATAAACTCAATTAGAAATAACGAACAAGATCAAATTTAACACCGAAAGAATAGAAAAAGCCCCAAAATTCCATCTGAAAATTGACAATTAGCAAAACCCCAAGTGAACCCAAGTTTCCAATGAAATTAGGTTTGTATTTGCTTGAATTGAAATTTAAGTATGCAAAATTGTAAACGAAACACACCAATCAGATCTGAATTATTTTATGCATAATTTAATTGTATGATTGCATAAGTTAAATTTAAATTCAACACAAATTAGAAACTAGAATTCAAAGAAAACTTAGAAACATACTTGGGAACAAAATAGACTTTTCTCTTGCTTAACTTGATTCCAAAATTCAATGTGCATTCAACAGTCGACCAACCCTTAATTTATAGGGGCTTGTTGAAGATAAAAAAAAAGGAGAAATACAAGGAGAATGGACATGCGGAGAGTTGGCTTTCTTAGGGTATTTACAACTCAGATGGACCAATTACATTTCAAGAAAAAAAACAAGAAACCAATCATGTCGCGCCACTTCAACTTAGTGTGTGGTCTCAACGGATGGAATTTGTCCACCTCCATGTGCCACCATACCTTGTCATTGGCCAATCATGATTCAATTTTGGGCAAGTTTAGAAGAGAAAGGAGTCATGGGCGCCCAAGCACCACCAAATTAGGTTGGATGCTCACTTGGTGGCTAGGGTTTTGTCCATCTAACTCATCTTGTGGAGTCCTCGCCATTGGTAGGGTTCACATTCACTATTTTGGAGTCCTACTTAGACGGTTTAGCTCCATCTTCGCCATGATCAAAGATCTTGTAGAATTGTAAGGCTAAAGAAGTAAGTTCATCAACTTCAGGTTCATGCATGATGTTCGCATCAAAAGGGTGTTGGGTGAAATGTTTTAATATATACTCCCTCTGTCTCAAATTTGTTATCTTATATGAATTTTGGAATTATCCCAAAATAGTTCTCATTTATATAGGAGTAATATAAAGTGTGTTGAAAATGAATGAGATCACATGGAGTGCTAGTCTTATATAGAGAGATCTTTAAAAAATACAAGTATTTCAAATCAGACAGCTAAAATGGGACAGAGGGAGTATAAATATCCCAAGGAGAAGGCCACATGTAGGCAACAAGAAATCCATTTCACTCTTTCCCCCCCTCAAACTAACAAAACCTTATAAATTGATCCATAAACATTTGGATCCCAACGAAACTACACCTCCATCAAACTACACTCATGCTCTAAGACGCCAGTAATATTAGAGACCTAATCAATAAGCTAAAAGTTCTAAAGTTGATAGAATGTGTGAATCAAACTTTTTTTTCTAACCCATGCAATGTTAATCCACACCCAAAGCTAAGCCCCACTACACAAGTAACAAGTCATTGATAAATATTTGCGCCTCCATTTGCACACTTTTCCACCTCACACCAACCAACCCTCACAAGTTGGACCCTTAACCATATTGGTGGTAATCTAAGTTACATTCTCATTGAATTGAACTTATGCACCAAGACACCATTGACCCTGTTTTTTAGAAATGGAAGTAAAAGGTTCCAAAACATAAAAAAAAAAAAGGTAAAGTAAAAAGGCTATCTCTTGTCCACATATTGTGATATCTAGGCCTCTAAACGGACCCAAATCCAGGCCCGGCCCGACCTGATACGTTAATCGGACAGTCCGCGGCTCGACCCGATAACAATGGGTCCGATTAACCTAAGATCCGGTCCGGCCCAACAAGCCTGTCGGACATTCCGCGGCCCGATAAAGGCCCATTTGTGTGTTTTGAGCCCATTATACTACAAAGCCAGAAATTATTTTTTTAAACTTTGAATTTTTAGCAAATTGATACCAATAAATCAAATATTTAATTCTAAACTAAATCAAAGTTTGAAAATTTGAAATTAAGACATGATTTGATAGTTTTATCATGTTGAGAAATTTGATTAATTTAAAAAAAATAAAATAACTCCTAAATTTTTCAACTTAAATTTTTTTTAGTCAAATTAACTCTAACTAAATCAACTAAATTTTTGAAAATTTTTAAGTGAAGTCTTTCAGTATTCAAATTCAAAAAAGTAATTTTTAGTTCGCAAATAAAGTCCAGATTGCTTTTAAACTAATCGTTAGCTTCCTTTAGAGAGACATATAATAATAATAATAATATTACAATCAACTGAAAGTAAACTCAAATAAAATGATTTATGAATTGGAGGTCTCCTTATGTATCCTCTCTTTCATAATGTAGCTTTCTTGCGATCATTTGTCGAAATTATAAGCTTCAAACATCTCACTCCCTCCACCATAAATCAAATTTAATCCTCCTCTTCACCTGCAATTCACATGGAAAACAAGAGAAAGAAACCAACATGAATTTTCATATTACTTCATATAATAAATACCAACATGAATTCTCCTTAATAAATAAGTGAATTCCCATACATCATAAGAAACCAACTACTGTAAAATGGCCCGAGTTTGTGCAAATTCAAAACAGAGCTCTTTTGGTTCGAACGATGATGAGACTACCTCTATAAGATAACATAAACTTGTCACTTGTGGGTCTTAAATTTGGAGTGGCCTAAATCCACACCAAGCATAAAAAGTTGGAAAGAGATTGTCAATGAGACTAACATGTTCATGCTAAACCACTTTATAACAGAGCACCTGGATACAAGTATTTCATTCTCCAAGTTGTATCCCTCATTAAGATTAGCCACCCACTATAAAAAACGCCCCTTCATAAAACAATATTTCCTTGTGCTAAGTTAGATACAAAACATGCTATTTCCGAATATTAGAAATTTGGTGATAGAATGTTCCTTGTGTTAAACCCGGTCTCTTCAATCTCTCCCATTGTTAAAATTATCGAAATCATAGAACTCTTCCAAAATAGCATAGTGGGATGGGAACCATAACCATTAATATGTTACATGTTACTTCCAAAATGGATATATAACCATGACAAGAACAAGTAACAAGTGTAACAATCAAAGCCATTATCTAGAAATTGACATTTAGTAGCGAGAAAAACCTATAAAGCTTCACATTAGCATTACTTGGCGAATATCTACTAAATTATCTTCAATTACCTTAAAACATATAGAATATATTTTTTATATTTAGATAGATATAATGGATATAATTAAAATGGTGTGATTAGTTACATACACAACACTTACTAATATTAATCCAAAGAGGTTAGAGTGACGACCGGTAACCTACATCACGAAGTGGAAGTCATAAGTTCGATTCTCACGCTGCTCGAAAAGGCTAATCCCTGCATAGTTATTCGGTATGTGTGGATACCGAGTTTGCATATGCCACCAAAATTAGTTGAGTACCCTAAAAGGCCTCAATACCTTATTCATAAAAAAATAGAGTTATCAATATTTAAAAAAAAAAAAAGGTATTGGCTCACATGGACCCTTCTCAAACCAAAGAGTGGATGGATTTATCAAAATTCGACTTCATTTTTTGAATTTACGCGTGGGAAACTACGGAGATATTCAGCGTAAAACTCCCATGGGTGAGCTTTCAAGGGTCTAATACTTCATAAAAATGATTGTTACTTTTAATAGAAATATACTCACCCAAGGTTTTCATTTTTTTTTCTATTTTTCTCCTCCTTTATTGTATTTTTTCAAAAAAAAATTAAATGAAGGAGAGAGAAACCGTATCTATGATACATATCGGGGCAACGATTTTTTTATCCCTGGTCACTTTCACTAACCCACTCTTACCGGCACTGCTCATTTTGTAATGTTTCATCCAAGTTTATGCACAATCAAGGCGTTGTCAATTCAAACAGCTTTGGCTGAGTCTTAACTGAGCCTTCTAAGTTTAGGGTTTCTCTCTCTCTCTCTCTCTCTCTCTCTCAAATGAGACTTTCATCTTCTCTTCTCAAATATTTTCAGGCTGAGTTCACTCAATTTTTGTTCGGCAAGTGTTCGAGTACTTTTCAGTTCTAAAACAATGGATCAAACCTAAGAATTGAAAATTATTTGCAAACATAGGAGAGTCAGTCACATTGAGATCACCATGGAAATAAATGGATTAGAAGAAGATGAGGGTCAAAGCTCAAATGTATGAAAACAAATGAAATTAACAGTATTCTAAGAAGCGAACTGAACAGGCTTAGATGAACAGATGGTTTGATTGGTGTGATTAGAAGTAGACTTAGTTCACTAATTTAAAGTTTAAACGATCAAATGCTATTAAAATTTATTAAAACCAGTAGTACAACTGTTTTAAACACTTGACTACTGTGTACTGGTCCTAAAACATTGGATGGTTGAGAAAGAAACTAGAATTTTAGTATGAACCAAGTTCTTAAAATATGGTTTCAAACCCTAATCCACTGGATCTGCATCAATTAGATATAAGTTGACATATTGGTCTGTCTCATTCTTTATTTTTGAAAAATTAAAATATTGAAGAAATTGAATTGAATAAATCATCATTCTTAATCATCTTTAATATTTTTTTAGATTAAAAATTAAAATCTTAAAAAGTTTATCTGTTAGAACCTATCCACTATATGTTTTACGAGACATGATTAGTTCTTCTTGTGATTCCAAATCTAAATTATATATGTCCACTATTTGAAATATCGGCTTATATATATATATAGCTTTACTGCCTCTACTATGGTGTTATTGGCCATTTTTTATTTTGATATTTAATATTTAAATTTCACTATTTGTAATTGCTGCTTTCTGCTATTGTTGGTCTTGTTTTTCCTGTTCTTATTATCAACTTCAAAGTCATTCCATCTTCTGTTTATAGTAAATTGTCAGAAGTCATATTATTTCTTTACAACAATTTACAGTTTACTTTGCATCATCATCAAGATATGTTTGGAATGGAAATTGTATAGAATTCTTATGTAAGAAATCCTTGGAAATCTATAAAATTCGATGGAACAATTAACAATCGGAAAATTAAAAATAAAACTATAGACTATGAAGAGAAAAACAAAAGAACATCTAAATACACACTCACATATTCATAAACCTTCTCTTGTATTTGTTCATATATTTAGGCATGATTCATATAGAATTAAACAACCTGATCATTTGTATACGTATGTCGATCAAAAGATATATGCTTAGCATTCATACTTAGAGACCAAGTGAACCAAGCTTGATCTTTAGTTTACTAGAGTCGAGATGGATGAACAATAGCTCTAGCTAGATTTAAACATGAGTTTAGTTCAAACCACACCGAACTAGTTGGGATTTTCTGTAACCCTATTTTAATACATTTTCTTAACAAATTCAATAAAAGAGTTTCTCTTTACACTGTTAAGACTTGGGTATCAGCCCAAAAGACTATCCTGTTAAGTGGAGTGACCTATGTTCTTTATAAATCTCTAATCTCCTTCTACACTTCCAAGTGAGACTCGTTCTCAGCTAACCTCAATAATTTCCCTTCGGAAGAGGGCATCCATCTCGTCCGCCTAGGGAATTTTCTGAGCTCCTGAGTTCACATGAAGTACCCTGAAATCTGACTTTGATATCACGTGTTAAGACCTGTGTATGCAGTCCAAAAGAGTAGCATGATAGGTGGAGTGACCCAATTACTTTATAAATCCTTAGATCTCTCTCTACATTTCTAATGTGGAACTCGTTCGCAGCTAGCCCCAACATACCTTACTTTTCTATAATCATTCTGATGCCACATCACTACAAGATCCAAATCCAGTTGAAACTTCAAATCACATTTATTCCCATCCTTTCAAAGGGTGCTGTTTGTAATAACTATGAAATATGAAATGGAGATAAGATGAAACTAGTGTGAATGGATTGTAAATTGTCATGGGCATTTACTTTGCAACTGCTATGATAGTCACTTCAAATTGGTAGTGGTCCTTTTGATTGAGTTTAATACATTGGTTTCCATACATTTGTGGATACCAACAATCCACAAAACCCCTCTAAATTTTCATCCATACGTACCACCACATTGAGCTGTCAATACACTTGTGGACATGAAAATTTCTGCGAGAAGTAGAACATGGCAGGAGTAGCAGTAAAACCCTATCATGTATGGAATATGATTGAAGAATGGGGCAAATCCCAACACTTTTTCTTCTTTTTAGGCATTAAAGCTCTCAACCGTTTCTCTTCTCAATTCTCACTACTCATGTGGCTGGATGAGGTATGGTGTTGACGGCCTTCAATTCTCTCTTCCTTTGCATTCATTTCTTCTGCTAGCTTACTCCAGTACCATTTTCAATGTTTTACACCAAACCTAACTTTTCCAAGGAAACTGTTTTCTTTCCCTTTTCCAAGGTTAAATATTAAAATTCACAATGTACTAGGTTCAAGTTGGAAGTTGGTTCCTTTCATGTGTTAAATTTGAACTCTCAAATCTGAGTCTCCTTATATATTAA
The DNA here is from genome assembly GCA_013350335.1 of Chimonanthus salicifolius. Classification (NCBI taxonomy): domain Eukaryota; kingdom Viridiplantae; phylum Streptophyta; class Magnoliopsida; order Laurales; family Calycanthaceae; genus Chimonanthus; species Chimonanthus salicifolius. Next base: position 15,962,235 of record CM023534.1, on the reverse strand, counting down.
CGTCTTTAATTTGAACTAACACATTAATAATAATAGTCTTTTCAAATATTACTATTCAAGTTATTTAAGTGATGAATGTTGACTTCTAATAGATGTCCATGTAGATGTGGATAGTGGACTCTACTGACATATTGAAGTAGGGTAATGATTCATACACCATGAGTTCTCACGGTAGTGCACCACCTTTAAAAAGAAAAAGTTATACCCTCTCTCCCAAATTAGTTGTCCTATATGGATTTTGGAATTGTCCCAAAATAGTTGTCTTATTTGTATTTGAGTAGTATAAAATATGTTGAAAATGAATGAGATCACATGAGTGCTAGCCTTATATAAAGAGTTCCTTAAAAAATACAAATGTTTCAAATGAGACAATTAAAATGGAACGGAGAGAGTATTTTGCTATTAGTTTTCTTCTTTTCTATCTTCTCTCTTTAAAAAAGAGAGGATAAAATGGTCTTTTCCTTTTAAAGGCAGCGCACCATGGTCAAACTCATGGTGCACGGTGAAGTGCTTGTTTAATTGAATCTCTCAGCAGTTGTCTGAACTATTTTTTGAGCAGCATTTGCATTTTCTATTATTCTTTCATTAGTTGTATGGATCCAACTTCTACTCTTTAGAGGTTGTTTGTCGATTTTCTAAGAAGATCAATTCTACTGTAAGAATTATGATTGGATGCAATTCATATTACATTTCACGTAACGTGATATACAGCATCATGTTTGGTCTGATACATTTTTATCATTTGCATCAAAACTCTTATTTTGATTAAGAATGAAACAAATGTCGTCATTTCAAGGACAGGAAATTTCTATTTTCTTCTCATTAAATTTTATGATAGCTGATAAGTGTTACATATTTAACTCTTAAATTTATAATTTTTAGTATTGTATTTTATTTAATTCTATCTATTTTCTTAATTAGATAGAATTAAATAAAATACAATACTCACGATTATAAATTTAGGAGTAAAATATGTAACAATTTTTCACTTATCAAATACCCCTAAACTTATATTTTACTAGTCCTCGAGCAAAACAAAAATGAAAAACTAAAAATTAAAACAAAAAAAACCTAATCTACACCACTTTCACTGGTACTCTCGATTGCATTTAGTATATGTAATAAGTCTTTAAACCCCTAGCTCACCATTAGTGGATGAGTTATAATCTCGTAAGGACTTCTAGTGATGATACCCACAAACATCAAATTTCAACAAAAATAAGTTAACAAAATTTTAAACATCATATAACTCCAAAATTAGTTGGCAAGTACCGAAAATTTCTCTTTTCTTCTCATTAAATTAGAAATAAGAAATAAGCTTTTTGAAAGTAGAGGGAAAGGGAAAAGTCTCACTTTCTTTGCATGGAATATGACAATAAGTCACTTCCCTGTTTTGTCCTTTTGTCTAATTTTTGCATCAAGGGACCCAGGTTTAATGAGGTTGAAAATTCGCCTTTTTTTTTTCCTTTTCAATAAACGGCTGTAGATTTTTTTTTTGTTGTTTTTTTGTTTTGGTTTTTTACTGTTAAGGTGGTCTTATTGTAAATATAAAAAGTAGTTTTATACTTTTATTAAAATTAAATACATGCTTTCAAACTTCATATTAAAAATTATGAATTTTATTAAATATTTTTTTATTTAAATTTACATGTGGGAAACTACGGGGATAACTAGCATAAAACCCTCATGGGTGAGCCCACTACCTTAGGGCATTCCAAAGTTTGACTACGAAGGACTTGAATCCACAACCTCTCATTTCCTAAAGTGGAGTTAATCAGTTAAGCTACACCTATGTAGATTAGATAAATAGTAGTAAAACTAAATTTTACATATGTTTAATCCATTATAGCTAATGGACACTTATCAAACTTAAATTTTAATCACATAGCATGAAAAAACTATTTGTTCATACTTTTTTAAATGCACAAAGTAGAGATGAAACTACTCTAATTTTATATTTATGCTTTTAATTCAACCCATTTTTATTTTCTATTTAAGCTTAGAAGGTTAACTCCAATTCATCAGAACTAAATTTAAGTACAATTTAAGTTGAATTACTTTTATCCAAATTTAACTCAACCCAATTGCAGTAGAAATGATAGGTCAAGATATGCTTAACCCATTTTTAATTACATATGCTTAATCAAATATAGCCAATGGACTACTTCTACTGCTACATGAACTCTTACCAAACTTAAATTTTAATCACATAACATGAAAAAATATTTGTTCATACTTTTTTTCTAAACTCACAAAGGATTAGATAAAAGTTTCATAATATATATACTTATTTTACATTTGTTTCCTTTATTCAACCCAATTTGAATTTTTTAACTTAGCTTAGAAGATTCAACTCCTAAATCTAAATAAAACCTAAGTTTAATTACTTTTATCCGAATTTTATTCGACCAATTGACAGGTCAAGATATTCATTGAACACAATAAAGAATGATAAGACCTCAACCTAAAATTTTGTCGAGTAACACAATAAATAATATTATTTTGCATCTCTTGTAGGCCTTATGAGTTTATGACTGTTAAACCATCCACCAACAGATTTAATAAGTTAATATAAGTATTTAATAGTGTCAAAAATTTTCAAGCATTTCAATGCATTGAAAAGAAGTAGAAATTCTACATATTGACACCATCAAAACTTTGGTCTCAAACGGAAGTATTCAGTAATAAAACAAACATTTAGATGTACAAACATACGTTAATTTTACTATAAAATATGAACTAATAATATTATATTAATTTCAATTTGTCAAATTTATTTTAATGAAATTGAGTTAGTAGAATAATGAACTACACAAAGCTAACATAATATACTCTCTTTTTTTTAGCGGTGTGCTAATACAATATATTCAATTTGAATTAAACAAAATTCAACAATGATGTGATGTCCAATGACCCTAAAACATCAAATAAATAATTGCCGATATAAGAATATATAAAATATTATTAAATATGTATAATTACTTGATTTTTATGTATTGTTATAATTTGTAGAAAGAGAAATGATGAGATACTTATGAATTTCTTTATCTCAAATCTTTCTATGTAATTAGGGTTTAGAAGTCCATCAATAATTTGAGAGAATGAAAATGTTTAACTTTAATATTTATATAATAAATAAAAAGAGCAAGTATGATCTAAGATAATTAAATGATTCATGAATCATACACTAAAAATATAATAAGAGTATTACCAATTTACATCAAATGGCCACAATTGTTGCACAACTCGTAAAGGCTTAAACTGCCTAGAATTCTAATGTGGATACGGGCTTTGAAACTTGATTGTTAATGTGGATACGGGCCTTGAAACTTGACTGGTCCCATTTTTTGTTTGTTTTTATAGAATGAGAATTAATCGTAGTTTTCTATTAGAATTCAATTGTGTTTAGATGTTGTTCAGCTAACATAGCATTTTAATCAGTTGTGGCATCAAACAAAAATCTTTAATCCAGTTTATTATTGAGAATTATATTTAAAACTCATAAGTTTAATATTTGAAAAATCTAAGGTCGCTAGTGGTTGATAACTTATGAATTTTACTTTTATTATATTAAAAATTATATTTTCCAACATTTTAAAGTTCATAATTTTCTAAATTCAGTAGAGAATGACAATATTGTTTTGATAAGGAACATTCAACATGGATATCCGATCTACCAAGTGGAGTTTGTTTATATGCTGTGTATATTTTTTTTTATCAAGCCCTTCCCTCATTGGATGCATTATCTCACTTGATGAATTGGATGTTTATTTAAACATCTTTATTCATTTAATTTAGAGAACTAAACTGGATAGTTGATGTGGTCATCGATTTTAGCCATCTAGTTTACTTTAGTTTAAATTAAGTTGCAATACAATTTAATGAGATTATTTTATTCTTTGACATCACAACACTGTAAATATTCTTTTGATTTTATGGTGTGAAGCAGTAAGACAGTCCTACATCACCTAATTTGAGAAACATATAACTCTATAAAATTCACTTCTCTCAATTGCGAGCTTTTTAGAGTGACTTCTAGCTCAAGAATATTATCAAGTCATAGTTTTTTAACATGGTATCAGAACACAGTTGAACGTGAGGGTGGATGTGAAGTAACAAGAGAGTCCCACATTGCCTTATTTGATAAATAAATTACTCTATATACCACTTGAGACATCCTTCGCTTTTGAGAGAGAATTATACTTAAAGAATGTTATCGAGTCTTGATTTTCTAATATATCTTGAATAAAAATTGAAATTTGAACGTAGAGTAAGCATAGTTTTCTTCCACATGATATCCGTGGAAATATGTTGTCAAGGGCCATTCAAGTCAGTGGTAATCATTGTACCTATCTCATGATATTTACCATTTACTGACATCGACTTCATTTTTGCCATTGAGTGAAGCAATTTATACGTTTTGGTGATAAAGTTGTTATTTAAATGAGAGTAAAGAGAGGGGTAGTAATAACAAATAAGTTCACTTGGCCAGGTAAATAAAGAGTGAAAAGGCAACAACCCTAGTCATCTTTGCATATAAACACGCACTGGCTCATGGCTCATGACAATGCTTTGTATAGAAAGGAAAGGAAGGTTGAGCAGAGATGGGAAGGCCTCCTTGCTGTGATAAGGTTGGTGTGAAGAAAGGTCCCTGGACACCAGAAGAAGATATCATCTTGGTCTCTTACATTCAGGAACATGGTCCGGGAAATTGGAGATCAGTGCCAACAAACACAGGTTTACTGGACAAATGGCAAACAGGAACATAATTTTTGTTTTCTTTTTTTTCTAGTGGATTTAAATGAACCCCTTAGATTCCATCTGGGTTTTCTTCATGAAGCTTAATTTGCTGAATTTCAATCAACCAACGAGAAAGAAGTTTAGCATTTCATGTGTGTAAAGATTGAGAATTTTTTGACAAAATTTCAATCAATCTCATATACCTATTTTATCTCATTCGAATCAATACTCTTATCCCATTCATTGATTTTTTATTTTATCTTTGAATTCACAGGATTGCTCAGATGCAGTAAAAGTTGCAGGCTTAGGTGGACTAATTACCTGAGGCCAGGAATCAGGAGAGGAAACTTCACTCCCCATGAAGAAGGAATGATAATCCATCTCCAATCTTTGCTGGGCAATAGGTATTCTTCTAAATCAATCTCTCTATAATGTACTTCAGAAAATACTAACAAATAAAACAATTGAAGGGATTTGTTTAGTCTCAAGAAATATGATCATTCTTTGGGTTTATTGAAAGAAAGTGCAAACCTAATGTGAAATCCCTCACTCATGACTTCATGATTTTTTCTGGGTTCTTTTTATTTTTACAGATGGGCTGCCATTGCATCATACCTTCCTCAGAGAACAGATAATGATATCAAGAACTACTGGAACACCCATCTGAAGAAAAGGATAAAGAAGTTCCAATCATCTCTAGACAGTTGTTTAATATCCAATTCATGCATCACCCAGCTTCATTCTAAGGGCTGCAGTGGGACTCGTTCGTCGTCTTTCAAGGGCTGCACCACCTATGCCTCAAGCACAGAGAACATATCGAGGCTCTTAGAAGGTTGGATGAAGCCAACTCCAAAGGCTACTTCTTCAGAATATGATCAGCACAGCAATGAAAATACCACTGTGGAGGATGCAGCTTCTTCTCACTCTGTCGACCCAAAACCGAAGGACGAACGCTGCGAACTAATCTCACACGATGAGCTTGAAAATCTTCTATCTTTTGATAATTTGAACAACTTAGCGTGGGAGAAGTCTTCAGCAGATTTTACAACTCAGGGCTATCTATCATCCGGTCTCAGTGACAGGCCCCATTTCCATGGCTGAGACTAAGGAGAGGTCATACCTAGAGAAATGGCTCTTCGATGAAGCAACAGCCCAGGTTGATGATCTAATAGACCTTCATGTAGATTGCTCCTCAACTTCCATCTTCTAAGTGATCAACACAACACGAAGTTCAATTGCGCAGGTTGAATCTGCATATATTTTGGGTGTAATTTCCTTTTATGTGTACTATTAAATGCTTCTGTCTGAAGTAAATATCCCATGGTCTTCATCAGAAAAATATGGAAATCAGGGCCATGAATTGCTTTCGTCCGGAAAAATTGTATCCGTTGTACTCTATGTGATTAGATGGGCTGTTCTTTTTGTGTTAAATGATGACAATAAGAAAAAATGTTTTTCTGCTGTTTTCTATTATTGTATGTCCTCTTCAAGATATTCTATGCCCAGAAGTAGTTTTAAAATATTTCGACATTTGATGGAAACTCTCCAAAAAAAATTGAGAATTCATAAGTGGGTTCGTAACATTTCATGGAAAGAGAAATGGAGAAGTTGGGATGGATTAAATGAATTCATAAGTCCATTGTTGTTCACAACATGTAAGATCTAAAACTCTTAAACTGACTCAATCTATAACTTAGAGATTAATACAAACTGAAATTCCTAATTCAATACTAATTCTAATATGTTCTTACATTCACTAACAGCAACCATTTGATTCAGTACAGTATAATTTTCTAAATCAGTATGTCTTTTAATGCGACTGATTAGTATTATTCCTTTACAAGTTATAACACTAGCTTAGTATAACATCTCCTCAAGGTAAATATTAAGAAGCTAAGACGAAGAGGGAATTTTTAGTTAGTTTGGAAGTCAATTCCAAAAGTAGATAATAAATTGCATGTCGCATCGTTTTCCAACGTACAATTGTGAAAGGGGTGATTGACGTTTGGTGTCACGAAATGGATAACTCCTATAGATCCAAGTATTCTATGTGATCAAGTTAATCATATCTCTGAAGAAGTTTGGTGTGGAACGACGGTACACACATTTTATGTTTCTCTTTGTGAAATTGATTACATTTATTATTTACAGTCCTCTAAATGTAAATATTTTCTTTCTTTAGATTTCTTCAATCAAATGCTACGAGCGTAGTGTATTCTTGGCGGAGTGAGAGATAACGCCTTGAATGCATCAGGATCAGGATCTAGGGTTTCTCTCACGTACCTACCTTTCTTTGCAGATTGTGAACAATGTGCATGGAACCCTGCATGTGTAAGCCATTATTTGTATAGATCATTATATAAGGCCTCCCAACAGAATCGTAGGACTTTTTGAGAAATTTGTCGCAGCTATGGGTATATCTTCTCTTTACAAAATACCAATTATAGTCATCTAATTGTTTTTTTGTCTGCTCTTTGTCGATCATTCGTCCACCTTTGAATTTATTATTTGTCAAGTCTTTTTTGTATAGGTTTGGGCGTATAGAAGGCTTTCTATTGGAAAACCCATTTCAAATAAAAAGCCCATTAAGTTTTCATTTCCAATATTAGCGGCCAGGGTAGAGAAGCTCAAAAGTCATAAATCAAAGAATAACCTCATTGATCTATGACAACAATTAGATCATCAAGATATTAAGGTGCATCTCAAAATGGTTACGCTCTGGAGCCTGATTATCAGAGATGTACTGTCAATTTTGTAATTTCATATTGCATCTTATGTAAACCTGTTGTGCAAATTTTAAATTTATAACTCGCAAGCGCACGAACTATTAGATACTATAACGATTGAGTGCGAGGTCGAACCTATCAAAACTTAGAAAAATATATCCGTGAAAAATATACCATTGAATTATATATTTTAAGAAATTTAGAAAATATGGAGATAAATCATAAATATGAAATTATTCATCTAATCTATGAACTTTAGTTTCAATTTAGAAGTATTCTAGATTTAAACATAGAATCTAACAATTTAACTAATTTTAATTAAGATGGTGGATTTATCTAAAAATATAAACAATCTTAATTTAATTTATAAAACATAAATTAAGTTCCAATTAATTAATTTACCAACCTAGTTCACCAATTTCAAGAATTTTTTCAATTCTTAAAAACAAAAATTAAATTAAAGACACTTAAATTACCTCTGTACATATTTACGGTGGAACTGGCTCAAAAAATCAAGGAGGCATTGTTTTCCATATTTTAAAAATAAAATCGAGCCTAGAACATAGAGCTCACTTAAACTATTTATCATGCATTCATATTTTTCACCCAATCGAATTCTCATTATGAATTTTATAAAGTCCATTTAAACTAAGTGATGATCACAGGAAAATGACTATTTTACTTTTGTAATTGGACTAGTTAGCCCTTGTTTTGTGTGTTTTAGGATATGTTTAATAGGATTTTGGATATTTTGTATGATTTATAGGGAAATACAAGATATGAGAATTCAAATCGTGAATTTTGCAATTAATGGGCATAAGTTGATATTTTTGGAAAGTTGAAATTTTTAATAATTATTTTACCACAATTTTAGGGATTTTATTGTAAACTAATTAATTCAAATCCATTTATGAGAGTTTGGATTAATTTATCACATTTTTAGAATTGAATGTAAGTGGTAAAACTATTTATTAGATTTTCCATGCTTTGAAAAGTGCAGTTATTAAGCCCATTAAGAAAAGCCCATGAAGAAATCCACTTGTATGAAGACTATTTTCAACATCTCAAAATATATATGAGGAAATTCGAAATTTACAAGTCATTAAAAGAGGATTTTCAAAATTTAATTCAAACCTTAGGTAAAGGTGGAATTTACACTTAAAAATTCAAATCTAACTATTTCATATACTGTTAAGAAGAGTCTTAGATAAGAAAAATCAATTTCTACCTCTCCTAACTATTTCATATGTTTTCCTCAAATTTTTAAGAATAAAATCCAACACAAACTCATGAAAAAAATAAATTGGAATCAAATCATACATCAATAAATAATTGGATGACCATAATTCTAAATAAATCTGCCTCTTTCTTATTATTAAAACATGAATTTGAAATTACAAAAGCAATGAAATTAAAAGAATACAAGAAAAGACTAAAAAGAAAAAAAAAAAAAATCAACCTTTTAAAAATCCAAAAATCCCCAAGTCTATTCTTCTCCTCTTCTCCTTTTCTCTCTTTTTTTTTTTTTTTTCCTTCTCTTTCAGCTCTCCTAAAATCCAAAAACCAGGTTCGAATTTTTCTTACCCAAAAGCCTCTTTTTACAGTGTTTGGAAGAGGTAAATTAGGCAACCAGGACCCACTCAATTCAGCCGTTTCAGCGTGTAAAAGGCCGACTCCTCTCCTCACGACAACTTCTGTTCTTCTTTTTTATTTTCAGTTCAGCCGCATGTCCCTATCCTCTCTCGGTTTAAGCGGCACCTTCTTCAGCTGTTGGTCTCTCAAGAGATTTGTTCTATTGTCCACTGCAACTACACGTTGGCTCTTCTTTGTTGGCCTCTCTTGACTGCAATCCATCGTCCAAGCTCGTCACCTGCTTCTTGCTTATTTTTCCTCCCTTGGCTATTGGCCAACGCCTCTCTAAAACTGGTTCCTTGTTATAGAATTTGTAAGTTGCTTTTGTTTGAAATAAACCATTTCATACAGCTATTTGTCGACTTCCAATTGCAAGATGGAGAGAACACTGGGTGCTGCTCTTTGTCAAACTTCAAATCTGGATGTTGCCTTGTTTGCTTCTCTTAATTTTTTTGCTTTGTATTTCTGTTATTTGCTGACCTCTTTTCATTAGAACCTCCTCACTGACTTTGCTCATGGCATAAAGCATTGATCCACCAATTGCAAGTCAGTCTCCTTTAACAGGGTTGCTCCCTCCATTTTCCATCACTTGCATGGACATCTAAAAACAACCATAACAAGCCCAGCAACACAAACTGCCATACCAGCAAACTTTCTAACTCTTTACTTTGAATTCAAGAACATCTATGTCGGAAATATCACTGATGGAATGGACTAGCAATCCAGCAGCATGGGACTTGTCCAAGAAGTGTACTGATACGCCTTCACCACCAGAAAGTTGGCTTCATTTTTATTGCTGATGATGTTGGTGCATTGATCCCTTAGCCAGTACCCACTTCAATTGTAATTTCACTTGGAAATAATTTATTGGACTCAATGCCATACAATCTGCTGATCACCGTCCTCACAAAAATGGTCGGTAGTAATCTCTGCAACTTCGTCTATAATGTTGTTCTCTTCCATGGCCTTGTTATAATTTTTTTTTTTCTTTTTTCTTTTTAATGCTTCTTGGGCCTTTAATTGAGCTTTGATATTCCATCAATCTTTTAATAATTATTTCATCACTTACAATAACATCTAAAAATGTACTAAGTTAATTCAAACTCTCATAATAGATTTGTATTAAATAGTTTACAATGACATCCTAAAAAGTAGCAAAATAATTATTAAAAATCCAAATTTTTATTTTCTGCACAAATTCTTCAATTTTTCATTTTTCTTCTCACTTCTTGTATTTTCTTATATTTCCTCCAAAACTCAAAAATTCCATTAATAATATTAAAAACACACAAAACAAGAGATAACTAAACTAAAGTCCAGGGGTAAAATAGTCATTTTCCTGTAACTATCAAAACCCTAATTATGATAGTATATATTTTCATTTTGTGTGAGAGAGAGCACAACATTTGTAACGAGAGCCGCCTCTTCTTCGTTCTTCACCTTTGAGCCTATTGGATCGGTTTGAACCCCGTAGATGTACCGAAAGGAAACCACGTAATCTTTGTATTGTGATTTTCTTCTCTATATTGATTTTTGTTTTTTGTTTTTCCGATATTGTTGCTTGTGTACGGCCGAAAAACGTTTCTTCTCAACAAAAATATCATTATGATGATAGTGATTAATATTAGATGTATTGTAGTATTTTTAAATAAAATTTTATACTAAAAATATTATTTAAAAATATTATATATACACGATGAATTTGTCTACAATTCAAGTGGTTGCCTTATGCTCAACATGCGAGAGAGTTGTCACTATTTGTTGAGGGCGTCGAGAGAAATCTTTTCACTTCCAAAAGTAGTTCGGGATGAAGGAAGGGATACCTCCTCCTCTTGTAGATTGCTTGGCTAAGTAGCGTGTGAACAGTCTACACATTGTGACTATTTCGGATGGTATATGCAGGTCACAAGAGAATACATTTATAGAAAATTCATGTTTAAAGTCATTTTCTAAAAATGGTAAAATGTTGTTTGGATGCTTAAGTTTTATTTACAGTATAATTTCGGGTCCCATTTACACACCTGGATTTTCTGTCTCTACACACCCGTTTCCAAGTGCGGATAACTAATTACCATTTTGCCCCTGTGTTTCCATTCGTTCGAATGAATTCCCAGTTCATTTCGGCATTCGTTCGAACGAATGGACACATACCCCCATCTAATTTGATTCGTTCGAACGAATCCCCTTATAAATCCATTGGTTCGAACGAATGTTACGGGTGAACAGTAACGCGCATTACTGTTCACCCGTAAATGAATTCGTTGTAATGAATCAGTTATTCATCCGAATGAATGACTGATTCATTCGAATGAATTAAATTTTCTTAAAATTTTAAAGTTATTTTTTAAGCACTGTGTATTTCCAAAATTTCTCAAATTAAATATTCGGACTAATTACGATAATCTGATAAAAATACTTAAAGACTTTAAGGTCTTTTCACACTCGTAAATATTTAAAATACGGTATTTTACAAATAAGGATATCTCTAGGGTGTGCTGAAAACACATTTAGGAGTGTCAAAAGACTTTAAAGTCTTAAAGTATTTTTATCAGGTTATCGTAATTAGTCCGGATATTTAATTTGAGAAATTTTGGAAATACACAGTGCTTAAAAAATAACTTTAAAGTTTAAAAGGAGATTTTATTATTTAATACACTATGTACATTACTTTTTAAGCACTGTGTATTTTCAAAATTTCTCAAATTGAATATCCGGACTAATTACGATAACCTGATAAATATACTTTAAGACTGTAAGGTCTTTTGACACTCCTAAATGTGTTTTCGTCACATCCTAGTGATACCCTTGTTTGTAAAATACCGTGTTTTAAATATTTAGGAGTGTCAAAAACCTTAAAGTGTTTAAGTATTTTTATCAGATTATCATAATTAGTCCGGATATTTAATTTGAGAATTTTTAAAAATACACAGTGCTTAAAAAATAACCTTAAAATTTTAAGAAAATTTAATTCATTCGGATGAATCAGTGATTCATCCGAATGAATCACCAATAAATGATTCATTCGAATGAATTAAATTTTCTTAAAATTTTAAAGTTATTTTTTAAGCACTGTGTATTTTTAAAAATTCTCAAATTAAATATCCGGACTAATTACGATAATCTGATAAAAATACTTAAACACTTTAAGATCTTTTGACACTCCTAAATATTTAAAACACGGTATTTTACAAATAAGGGTATCCCTAGGATGTGACGAAAACACATTTAGGAGTGTCAAAAGACCTTAAAGTTTTAAAGTATATTTATCAGGTTATTGTAATTAGTCCAGATATTCAATTTGAGAAATTTTGAAAGTACACAGTGCTTAAAAAATAATGTACATAGTGTATTAAATAATAAAATCTCCTTTTTAAACTTTAAAGTTATTTTTTAAGCACTGTGTATTTCCAAAATTTCTCAAATTAAATATCCGGACTAATTACGATAACCTGATAAAAATGCTTTCAGACTTTAAGGTCTTTTGACACTCCTAAATGTGTTTTCGGCACACCCTAGGGATACCTTTATTTGTAAAATACCGTGTTTTAAATATTTAGGAGTGTCAAAAGACCTTAAAATCTTTAAGTATTTTTATTAGATGATCGTAATTAGTCCGAATATTTAATTTGAGAAATTTTGGAAATACACAGTGCTTAAAAAATAACTTTAAAATTAAAAAAAAAATGATTCATTACAACGAACGAATGTTACTGGTGAACAGTAGCGCGCGTTACTGTTCACCCGTAACATTCGTTCGAACCAATGGATTTATAAGGGGGATTCGTTGGAACGAATCAAATTAGATGGGGTATGTGTCTATTCGTTTGAACGAATCCCGAAATGAACTGGGAATTCGTTCGAACGAATGGAAACACAGGGGCAAAATGATAATTAGCCACCCGTACTCGGAAATGGGTGTGTAGAGGCAGAAAATCCCGGTGTATAAACAGGGACCCATAATTCCTCAAAAATTCATTTTTTCTGCAACCTATTTGTAGAGCTCATTTGATAATTAATTCAATTTATTACATACATTGCTGCACTATTTAAAATCAAATCGATCTTAAAGATTGCATCTTCAACTCATTTCACCATTGCACTGTGTTGATCACTAAAAATGACCATTTTATCCTTTAATTTTGGATTAGTTAGCCTTTGATTTGTGTATATTAGATGCGTTTATTGTTATTTGTGAGTTTTGCAGTGTATTTGTGAGAATACAATAAAAAGAAATTAAAATGCAGAAAAGTGGGCCATAGTTCTATTTTTAGAAAGTTTGTAATTTTTACCACCTAATTTGATTTTGGAATTATTATAAATTATTATAATTCAGATCCGGATATGAGAGTTTGAATTATAATAATAATTTTTAGACTGTATTAAATTGTAAAAGTGGTAGAAATTTATAAACACAGAAATGGACCTACTGTTCGAGTCTGAAGCTTGAAGCCGAAGTCTGCAATTGGAAGGCCATGAGCCAAAGTCCACAAGTATTCCGGACCAAATAAAAGTCCAAGAATGGGATCCAAGTCCAAAAGACCAAGTGGGCCAATGTCTCGTGTGAAGCATTATGGAAGCAAGAATGAGAGAAAAAAAATGGGATTTAGATGACCAGAGTGAATGTTGGAAAGAGGAATATTTTGACACAGTTTCAGTATTTTGGACGTAATGTTTCACTCCGATGTCCTATTGCATTTATTCTTCTTGCGTTGGAAAGATGACTTCAATGGCTACAACTTATCAAATTTCGTGATTCGGACGTTGTTGTGCAAATTTTAAATTTATAATTACTCGTAAGCGCACGAATCGAATTGAAGTATAGAGATATGCAAGTGCGAAGTCGAACCCACAGGGACTTGATTTAGAATGAACTGGAAAACAAATTAAAAAGCCTAATATTTTAACCTTAACCTAGTTAACAATTTTTCAGGAGAATGATTGAATTGAAATTGCAAAATTAATTAAAACAACTAAAAATGAAGATTAAATCAAGTGAGAGAAATTACTAAGGTATCGGATTCCACCACCATTAAATCCATAATATTCCAATTGTTTATTTATTAATTCTCAGTTTTAAAGTTCATTAATATGGTGTTCAAAATTCAGATTTTCTTACGCTTTTAAAGATATAATTTCTAAGCATTCAATGTATCCTATTTTAATTTAAAAGACAATGGATCAAAGGGATTTATCTAAGCATCCAATGTATTTAAGTTAAAATAAAAGAAAACAATGAATCAAAGGGTTTTCCTTTTATTTAATTAAAAACCAAGCATTTAATTAATTAGATATTAATATTAACAACAAAAAATACATGGCATTAATGGTGAAAAATAATTAACATCTATTAATTTGATGAAGGTATAAATAATCAAACACACATAATTTGGAATTAAATAAATAAATAAAAGAAGAATTATTTCATTAATGGAGTTTCATCCTCAACTTCAGTACAAGAAATTAGCCAAACATTATGAAAGAATTAAAATAAAAAGACATGAAAAAATATAACCCAGCCATCATCGGAGATCCCAAGCGAATGTCGTAACTTCCTTCGCTGCCTCAGCCGAGCCTCTCCACTGTCTGTCTCGTTTTTGCTCTGTACCCTGCCCAATTTATAAGAATTGGAGAGACAAAATAAGCAATGCCAGATGGGACCCACGTCAACCTCAGCCGATTTTGTGTTTCTAAATTTCAGCCGGCTCTCCTTGCTTTTTTTAATCTCAGTCACCGTCCTTCCCTTTCTTTCTTTTATTCTCACCTACGTCCCAGCTTCTTTCCATTCTCAGTCAACCGTCCATTCCATTTGTATTTTCTGGTCACCTTTCTATATATTTTTTTATTCCTTCCTTTCTTTCTTTAATAAGCTGCAACCACCTTCCTTTATCCTCATCTTATTTTTCCTTCTTCGTTTTGGATACTTACTGCTGTGCATGTGTTCTTGTTACTTCTCAATGGGTTGCCGGAAATTAAGAATAACTAACCTATAAACACACAAAAATACATTAATTAGATAAAATTAATTAATATAATATATTAACAAATATAATTTTAGAATATATAATATATTACAATAATAATATAAAATAAACAAAATTTAAGAACTAACTAATCAAATATTCAAGGGTAAAATTATCATATTTCTGTGTTCATCAGATGTTAACAAGGTCAAAATTGAGCTGCAAGCTGGTGCATGTGTAGAAAAATGGGATTTGCACCCTATTTTTCAAATTAGTCCAAAATCCCTAAACTTATGGAGTCTTATATGCAAAATTCACCCATGGCTTGGAAAAGAGAATAAATTTGGATAATTAAAGGAGAGAGAATTTGGGAGGAAGTTTAGGAGAGAGAATTTGGGAGAAAGTTTAAGAGAGAGAATTTGGGAGAAAGTTTTGGAGAGAGAATTTTGGAGAGAGAATTATGGAGGAATGCTCTCTAAGCCTTGCCTAACCCAATTTCATTTGATCACTATAAACAATGGGGTTCTGGCATTATAAAATTTGAACTTGAGCAAGGATTGAAGGAGCACTGACGATTGGAGGCGGAAGAGACTAAAGAAGAAAGGAATTTTCGAATTTAGTTTGTAAGTTCTTGTGTTTTTTGTCTTTGATGCAAAACTCCAAAACATTGTAATTCCATATTATGATTTATTTAAATAGAATTCATGGTAGTTTATTTTAGATGTATGGTTTTTCAATTAATGAATATCGTGCAATGATAGTTTGAATTTTTATTTATATTTCTCTTATAAATGTTATGTTAGAAATTATTTTGAGAATTTTTAAGGAAAAGTAGAACCCTTTTTTAAGATTTGTTGAACTTGAACTTCCCAGTCTAATGTTCTTTTTAAGAACAACTTCTTTTAGATTAGGAAAGGCAAGTATAAATTTATGCCCAAACCTAGGGCTCGAATTGTGAATTTATTATTTAATAGAAGACAAAATATTTTTAATTGGAGTTTTAATAAAAGGAAAATTTGAATATGTATTTGATAATTCTTGAAGATTTAATAGTCTAGGCCGTGATTTTATCATTAAATGGGATAAAATGCCTCAATAAATACTTGTCTTGATTCCATTGTACATTATGTTAATATTTCATAATGTTTATTAAACTCTTTATTTTTTTTTCTTATTCTCTCAAATTCTATTGAACTAGGTTGAGATTGATTTGATTGCATTTTAATTTTTTTCTCTTAAACTTGTTTAAGATTATTTATAAATTCTAGTTCAATGCCATTACTTTAATCAAATTGGATTTATTGGTTAGATTTTAGATTCAGATGATGATACTCTAATTTCTAGATTAGTTTTTTAAAACTGGAATGCAACTAGTTTAAAATCATATTTGTAAAAATTAGAATTTGATTTTTATATTTAAGTTATTTCTAAAGATCTATACTTTTTTTAAATCACAACGTTTCAATTTCATATATTTTGTTTTTACATATATTTTGTTGTTTCTTTTTGGGATCAACCTCACACTCTTAACACTATACTATTAAATGATTCGTGCGCTTGCGAGTTATAAATTTAAAATTTGCACAACACCCTTTCATGTTTTAAATTAAATAGAAATAATTAAATGTTTAGATGACAAGATAGAGTCCAATGTGAACAATCTTATAAGCCATACGATTTCGTTAAACTTCTTTAGATTCAACCTACTTAAATATCTAATCTCATCCATTAAATAACACCTCTTATTTTTTGTATCTATTTTAAGTGTTTAAGACCAAGAACTTAAATGATCATAAAGTTCATTGACTATTAATAAAATAGCGACATTAAATTAATCGAAAGATTATAATTTACTTTGATTTTATTTCAAAGTTTGGGGGTCATGAAATGAACGAGTGACAATAAAGGCATTCTTATAAACTGGATATTTTAATGTGGAGTATCATCTTATATGCTTTGATTAAATGACTGAATATAAATGTAGAGTTGAATATTAAAATATATATAGATCTAAAATATAAATATTTTATATCGATTTATATGATTTGTGGGCTCAACTATTGTTGTGCAAATTTTAAATTTATAACTTGCAAGCGCACGAACCATTTAGATAGTATAGTGATTAAGTGCGAGGTCGAACTCATCGGAACCTAGGAAAATATATCAATGAAAATACACCATTGAATTACGTATTTTAAGAACTTTGAGAAATACGGAGAAAAATCATAAATATGGAATAATTTATCTAATCTATGAGTATCTTAATTTAGAAACATTCTAGATTTAAACATAGAATCTAACAATTTAACTAATTTCAATTAAGATGGTGGCATTAATATAAAAATATAAACAATCTCAATCTAATTTAAATACAAAATTAAGATGCAATTAAATTATTTCCAACCTAGTTCATCAATTTCATGAGTTTTGGATTTATAAACAAAAATAAAATTAAAGACATCTAAATTACATCTGTACATATTTACAGTGGAACTGGCTCAAAGAATCAAGGAGGCATTATTTTCCATATTTTAAAAATAAAACAAAGGCCTAGAATACGGAGCTCACGTAAATTACCAATCATGCATTCAAATTTTTCATCGATAAATATTCTAAGAATTAAATCCATGGATTTCATTAAATTAAAAATCTCAAATTAAACCTTAGAATGAATAGAATTTAAACTTCATCTTCAAATCTAAAATATTTCATCACACTCTTAAAATAAGAGCCTTAGATCGAAGAAGGAAGTCTATTCAATCTAAATTTTCATCACATTTAATTTGAAATAATTAAAATAAATCCACACATAAACTTAATTAAAGAATAAAAATCAAATCAAATAATCATCATACGTAAATTGAATAATTGGAAAACCATAGACTAAATATTTCATCACACCTCAATTTTATTTATGAAACATGAAATTGAATTACAAACCAATGGAATTTAAAAGAATAAAATAAAAGAAAAATAGCTAGGAAAATTAAACAAAATACCAACCTAAAAACCCTGTAGAACCGAATTTTCCAAAGCCTCTTCTTATCCTTCCTTCACTTTTTCCTTCTCTCCTTCCTCTCCTCTCCTTTTCTTCAATGCCCAAGTTCAGTTTTCTCAATGGGAGAGGGCTAGTATTTATAGATGAAAGGAGGTGGAATGAATGGATTGGATTCAAAGATTTAAATAAAGCAAGGGACACATGGAGGGCGGATTTGATTTGTGCTAAATATGGAATGACTTAAAAGAAGCAAGGAGCTAAATTTGTATAAGGAAAGTGGTGCAAAATCCCGTTCTTTACACATGTATCATCTTACAGCTCAGTTTTGACCCTTTTAACTTCCGAATCAGGAAACGTTGTAAACTATAAAGTTATAGCCCTTGAAGTCTTCTTTCCAACGCAAAAAGAATCAAAACAATCGGATATTAGAGTGAAAATTTATGACCAAAATACTGAACATGTATCAAACCTTCCTTATTTTTCTCACTTTCTTATTTTCTTTCTCTTTCCTTAATCCACTTGCCAAATTCGAAATCCTCTTATATTGACTTCTAAATTTCGAATTTCCTCTTGAGATGATGAAAATATTATTCACACATGTGGATTTCTTCATGGGCTTTTCTTAATGGGCTCAATAATTGGGTTTGAGGTCCAAAATAACTCATAATGGGCCCAGGCTTTATATTTTAGCATTTTTTCTGTCATCATCACTTTTAAACCTCCAAAACACAAACTTATACTAATTAGATAAAATTAAATAAAATGAGATACTAACAATAATAAATTTAGGAGTAAAATATGTATTTATTTTACACTCATCAACTATCATCCTATATGCCTATGATATTACTGATTATTTCTTTTGTA
Organism: Chimonanthus salicifolius; assembly: GCA_013350335.1. Classification (NCBI taxonomy): domain Eukaryota; kingdom Viridiplantae; phylum Streptophyta; class Magnoliopsida; order Laurales; family Calycanthaceae; genus Chimonanthus; species Chimonanthus salicifolius. Next base: position 15,943,312 of record CM023534.1, on the reverse strand, counting down.
AAGCCCTCTCATGTCTTCACCCATCAACCTAATCAAGATGACATAAAATGATCATTACTTTATATGGAGTGATGGTCAGAAATCCACCTCAGGAAACAGGAGTCTTGTGTTTGTTTCTCACTCTACCTCAAATGGCCACTCCTCGTAAAGTTAACTGGTGTTTGTAGGTAGAGAGGCTTACACATGCTCTCAAAAGATTAGTCGAGTGCTCTAACTGTTGACCATTGGCTCGTTTACCACGGGAGAACCGAGATTTCTCCTCTGAAAATGAGGAATGCCAGCGTGTTTTTGTAATAGGGACTCTAGTAGAGAATGAGAGTCTTTCCAAGTGAGACACTACAATACATAGAAACATGCAAAAGAAAATCAAGAAGTCTTGGCGTGTGTGTGTTGAGCACCACCGACGGCGGAACAACCTTGAGAGAGAGATAAACTAAGTGTATGCGTTAGATACTTGACAAAAAGGAAGTGTTGGTTGCCGCATGATGTGTGGAATGACAAGGCTGTCTCGACACAACTTGAGGCCTAAGGATAAAATTCCATATGGGGCCTTCTTGGGATTAATCCCAAGTAAGTTGAGGACGCCCCTTCGTATAGGGATCAATGGAGACCAAGAGCAAAGGTGTTGGTGACGATGGAAAGGTCTCAGGCAATTGGGTATTGTTGTAACCCAATGTTCTATTCAGGTGGCTCAAAGGTCATCAAAAGGCAGAGAAAAAGTAAGGAATAAAAATCAAGTTACATAAAAGGGTGTGAGTAGAAAGGAAAAATAAGATGAAAAATAGTAGGGTGGAGGTACTTACCGATTGAAGAGAAGGTTAGAAGAATGTAAGGATGTGCCCGAAGGAGAGGATTTTACCGGACTGACAGTAGTTTGGTGACAGCGAATGGACGTCTATATACACTTAGATCTTGTAGAAGCTTGTATCACAACACCATAATACAAGGTTTACGTGGAAAACCCAATTGGGAAAAACCACGAGAGAGATACAGATAATTATTCACTACTTAAATTCTAGTTACATCAGACATATATTTATAGAAAAAACACAAGGAAGAGTCCTAATAGGTTTGGGAGAAAGAGTCCCACTCAACCTCTCTCAAGGAAGAGTCCTAATAGAAGTGGGAGACAGAGTCGCACTAAACTTCTCTTTCCTAATTCAACACTACCCCTCAAGTTGGTGCTAAAATATCGATTGAACCCAACTTGAACAAAATATCTTCAAATTTAACAACAGGGAGACTTTTTGTGAAGACATCAGCTAATTGTTGATCACTATGAACAAATGGAGTAAAAATGATATTAGCTTGCACATTCTCGCGAACAAAATAACAATCCACCTTAATGTGTTTAGTTCTCTCATGAAACATAGGATTTAAAGCAATGTGAATAACAGCTTGATTAACACAAACCATTTGTGTTGGCTGAGTAGAGCCAAAGCCCAAATCTCGTCATAAGGAACGAACCCAAATCACTTCACTGGTGGTTAAGGCCATTGCACGATATTCTGCTTCTGCACTTGATCTTACAACAATGCTCTGCTTTTTACTCTTCCAAGTTACCAAATTACCTCCTACAAATGTACAATATCCCATTGTAGACCGTCAATCAACCGGGCAACTTGCCCAATCAACATCAGTATAAGCAGTAATATTACTATTTCCATTATTACGCATCCATATACCCCTTCCTGGTGAACCTTTTAAATACTGTAAAATTCTGTGGACTGCATTTGTATGTGCATGTATAAATCTGCTGACTAGACTGACTGCATATGAAATATCTGGTCGAGTAATGGTTAGATAAATCAGTCGACTAACTAATATTTGAAACTAACCAATATCAGATAATAATTCCCCATCACTATCAAGCTTGCCGCCACTGTGAGTTGGAGTGTCTGAGGATTTAACTCCCAACTTTCCAATATCCTGTAACAGGTCCAGCACATATTTTCTCTGATTGAGAAATATTCCCTTCTTTGAGTATGCACTTCTAATCCAAGAAAATACTTTAAAACTCCTAAGTCTTTGATGGAAAATCTATTGTGCAGGAGAGTCTTAAGTCTTGCAATCTCTTTTTTATCATTGCTTGTGATCATAATATCATCAACATAGACTAAAACAACAGTTGTATCAAACACATTTTCCTTGACAAACAAAGAAGAATCAGATGCACTCCTGTTAAGCCCGTTACTCATGAAAACAGAACTGAGCTTAGCATACCAAGCATGAGGAGACTGCTTAAGTTCATATATGGCATTTTTTAGGTTGCACACAAATCCAACTCTGGATTCTTGTAAATGACCCGGTGGAACACTCATATACACCTCTTCTTCTAGATCACCATATAGGAATGCATTTTTAACATCCATCTGAGATAATTCTCAACCCTAACTTGCAGCTTAGAAGAGAAGAACTCAAAAAGTGGTCATCTTTGCAACTGGTACGAAGGTCTCTGTATAATCCTCTCCATAAGTTTGGGTAAAGCCTTTAGCAACAAGTCTCGCTTCTGCACAGTTCCATCACTTTTATATTTAATTTTGTATATCCAACGACATCCAACTGTATTTTTTCTATGAGGCAATTTGACAATAGTCCAAATTTATTTTCATCAAGTGCTTGCAATTCTTCTTTCATCGCTTATCTCCAACATGTATGGAATTAGCTTCACGAAATGTCTTTATCTCTTATTTACTAGACATTGCACTTAAGAAGGCCAAATGAGACTGAGTGACTTTGTCATATGTCAGGCAAGCCTCCATTGGATATGATACTGTATGGTAAGTGAAAAAAATCTTTCATTTCGTTTGGAGGACGGTTCCTCTACTCGATCTCCTTAGAGGGAGAGGTGGAGCCGTTATTTCAGTTGCTGGAGAAATCGGCTCACTTTCTGAAGATACCGTTATTTCGGTTGTTGGAGAAATCGGCTCACTTTCTGAAGATACCATTATTTCAGTTGCTGGAGAAATCGACTGACTTTCTAGAGATATAGTCTCGGTAGAGGCTGTCGGAATGTCAGTTGTGGAGAATAGTGGTTGGCTGTCTGGAGATATAATCACAGTATTTTGGTTGGAGACATCATCAGTTCCCGTAGGAAGAGGTACCAAATCAAATAAGTTCTCTCCCTAGGACCGATTCCTAAAATCACTATGAACTGAGAAATACACTTCAGATTCAGCAAAGCGTACATCACGGGAGACAATAAGCTTGCGAGATGATGGGTCATAACAAGTGTACCCTTTCTGTGATGAAGAATAGACAAAAAAAAACACATCTGACAGATCTGTCATCTTACTTATCACGATGAAGAGATTGTCGGTGTACATAACAGGCACACCCAAAAACACGTAGGTGTGACAAATCAAGCTTTCTATGCTTCAGCATTTCCAATGGTGATTTAAAATTGTTAATCCGACTAAGAAGTCGATTAATCAAATAGATGGCCATTAGAACAACATGAGACCAGTACTTCTTAGGAATATTCATTTAAAACATAGAGCTGATGCAATTTCTAAGATGTGACAGTTTTTCCGTTCTGACGTACTATTCTGTTGTGGTGTACCCATGTAGTTATTTTGATGAATAATGCCTTGGTTATGAACATATTCGGCGAAATTAGCATTGACATATTCATTGCCATTGTCAGAGTGGAAAATTTTAATCTTGTATGAAATTGGGTAGTAATCATGTTGTGGAAGTCTTTGAAAGCAGAGAATACCTCAATCTTAGATTTGAGTAACTATAACCAAGTAACACGAGTACAATCATCAATGAATAAAATAAAATATTTAAACCATCATAAGAAGCAATTGGAGCACTCCATAAATCAGAATGAATCAAATCAAAACATTCAACAGACTTAGAACTAGAAGAAACAAATGGTAAACGAGTTTGTTTAGAAAATTGACAAACATCACAAACACTAGACAAAATACAAACTGAAGGAAAAAGATAAGACAAAATACGATTTGAAGGATGTCCAAGCCATTGGTGCAGGATATGACTCTTTACTAAGTTCGTGGCATTGTAGGTCTAATGAGGTGAATGTAGCAAGTATAGCCCATTGGAATACGTGCCTTTACCAATCGTCTTCTTGGAAGTTCGATCCTGAAAAACGACAGAGTTAGGAGAAAAAAATGACATCACAGTTTAAAGCATTAGGAAATTTTCCAACGAACAAGAGTTGAGTTGGAAAAAAATGAACAACAATAGCAGAAGAAGAGACTCTATTTGAAAAGAAATCGATGTTACCACTGCTGGCCACGAGAACCACATTTCCATTGGCTAGATAGACATCATGTTTACAGGATGATGTTGAAAAATCAGACACTGAAGGGGGAGACTTCAAACCAGATTCGGCTGGCAAAGACACCGAAAATCAGTTGTCTTGTGGTGATCAGATCAAAATCAGCCACCGAACCGGATCTAGAAGGGCTGGTAGCGGCAACAGACACTGAGATGTTGACTCTCTCTTTTGTTTGCATTTTTTTTTAACCACGATTGATACACCCACAAGGCCCTAACAAAAAATCGAAGCGATTGATACCATGTAGAAGCTTGTATCACAACACCATAACACAAGGTTTACGTGGAAAACCCAATTGGGAAAAAACCACGAGAGAGACAGAGATTATTATTCACTGGGTAAATTTTAATGACATCAGACATATATTTATAGACAAAACACAAGGAAGAGTCCTAATAGGTTTGGGAGATAAAGTCCCACTCAACCTCTCTCAAGGAAGAGTCCTAATAGGAGTGGGAGATAGAGTCCCATTCAACTTTTCTTTCATAATTCAATAGATCTGGAAGTAATCGACCAGGCAGAGAGTGATGAAATTTGTCCGACTGGATCTGGGTGAGCACTATGGCAGTGTTTGGCTATAATACCTACTGATATAAGGAACCCCGTCCCTTGTTAAATTACAAGCGAGAGGAAGAACAAGAGAGATAAGAGAGAGAGAGATGGAGAAATCGTGTGAGAGGGTGTAAAGACATCTCTCTTTGTTATTCTCTTCGCAAAGGATTAGTTAGAGTGAGATTTTAAGAGTGGGTGCGTGAGTGGAGAGGAGAGGGATTTGGGGCCTTCCTAAATGGGGGGCCTAAAGTAATGACTTTAGTTGCCTTGTGCTTCTACCAGCCCTGGTGCCCGAGGGCCTTTTGGCCTCTCACCATATGCATGGGTAGGCCTCCTAGCCATATGCGTAGAGAAGCTTCGGAAGGGAGTGCTAGGGTTTACTGCAACAACATATCATGCAAGCCATTTGCGTGGGAAAATGAGTGGGATTCAGGCCACTCATCATCGGCACTGAAATAAGACTAGGATCGATGCAAGTCTTCTTGTATTATTAAAGCAATCTGTGTGGGTTACAACACAGGGAAAACGACCATTACAGGAAGCACACCAGAGAGTGGGCTAGAAAAAGGGTTCTTTCTTCTAGATTGAGAGTGAAGACTGAGAGGAGCAACAGGGATTAGTTGAAGGTTGCAGGTAACAATGTTGCATTGTAGAAGGGAATAGGGAGTTGGGTTTGAGATTTAAATGCGAGTAGTTTATTGTAACTTGCACATGTTTTCTCTCCTTACTCTCATAGTGGATTTATGTTCAGTGGACGTAAGTAGGGTTTTGTCGAACCACGTAAATCTCTGAGTTGTGGTGTATTTGATATTATTATCATGTTGTGATTATAAATTTTCACTTATTATTCCTAACAATTGGTATGAAGCGCTTTGGTTTCGACCGGGGAGGTGTCATGAGTGGGTTACAGCACGATGGGTTTCGGCAGTCAAGTTCGAGGTTGAGCCCTTTGAGCAAGAGTTATTCAGTCTTTCTCACTGAAAACTATTCGAGCATCCAAGGCATTGGGATGGACATCTTGCACAAGGTGCAGAGCTGCAGATGCATTACAGAGCATTGTCTCAGATCATCTCTGAGGTTGGTGGAATTCTCACTAAGGTGGAGATCGTTGAGCGTTGGCTCGTTTTCCACAAGAGAACTGAGATCTTCTCCTGTAAAAATCAAGAAGGCCAACGTGTGTTTGAAATAGGGACGCTAGCACAGAATGAGAAAGTCTTTCCAAGTGAGACACTATAGAACATATAAATGTGTAAGAGAAAATCAAGGAGTCTTCGCGGGTGTGTGTCATGCACAGTCAATGGTGGAACAACCTTGAGAGAAAGAAAAACTAAGTGTATGCATTGGAGACGTGATAAAAAGGAAGTCTTGGTTGCCGCATAGTGTGTGGCCGAGGGCCTTTGGCCTCTCGCTGTATGGATGGTGTAGGCCTCCTAGCCATATGCATAGAGAGGCCTCAAAAGGGAGTGCCCGTTTGACTACAACAACATATCATACACGCCATTTGCGTGAGAAAATGAGTGGGATTCAGACTACTCATCAGGGGCAATGAAAGAATACTGTGATTGATGCAAGTCTTCTTGTATTATTGAAGCAATATGTGAGGGTGTAGGGAAAGTAACCATCACAATAAGCACAACAGAGAGCGGGCTAGAAGAAGGATTTTTCTTCTGCATGAGAGTGAAGACTGAGAGGAGCAACTGGGATTTAGTTGCGGGTTGTGGGTAGAATGGTGCACTGTACAAGGGAATAGGGAGTTGGGTTTCGAATTTAAAGCCGAGTGGTTTATTGTAACTTGTATGTATTTTCTCTCTTTACTCTCATAATGGATTCATGCTTGGTTGACGTAGGTAGGATTTTACCGAACCACGTAAATCTCTAAGTTGTGGTGTGTTTGATATTATTATCGTGTTGTGATTATAATTTTCTGCATATTATTCCTAACACTAAGATGCCTAAACACCTTACTTATAAAAAAAAAAAAAACATGGAACAATCTTTTGTTCTTCTTGTTGGCGTGAGTTGTCATTAGAGTAATTATAGGAGGAGCCTTGATTGTAAATCCCTAAATATAAGGGTCAACCGTGATTCTAATTATTCTAGCCATAAAATCAGTATGGTCAAAAATAGGAATTCCTATGTGTATATAAATACCTCTCACTCTGTGTAAAGAAAAAAACAAGAGAAATATACATTTTTCTATTATTTTGACATGGCATCATACCTAGGTTTCGATTATTTTTTCCTCAAATTTTTTTGAGTTTCTGTCGGCAGAAACGGTACTACCCTTTCCTGCAGTCTACCGCCACTGCCGTTCCATCGCGGTTGTCCTCCCCATCGCTGGCTGCCTGACCTTGATCGAGATCCCTCTCGATTTGCTGTTGTTTCATCCTTGATTTTACAGTCGGCAATCCGTTGCCTGCATCAGATTCGGTCCTAGATCTGGACCCATCGGTAGACGTTCTGCTCCAGCAAGACGCTGCAGCAACCCGCCGGTACTGCAGATCTGCTCAGAGGTACATCTCGTTTTTTCGACCATCAGCAGTTCCGATCTGCCGTTCCACCTCGAGGTTCCCTCTCCGCCCTCTTCCAGTCGCCAGATCTGACATCTCCGAAACCCCGAAAATTTGGAGGTGCCACCATAGCCGATTCACACATTTCCACTGCTCCCTTTTGTCTCCGCTCTGCCCCTACCTCCGGCTACTTACCGATCTCCGATCGAGTGGAACTGCCATCGCGTGACACTGCTTGCCCCGACCTACTATTTCTCTGGTCAGTTTTTAGGAGATTTTCATCCGATTTCCCAATCTCAAATCGATTGGGGTTTTCTCGGTTGGATTTTTCCTCTCTGCTGCTCTATTTTGCAACCGACACAATACAAAAAACATATTACAGCAGATTTGTGCCGCTTCTGCTGCTTGGAGACCTCGTGTGTTCCTCCTGCTCCTCTTTTTTAGGCCAACTGCACTGCACTTCCGCCTCGTCCCGATCCGTTTTTTCATCTTGCCGGTGCTCTCATGGCAAACCATGACTAGAACATTGACTCCACAGCCATTATCACGAGTTAACCACCAAATGACTGAAGTCTTGAATAAAACTTCGGCCCCTATCCAGACCAATGATAGTGTTGTTGCTGCTTCCCGTTGGCATCAAATTGGACGGTCTCAATTACGCCCTTTGGTCCCAAGTTGTTGAGATGTATATCTCCGGCAAAGATAAGTTGGGACTCATTAACGGCGATATCGTCCAACCTCCACAGAACGACCCCTCCTTCCGAAAATGGCGTACAGACAACGCCATTGTCAAGGGATGGCTGATTAATTCCATGGACCCATCACTCATCGACAACTTCATTCGGTTTTCGACTGCAAAACAAGTATGGGATTCCATTGCTACTACCCATTTTGACGGAAGCGATACATCTCAGGTGTATGACCTCCGGTGGCGTGTGACCCGTCTGAAACAAGCAGATGGCTCTCTTGAGAAGTATTTCACTTCTCTCCAAGGGTTATGGCGTGAGATTGATTTTCGACGCCCAAACCCCATGCTTCAGGAAGACCGTGTGTATGCCTTCTTGGATGGCCTAGATGATCGGCTTGATAACACTCGCAGCGACATCTTACAGATGCGACCGTTTCATTCCATTGAACTTGCATATGCTCATGTTCACGGGAAGCTGTCCGGCAAGCTGTTATAATTACCGGTGGCTCCCTCGATACGCCCGGAATAGTTCTGGCCTCAAAAGGGTTTAAGACCGGACAATCAACTCCATCTTCTACCCGGTCTCTCTCTCTGGGCAATGGAAAGCCCGAAACCTTTGCCAAGACACGATCCTCTTCCTCCGATGGTACCAAGTGCTCTCACTGCAGTAATCTGAAACATACTCGTGAGAATTGCTTCAAACTACACGGCTACCTTAACTGGTGGAATGACCTTCAAGCAGAGCGGGTCAGGTTGCCGTCACTGCAGCTGAGTCCAGTCTCTCTCTCTCTCCCCATATGGAGACCGCCCAGGGTGATTTACCAATCACGGATCCAGGTAACTTTGGTACTGCTCTTTGTAGTTCGTCTCGAGATGGTGATCGCTGTTCTTGGAACCTTGACTCGAGCGCTACCGACCACATGACATTCGATGCCAATGATTTCGTGCAAAACTCCCCACCACGGCGTACCTGCATTGCTAAAGCCAATGGGGCCTTATCTCCTGTTACAAGGGCTGACACTGTGACATTGTCCCCCAATTTATCATTATCTCATACTTTGCATGTTCCCTTTCTTTCTCATAAGCTACTCTCTGTGAGCCAAGTTACTGCCACCCTGAACTGTGCTGTACTAATGTACTCTACCTTTTGTCTACTTCAGGATATTCTTACCAAGGAGATCATTGGGCGTGATACTAAGCGGGGGGGGGGGGGGTTCTATTACATGGATGATTTCAGTATGGGCCGCGTACATCACATGTATCCTCCGGTTGACAAGAATAAGCGACAAATTTGGCTTTGGCATGTCGTTAGGACACCTGTCCTTTGGTTATCTGAAGTATTTCTTTCCTACTTTATTTCTAAGCTTTCTATGGTTGACTTCAAATGTGAAACTTGCATTCTTGCTAAAAGCCATCGAGCTACTTATCCTTCAAGTATGAATAAAAGTGTTGTTCCTTTTGCTTTAATTCATTCCGATGTGTGGGGTCCTTCCCCAATTTCTACAATATCTGGTCACCGCTGGTTTGTGATATTTGTCGATGATTGTACTCGCAATGACTTGGCTCTCAACAGAATGGTGTCGCTGAGAGAAAGAACCGCCATATCCTCAATCGGCTGTCTTCCAAAGTCTTGGCTTTCAAGTCTCCGTTACAGGCCCTATCGACGTATGTTCCCTTACCTATGATGTTATTGCTTCCTCCTCGGATTTTTGGTTGTGTTGCATTTGTCCACCTTCATAAGAATCAGCGCACGAAGCTTGATCCTTGCGCCATTCGATATCTCTTCTTGGGATATGTCGTCCATCAAAAAGGGTATCGGTAGAACGAGAACAAAGATCAAAGTGAAATTCAAAAAAAAAGAAATTGGGTAGGGCGTTTAGTGTAGCCCCTCGTTCATATTGAAGTTAGTTAGGCATTTAGAGAAAATGCCCCATATCTATGATATTTTGATTCTCACAAGATGCACTTAGTGACTATGGATGTCACTTTTTTGGAGTCCTGAGACGTTCTTCTCTTCCTCATTACCCAATTTCCTCGTCAGGGGGAGATCAGGGATGACGAGCAAATTGGCTACGCTTTGAAGTGATCGAGATTTAATGACACCGACATCAACATTGAGGAACCCAATACAGAACTAAGTGCGTCTTCAGAACGGAGAAAGGTTCCAAAGCAATATCTACATCACCTGAAGCTGAAATAGAAACCCCCTCCCACTCCTCAGTACCTGACGACCCATCTCCTGAGAATATCCCTGAGGTAAATTCTCCTACTATATCTTCAAACTCTAATGATATAGATATCCATGTTGGCTATACTTTACCTTTCAGGTATAATCGTGGCAAACCACTAAGTCGATATTCTCCAGATATTGGAAAACGAGCTCAAAGTATCCAATTGCCAACTATGTGTCTACAAAAAGACTCTCCGAACCACTCAAGACATCCGTGCATGAACTCTCCTTGTGCGATGTTCCTACTAATGTCCATGAAGCTCTGACAAATCCTAAGTGGACCTAGGCTGTGAAGGAAGAAATGGAGGCACTGTAGAAAAATGAAACATGGACTCTTGTTCCCTTGCCTAAAGAAGAAGACAGTGGGATGTAAATGGGTGTTTTTCATTAAACACAAAGCAGATGGTTCGATTGACCAATACAAAGCAAGACTAGTAGCTAAAAGGTTACACCCAGGCATATGGTGTAGACTACTAAGAGACCTTCTTGCCAGTAGCAAAATTGAACTCGGTTAGAGTGTTGTTATCCCTTGCAGCAAACCGTGATTGGCCACTTCACTAGTTTGATGTAAAAAATGCCTTTCTCCATGGTGATCTGGAGGAGGAGGTCTACATGAATGTTCCACTAGGCTACACAGTAACTTCCAAAGTTGAAGTGGTGTGCAAATTACAACGAGCATTGTATGGCTTGAAACAATCACCTAGAGCATGGTTCGGGCGATTCAGCTTGGCAATGAAGAAATATGGCTATCAGCAAAGTAACTCAGATCATAGACTATTCTTAAAGCATCAAGAAGACAAGGTCACGGCCTTAATAATCTATGTATACGACATGATTATTACAGGAGATGATCCAGAAGAAATATCAAGGCTTCAAGAGCATTTGGCGACTGAATTCGAAATGAATAATCTGGGAGGGCTCAAATATTTTCTGGGAATTGAGGTTGCTAGATCAAGGCAAGGTATATTCCTTTCCCAACGGAAAATATATCCTAGACTTTTATCAGAGGTGGGACTACTAGAATGCAAGCGTACAAACACACCCAATTGTCCAAAACGACAAACTGGGAGTATATCCAGGCCAAGTGCCGACAAACAAAGAAAGATACCAGAGATTAGTTGGAAAACTTATTTATTCTCACACACTCGTCCAGAAATTGCTTATGCGGTGAGTGTAGTAAATCAATTCATGCATTGTCCGAGTGAGGATCACATGGATGCGGTAGTCAGAATTCTTCACTACTTGAAGTCATCCCTAGGGAAAGGGCTTATGTTCTCAAAAAACAATCACCTCAAAGTCGAGGGATATACAGATGTAGATTGGGTAGGAAATATATCAGATCGAAAATCCACCTCGGGGTACTTCATGTTTGTTGGCAGGAACCTTGTGACGTGGAGAAGTAAAAAACAGAATGTGGTGGCTTTGTCAAGTGCTGAAGCTGAGTTCCGTGGGATGGCTAAAGGTCTTGTGAGCTTCTCTAACTTAAAGGACTATTAACAGAAATTGGCTTTGCCCCAAGTTGTGAGATAGACCTGTTCTGTGATAATAAGGCCGCCATTGATATCTCACACAATCCTGTCCAACATAATCGGACCAAACACGTGGAGGTGGATCGACATTTCATCAAGCAAAATCTTGAGAACAAGACAATCAGATTTCCTTTTGTTAAGTCTGAAGACCAATTGGCAGATGTACTCACAAAAGCTGTATGCAGCAAGAATTTTTACAACTCACTTGACAAGTTGGGCATGAGAGACCTGTATGCACCAACTTGAGGGGGAGTGTTGGCGGAGTTGTCATTAGAGTAATTATAGGAGTCTTGATTATAAATCCCTACATATAAGGGTCAACTGTGATTCTAGTTATTCTAGCCATAAAATCAGTATGGTCAGAAATAGGAATTCCTATGTGTATATAAATACCTCTCACTCTGTGTAAAGAAAAAACAAGAGAAATATACATTTTTCCATTATTTTGACACTTCTGACATTGTTTTTTCAATCATTATTGGCCCAAATTAAGGTCATCCTTTCTTTAAAATAGAGGTGATGAAGATTTCTAGGTATTAGCAAGACAAACTAGAGACAAAAATTATATAGGCATTAGGTATTTTCGAACCCAACAATTTTGTTTTCTATTTTATTTATTATTATGAAATAGAACTCATTTTATGTGAATTTTCATTGAAATCACTCAACCAAATGATTCCTGAAGAAAAGCAAAGTACTTTAATGGAATCTTTTTTTTAACTGGTCATCCTATTTGCTTTTGATGTTAAAATTACAAAAATTTAAAATATTTACTTTTTTTCTTTAATAAATTTATAACTCTATATTTAATTTGTTATGGTCGTTAAAACTCATCTATTATTAGCTATCATTAAATAAAATTTGAAATGTCATATTAATAATTAAATAATGCCATACAACTTAAATAAAAATGAATTGAGAAAGCCCGAGCTGTTAAAACGTACACATTTCTCTTCTTTTATTATTTTTGACCGAGATATCCAAAGCCTCTTAGACTATCGACTAATCTTCAAATTGTGTAAGTCTCTCTACTCACACACGACATATAAAATGGATGGGTAATTCTTTGAAGTGCCGTAGAGGTTCAAAAATCAAAAACTTCCCCCTCTGTGGCCTACACCCAACCGCAAATTCTTGAGGTTGCAGGCATTTCCTTCTTTAGAAATGAAACTGAAGATGCGGTTGAAATTGGATGAAATGACTGTTGATGGGACTAAACATAGAGAGGCCTTAATGTCAGATGAGTAAATAAAAGCAGTTGATAGCAAACCCTAAGAAAATGAGTAAATGAGTTCGGTACCTTTTTATTTAAACATGCATTTGAATTCAAACTGAAAACACGTTTGAATTTCTTAACATCTTTAAACTTAAATGATTCAAATTTGCATCAAAATGTTAGTTCATTTTTGATAAAAAAAAAAATTATGCAAATATTTAAAATGCTAGGTCTTCAGAAACTGGCATAAGTCTTAGATTTTATATCACTTGTTGGATAATATGATACAATCCTAACTTAATTCTTTTTCACAGTTTTTTTTAATAAATAGTCAAACAACCTCTTAAAAAAAAATAAAGTATAAAAATAATTATGGTTAAAATTGTGGTCTAGTTTAAATTTTAGAAATTTAAGTGGGCTCACCTTTTCCTGTAAAAAGAAGTCCGAATGATGTGTGAACAAGTGTAATGAGGTTGAACCATTGGCTTTTTCTCACTCGTCTCTATCCAAAAACACACGCTAAAGAGGCTAATGATATTTGATCATCTGTTTCTATTTTGAGTTTGATTTATATGGTTGTGTATAATATGTTTTAAACCATATAGAATTCCTTATCGGTTATGAAAAAATAATAAATTCATCATCATTGTCGTCATTTATGTAATTATAATTAATTAAATTTATGACGGTGATTTCTTTATACTTTACAGTTTATTACATTTTTCATATTAAAGGGAGAGTCAATTAAGGTAATCTAATTTGATAAATTATTTCTATAAATCAAGTGATTACACTCGTAGAATTTAAACTCAGAACTGAAAATTAACGCTCATTGATGTATGTCCTTGCTTTAAGTGAGTAAGTAATATTCTGCCATTTGTTTATTATCTCTTCAAAGTTCTAGGTGCTGTCTGCTGCTGACAACCTTATTTATTTTCACTAGCACAGTAGCACCTATTAATTACTTGACAACTTAATAGTCCCATAATCATATTTTGGATTAAATTAAAGAGGCTATTATGATGGGCAGCCTTGTTTTTAAAGTTGCAATTTCTATCAAAATTGGTAAAATTATAAATAATAATTTTTAAATATTTAAACCAATTTATTTTATAAAATTCAAAATAAGGGGTTTATTATTATCATGTTTCTGAAAAGTTTTAAATATCTAATATTGAGAATTTTATATAATTGTATGAAATGTGTAAAAGAGTACCGCTGAGTGACAAGGTAGATGCTCTCATTATATTATCTGATTTGTATTAGAATAAACTTAAAATTTCTTTGATATAAAATTAAAATGCAGAAAAAATTAGTATTTTTTGTTCTTTACAAGGCAAAAAAAAATTCCTTAAGAGTGTAGGAGGTTAAGTAAATAATTTCAATTGGTCATTATCAGATATAGTTTTCCATTTTTAGTTTCTACTTTGAAGACTGGATTCCATAGACGCATGATGAAGATTGTGTTGTTGGTTTTTGAATTATGCATAATATTTTCTTGAAGAAGTTCAAAAAAATTAATCTAGAGAGTCCAAGATTATGTCGCATATATTGTTATCAAAATATATTTTCTAATGGGTCATATTAAGAGTTTTATATTATCTCATGCTATGTAAAAATTAGTAGAAAAGTTGTACAAAATATAAATTAGAAATATAAAATTTTAGTAAAATTTAAAAAAATTGAAAATTATTTTTCCACAAGAAACTCCAAAATGGGGAATTATCTAGAAAAAGAAAATTAACACCACAATACAAAGGTTTACGTGGTCCCCTTTAGGTACGTCCATGGATTCATCATCGATTCACTATGCTCAAAGGGAAGAAATCGAAGGATAGTCAACTCTAGCTCTGGTTTAAAATTTTCACTCTTCTCACCTCTCTCTTAGAACATTATATACCCGCGACAGGATCTACATTACATCTCTTATGAATAGGCTCTATAGAGCCTTACACTATAAGCATGTTTATTATTTCATTAAATTATTTACACAAAAACAACCCTAATTTGAGATTAACTTTTTTTTTTTTTGAACAATCATAAAAATTCATTAGAGAAAACCAAAGATGAGATACAGAGAAAGGGTCTAAAAGAATTAGACCACAAAAGAGAAGAGGAAAAGGAGGAGAAAGAGGAAAACAAGGAACATCAAATGAGAAACACACCCTCTCAATGATTCTACTCCCAATTGAAACAATCTGCCACATCATTTACTAATCTCCCGACTTTTGTAAAAGATACTCCCATCTCTCTAGCCAACTCTCTCACCTTCCTGATCACATTGGTCAATCTCCAAGGTGGGCGCCTCAATCCTATAGCCCATTTGCATTTGCCGAGTCCCTTACAATAATTAAGTTGCCTTGCCCAAAATCGTTCCAAATTATAAGAGCTCTCTCAATGCTAAAAATTTCTGCTTCATTTAAATCCTTGACACTCCACCAACTCATTGAACATTATGGAAGTCTCTCCCATATGATTTCTGAGAACTCCACCAATACCTGCAGGTCCCGATTTCCCTTTAGATGTACCATCTATATTAAACATCCAAGTGCCCTATTGAGGAGGTTCCCAGAACTCTGTTTTCTAAGATAATTTGAGATTATCTTAGAGTTAAAAAAAATGATAAAAATAACTCAAAATTATCAAATTTTAAGGAAAAAATGTTTTGAATTGACAAGAACCATTCACATTTAAAAACTTGACTCTAAAACTTCTTAAAATTATACTCAATGTAAGATTTAAATCGTAAAATGGTTGAAACATTTTTTTCATTTAAATAATTGTATTGGGCCAATACGGCCCGCAATGATGAGGCAAAATTATTAGCCATGTCAGCGGCTATGCATCCTATATGGATGATACACAATGTATCAATTGTTTTTAATATCTCTGCTAGTGAGTTAAAGTTTTATTTTTAATTATATGAATGTTATGATGATTTATTTTGAAAATTTAGTCGTATATCAAAAAATTATATGAGTTATATATCACGAAAATTCATCAAAAATCTCAAAATATTTTCATTTTGTGATACTCAGGAAATAAAATATCTTAATTAGAGATACAACTATCAAAATATTATAAATATCACTTTGAATGGACTAAAGAAAACAATAATGAGAACAACAACAAAAATTACACTTAAAACCATAGTTAGGTGACTTATACTATCTTCTTGATTTAATACCTAAATAGAAGTTTTTGATATTCTTAGGATTTATAATGTTTCACTATATGAACTTCATATTTTAGAATCAAACATAGATTTATATTATTAAAGACTCGTGAATTGATTACCACCTTTCCATTACCTGCTATATTTCACATACAAAACTAGAGTTATTAAGCAGTCCTTTATAACTCTACAATCAAAGTCAAAATAATAATTTCTCTAGAGACTTAGAAGATCCACTAAATATTGATAAGAAGTAACCAAAGGCAAAATAATAATTTCATAATTTCTGTAGAGACGTCTTTATAAAAATAACAACAATCAACTTCAATATATTTGATTCATTCATAAAGAAATATCATTGTGAGTAATCTGAATAGCACTTCAATTATCACATTAAATAAGAACAACAACACAATGATAGACGTTCTAATCAATGAGGCAAACAACTCGTCAACCCACTTGGTACATGAATGCAATAAAAGGACATGTATATTGATCGTTCACTATTTTTGTCTCATGACACCTAAAATTTGTGACAGGTCATCCACTATGGAATCACTATCTAGAGTGCCAAAAGATGTGGTGCTCTATGTAGGATTTAAAAACGGTATCGGCGATAAATCATTGATACAATATCACTCTTTTATTTTTTTCAATTCTTTTTAGAAAAATTGAACTTCATTTTTATGTAATTGTATCATTATTTAAAAGGACATTTAAATGTCAAAATGGAGTTTTCAATTAGAAAATCGTGACTTTCAAATATTTTAAAAATAATTCAAAAAATAACCTAAAATTTTAAGAAAAGTGGAAAATTAATTATAGTAATTTTCCGCCGAGTTATTGATGTAGCTAATTCAATTTTATGAAAACTGAAACGTAGAGCGAACCATCTCAATGGAAAATCGGGATAAATAAGATTCAATTGGGTTCAACAGTAGTCAAAACCGGTTCAAACCCGTGCCATAAATATTATATTATCAATAATATTAAATTATTAACTAAATTTTAATAATTCTAAATCTTTGAATAAACTCACTCAATTCGATCTGATTTGTAGAAATGACAAAAAAAAAAAAAAAAAACCTTATATTATGGTTATAATCTTATAACAGTTAGCATAGGTGGAACTTATTTTTTCCAATAAATTCTAAATCTCTATAATCTTGCTAGGATTAAAAAAAAAAAAATTAACTAGAGAGACATAAATAAATTCTTAATCTCTATAAATCTTATTTCAAATTAAACATATGAAATAGTAAAGATAGGTGGACTTGTTTTTTCCAATCTAAGGCTCTTATTTTAGTGTATTTGAAATAATTATATGAATTACAAGTGGAAATTCTTTAATGACCTGACTCGATATATCGGGATTTCTAGGAGATCCGTGGATCTCCGAATTGGTTTTGAGAGTGTTGGTAGTGGAGTTTAGAGTGTGGCTCTCTAATGAGCCTAAGTTTGTCCAAATCCGAGCTTGGGAGTTTAAAGGGCATTTTGCAAATTTTAAATCATTATAGTTATTTTGTGAGAAAAATATTTGAAAATCACACAAAACTTAGAAATTGCACCATTTGATCCCCCAAAGTGTGCACACATAGTCTCGTCAATTAGATACACATGAATAATGTAGAAAACAACTCAATTCTTCGTTCTCAATTTTTTCGAGATTTCTTATTTTCAAAATAATATATTAAAATTATTTTCCAAGTATTTATTTTTGAAAAAAATCAAATTTTTAAACTAAGTTTCGTTAAAGAATTTAATGAAAATCTCAAAATTTTCTAAGGTGTTTTGAATCCAAAATTTTGAAATCCCCAAATTTTAAAAGAGTTACCTATTATTTATTAGTTAGAAGAAAATAATTTCTTTAAAACGAGATTTCAATTTTTAATACCCTTGTTTGAGATTTATTATTTGAAAAAAAAAAGTCACACCCCTCTCACCCAGAATATTATCAGAACTGAACCGTCTCAGAAGAAGGTTAGGTTAAATAAGGTTAAACCGGGTTGAACCGTAGTCAAATCCGGTCAAACCTGTGTCATCAATATAATAATATAAATAATATTAAATTATTAATTAAATTTTAATTGATAGGTTAAAAAAATTAAGAAAAAAAATTGATAAAAATGATGAATTTTTAACATTTTATAACATTTTTTTAACATTTCAATTTTTAAACGATTATTTATAAATTATAGTTCACAACTTTTTTGAAGAGGTTAGTAACTATAACTATTAAGAATATTTATATGATTATCTTTAGAAAAGAGTATTAATATTAAAATTTAGCATAAAAAGTATCAATGGAGGTTTTTTCTCTAAATAATAAAATTAAAACTATATTTATTTATTTATATTATTTTCCTCTTTAAATTTTTAACTTTAAATTAATATGATGCTTTGGAGGTAAAAAGAAAAATGATGTTTAAAGCACCAATATACCATCGAGAAATGTGAATTGGGAAGAGAAAAAGTTGGCATGAGAAAAAAAGAAATGTTGCATGTCAAAAACTTTTCCCGTCTCCTCTCAGCTACCCAGTAAATCAGTAAATGACCCTCTACAACTGGACGGCATCTCAAAAACCTTTTTCCCACTAATCTCTCACACCCACACTCACTAAATCATCCTCTCAGTGTCTCCTCTTAGATTCATTGTTTTATTATTCTTACTCTATAGTGCACTAACCCCTCGCAGATGCTGGAGACTTACTAGAGGCGGAGTCTCATTGATCCTGTAGGTGAGGGTGAGGGCGTTAATCTACTTATTTTGTATTTTGGACTTTGGGATGTAATCCTTGTATTTGTTATCATCTATGTATTTCTTTTAATATGTGTACGCATGGTTGTAATTGAATATCATGTAATTGGACTTCGTGTAATCTTTCTGAGTTATGGAATGTCTGATCGTGAGTATGGTTATTTGAGTGCGTAGAGGGAGTTACAAGAGAAATAATAAACCCAGTTAGAAGAGAAATTGGATTGATATCCAAACCCAATTGAGAGAATACTAGACTGGCAGAGCAAATCTAATTGCCTCTGTTGGTTCACCTCTTTGTAAACCGATCTGCACAGAACTGTTTGTTCTCTCTTGCTGCTTCCACTGATCTGTTGACCCAGAAGAACAGCTTAAGACCGATCAGCAATGCCTTCTGTCAGCACCTCCTCTGGTAGACACGAACACCCACAATGCTAGCTGCAGACCCTTTCGGCTGTCCATATTTATAAACCCAGTAATATAAAGACTACCGTCGGACCTTGTTGTTTCTAAGAGTAGCACAAACTATTCTTGCTGCAATTCTGTATAGAGACAGTCTTAAGTTAATATTAGTAGTATCCACTTCTCCAATAAGGAAACCCAGTCTAAATAGAACACACCACCGTGTCCTCTTCTCTTGCTAAAATCCACATTAGCAACTTCCTATTCCTTGCCCGCCACAACCACACCCAATGGCTGGCTGGCTGCCATGTACCACCAGCGTGCAAGAACCAGCAAAGCAGTCAATGTCCTACCTCCTTTAGAATTTTCATCCTGGCTTGTTCATGTCAATCTCAACCTCATGCAAACAGTCCCAAGTAATTAGGAAACTTGTCTTCAAACCATATATGCATTGGAGTCTTTCACCCTGACCCAGTTGGACATGGACTCTGATATGGATTAATTCGAGCGACTCCCAAGTCCCAACAGGGTCAGCCCTGGATTGGGGACCGTAACATTTTTTTAAAAGCATCTTTTGTGCCATTGATCCACAAGGGAGTGTTGGCCCCAGTCAGGTACAGTTGACTGAGTCAACCCTGATGTAACACTCTACTCCCCAACCAAATTAAATGGAGCCCCTATCAACCCACACCACTCAATCGGGGACCCTCGACTCAATTATGTTAAATTTCTCAAAATTTTGAATTTCTTTTATGACTATAAAAGATGCTCTTTGCTATTGAAAACATTAAAAAAATTATTTATATTTTCAATCAATGCACTCTAGTCCCCAACCCAAATTCAGATTTCAACCCACCACACAATGGGGAACCCTTGACTCAATGATATAATAATACTTTTGCAAAAGTTCTCAAAATTTTGAATTCTTTTAATGACTGTAATAAAAGATAATCTTTGCTTCTGAAAACATTAAAAAAGTATTTGTATTTTCAATCAATGCACTCTAGTCTCCAGCCCAAATTCACCTTTGAACCAAACCCAATTAAATGGAGCCCCTGTCAACCCACCACACAATGAGGGACCCTTGACTCAATGATGTATTAATGGCAAAAGTTAACGGTACTTTATCACCAACATACAATGATTCTCTCAAAATTTTAAATTTTTTTTCTCAAAAATATTCTTTGTTTTTTTTATAAAAAAAATATTAAAGTATAGAAAACTCATACACAGTCCTATTAAAATCCCCATGGATGAGCCCACTACCCCTAAGGCACATCAAAATTAGGCCATGGAGGCTCAAAACCCACAACCTCCCACTTCCTGAGGTCGGAGGCAACCAGCTGAGTTACACCCATGTGGGTATTTGCTTTTGAAAACATTAAAAAAGGTATTTGTATTTTTAATCAATGGACTCTATTATGTAAAATAACAAAAGTACTTTTATCATGAAGAATAAAGAATAAGAAAAGAAAGTATTTCAATCACTCTTGTAAAATAATTAAAAATAATTTCATGAAAATTAAAAAAAAAAAATTAAGAGATGAGCTTAAGAAAGTAGGTGTGAAATAATTATGAAGAAATATGAAAAATCTCATGAGTATGAAAGAGAACCCCTGAAAGAGGCCTATGAAAAATTACCACTTAAAGAAAACAAAATCAATAAAATTTTGGAGTAATTTTTTTCATTTTTCAGGAGAACGTGAGTATTCTCATCTCTCGTTGGAGGTGAGACTAATTATTGAATACTATCTGCTCAGTGATAAATGGGTACTGTGACTAAAAAGCAAAGGATATCAAAAGAGTTTTTCCTAAAATGTTTTTCATGTCTATAAAGGGTAACATTTTACAAGGCAAATACTGGTAAATTCAGGTTCTCATTTTATTGGGGGGGATTTTTGAGATACTTATGAAAAATTTAATATTTGGGTTGGGGACTAGAGTGCATTGATTGAAAATATAAATAAAAAGTTATGGCAGAAGTATTAAACCTAAGTCATCACCCCATGAGAGTGCTTAATACATTGGTTTCCATACATTTGTGGATACCAACAATCGACAAAACCTCTCTAAATTTTCATCCATACGTACCACCACATTGAGCTGTCAATACACTTGTGGACATGAAAATTTCTGTGAGAAGAAGAACATGGCAGGAGTAGCAGTAAAACCCTGTCATGTATGGAATATGATTGAAGAATGGGCCAAATCCCAACACTTTGTTTTCTTTTTAGCCATTAAAGCTCTCAACTGTTTCTCTTCTCAATTCTCACTACTCATGTGGCTGGATGAGGGTATGGTGTTGACGGCCTTCAATTCTCTCTTCCTTTGCATTCATTTCTTCTGCTAGCTTACTCCCGTACCATTTTCAATGTTTTACACCAACCCTAACTTTTCCAAGGAAACTGTTTTCTTTCCCTTTTCCAAGGTTAAATATTAAAAATCACAATGCACTAGGTTCAAGTTGGAAGTTGTGTCCTTCCATTTGTTTACTTTGAACTCTCAAATCTGAGTCTCCTCACATATTAATGTGTTTAATTTGAACTAACACATTAATAACAATAGTCTTTTCAAATATTACTATTCAGGTTATTTAAGTGATGAATGCTGACTTCTAATTGATTTCTATTTCACCTCACTTTGAGTGGAAAAACAAATAGATATCCATTTAGACGTCGATAGTGGACTCTACTGACATATTGAAGTAGGGTAATGATCCATGCCCTGTGAGGGAAAAGTCCCAGATTTGATGAAATAAATGTGTATTGAATTCTTGCCAAGGCCAGATTGGAACATGCAATTGATTTATTGGGCACATGGAAGCACGTGGCCAGAAGTGACTCGCAATTACTTGATGGAAGAAATTGAAGCTGTAAATGGAACCCACCTATACAAATTTGGACCACATGTGGTTAGACTTAGAAATTAGAACCATTCCATCTTTAAGGTTATGGGTACAACTCCTCTCGAGCTCACATAATACACGAGATTTGCGGGTGGAGCTGCGTTTGGATGAAGAATAAATTTTGCAGGAATTACTTAGAGTTATCCCTGATCAAAGTTTACCCCTGATATTATGAATACCCCTTCCCAAGAAAAGGTTTTCAAAAGTGGGAAGAGAGAGGTAAAAAATTGATTTTTCATCCTTACCTCTCCATTAGCAAACAAGGATAAAAATCCATATTTCCAACCCACATTAATTGCATATGAAAGCATACAATCTTGGAAAGTTTTTCAATGCAGTCAGTTGTTCTTCTTCTAAATTACTAAAAGATGAAAGAGTCAAAATTAGAAAAACTAAAGTCTACATTTTACAATTACAATTACAATTTTTTTCATGTGATAATGTATGGAGTTTATTAATACTATCACCTTCCACCATGACTTATTAGTGTGTCTAAAAAGTAATTAGTCCCATAACATTTTTGTTTATCATCTGAATCATCTATGTCGTTTGGCTCTACTCAAATAGTTGTAATATAACCAATGGGTAGCAATCCTCCCACGGGAGGTTTGTCTAACCAGACACGGATTTTAGTATTTTACCACTTTTACCCTTCGCATAACAGTAAAATCGGCTCACCGAAATTCACATGAATTGTAAAACCAGTTCTTCGAAATTTGCATGAACAGTAAATCGGCTCACAGAAATTTTACTATTAATGCGAAAGGTCCGATTTTACTGTTCATACAAAGGTAAAATTGACAATATACTAAAATCCATATCGGATTACACAAAATACCGGTAGGAGAATCGCTACCCTATCCAATATGACTCATATTTTTATTCCACATATTCCTAACCTATCTTATAGACAAGAACAGAAGAGCCTCTACAATTGTAGTAAGTGCACAATTTTGTAAGTTACAATTATAAAAATTGGAGGACAAAGTATTATAAGTGTCAAATAGACCGTTAAAATATAAGAAAATTCAAAAAAATGAATTATAAATACTAACTCAAAATAAAAATAAATTTGATAATGATGACAATGATTTGTAACTGACGTTGTAGTATTTTTTTATGACCAAGTGTCCAAATCTCATAAAGCACCCGATTAATCCTCAGATAATGTGCAAACCTCTTTATCTATATATACTGGGTATAGTGCCGGCCCTGAAAACCCTTAAAATTTGAAGATCCCTAAGCAAAACTGATAAGAGGGGCCCTACTGTAGAGGCCCTAAAATCTTAGGAGGGGCCTAGTGCAAGGTTATTTTTAAGACCTGTTTTGGGGGACCTTAGGTGGCGGCCCCTGTCGCCTAATGCCAGGGCCGGCCCTGACTGGGTAAATCGGAATGATCCTTTGAAGTGGAGTGGAAACCAAACTCAATTAAAAAACTCTTATTTTGTAAGATGGATTATTGACCATCACTTTAACCCCTTTAAGTAAACTCCATCTTTTTAGGCATAATGAAGGAGGTGGTCCCTTCCTTGAGTGACAACTATTCCCTGACACTCAAGTTAAGTCCAACTTTAATTATTAACTTTATAATTACATTCTGAAACTGTACCATGCAAACCATAAGTTGTGCAAAAGGAATGATGAATTATAGATTAGGATACGTTTTAAGTGATTATAATGTAGAACAATTTCAAAAACCTGCTTGTTTATTCAACCATAAAGTCACTCTAGGCCCCTTTCGATGAATGTGCTTTTAAAAATATATTCTATCTGTCACAATTTAGTTGTTTTATATGGATTTTGGAATTGTTCTAAAATAGTTGTCTCATTTATATTGGAGTAACATAAAGTGTATTGAAAATGGATGAGAACACATAGAGTGCTAGCCTCATATAGAGAGTTCTTTAAAAAATACAAATTTTTCAATGAGACAATTAAAATGGGACAAGTGGAGTAGTATATAATTCGCACAATTTTTTTAAAATTGTTATTATAATTTAAATTTATAATCATAAAACTGCAAAGCAAATTTCTGTTAACTATACTGATGATCACAAAGTTTGTCCTCAAACATTTTTGTTGTTTTAAAAGCATTGACCTAACCTCAGGAAGCGGGAGTTGCGGGTTCGAGTCCCATGGCCTAACCTTTGTGTGCCTTAGTGGTAGTGGGCTCATCCGTGGAGATTTTATTAGGACTGTGTCTGAATTTTCCACACGTAAATCTCCAAAAAAAATAGTAGATAGATTTGAACACAAACTGTGTAATATGATCAAATGATCCTTTTCGAGAAATGACTGACGATAAGGTTAAATATGGGGATTATGTAGAAACTTTACAAGTCAAGAGAAGAAAAATAAATAAATGAGAATTTTTTTAATCTAATGCTAATAAAAGAAGGCTGTGGATCAAGAACCATGCTCACCATCTAAAATAATAAAAACATATTAATGTAAGACAGACATTTCACAGATCAATGCAGTCTGCAGTAGGAGTTAGAAAACCTCCTCAAGATCATTCAATGAAATAGATTTACCACAGGAATAAGTGAAAAAATTAATTTGCTCAAATTTCTCAAAATTGGACATACTGTTGAACGGTAGTCTATCCAATGTAGCACACACCATCAAATGGGAGTTACGTCTAATAATTGGAAACCCTAACCTAGTTGGAGACTAGGTTAGGCCAATGTTTGGTATGGTTAACCCTCGATAATCTCTAAAAAGTCTTCGAATTTTCGCTTCCACTATTGCTAATCCGTTCGGTGAAATGTTGAACTTAATAAGTGTTCTTTTAACATGGTCATTTGTTCATTTTTAAGATTGAAAAGTTGTCTTTGTACAACTTCATATTAGATGTATACTTCCTTAAGACTTTGAAACAAACTTTCGACAATTTATTCAAACTAATTAAAATATTTGTCAAGATGATTCTTTCATATCTGTCAGCGTGAAAATATATAAATCCCAAACATCTATATTGCTGGGGCGGCGAACAAGTCCTACATTTGTTAGGAAAGGGAAGTTTTAGAGACTTGTAAAGGACTTACGCACTCCACCTATTGGACTAGCCTTTTAGGCTAGATACCCAGTCCTAACGGGTTCTATATACCCATTGTTGTAGAAAATTACTTACACACAATTGATTGAGTTAATCTAAACCATAAAAGAAAATAAAAAAATAAAATAAAAAAGAATGGAAAAACACACAATTTAGTGTGATTCATAAGAGCATTGTAGGAGCATTCTCTTTACTTGGAAAAAAATGGAAAATATACTTAGTTTAGACTTTACTTTCAGAAGATCATTCTCTCTTGGTACGAAGTATCCAAACTAACCCTTAAGAATTGAAACGAAACAATAATTATATATATACATATTTATAGAGGTTGGATTAGGGTAAGAAAGCCCTAAAAAAGACAACCATATGGGTAACTGATTTCTTAAATGGGTTGAGAGTTCTCTTAATTTTCACTTCTAGATAGCTAAAATGCTCAAATAATTGATTTCTTGAATTTGTTAAATTTGCATTTCATCTTCATTGCAATGTTAGAGTTGTTGATATTGTGTACCCAACAAGTATTTAATTATGCTGCTTAAAAATATTGTGTTATACTCAGCCTAATACAGTAAAACCTCTATAGTGTAATATGGTTTGGACCATGAATTTAAATCCTGGATATCGACCGATATCTCGGTCGAGAAATTTCTCTCTCCAATTTTTTTTTTTAAAATCACTTTTATCAGCTGAGATTTATCTCCCTAGTTGGGACTCCAGTACATATATTACATTATAAAGGTTACTAAATTAGAGGGTCTAGCAATATTCCTTTCTAAAAATCTCCTAAAAACTTTCACCTTTTATATAAAAATCATTTCGTTTTTTCTTTCTGGAAACAGATCAAGTGGGCGGACCATCCAGCCTAAAGGTTCTTCAGATGGGCAGATCTCATTACCACCAACCCAGATAGTAAGCAGTTTGCATATCTTTATTCTTAACAGATAACCAAGTATTTAGCGTATTTATCTTCTTTATATATTATATTATATTTATCCACATCTCCACTCTTCTCTTTTTATCTCAAATCTTCTCGAGACTTTCACACCTTATTAGTTTGTGAGGTCCTTAGTTAATTTTACAGTAATTTTGTATTCCGAATGTATAGAATATTACTTTATAAAATAGCTGGGATAGTATATTTTTTATTTTAAATATATTGAGTACTGAGTTAAAGATATTTATTACATTTTTTATGGACCCGAGTTCAGCAGGACCGATTGAAGGATAAAGCAACTAAGGCAACCGCCGTAGGCCCCCCATTTACAAAGGCCCAAATTTCACCGTATCTTAGCAACCTTCATTGTCATTTCTGCCATTGTTAGGGTTTTGCCGTTTTTTGTGTAGAATAGAGGTTCACAACAGGGGCGAGGAAGACGGAGAAATAAATGGGACTCATGGGAGGCGGAAGAAATGGCCTTGATCTTTAAGAAAATAACGGTAATGCCACTCGAATCCTATTTAGTGCTATTTTACACGTACCATTCTACACTCACCAGCTACTCTGTATGCGGGTAATTACCATTTTTCTTCTAACGTTGTTTAAGGGTTTTGATTCTTTGAAATAAGTTTTTCATTTATCAATGTCAAAAGGGGAAATAAAAAAAAAATTAGTTTTATATTTTTTTAATACTTTCTCACAACAATAACACTGGTGGCATAAATTAAAATTCTTTATTTACTCTTAATATAATAATTTATTTAAAAATAATTCTATTTTAATTATTGCTTTTTGACCTCTTAAAAATTATAGTTTTTAATAAAAAACTCAAACCTAATATTGTTGAGTCACAAGTTCTCATAATTTTGATTTGTTCTCTTTGTATAATAAACTTTTGTATATATTACTCTTAATAGAAGGTAGAGATTGTGAGTATGTTGATTGTGAAAAAGGGTTATTCATTTAAATATTTTTGTTTAATTTAAATAAATAAATCCAATACTTGCTGAAAACTCAACTTTAATTACTTTAATTATATATTTGTATTCAAATCTTTCAAAAAAAATTATATATTTGTATTCTTATGTTTAATGAAATAATTTATTTTTAAATTTTCATATTTGAATTTAATTGACTTGATTCTTTATAAGAAGTGTAATACTGAAAAATATCTTTCAAATGCACATACTCCTTACATTACACGTAAATAACAGTGGTTCAAGAAATCATATTATCAATTGAAAATGATATTTTAACAAAACTTGAATACAAAAAATTAATTAGCATTTTTGCATCTCAAAAAGTAAGAAAATAGATTTTAGATAATTTTTTTTATTATATATAATTAAAATTTTAATTAAATAATACTTATAATAATATGTTAAATACCAAGAAGGCTCCATTTAGAATTTGCCTTAAGCTTCAACTTCTGTTGAGCCTGCCCTGAAGGTTGAGACCAACTGCCTATATTATTTTAGACAGATTATAACTTTATAGAGTACTACATTACATAGAGTTTACTGTATTAATTGCTTTGTGCGTGATCATGAAAAAAAAAAAGAACCTTTTGTTGTTATGATCTTTGAGAAAAAAATTACAAATACGTGGAAGTGTGGTAGATGATGTGTAGGCATCAATTTAATCACTCATGTCACTTATGACTAAAAAAGAGAATAAAATTTTTCAGCTAATATTTTTTGTCATATCGACTATCAAGTATATTCATAGGCCAGGTTCAGGCCAAGCTATGATCTCTAGTACCTTGAGTCCCCTTTATATATACAGAAGTTTGACGCTAATCAAATCCACTTGTAACTTATTATGTCTACTTTCAATCTGAACAATTCTTCTTTCACATTTTTTCAAAATAATTTTTTTAAAGGGAAAATTTATCAGATGGAATATAATGGTTAAATGAGTCAAAAAGTCCAATGTGTTTTAATAGGCTTCTTGCAAAAGTTTGATCCTGACGACTTTTATAAAGGGGTTTAAGAATAAAGTCTAAGTCAACTTACTCGACGGGTTGGTATATATGTTCAAACTCGTTTATTTAGGAGGAGTTCGGATGAACTTTGGGTCAGGTTCAGATCGAGGAACCACCATATTGACTATATCAACTGAAATTCGTCAATGAGCGAAATGACAGAAATTTCAGAAATATGACTGAAACTTTTAAAATAAGATCATTTTTTTTGAAATTTAACCATAATCTCGAACAATATAGTTTTTTTTTCTCAAAATTGACCGTTATTTCTGATATATACTTTTCGGCCTCTATCCAAACCAAAAGATTTTAGCCTGAATTTTGGATTTTGGCTAAAATTTGTTTCAGAGCTTATAACAAAAGTGTGTTTAAGGTTGAAATAAAATTTATTTTAGGTAATACTATTACATTATTGAATGCTCATCATTATTGGAGATGTGCAAGAACCTAATTTCAAGTTTTCGTCTTGTTAACAAAGACTTTGAATGGGCCATTGAATCTAATTAGTTGTCTCTAATAAAAAAAATGGAGTATACTGAGATACTCATGTGAAACACATAATTATGAAATATATGAGAATAATTTAGAGAATCTTAATAGTTAAAGGGCTGTCGGTAAAGTTAGAAAAACATAAATCGTAAGACCCATCTTAGATAGAAGTAAATGTGTAAAATGTACTAATTCAAAAGAACTTTTAATATATAGATATAATAAGTAGTGGAGAATTTATAATAAGGGTTTTGAATGAGACTTATTTTATATTTTTATTATCATAATAATTGAGATAATTATTATAGAGTAAAATATTTATTTAATAATTAATTTTAAATTTAGAAGTTGATAATTTATATTATTTAATAAATTTTACTATTACAATATGGTAGCTCTTATAATAAATAATTTTTTTATCATGATATCATCTACGTAACTCACTAAAATAATCATACATTTCGAGTCTAGCATCTATCAAACATGGTGAGTCAAACACATGCCACACGTGTAGGGAATTTAAAAATAAATTTTAGATGTAAATGAAATTGAAGCGGGTGTGCTGACGTTAGAACACAGAATTAGATATACGCCATTAGACATAAATGTGTACGACGGTGACAGCTACGTAACACCTGACGACTTTATTTGGTCACTGTACTCTCACAATTCACACCGACTCTCTTGTGTACGTGGCAACTCCTACGGTCCAGATCTAATTTACATTCCCGACCCATCAAGCTTCAATAGATTTTAAAGTTTCCTAGATAAATAGATGTCTTCAATTTGTATTTCTTGAGATATTATTCAAGAAAACTTCATTAAAAAAATGTCAATCTCTTCCAAACTCAATTCATGTACCAAATGACCTATCTATTCAAAACTCGAATTCAATATTGAGTAGTTCAATTGATTACCTTCTGCTTCAAAAAAGAAAAAGTTGTTAATTCAAGTTCCAACGGCATAAATCGGTGGTGTTATGTGTGAGTGTGGGGTCCCTCACCCTCAAAAGCCCATATAAGTGTAGCACAATTGGTTGCCTCCCACCTCAAGAAGCAGGAGATTGGGAGTTCGAGCCCCCATGGCCTAATCTTAGTGTGCCCTAAAGATAGTTGGCTCACCCATAGGGTTTACGTTAGGTATTTCGTGGTTTTCCACACATAAATTCAAGTAATGAGAAACATGAATAATATTTTAAGAGTATCTGGATAAAAAAATTTAAAATAAGAAACTTTAAAAATAAGATAACTTCTATTTTTTTTTTTAAATATTGTATTTTCAATTTAAAGTGAAAAATATTAAGATTTAATGTTTGCGAACTTCATTTTCTCTAGAAGAATGGAATACAAATCGAAGAAGTTAGAGTTTTATGGAAAACATCTCCTTTCTTTACTGACTAAGAGATTAATCTAGTAAGATTTGCTTATAAGAGAGCTCCAGAATGAAAATGGATAAATCAATTCGATGATTTAATTTTAATTACCTTTAATATATTTAATCAATATACTTTTTATTTGAATTCACTTAATAAAAGAATTTAAGTTTTACAAAATTTAACTTATACTTTGACTCAAACTACATTTGACTCGATAATTTGTTAATCATTTTGGCAACTTGATCTGCGCTTTATTTAAAAGAATCGAGTTTTATAAAAACATCTCAACTCGTTTAATAAAAAGACTCACTTAACTAAACTCGTGCAATTAAAAGTTCTTTAAATTGAGAGTAACGAAAAAAGGGGATTGTATATACTTAGGCTTGACAATACTAAGCTAGTTGTCTATATAGTTTAGCTCCACTTGGGTAAGTAGATTGGAATTGGATCACAATGGTAAGAATAGCCTAAGCTTTGAATTATGATTCTACTAACATAATAGAAATAAATGTCATTCATAATTTTTAAAGATGGTGATTGATTAAACAAAATAGGGTATACATTAAAATTTGAAGTAAAATTCATTGACTTTCTTGATTAAAAACTCAGTCAAATTAAATCTATTAAATTAGAAAGTCAGAATCACCGATCTCATGCAGTGACTTGCAATAAAAAAAAGTAAACAATTAAATCATACATATTTGAAAAGTTAGCACTCGCTTTCATCAAATGGATGATTTGATTTCTCTCATGTCTCTCTTTATCTCTATTTTTATTATCGTATTATATTTTTTTTCTTTTCTAATTAGTGAAGATAATATTTTTTTTACTTGTACATGTTATTTAATATATACATATGATTTATTTTATATTATTGTAATATTTTAATTACGTATTTCTATATTTTTATGAGAATTAAATTTTTAAGTGAGTGTGCAAGATACGTGCATGTATGATTAAGAGGACTCTTATCTGAGTCCACATAATCATTGCGGTGGGACATGCACGTCAGAGACTGCTTAGAGAAAAAGAGATACTGTACAAGCACGTGTAAACAAGGCACTTTTATAAGGTTGTGTGGTAGCTATTTGACCACGTTGCGGTCCAAGAGTGTGCCACGTGTATGATAAAGCATCTAGAGAAACATATCCAGGGAGAGAGGACCATTGCATGGAATGTGACAACGCATCACTTACCCGTTTTGTCCTTTTCTCTAATTTTTGTATAAGGGACCCACGGTTTAATGAGGTTGAAAATTCCTCATTCCAGCCTCCCGAAATTAGTGATTTGTTTTTTGTCAATAAACGGCTGTAGATTTGTTTTTTTTACTGTTAAGGTGGTC
This sequence comes from Chimonanthus salicifolius, assembly GCA_013350335.1. NCBI lineage: Eukaryota > Viridiplantae > Streptophyta > Magnoliopsida > Laurales > Calycanthaceae > Chimonanthus > Chimonanthus salicifolius. The sequence goes on along the minus strand of CM023534.1, from coordinate 15,911,859 downwards.
TAATTGTAAATGTAAAAAGTAGTTGTGTACTTTCATTAAAATTAAATACATGCTTTCAAACTCCATATTAAGAATTATGAATTTTATAAAATATTTTTTATTTGAATTTACATGTGAAAAGCTGTAGAAAAATTTGCGTAAAATTTTTACAAGTGAGCCCACTACCCCTAAACCACACCAAAGTTAGATAATAGAAGCTCAAACTCATAACCTATTACTTCTTGAGAAAGAAGTCAATCACTTGAACTACACCTATGTAGATTACATAGATAGATAGCAGTAAAACTAAATTTTACATATGCTTAATCAATCATAGCCAATGGACACTTATCAAACTTAAAATTTAATCACATAACATGAAAAAAAATATTTATTCATACTTTCAAGTTGAATTACTTTTATCCAAATTTAACTCAACCCAATTGCACTAAAAATGATAGGTCAAGATATGCTTAACCCATTTTTAATTACGTATGCTTAATTAAATATAGCCAATGGACCACATGAACTTTATCAAACTTAAATTTCAATCACATAATGTGAAAAAAATATTTGTTCATACCTTTTTTCTAAAGTCACCAAGGATAGATAAAAGTTTCATAATATATATATACTTCTTTTACATCTAAGTCCTTTATTCAACCCAATTTGAATTTTTTAACTTAGCTTAGAAGATTCAACTCCTAAATCTAGATAAAATCTAATTTTAATCACTTTTATCCGAATTTAATTCGACGAATTGACAAGTCAAGATATTCATTGAACATAATAAAGAATGATAAGATCTCAACCTAAAATTTGTCGAGTGAACACCCACATTAGGGCATAGCAATTCTCTGTACAGCAAGTTTATGAAAAATAATTTACATAAATATATTTTTTATATTCATTGAACATAATAAAGAATGATAAGATCTCAACCTAAAATTTGTCGAGTGAACACCCACATTAGGGCATAGCAATTCTCTGTACAGCAAGTTTATGAAAAATAATTTACATAAATTTATTTTTTAAATACAAATATGGATATTATTGTAAATATTAAATACGTCCAAAAGTCAAGAATGGATATGTAAAGTTATGAGGGGTCTTATCTGAAAGATTAAGTTATAAAGATTTTGACTACATTATTATATAAATTTAATATGTTTATGCGTTCTTTGTAATTTTTATAAAATATTCTAAATCGAAACAAAGACTTGAAAAACTATTTTTATATTAATTTTATCAGTTAATATAATTATTTAATAGTGTCAATAACCCTAGTCATCTTTGCATATAAACACGCACTAGCTCATGATAATGCTTTGTATAGAAAGGGAAAGGATCAAAAGAGAAGAAAGGAAAGGAAGGTTGAGCAGACATGGGAAGGCCTCCTTGCTGTGATAAGCTTGGTGTGAAGAAAGGTCCCTGGACACCAGAAGAAGATATCATCTTGGTCTCTTACATTCAGGAACATGGTCCGGGAAATTGGAGATCAGTGCCAACAAACACAGGTATACTGGACAAATGGCAAACAGGAACATAAGTTTTGTTTTCTTTTTTTCCTAGTGGACTCAAATGAACCCCTTAGATTCCATCTGGGTTTTCTTCATGAAGCTTAATTTGCTGAATTTCAATCAACCAACGAGAAAGAAGTTTAGCATTTCATGTGTGTAAAGATTGAGAATTTTTTGACAAAATTTCAATCAATCTCATATACCTATTTTATCTCATTCGAATCAATACTCTTATCTCATTCATTGATTTTTCTTTTTATCTTTGAATTCACAGGATTGCTCAGATGCAGTAAAAGTTGCAGGCTTAGGTGGACTAATTACCTGAGGCCAGGAATCAGGAGAGGAAACTTCACCCCCCATGAAGAAGGAATGATAATCCATCTCCAATCTTTGCTGGGCAATAAGTATTCTTCTCAAGAAATATGATCATTTTTTGGGTTTATTGAAAGAAAATACAAACCTAATGTGAAATCCCTCACTCATGACTTCATGATTTCTTCCGTGTTCTTTTTATTTTTACAGATGGGCTGCCATTGCATCATACCTTCCGCAGAGAACAGATAATGATATCAAGAACTACTGGAACACCCATCTGAAGAAAAGGATAAAGAAGTTTCAATCATCTCTAGACAGTTGTTTAATATCCAATTCATGCATCACCCATCTTCATTCTAAGGGCTGCAGTGGGATTCGTTCGTCATCTTTCAGGAGCTGCGCCACCTATGCTTCAAGCACAGAGAACATATCGAGGCTCTTAGAAGGTTGGATGAAGCCAACTCCAAAGGCTACTACTTCAGAATATGACCTGCAGAGCAATGAAAATACCAATGTGGAGGTTGCAGCTTCTTCTCACTCTGTCGACCCAAAACCGAAGGACGAACGCTGCGAACTAATCTCACACGACGAGCTTGAAAATCTTCTATCTTTTGATAATTTGAACAACTTAGCGTGGGAGAAGTCTTCAGCAGATTTTACAACTGAGGGCTATCTATCGTCCGGTCTCAGTGACGGCCCCAGTTCCACGGCTGAGACTAAGGAGAGGTCATTCCTAGAGAAATGGCTTTTCGATGAAGCAACAGCCCAGGTTGATGATCTAATAGACCTTCATGTAGATTGCTCCTCAACTTCCATCTTCTAAGTGATCAACACAACACGAAGCTCAATTGCCCAGGTTGAATCTGCATATATTTTGGGTGTAATTTCCTTTTCTTCTGTCTGAAATAAATATCCCATGGTCTTCATCAGAAAAATGTGGAAATCAGGGCCATGAATTTCCTTTTTGTATCCGTTGTATTCTATTTGATTAGGTGGGCTGTTCTTTTGTGTGAAATGATCACAATAAGAATGTTTTCCTGCTGTTTTTTATTGTATGTTCTCTTCAAGATATTCTATGCCCAGAATTAGTAAGAGATTAATACAAACTGAAATTCCTAATTCAATACTAATTCTAATATGTTCTTACATTCACTAACAGCAACCATTTGATTCTATATCAGTATGTCTTTTAATTCGACTGATTAGTATTATTCCTTTACAAGTTATAAGACTAGCAACATGATTCTACTAAATGTAGGAATCCGACGTTGCTTTATAAAAAATTTAGGCCACTTGGTGATCTTGATTCCTCTTAAGCACTACATTCCTTTCAAGCATAAAATCTCATCTTTCTATTTCTCTAACTCAAGTATCATCTTGGTTTTTTTCTAACATCCCAAGGTCTGGCTTTTTGACAAATTTTCTTAGAAAAATGTTTTCAAATTTGTTCATTTTCCTGTCTTTTTTTTTTCTTACATTCGTTTTTCTTTTTTAAAGGAAAAAAATTAAGGGGTTTTGTTTCAATTTCGTTTTAAAAAAAGTCAGCATATTGGAAATTCTTTGTCAGAAAAGTGTGACATTTATATTACAGTTTTTCTAAAGAAAATTAATTGCCAACTATGTTTTTGATTGATTGTACCATTTTTCTCTAAACCTTCCATGGAAAATAGTTTCCTTAGGGAATAATAAGACCCCATTATAAGGCTTCTATGGCAGACTTTTCTTTAAATTATATGAAAAAACTCTTGTATAAATAAATGTGGCTGAAATTGACTTGGCTAATATTGATTGGAAGGATGCACGAACTACATCTAAAATACTGACAAATAAGGAAAAAAAGTAGTTAACATATGCTAAGTATAAAAAATTCGGACGTACTGTTAGACAAAATGATGTCATAATTGTTAGGAATAATTTGTAGGCTTTTGGAACTGGCTATGAATAAGTCTCAAATTGAAAGTGTAGAGGACGATCTGAAAATTTATAAAAGAACTTGAGACACTTCGCCTAATAGACTACTCTTTTGACTGGATACTCAGGTCCTAAGGCGGACTAGGTATCTAGTGCCAAAGGCTACCCCGGTTGGTGGAGTGACCCAAGTCCTTTATAAGTCCCGAAATCTCTTTCACAACTAATGTATATCTCGTTCACTGACCCAACAATTCTGCACCCCCCCCCCCCCCCCCCCCCCCCCCCCCCGACAAAAACGAGTCTCTCTGACAAATAGAACACACCTACAAACGAGGCTCTTGGACAGATAGAACATCGCTGGTCATCCTGTCCATCTAGAGAATCCCCTTAATTAATATGCGTTGACTTGAAGATATAACTCTGATACCACTTGTTAGAACTGTCAAATTATGAACTAGGGTAAAGTTTCTGGGGATAAAAGGATCAAATGGTCCCTCGTGGACTCCACATGACGGTCAATTTTGTGGGGATAAAAGGATCAACTATCATCCTATATGCCTATGATATTAATGATTATTTCTTCTGTAAAGCCCTCTCTTTGTCTTCACCCTTCTACCTAATCAAGACGACATAGTAGAGTTGGAAAAAAAGTTACTGTGACGATAAGGCAAAGGGGTTGGAATGATTGTTAGGAATTCGTCTCAGGAAGTAGGAGTTTTGTGTTCGCTTCTCTCTCTACTTCAAATGGCCACTCCTCATAAAGTTACCCAGTGTGTGTGGGTAGAGAGGCTTGCACATGCCCCGAAGATTAGTCAGGTGCTCTAAGTATTGACCGTTGGCTCGTTTTCCACGGGAGAACCGAGATCTTCTCCTCTGAAAATCAAGAAGGCCAGCGTGTGTTTGCAATAGGGACACTAGCAGAGAATGAGAGTCTTTCCAAGTGGGACACTACAATACATAAAAGCATGCAGGAGAAAATCAAGGAGTCTTGGAGTGTGTGTTGTGCACCACCGATGGTGGAACAAACCTTGAGAGAGAAAAAATAAGTGTCTGTATTGGAGACTTGACAAAAAGGAAGTCTTGGTTGCCGCATAATGTGTCGAGGGCCTTTTGGCCTCTGGCCATATGAATGGAGTAGGCCTCCTGGTCATATGCATAGAGAGGCTTCAAAAGGGAGTGCTCGGTTTGACTGCAACAACATATCATACACACCATTTGCGTGAGAAAATGAGTGGGATACATGCCACTCATCATGGGCACTGAAAGAAGATTGTGATTGATAAGTCTTCTTGTATTATTGAAGCAATCTGTGAGGGTTACAATGCAGGGAAAGCAACCATCACAATAAGCACACCAGAGAGCGGGCTAGAAGAAGGATTCTTTCTTCTAGAGTGAGAGTGAAGACTGAGAGGAGCAACTAGGGTTTAGTTGCGGGTTGTGGGTAGAAATGGTGCACTGTACAAAGGAATAGGGACTTGGGTTTGGAATTTAAAGCCGAGTGGTTTATTGTAACTTGTATATATTTTCTCTTTTCACTCTCATAATGGATTCATGCTTGGTTGACGTAGGTAAAGTTTTGTCGAACTACGTAAATCTCTAAATCATGGTGTGTTTGATATTATTATCGTGTTGTGATTTTAATTTTCTACATATTATTACTAACACTAAGAGGCTTGAATACCTTGGTTATAAAAAAAAAAACATGGGACAATCTTTTGTTCTTCTGACATTGTTTTTCAATAATTATTGGCCCAAATTAAGGCCCTCCTTCCTTTAAAATAGAGAGATGAAGATTTCTAGGTACTAGCATGACAAACTACCAACAAAAATTATATAGGCATTAGGTATTTTCGAACCCAACAATTTTGTTTTCTATTTTATTTATTATTATGAAATAGAACTCATTTTATGTGAATTTTCATTGAAATCACTCCAAGCAAATGACTCCCGAAGAAATGCAAAGTACTTTTAAATGAATCTTTTTCTTAACTGTTCATCCTATTTGCTTTTGATTTTAAAATTACAAAATATTTACTTTTTATCTTTAATAAATTTATAACTCTATATTTTAATTTGTTATGGTCGTTAAAACTCATCTATTATTAGCTATCATTTAAAATAAAATTTGAATTGTCATATTAATGATTAAATAATGCCGTACAACTTAAATAAAAATGAATTGAGAGAGCCCGAGCTGTTAAAACAGTACACATTTCTCTTCTTTTATTTATTTTTGACCGAGATATCCAAGGTCTCTTAGACTACCGACCAGTCCTCGAATTATGTAAGTCTCTCTACTCGCACACAAGATATAAAATGAGTAATTCTTTGAAGTGCCGTAGAGGTTCAAAATCAAAACTTCCACCTCTGTGGCCTACACACCAACCCCAAATTCTTGAGGTTGCAGGCATTTCCTTCTTTAGAAATGAAACTGAAGATGTGGTTGAAATTGGATGAAATGACTGTTGATGGGAACTAAACACAGAAGGCCTTAATGTCAGATGAGTAAATAAAAGCAGTTGGATAGCAAACCCTAAGAAAATGAGTAAAAGAGTTTGGTACGTTTTTTATTTAAACATGCATTTGAATTCAAACTGAAAACACGTTTGAATTTCTTAAATCTTTAAACTTAAATGATTCAAATTTTCATAAAAATGTATTTATTTTAGATTGGATATTTCAAACTTTTAAATCTTTGAATATCGATTTACACTTGTATTTAAAAACATATTATTAGATCATTTTTAATAAAAATAATTTTTTTGATGCAAATATTTAAAATGCCAGGTCTAGCTAGATTTTATAGCGCTTGTTGGATAATATGAATACAATCCTAACTTAATTCTTTTTTATAATTTTTTTTTTGAATAAATAGAAAAACAACCTCTTAAAAAAGATAAATTATAAATATAAAAGTAAAATTTTAAAAAATTGAAAATTATTTTTCCACAAGAAACTCCAAAATGGGAATTAACTAGAAAAAGAAAATTAACACCACAATACAAAGGTTTACGTGCTCCCCTTACGGTACGTCCACGGGTTCATCATTGATCCACTATGCTCAAAAGGAAGAAATCGAAGGAGAGTCGGCTCTAGCTCTGAGTTACAATTTTCACTCCTCACCTCTCTCATAGAACATTATATAATACCCACGACCAGATCTACATTACATCTTTAATGATTAGGCTCCATAGAGCCTTACACTATAAGCATTATTTATTATTTCATTAAATTATTTTCACAAAAAAAACCCTAATTTGAGATTATCTTAGAGTTAAATTTTTTTTAAAAAAAATGTGATAAAAATAACTCAAAATTATCAAATTTTAAGGAAAAAATGTTTGGAATTGACAAGAACCTTTCATATTTAAAAACTTGATTCTAAACCTTTTTAAAATTATACTCAATGTAAGATTCAAATCGAAGAATGGTCGAAACATTTTTTTAATTTAAATAATTGTACTATCTTTGTTGTGCAAATTTTAAATTTATAACTCGCAAGCGCACGAACAATTAGATAGTATAGCGATTAAGTGCGAGGTCGAACTCATCGGAACTTAGGAAAATATATCCATGAAAATACACCATTGAATTAAATATTTTAAGAACTTTGAGAAGTATGGAGATAAATCATAAATATGAAATAATTTATCTAATCTATGAGTTTTAATATTAATTTAGAAACATTCTAGATTTAAACATAGAATCTAACAATTTAACTAATTTTAATTAAAATGGTGGAATTAATATAAAAATTATAAACAATCTCAATTTAACTTAGAAAACATAAATTAAGATGCAATTAAATTATTTCCAACCTAGTTCATCAATTTCAAGAGTTTTTCAATTTATAAACAAAAGTAAAATTTAAAACACCTAAACTACCTCTGTACATATTTACAGTGGAACTGGGTCAAAGAATTATGGAGGGTTTATTTTCCATATTTTAAAAATAATATCAAGGCGTAGAATACGGAGCTCACATTTATTATTTATCATGTACTCAAATTCTTCATCTATTAAAATCCTCATTATGAAATTTATAAAATCAATTAAAATAAGAAAATTCAAATCCGGCCTTAGGCTAAATAAATTTTCAACTTGTAATTTCGAATCTAAAAGTTTTTCTGCTCTTAAAAAGAGCCTTAGACTGAAAAAATCAAGTTCTATTCAGTCTAAAATATTTTTCTGCCTTCATTGAATATCTTAGTATAATCTCTAACATAAATCCATAAAAGAATTAAAATAAAATCAGACTTTCATGATACAAAAATAAATAAGTGGAAAACCATAATTCTAAGGGTTTTTCTGCCTTTTAATTATTAATAAAATTTGGAATTAAGAATTACAATGCATTGGATTTTTGGATTTAAATAAAAACAAAACAAGAAGACTCATGGACTTTTTTAATTTATAACTGAAATTAATCACATTGACATTGAATTGAAGAAATTAAACACAAAGAAATTATACTATTATTAATGGAACTAAATTACAAAACATGAATTAAAATAAAAAATCCTAAATACAAAAGAATAAAATAAAATAAAATAAAACTAACCAAGAAAAAGAACTCCAAAAATTCTTCACTGCTCCAAACTCTCCTTAAGCCAGGTTCGAATTGTGCAATGGGTGTGAGGCTGGTATTTATAAAGGAGGGGAGAGGTAAAATAAGCAAGTTGTGTGGGACCCATTCCCAATTCAGCCGAACCTAGCTTACAACGGCAACTTCTAATTTGTTTTTCCTGTGTTCATTCAGCCGCATATCCTACTGTGCATGGGCGGTGCAAGTCAGTCGGCAGCTCCTTCTTTTCTTATGTCTCTGATTTCTATTTCTTCCACTTTGTTCCCCAAATATATATTGCCAACGACACTTGCTGGATTCCCTTTTATTTTCTTTGCTATTTTCTCTTCAGTCGTCCAGTTCTTTCTTTTCCAACCTTTTACCTTTCCTTTCTGTGCTCTTGATTTCTCTGTTTCTTTTTAGGTTCAACCAGATTTCCTTTCTTTCTTTACTCTGCTGAATCGGCCAGAATCTCCTCTCTGTGTTGTCGATTTGATCTTGATTTTTAATGCTGAGTTGGATACTCTGCTGCCATTCTGTTTATCTTCTTTGTTTACTGTTTGCAAACAGCGTGAGTGGTTTTATTTTTGTAAAACAAATCAATGTCTCCAATGGCCTATGATACAAGCAATTCATCATAGTGTTTGACAAAGGGATAATAAGTGTTTTCAAACAACATCTCTGCTGTGTACCTAATGGCCAGTTTTTCACACTTCTTTTTCTTCTTCAGTTGATTGCCTCTTTGAAACGCCTGGCTGCCCTTTTGCATGACACGTGTGGTACAAAAGTCCTATCTTCTTCTTACTTTCTTTGAGCACAATCACTTCTGCTGTATTTTTTTCTTAATTGATTGCAGTTCTCTTCTTTCATACAGCTAGGCTAGGACAGTGAACAAGGCGGCATCTCCTCTTGACTTCCTCGGCTTTCTCTATTATTTTGAGCAATCAATATAAGCCGAGAAAACACTTCAATTTAGCTTAATTAGGCCGGTCTCGGGTTTAGACGATACTCCAACCTAAATCACACAAAACACAATAATTAGATAAAATTAAATAAAATGAGATATTAACAAATATAAATTTAGGTGTAAAATATGTATTAATTTTGCACTCATCAATCTTCTTGATTTAATACCTAAATAGGAGTTTTTGGTATTTTTGGGATTTATAATGTTTCACCATATGAACTTCATATTTTAGAATCAAACATAGATTTATATTGTTAAGGACTAGTGAAATGATTACCACCTTTCCATTAACTGCTATATTTCACAGACAAAACTAGAGTTATTAAGGAGTCTTTATAACTCTACAACCGATGTACCACAAGAATCCTCTAGGATTCTATTGACTAAATATGAACACAAAGGAATCCAAACATAGAAATGGACTCTTTCTCCTAATTCAAGGTGGCTCAAAAGAGTGTAAATTGAGTTTAGATGTTAAAATTACATGTCAAATAGCAGTGTCAGAATCTAATTAGATTTATTTAGATTATTTCTCTAATTAGTAACTTCTCAAATATTATCTTTTTTATTTAGTATTTACCAAATTTAGGGCTTTTCAAGTTTATTTAATTTGCTTTATTTACTTGTAATTTGCTTTTTCTATATAATAAAATCTAGAGTCTCTCCTTACTTAAGAAAGATATCACATTATTTTACGAGCAGGATGAACTTTTGTTAGAAGATCCACTAACAGTTGATCAGAATTAACCAACGGAAAAGTAGTAATTTCTCTAGAGACTTAGAAGATCCACTAAATATTGATAAGAAGTAACCAAAGGTAAAATAATAATTTCTCTAGAGACTTCTTTATAAAAATAACAGCAATCAACCTCAATACGTTTGATTCATTCATAAAGAAACATCATTGTGAGTAATCTGAATAGCACTTCAATTATCACGTTAAATAAGAACACCACCACAATGATAGACTCTCTAACCAATGAGGCAAATAACTTTGGCAATAATAGAAGCAAGAGAATGACACTTAGTCACTTGTAGAACGTCAATATTGATGGCTCATCCACCAAAAGTCTACTCAATGTAAAGGGAATAAGAGCTCAACCTCCTATAAAAACATGTCTCCACTCAGCCCTCAAAGTGTCGCGAGATAGGTTACAAGGTTGCTGGGTATTTTCTCTTGTATTAGTCCAGGATTATAAAATATTATTATATGATTTATAACAGTTGTACAGTTACTTTATCGATTAATAGGCTGATAATTCGGTCATATCAGTTGATATGCATAGTCGAGAAATTTCTCTCCTATTTTTTTAAAACCATCTTTATCGGCCCATACCGGTGATATTATATCGCTAATATATATCGGATATCTGCCGATACCTATCATATCGGCTGAGATTTGTTTCCTTGTGCCATAATATCTGCTGTTTTTCATATTTTAAAAAAAAATGTTGTTTTGACCATTTTCCGAGTTGAATCTGTATTGGTTATGGTTTAAAAAATGATTGGAAGCAAATTCTTCAAATGTGAAATGTATTTGTCAATTCCAAACTTTGTTTCCCTTAAAAAAATTGTCCATTTTCACTTATTCTCCTCAAATTATTTTTGAATCTTTCCTCAAAGATAATCTTGATTTTTGAGCTTTTTAATATAATTTAATGAAATAGCATTGAGTACTTTTTTTTTTTTTTGGAATTTGGGTAAGATGTCATTCAAATGTGAGAAAAACCCAAACAAGAATTGAATAGAAATGTTTTAGTGTGTTTTATATAGTTTGTAGGGTATATGTGTAAATTTTCAAGTTTTTCATCGAAATATTCATGAAATCTTGGTTTTCTAAAATAATTTCTAGTTTTTAGTTTCTTATGGAACAAAAATAATAAGATGACATATAAATGTTTAGAGAGTTAAATGAAGATCATTTAATGTGATTTCTATAGTATTTAAGGTGTTTGAGTGATTTTTCTAATATTCAAATATTTTTATGAAATTCAAAAAAATTACGACAAAAAATTATTATTTGTAGTAAAAGATACATGTCACTAAGAGATAATAGAGAAGATGAATTTCATATTAAGTGTTTCTTCGTATTTGTTCTCTATTTCTAACACTTTAAATGGTTTTCAAATTTTTAAGATATACAGTAAAAACTCTATAATCTATTACTCTCTAAAATTATAATTTGTCTAAAGCAATATCGGTAGCCGGTCCCAATCTCGGGCCCATATAGTAAGCCTCTTTAACTCAGTACTCAATACATTCATAATAAAAAAATGTTTTGTCCCAACCATTTTGTAAAGTAATATTCCATACATTCAGAATTCAAAATTACTATAAAAGTGACTAAGGATCTCACAAACTGCATCATCTAAACTCCGGAAAAGTAATTTGAGAGGATCCAATGGTGGCAATGGGCGGCAGTCTAGCTTTCAGACGTCACACAGCAATGTTAAAAATCTGAGCAGCAGTCGTGGACGGCTAGGGTTGCAGACGGAGAAGATTTAATGGTGGCAGTCTGTCTTTCAAGTAACCATGGTTGATGGGGCAGAAAAAGAAGGAGACAAAACGATTTCAGCCAAAAGGACACTTTTACAATATGTGAGAGTTTAAGGAATTTTCTTGGAAAGAAATACTGTACGTTAATGTATAGACCCTCTAATTAAAAAATTGTCTAAAGTAATAAATGCACCTTGTCCCAGTCATATTACATTAGATAGGTTTTACTATGCTTTATTTATATCAAAATGTCTGCCCTCTTTGGTCTAATACTCCATAAAATAACATCTTTTAAAAGAAATATCTTCACACTAGGTTTTTCATTTTACTATTTTTCAAATATTTTCTTAAAAAATACAAAAAAATAAAATAAGAGAGAGTATATATTGGCGCTTTAGCATTGATACATCCGTATCGGTAATACGTATTTATGAACAAAATTAAAATTAAGGGTATTTTTTCTTAGATTTTAGAACTTAAAGTTTGTACTTAATTAATGAAAGGGACACACTTGGTACATGAATACAATAAAAGGACATGGATATTGAAAGATCCTAATCCTTCACTATTTTGTCTCCTGACACCTAAAAATTGTAACACGTCATCCACTGTGGAATCACTATCTAGAGTGCCAAAAGGTGTGGTCCTCTATTTAAAAAGGGTATCGGCGATAAATCATTGATACAATTTCTCTCTTTTATTTTTTTTCTATTCTTTTTAAAAATATTTAAAAAAATTGAGCTTCATTTTTATGTAATTGTATCATTATTTAATACGACATTTAAATGTCAAAATGGAGTTTTCAATTAGAAAATCGTGACTTTCAAATATTTTAAAAATAATTCAAAAAATAACCAAAATTTTAAGAAAAGTGGAAAATTAATTATAGTAGTTTTCTGCCAAGTTATTGATGTAGCTAATTCAATGTTATCAAAACTGAACCGTGGAGCGAACCATCTCAATGGAAAATCGGGATAAATAAGATTCACCCAGGTTCAACCGTAGTCAAACTGGGTCCAACTCGTGCCATAAATATTATATTATCAATAATATTAAATTATTAACTAAATTTTAATTAATGGGTTGAAATAAAATTTGAATGTAAAATTTTTTTTTTTTCAAAAATAAAACATAGATGTTGAATTTTTTGAAAAATTAAAAAATAGATTTTTTTTATTTTATAATTTTTAAATGAATAAATTCTTATTAAAAAAACCCAAAATAAATTCAAATTTCAAATACTCAAAATAGGACTCACCGTACTAGAGAGACATAAATAAATTCTAAATCTTTGAATAAATTCATTCAATTCGATCTGATTTGTGGAAATTAAAAAAAACCTTACGTTGTGGTTATAATCTTATAATAGTTACGATAGGTGGAACTTATTTTTCCAATAAATTCTAAATCTCTATAACGTTATTAGGATTGGTGAAATGAAAAAAACCTTAGTAGAGAAACATACATAAATTCTAAATCTCTATAATCTTATTTCAAATTGAATGTCTGAAATAGTTAGGATAGGTGGAACTTGTTTTTTCTCATCTAAGACTCTTCTTTTAAAGTATTTGAAATAATTAGATTTGAAATTACAAGTGGAAATTCTTTAACGACCTAACCCAATATCTCGGAATTTCTAGGAGATCCGTGGATCTCCAAGTTGGTTTTGAGATTGTTGGTAGTGGAGTTTAGCGTGTGGCTCTCTAACGAGCCTAAGTTTGTCCAAATCCGAGCTTGGGAGTTTAAAGGTCATTTTGGTAATTTTACATCATTATAGTTATTTTGTGAGAAAAATATTTGAAAATCACACAAAACTTAGAAATTGCACCATTTGATCCCCAAAGTGTGCACACACATTCTCCTCAATTAGATACACATGAATAATGTAGAAAACAACTCAATCCTTCATTCTCGATTTTTTTGCGATTTCTTAATTTGGAAATAATATTTTAAAATTATTTTCCAAGTATTTATTTTTGAAAAAAAATCATATTTTTAAACTAAGTATTGTTAATGAATTTAATGAAAATCTCAAAATTTTCAAATGTGTTTTGAATCCAAAATTTTGAAATCCCCAAATTTTAATGGAGTTTCCTATTATTTATTATATTGAAGAAAATAATTTCTATAAAACAAGATTTTAATTTTTAATACCCTTATTTGAGATTTTTAATACTGAAAAATCGTGTGGCCCCATGGAGTCCCACACCCCTCTCACCCAGAATGTTATTAGAACCGAACCGTCTCAGAAGAAGGTTGGGTTAAATAAGGTTCAACTGGGTTGAACCGTAGTCAAATCCAGTCAAACGCGTGTCATCAATATAATAATATAAATAATATTGAAGTATTAACTAAAGTTTAATTGATAGGTTGAAATAAAATTTTAAGAAAAAAATTTAAAAAAATTGAAAAAAATGTTGAATTTTTAACATTTTATAAACTATTTTTTATAAATTATAGTTCACAATTTTTGTGAAGAGGATAGTAACTATAACTATTAAGAGTATTTATATGATTATCTTTAAAAAAGAGTATAAATATTAAACTTTAGCATAAAAAGTATCAATGGAGTCTTTTTTTCTAAATAATAAAATTAAAACTATATTTATTTATTTATTTATATTATTTTCCTCTTTAAATTTTTAACTTTAATTAATATGATGCTTTGGAGGTAAAAAGAAAAATGATGTTTAAAGCACCAATATACCATCGAGAATGTGAATTGGGAAGAGAAAAGTTGGCATAGGGAAAAAAGAACAAGGACATGTCAAAAACTTTTCCCACTCATGTCTCCTCTCACCTACCCTCAGTAAATGACCCTCCACAATCCTCTCCAAAATGGAAATGGGACGGCATCTCAAAAACCTTTTCCCACTCATCGACCCAGTTGCAAATATATTACAATTTCAAATTTATAAAAAAAAAAAACTTATTTAATTCAATTGCAAATATATTACAATTTCAAATTTATAAAACAAATAAATTTGATAATGATAACAGTGAGTGTATTTAATCTATAGTCTTCTTTCATTAAATGATGTCAATGGAGTCCACAAAAATTTCATGAAGCTTTTTTAAAATGATATTTAATTCTATCAATGCTATAAAACATATGTATTATCAATCCATTGTCACTTGTGAGTGCTACGATCAAATAGTCAATAAATTAATCTGAGCCACTTGAGACTCTTACATCCGTTAATAGGGTATTCTTTCTCTATCAGTATGTGATTTCATACAATTAGTACTGTTCTTTAATTCGTAGGAATTAGTTTGGTGGTCAAGAACCCACTTAAGATGCGAGAGGACCACTCCCCATAGTATTATCGGGTGTGGTATAGATAGGAGGAAAGTTTGCATAGTCCCAAGGAATAATTAAGTGCTCTAAGAGCCTGGACACTTTTGTCGTAAGAAAATTGCATGGAAATGAAGCTCAGAATTTTCTTAATTTTTTGAATTTTTCTGGATTTTTTGAAGTTAAATGAAAGGAGGAGAGAGAAAGTGTATCTATGATTTAAATTCACTCAAGACACTCTATATCAACAATACGTGCGTAACGGCGCATCGTTCATGGATATTGCAAGGCATATTCTTAAGGCATTTTTGTTAGTTTTTTTTTTCTTTTTAGAGTTCGAAATCTTTTGTTGGGTATGTTTTTCTTAAAAAAAAAATGAAAGGAATATCTTTTAAGATATCAAAAACACAAAAAATTGACTATATTCAAAATCACATTGCCAAAAAAGTGCAAAGAAAATAAACCCCAAGTGTGGCATTTTACTTAAGTTTTTATTCTTTACTCTAATGATAAATTAAGTCTAGAAATACTTTCTTATTTTTTCTTTAGAAACACTCTTTATATAAATTAGTGAAAGCATCCTAATTTGATGATACAAAACAAGAAAATCAGTGTGCGCCAAACTTGGTGTACTTAGTTTTCTCTTATATTAAATATAAATGCGGTCTTTTGAAAAAAAAAATTATGCTGTTTTTTTTTAATTGAAAATTTTGTAATTTTAAAATTTACTCATGTTTAATATTCAGTAAAAATATTAAAAAAGTAATCAAGTAAGATACATAAGCTTTTAAAAAATCTACTTTTTCACCAAATACACTATTTTTCAAAAGCAGGTGTCACTTATGAACAATCCAAACCTTCACACACTCCATATACATTTTGTATAAGGGTAGCGATCCTCCCACAGGCTTTTTGTGTAACAAGACACGGGAATTAGTGGATTTTCGATTTTATCCTTCGCATGAAGAGTAAAATCGACTCACTAACCCTCCGCATGAACAGTAAATTGGCTAACCAAAATTCACATGAACATTAAATCAGCTCATCGAAATTCACATGAACAGTAACATCGGCTCGCCGAAATTCGCATGAACAATAATATCGGCTCGCCAAAATTCGCATGAACAATAACATCGGCTAGCCAAACATTTGCATGAAGTTTGATTTTATTGTTCATACGAAAGGTAAAATCGAGAATTCACTAATTCCCGTGTTTGGTTACACAAGCCTCCCGTGGGAGGATCGCTACCCTTGTGTAATCTCATAGTTTTATTTAATGTCCATCAACTAAAATTCATCTTAAAATAATCAATCTTAACAATTATCTTATACTCCATTAGCATTCACCTTATGTTCGACAAAATCAAGGGTTAATGTGGTAGAATTAGGATGAGTGTGACCCATTAAAATATTCTACAATTTGCAATCATGATTACTCTTGCAAAGACAACAAGTTTTTTTTATAATGAGATATTGTTATGAATTGATTACATCAAACATCTAATTAATGAATTTATTAGTTGAGCTTGTCAATATATTTAATTAATGATCAGTGACAAATATAGATTGATCCAATCTATTAAATGAATGGGCTAGTTGAAATTATTTCAGCTTATTAATATACATAGTTGATCACCTATTTATGATTGCATACCTTGGTTGAATAATTTGAATAAACTCATACAAAATTTGACAAACTATAATGTATTCTATGGTTGGTAAATAATTTGACAGTACCAAGTGTCAATGGGACTTGGCATTAGTAAAATATGAATTCACTTACAAGTGTTGGAGGGACAAGACAATTAGGGAAAGTCCATTTGAAGTACTCTATAGAAAGAATCCAAATCATCCATTAGAATTGGTGCCATTATAGATTGGAAGGGAAGTAAGTACTTATGCAGAAGATATGATCAAATACATAAAGAATTTACTAGTGACTAGTGATTCAAGTCTAATATAAGTCTCTAAATCTCTTTCTTCATAAATCATAACTGATGTAGGATTCGTTAGACTGTCCAACAATTTCTCCCTCGAACAAGGCTCTTCGGTGGATAGAACGTCGCCTGCCATCCCGTCCGACTAGAGACATCCAATTAGTCCACATGCGAAAGCCTAAGGCCTGGCTCTGATACCACTTGTTTTGTATAGGTATCGAGCCTAAAAGACTAAGTTGAAGGACCCAAGTCCAATATAAGTCCCTAGATCTCTCTCTTCACAATTATTGTAGAACTTCTTCGACTGTCCAACAAAAACACCCCTAACACGAAGAAACATATCCTGTTTCTGAATTGAAATTTAAATCTATGTAGACTTATGGTTTCTAGTTGACGTGGATGTTGAGATAGGTTAGTCGTAGGAGGTTGGGTTCTAAACCTGTATTTCTTCTTCTTTTTTCTCCTTAAGTACAATGACAGGCTTTTCTCTCCTTAATTACTTGTTCAGAATTCTTTTAAAAGTCCCTTTCATAAACTTGTGCCAACAATGACTTCTTCGACACGCTTCCTTTTCTAAAATTCATATGGATTTGGTCGAGAAAACTTTAAACTTTTGATAGTAGGCTGCTATCGTACTTTCCAATCTAAGATTTTTCCATCACACAATAAAGCAGATGCCCCTTCATTAATTATTAAAGACTTTCTTTATCCAAACTTCTTATGTTGCCAACCACTATTATAGTTAATTAAAGTTGAGCTCGAGGATTGTTCAACCTTTTAGATAAAGCTGAAGTCACTCATTTAGTATTTTACAACCAAGAGAAAACTCCATTCTCTTTTATTTTTGGTAAAGGAATAGTAAGGTAGGAACATGAATATCTGAAATTCGTTGCTATCCAGAGACATCATCCTAGTGTGATGGCTTAGGCTGAATTTGGATGAGAGGTAAATTTAGTAAGGACTTTCCTTATGCAAGGGTTTTTCTTGAACACGATTTCTCTTTTTTGGTTTGGTAATTACTGTGAAGAAGGTATAAGAGAAAAAAAAATTTACTCTAAAGAAGAGGTAAAGTGATTATCTCTTGTAGAGAAAGAGCTTTTAGATTTATATTGGAGAAGAAATTTAGAGTTTTTTTTTTTTTTTGCCCCTTCTCATCATTACCAAACGGAGATAAACAAAGATTACCCTTATTTTTACTCCTCATTCAAAGACAGTCTTAACCATTCATAATTAGCACAGCGATGCCAATGGTCATCACCCATAGATGATGAAATACAAACAATGCAATCAATTTAATGTTCCTCTCCATTTGTCGATCAATCTATATTGTTGGAATATATTTAGAGCTTTTATATTAATAACATTATTGTAGAATTATTATGTGATTAGGAGTCTAAGTTGAGTTAATCTCTAATTAAGAGATGTATTTTATTTAGAATTACGTTGAGAGTTAGCGTTTGTTTAAGATAACCCTAGAGTCGGCTAGAGGTTATAAATAGTGGTGTAATAGCATAGGTTATAATACAATACAAAAATTATCTTTTCTACATACACAACATAAAACTATACCCGAATGAAGACAAAGATCTCAAAGGAAGATGGAATTATCAAAAGCAAGCAACAAATGATGATGGGAGGACACAACTAACTTCAATCCAAAGGTGATAATATTGGTAGATACGATATGTATCGGCGTACATTAAAAAAAAAAAATCAACGATATTTCTGTTACAACTCGGCCCAAATATCGGCCGATATCTTGAATATCGGCCAATTTTTTTTTTTAAAAAAATGGTGTTGGGTCCCACCATAATATCAGCCGATATTATGTATTTTTCCTTTTTTTTAAAAAAAAATCTATTTTTTGTTTTTTACTTTTTAATTCATATAAAAAATTAAGACAAACCGATTTTTTTTAAAAAAAAAAAAAAAAAGAGAGAGAGGAGAGAGAATATAGGCCCAGCTGTTTTGTACCCCTGCTTCAATCGTACCTAAATATGACAGATCCTTCTCAAACCTTCTATCCTCTCTACTCTTTCTTGTATCCATTTTTATCAACAAAAATGGTTGTAGGACGCCGTCCGGAGACGTCGGAAGACGACCCAAACATGTGCCGGTTTCCGTCACCCTTCCGAACTCCGAAGTCGAAGAGGAAAATATGAGGATTACTGTTATGCCAGTTTTACCCTCAACTCCCTTAAAAGGGTAGAGGTTTCTACTTTAACCGTGTCCCGTTAACCAAAACTGGTAGTTGTGAGAAGTTATTTTAAGTGGTTCATGGCTGGAAATTAATTTTATAATAATTAGAATTATTTTGAAGATTTATTTAAGTATAAAGCATATTATTTTTTATACATTGATGTAAATCTATGAAAAAGGATTGCTGCATCTAAATATTTCTATTTTATATTTTTTAGTTTAAATATCTATTTATTGTATTAAATATCAAATAAATAAGACCTTTTAATAACTAAATTTTATTATATAAACGGATGGTAGCATATATTTACTGAAAACCTGATTTTTATTTATTCATTCATTTTAATACCCCTATATAAGCATATAAAAAAAATTTGTGTATTTATAGTATTATATCAATTTGTCACGGATTCTTAATTTTGGCCTTGAGTTTCTCCTGTTCATTTTTCCTACCACTGTTATTAGTGCAGAGATATTTTTCTTTTCTTTTTTAAATTCTGCTTTAAGATAATAATGATTTTGAGATTTTTTGTAAAAAAATAATTTAATAAAATAATATTGAGTGTTCATGAATTTGAATGAAGATGTCTTAATATGATTGATTTAGCTTATAGGATTTTCATATGATTTTCCTACTTTTTCAAAAAATTCATTAAACCCTAATTTTTTTACTTTTTATATGACATATTTTGGTGTTTCTTATGAAAAAGCCTTTAACGAAATGACATTGACTGTTTATGAAATTAAATGAGAATGTCCTTACTGAGATTGATATGGTTTTTAGGATGTTAGTTTGATTTTTCTAATTTTTAACATTTTTAAGAAATTAAGGTCCCACCGTCGTCCAAATGTGGAATTAAGGATTTGAAGTTTAGACCTCTTAATAATATTTGTACCCTCATGGGTCTTTTGAAAGATATAGTATGCCTCTTTTGCAGCTTCGCAAGTTAGGATTCTCTTGAACTCATCAAAAGAGGTAGCACAATTAATGGTATTTAAAGCTTTGCCATTTGGTAATATTTACCTTTCTCACTCTTCGTCCATTTGAGAATTCCTTCTTCTAAATGGCTTTTGTGCTTCCATTCACTTTTTTAGTAGGATGAATCCATCCACTTTGAGTGATTTCCCAAGCGGCCCCACCTAGGGATACTAAGAATGTTTTCATCTTCGCCTTTCAATATGCATAATTGGAACCATCAAAATGCGGAGGTCGGGTAACGACCATACTCTCTCGCCCTTAAACATTGTCAGCAACAGTTTAGAGATCGAAAACTAAAGACTGTTAGATCTTATTTTGAGTTTTCATGTTTTGGTACCAAGTGAAAGTGACTTGAATGGTCAGTGGCAATGTGACATGTATCCCTAAAAGGTCCTA